>OX375872.1:140317607-140957888 GCA_947359465.1 Metellina segmentata | reverse complement strand
CATCGTAACTTATAATTGAAAAAAACGGCCAAAAGTTTGTTAAAATAATGAAAAAATTGTTTTACAAAGATTTTATTTGTTATGCGACGTACGTCGCAGTTTTAAGCATTTTCTGCTCCTGGGCCTCTAATACATAAAAACTCTGAATTATAAAAATTCTGTGCAATAAAGAACACAGTTATTTATAAACAATAAAACGTATGCACGATTTTGTAAAACTGACCTCATAAAAATAACTCAAAAAAATCAGAAGATCATTAAACCTCCAAGTGGTTACAACGAGATATCTCGTCCATCGATATCTGACTAAATTTGCTAATGACAAGATATCTCGTGATTAAGATATCACCGATTTTTTTATAATGACAAGATCAATATCTAGTCAGTTTTTTTCTAATGACGAGATGCGACGAGACCTAGATGGACGAGATATCTCGTCTCGAGATATCAAGATCTGCTCAATTTGTTATTGACGATACACCTCGTCGACGCTACCAGCAGGAGAGTTAACACTAAACGCTGTCAAGATAAATTATTTCTTCATTTGTAAGACCGATCGGAATTGATGGACGAAATAACTCGTTCATCAAGCTTCTGTCGTTGTTAGAAGTAAACCTACCATTTCTGGATCTCGTCATCATTGCAATATTTTGATAACGTGATATGTCGTAATTAGCAAAATTGGTCAAATATTGATTGACAAGATATCTCGTCGAAGTCATTTGGAGGGTTAAATGACGGGTTTTTATTCTGCAATAGTGTTATTTTCAGGATGATGCGATACATTATAACATAGTTATCAGTTTATGAACCATAAAATAAAGGTCATACTTTTTAATTTTATAACTAAAATTAAATACAGAGTGTTTAAACAGCTGTACGGTAAGACAAAATATTTTTGCCAATCGATACGATTCTGCTCCAAGTTGGAGGAATACAGTTTTATGAAAGTGCAATTTAATTTTCTATTGTTATACATCAGTATGCAATTTTCAGTTAGTGGAATGCATACACGTTCTCTGTTTGCATTTTTTTTAATTTCAGCCTATTAATGAAATTTGATTATCTAGCGAATTTCATTAAAAAAGTAGACGTTTTAAAATTCTGTAAAAAAAAATTTGGGGGTGGATTCTTTCCGAATTTAGTACTTTTACAGTGTTGATCTTATATATAGAGCGAAAATCACTGGAACCCTCGAAGGATTTCGACGAGATTTCTCGTCCATAGTGATCTAACCAATTTTGCTATTGACGAGATATCTCGTCATCACAACATTACCAACATTTTATGACGACGAGATCAGTATGTGGCCTTTAGCAACGAAATATCTCGTTCATCAAGATCTGGTCAGTTTTGCAAATGAATAGAAGAGCTCTTATAGGTCCTTCCTTTGGAATTAGAATGAAATAGAAATATTTTAGCATTCCTTTCCTTAGAGTATTCCTATCCTTAGACTTTCCTGAAATCAATTGGGAAGATTTTATAGGTTTTTTTCTTCATATTAGAAACATTTGAAAAGATTATGTTGCAAATTTCGTTAGAATAGAATCCTTTGATAAGATTCTATTGCTGTTTTACTTAAAATAGAGTGATTTGGAAAGATTATATTGTTTAAGAGGGTAAAAACTATTTTGAAGTCATGTTGGGTTTGTTTGCTTGCTGGGTTTAATTTGGCCATGGCACGCAAAACCAGGAGTTTTATAGCTTCTATCATTAAAACCTCCTTTATATTTATGAACAAACATATACGAAGCAATTTTGTCCGAGTCTTGCTTTGTAGTTCACAAGATAACTCAAAAACAAGTTACATTGCGAAGTTATTACAGAACTCATTACTAAAAAATAACCTATTCTCAAATTGGTAGTATAAAATTACCTAAGATTTTTGAACAATATTGTGATCTGTACATTAGGGAGGTAAGATTCAAACATTTCTAAATCAATAAATAAAATAAGTTTGAATTTATCTTTATAGTTATAGAGCATTTTATAAGTGATGAGTTCTTTGTTGATAATTTGTGTGCCAAGTTTCTTTACTGTGTAGTAGTTATTTTGTAAAATATCTTAATAACTTTTTGAACACGAAACTACACTTGAACAAAATTGATTCTTATCTTTTGTTCCGAAACATAAAAACTTACATGATTGAAGCTTTTTTAAGAGAGTTTTCGTGAATTTCTTTTAAAGTATAATATCCATACAACAAAAATTCTAAATTTGAAAAGCATCAACACCAAAAAAATTAATATCTCATTAAACTTTGAAACTTTTACTTTTCACTGAAACTTGAGGCGTTTAAAGTAACTTCCCCTTAGTTTCTAAAGTTTCTTTAGAAAATTACCTACGCGTATTTAATACTTTAAATATCTTTAAGGATATATTTTCTTAAGTAAATGAAGGTTTGAATTTATCACTTCTAACATAAATTCTGCTCTCTGTCTCTCTCTAAAAATGGGATTTATTATCATTCTTCAATCAAAGATTGAATAATGAAAATATTTATTTTCAATTATATAGTAGTGCTTACAACCTTCAAGTGATTACCACGAAATATCTCGTCCATCAAGGTCTGACTAATTTTATTAATGACGCGATACCTCTGGATCCAGGTATAGCCAATTTTTTCATGATGACAAGGCCAAGATCTGGTAAGATTTTCTTCCAATTATTAGATAACTCGTCCTTTAAAGTCTGGTCAATTTTGCTAATGATGAGATATCTAATAGATACAACCATCAGGAGGATAAACATTCCAAAAACGACGGTTGGTTTCAGATTGGATTGGTTCAACGTTGGTTTCGACGATATATGTCATCCTTCAAGGCCTGACTGATTTTGTTAATGACAAGATATCTCGTCATCAAGGTTTAGCCAATATTTTCAGGATGACGAGATCAGTATCAGGTAAGTTTTTCTTCCAATTACGTGACAACGCGTCCGTTAAAGTCTGGTCAATTTTGCTAATTATGAAATACCTAATCGATGCAACCATCCGGAAGATTAACATTAGAAAATAAACGGTTTCTTTCGGATTAGATTGGTTGGACTATGGTTTCGATGAGATATATCTTCTAACAAAATCTGACAGATTTTGTTAATGACGAGATATCTTGTCATCACGGTATAGCCGATATTTTCATGGTAACGAGATTAGGATCAGGTAAGTTTTCTTCCAATTACGTGATAACTCGTAAATTAAAGTCTGGCCAATTTTGCTAATGATGAAATACCTAAAAGATACAACCATCCGGGAGATTAACATTACAAAATCAACGGTTTCTTTAGGATTAGATTGGTTGGACGGTGATTTTGACGAGATATACCTTCTATCAAAATCTGACAGATTTTGTTAATGACGAGATTTGTTATACGCTAGTGGCGAGAAATTTCGTCATCTAGATCTGGTAGGGTTTTTTCCTACGTCAGAAGTTGCCAATATTTTGATGATAAGATCGATCTAATCATTTTTTTTTCAAATGACGAGATATCTCGTCGGCAAGCTATATTTGAATATGTAGAGTTCTATATTCATTTAATTTTCTGTAGGAGTTGTTCCACTCACATTTTGGTTTTAAGATTTTATGATAAAACTGACGACACACGCACAATCAATATACACACTACAACAAAAAAATCGACGCACAATGAAGGTGCAGAATTACAGTGGTGCCGCGCTCGATAAACTTGGAACGGCGCTGACTGGGGACGTATAGTCTTTAGTGACGAGTCCCGTTTCCAACTGTGTCCTGACGACAACCGTAGACGTTTATGGAGATGTCCAGGGCAGAGTGGGGATTCTACCCTTACTATCGCTCGTCACACATGCCCACAACCGTAGACGACATTCTACGACCGGTTGTGTTACCGTCTTTTGCGACACCCCGGATTTACTTTGCAACAAGATAATGCCCGGCAGCACACGGCACGTGTTGCTATGAAATGTCTTCAAGCTTTCCCAACACTTCCTTGCCCAGCTAGGTCTCCTTATTTATCTCCCATAGATTACATTTGGGACGTTATGGGAAGGCGATTGCAACCATCCAGAAATGTTGACCATTTAACCCGACAGTTAGAGACAGTTTGGCAAGAAATTCCGAAAGACACCATCCGGGAACTTTTTCAGTCTATGCCACGCCGAATGACAGCTTGCATCCAGGTCAGAGGTGGACCAACGATTTATTGACTTCATCCCTCTGTAACGGTCAAACTCTGAAATAAATAATTCAATTGTTCTGAAATTTTAATCGTTTGTTTTTCTACGTATGTTCTTCACATCTACCATTTTTTTATCGCAATCGGACAACTCCTTCTTTTTGCGTCGAGTTTTTTGATATCGAGTATATTTTCATTCAATTGACTTTAAATGCTGACTTAATACATGGTAGGTAGTTAACTAGCCTCACACTGGAGCATCACAATGAGCTACTAGTGACGATCCGGGATCAATCCCGAAGGGAAGAAAATCCGAGGACATCATCATATAATTTTGAACAGATCGGATGACGAGGCAAGAAAATAAATTCTCTTCTGGTACTGATGTGTTAAAAACGTACAGAATGTCGACCTTAACACTCTTGGTGGTTACACTCTTGGCAAATAACTCGTCATAAGCAAAACTCTGACCCAATCTTGATGGAGGAGATATCTCGTGTTTAGAAAAAACTGAACTGGTCTTGACCTCGTCATCATCATAAAAACGGCATTACCCCTTCGTCCTTTAGAAGCTAATCGGCATTCCTGAAGATGAGATATATCTTCATTAACAAAACTGGTTAGATTGTGATGAACTAGATATCTCGTCGAAACCAATCTGAGAGTTAACTGCGCAGTTAAAACATGTTTGTCAGAGTTGGGTTACCTTCAAAAGCCCTCAATATATTGGTGTGCACACGATGTTTATACATAGATTGTAAATTACGGTTACTGTTGTACTAGAAGTATTCACATATAGTTTACAAAAAATATTTCCAATGGTTTGAAATCTTGGAAAATATCTTTGAAATACGAGAGCTCATGCATCAGTTTTCGTTGTGAAAAGTTTTACGTCATAGTGAATTCTATTCCATATCTTTCATTTATATGCTCAAATTTCACATGTTTTCGTAGTGTTGATGCATTTATTTGCTCTCATAAGACTTTCAGTTTACTATTACCTAACAAAACCCTTCCTTCGCTATTTTATGTATTTATACATCCAAAACGTTATCATTGATTTAATGTTGTTAAGTGCTTTGTGCTTATATATGAACTACGTAATACAAAATTAATAAAAGGGTAGATAAAAAAAAACCTAAGTACCACATTTTGGAAAAGTTATATTTTTCTCCTTTTTAAGAAGACCTACAGGTAGACCCAGATGCAGAATTATATTCAGTGTTCTACAACACAACTCCAAGCAATTGCAATTGTTTTGCAGGCATTTTGCCCGAATTTTGAAAACAGTAGTAAAATCAAAAACAGAGGTAAAACACAATTATCGGCTAAATATGTACTACATATCTATAATGAAACATCAAAATTAATTAACTTACTTTATTTACTTAAAACCAAGCATACTTTCAGCGTATGCAATTCTGTCGATAACTTTTGAAGTTAAATTATTTCCCATTGGCACAGAAGATGTGTTATTTATAAAGTGTTTGTGGTAATTTGGGGTGGTGTAGGGAGATTGTTCCGTAGCTAGAGAAGAAAAATGTTGTGGCAAGGAACGCGCTTTGCACTGCAGAACATCGTAAATTATGATTGAAAAAAAAATCAATCAAAATTTTGATAAAATTAAGAAAAAAAAAGTTCTGCAAAGACTTTGTTTGTTCACCGACGTACGTCGCAGTTCCAAGCACTTTCTGCTTCCGGGAACGTAGGTAAGTAGTTTAATTAACGTCGCTCTGAAGCAACTCAGAGGGTTATTGGTGACTGTCACGAATCAATCCCTAAGGGAAAGAAAAGAGGACAACACCTCATAATTTTGAACCATGTTCAGACGATGAGGCAGCACCTTAACTGGAATTCCACTCTCCAAATTTTTACACCACACCAAGGACATTTGACCCCATGACAGATTTCAAATGTACCAGCTGTTGTACACTACGGTCTTCGTCTGGATTCCAACTTGCAACCATCCACTTGCTAATCCGTTACTCTTTCAACCGGGATACCACTACCCTTATGTATATGGATAAGGAAGTGTTAAAAAAGTGTACGAAATTTCGTTAATTCAGACGAATTGGATTTTCAGATATCTTGCGGATCGACCATAACTACAGAAATGTGACATGGATACATTGAGTAGCTTTATTTTCGTTCTCAAAGATTTAAATCATAGAAGAGTAAAAGTATCTTCATTTTTGATAACATCCATATTGTATCGGAATTCAGATCATATAAATACGCAATTTGAAGAAATGCACCGAAAAATTGTTTTATTTACAGACCTTTCAATTTGCTGCCCATTTTCAATTAAAATCTACTATCTAAAAGATCATTAAAAAGTGTTTTATTCATTTATGACTATTTACTTCACCATTTAATTTTCTCGAAAGCGCGAAATTTCATTTAACCCTACGAGGGATTTACATACATAATTCCACCTTGTACCCTGCTGTCTTCCTTGCATGGCTTCTGAACAATTTTGACCTTTTTAAACGAGATAGTACCATTTTAAAAGATTCTGTTAAGAGAAAAGAAGCAATAGAATCTTTCTAAAGGACTATTCTAATGAAAGTGAAAATCTAATCTTTCCAAAGGTCTCTATTCTTAGGAAAGGACGTTCAAAATCTTCCAAGGGATTCTTTCTAAGGAAAGAACGGACAAAATCCTTCCGTAGGATTCTATTCGAAGAATAGAACCAATAGAGTAACCTTTAAGGTTGGAGGAAACGAATAAAACTCGGTGTTGGTAGAAACTTTTGGAAATTTGTACAAATAAAAAGTACTCTGTAGAAAATTCCTGCAGAGTGTCCTAAAAGTTCCCGTATTCCATCTTTAAAAATATTTATTGCCCGTGTTTTGTTAATTATTGAATTTTATCGTCTGCTTATAGTTTTATCAACTCTTTAATTTTTATCGTTTGATTTTCTTCGCACTCAAGTTGTGCGATAATAAAATTAAACGTCATTTTCTTCTTCATTGCAAGAAGAATTTATCACGCATTCAGAGAATTGCGCTGTTTGAGGCTTATTTTGAATGTAAATCACATGAAAGATAAAAAGAATTTGGCGACATAAATATCCAAATGATGCAATACCGAGTAAAGATACGCTATATCGACTTATTCTACAATTTGTTGCATTATTAGAAGTGAATGAACGAGACTCTTGGTTCCAACAAGACGTTGCAACCTGCCATACAAGTTATGAAACCATGGGCATGCTTTTTTGGCAAATTTTTTTGGCGATCATCTCAAGAAACCTTTGGCCACCTCATTCCCTGATCTGCGCATTCATGACTTTTTTCTGTGGGGATATTTGAAGAACAAAGTTTATGGAGATAATCAACAAACAATAGGTAATCTGAAAATTGCCATTACTCAAAGGATACAAGAAGTCACTCCCAGCATCTTGAAACGTGTTTCTAAAAATATACTCAAACGATTTCAGCTTTGCCTCCAAGAAAAGGTCGGAAATTTTGAACATTTATTATAAATGTAAGTCCAAATTTTTTCCTACGTTATGTTAAAATTGCTTTTCACTATTAGCATAAAAATAATTGTTTTAAAGTTTGTTGATTTTGTATGGTAAATTCACGAATCGTCAGTACGGGAACTTTTAGGACACCCTGTAGAAAGTTGGGGAAATGAATAGAATTTTATAGAACTTTCTAGGAGAATATGGAAATGAATAGACTCCGTAGAATCTTCTGGAAATTATTAGAAATTATTATGCCCCTGTTATGGACTCATGATGTTCGAGAAAGTTCTAGCACCCAATCGGATTCAAGTTCACCTTGAATCCAAACTTGGGACTTTTTCTGTCTAGTAAATAAATACTCTGGAAACGTCATGTAATCAACTTTTATAAATATAAATATATACATTTACATTTAGATTGATAAGAAAAAGTCTCATAGATATCTCATATTTCAAAAATATTTTCATTATTTCCATTTTACGAACTTTCTCCAAAAGTTCATAAAACCAGTGTCGACAGTATTTTGTTTTATGGATCTTTTTATCACCCACATTAACCTTTAGAGCGTTGCGAGTTTTCCGAGTAGTGTAGGATTGTGTCTGCCCCGCAACCAAATAGCCACATCTATTGATAAAAGAATCCATGGATTCTTTTAATCAATAGATTGAGATTAATCAATGGAGAGGGTTTTATTGACTTTTCTTTACAATAGAATCCCCCCCCCTTTGGAAAGATTACATTGCTCATTTCCTTTGAATAGTATCCTTTGGGAAGATTATATTGCTCATTTCCTTTGAATAGTATCCTTTGGAAAGATTATATTGCTCATTTCCTTTGAATAGTATCCTTTGACAACGTTCTATTGTGCATTTCCTTGTAACAGTCATTTCGAAAGATTCTATGCTTTTTTTTACAATAGAATCTAGTGGAATTATTCTATCCGTCCTTTAGAATATAATACTTTGCAAAGACTCTATTGTGTATTTCCTTAGACTATTTTCAAAGTATTCTATTCTATTTCGTTTTCTAATAGTATAATACTTGGAAATATTAAATTTCGTTTTCTAATAGTATAATACTTGGAAATATTATATTTCGTTTTCTAATAGTATAATACTTGGAAATATTATATTTCGTTTTCTAATAATATAATACTTTGGACAGATAATCGTTTCCTCATAATATAATTTTTTGGAAAGATTATATTGCTTATTTCCTTAGAATAGAACAGTTTCGAACGATTCTATTGCTTCTTGTCTTAATATACAATTCAATGGAAAGATTATAAAGGTCCTTTATAATAGGAATAGAATGTTTTGGAAAGTATTTAGTGGTCGAGAAGGGTAAAAATTGGTTAGAATTCATGCAATGAAGACTACAAGTTGCAAGGCAGAATTATACATGCAAACCTCTCACAAGGTTAAAATTAACCCTTATCACAGTCACCGCTCACTCCAACGTTCTATGCATGCTATAATATTCTTTAAGTGTTAAGAGTAAAATTTAGAAAAGGACAACTCTATTTGATCGATTTTTTGAAATATATGAAAACAAAATATAGCACATACTCCCCTTTTCTTGAAAACATCCAATCTCTATTCTACAAGTTTTTGAGGCGGGTTGATGACTGTTCTGGGAATAATACTCTATTCCTTTTCTCATGAACTATATCCATAGAACCACAGTTGAATTCTACATAAAACATTCATACGGAAATGGTTTCATACGTTTCGATTCAACGGAAAGTAAAATTCAGAAATCTCTCAAGATAGCAGTTACAACACTCTAACCATCTGAGGAGTTCATAAGCATAATTGCACATTTCCACCTGCAGTTTTCCGTGCATGACTTTTAGCCAATTTCGATATTCTAGATCTTTTGAATCTGCCCCTAAAATACTATTTTAAGGAAAAAACGAATAGAACATTTTGAAATGATCCTATTCTAAGGAAAAGAACAATAGAATATTATCAAATGAATCTATTCTAAGGTAAGGTGCATTAGAATTTTCTCAAATGTATCTGTTATAAGGAAAAGATCAATTGAATTTTCTCAAATTATTCTATTCTAAAGTAAGGTTCATTAGAATTTTGTAAATTATTCTATTCTAGAAAATAGAGGTATAAAACAGTTCCAAATTGTCGTATTCCAAGGCAAGGAGAGAAATAGAATCTCTCCAAATGATTCACTTATAAGTTAAGTATCAATAGAAACACTCCTCTAGGGAAATGAGCACTAGGATCTTCCAAAAGATTTTATCAAGAGGTAAGGAGCATATAGAGAATCTCCCTTTCCAAATTATTACATTCTAAGGAAAGGAGAACTAGAATCTTTCCAAATGATTCTATTCTATATAAAGAAGCACTAGTATCTTCCAAAAGATTGTAATATGAATAAAAGAGTAATAGAATATTTCCAAAGTATTCTATTCTAGGGAAAGTAGTAGTAGAATATTTTCAAATGATGCAATTTTAAGGAAAAGATCAATAGAATATTCTCATATGTTTCTATTCTAAGGTAATGTGCATTAGAATTTTTGAAAATTATTCTTTTATAAAAAAAGAGAACTATGGAATACTTACAAATTATTATATTCTAAGGCAAAGAGACCAATAGAATCTTTCCAAATGATTCTCTTCTAAGGTAAGTAGCAATATAATCTCTCAAAATGATTCTGTTCTAAGGAATAGGCACTAGAATCTTTCAAAAAAAAAATTTGAGGTAAGGAGCATATAGAGAATCTCTTTTTCCAAATTATTATATTCTAAGGATTGGATAACTATAATCCTTCCAAATTATTCTATTCTAAGGACAGAAGCACTAGAAACTTCCAAAGGATTTTAATATGAAGTAAAGAGAGTAATAGAATCTTTCCAAAGTATTCTATTCTAGGGAAAGCAGTAATATAATGTATCCATAGGAAACTATTATTAGTTAGGGCGCAATAAAATCTTTTCAAATTATTCTATTCTGTGAATGGAGTACTTCCAAAAGATTCTATTTGAAAGAATGAGCCAATAGAATGGTTAGAAAGGATTCAATTCCAAGGAAAAGACCGATAGAACTGTTCCAAAGAAATAATCTACTTTAAGGAAAGGATCAATAGACTTTCTAAATATTGAAAGAAACCTTAGTTTCTTTCGAAAAATGTGGTTATATACTGTCAACAACTAATATTTTATGCTTGAGTTTGTCCCTTTACGGTCATTATTTTTCTCTGCGGGTCGGGTAAACGTATCCAGAGAGTCGCATATGTACTGCTGGCCTGATAAAAGTATTTGGAGGACAATATCTGATCGTTAAAATCTTTTTAGAGGGTCCTATTCTGCTGTCGGGAAAGATAAATCTTTTCGAAAGGCCGTCTAAAGACCGTCGGGTTATGTAAACCTTTTAAGAATACTTGATCCTCAGGCCTCAAGAACTTTTGAAGGTCATATCTTGTTTGCCAATACAGACGGCGGTATATTAACTGCGTAACAGTTAAATGTATCCATAGAGCAGTATATCTTCTCCTGGCCTAATAAAAATATTTGGAGGGCCATATCTGGCCTGATGGCCAGGTAAACGTATCTGAAGGGCTGTGTCTGAACTGTAATTTTCCAAAAGTATTACTTTTAGGGCCAATTTGGGTCTGATGAGTCTGATAAAAGATGTCTGAGATGGGTCTGATAAAAACATTTGAAGGGCCATATCTGCTCTGCTGACCTGGTAAACGTATCTGAAGGTCGTATCTGGTGTCTACGGACCTGATAAAAATATTAGAATTGCCGAATTTGGCCTTCGTGCTAGGTAAACCTATCTGGATGGCCGTATCTGAACCGTGTGTATCATAAATATATTATTTTTAGGGCCATATCTGGTGTCTAAGGACCTTATAAAAAACATTTGGCGGTACGTATCTGGCCTTCTGGCCAAGTAAACCTATCCGGAGGGCCGTATCTGAACTGTGGGCCTGTTAAAAATATCTGAAGGGCCGTATATGGTCTGCAGGCCCTTGAGATCAGTCTATTCCCTACAACTGCTTTATTTTACTCACACGGTCTTTTATCTTAGCAGTCTAGGTTTTTAGAGGACGGGCTGGTTAATCCTCTTCCTGGCGAGAACATCAGTTATTCTCGAATAGCTAATAAATAATGTATATACTTTCGCCTTTCTTTACTTTCGCACTGTCTCCCTTCATTCTCTAGTAATCAAACCCTTTTCTACTGCAGGCATTTCTTCCTTACAATAACAGAGACACTCAAGCAATCAGCTCTAAGATGCTTTATAATTTTTGCTTTGCAGTGAGGGATTAATCTATTTTTATTTTCAAGGAACTCAATTTGAGCTTACATGTAGAAAGGAATTCCAATAATAGGACTGGCAATAGGGCTAGGGAAATGAGGTGATGAAAGTGGAAGTAAATTTCAACTCTTTTGTCGTATATTTTAATTTATAAGGGTAGTCTTTGTAGGAAGGTAGGGGAAATGGGAGGGGTAGGGTTTCGTCAGTTTATCAATATTGAACTGCCAAGTTATTGAGGCAGCCAAGTTGACAAGTCTGTAATAAGTACATTAATCTGTAGCGTATAAGACAGCTTTTCGTTAAATAAGCAGATTATATCCCGTCATTTATGATTGCTGTATCCCTTATTGGGTATACCAAACTTCGAGTCAGCAATCATTACGTTAATCTATCGAACATAAAACTGGTATTCATTACATGAGCAGACTCCATTCGGTCATTTCTAATTGTTGTATTCGATTGGGTTATACAAACCACCGAGATATTGAGTCAGTCAGTTTGGTAATATCTGTAGAGTGTATAGCTGTTACTCATTACATGAGAAGATTATATTCCGTCCTTTATGATTGCGATATTCGTATTGGGTATGCAAAATGTTGAGTTAGCAATCATTTCGTTTATCTTTAGAACATAAAACCGGTATTCATTACGTGAGTGGACTATTCGGTCATTTCTAATTGTTGCATTCGATTAGAATATACAAACCGCCGTGATATTAAGTCAGTCATGTTGGCAATCCGTTTGTTAATACTGTAGAATATTTAACTAGTTATCACCGTCCCAGCCTAAGCCATTCGTAATCTGTAGAATATAAGAAGTTTTACCTTATATGAGCAGATTATATCCAGTCATTTATGATTCCTGCATTCGTATTGAGTTATACAAAACGTCGAGTTAGCAATCATTCTGCTAATCTTTAGAACATAAAACCAGTATTAATTTCAGGAACAGACTCTATTCGGTCATTTCTAATTGTTGTATTCTATTGGGTTATAGAAACCGTCGAGATATTGAGGAAGTCAGATTGGTAATCTGTAGAGTACAAGCAGTTACGCATTACATGAGAAAATTATACTGCGTCATTAATGATTACGATATTCGCAATCATAAATGACGTGATACAAAACGTTGAGTTAGCAATCATTTCATTAATCTTTAAGACATAAAACCGATATTCATTACATGAGTAGACTATTCGGTCATTTCTAATTTTTTCATTCGATTGGGATATACAAACCATCAAGATATTGAGGCAATCTGTTAATATTGGCAATCTGTTAATCCGTAGAATATAAGCAGTTATTCATTACATGAGAAGATTATTTTTATTTCTTATTGCTGAATCTGTATAGTGTTATACACAAGTTTTTATTGAGACTTACGTACGAATTATCAAAAAACATTCCAGTGGAGAGAAATTTTGGAACTGACATAACACTAACTCTTCCTAGATATTCTATACCTTATAAAACAACAGCAATTTGGAAACATACAATCAAAGAAATAAAATAAATTGATTCAAGAAAGGGAAACAGATACTCTTTCAATCAAAGTTTGAAATGTGCTTGACAACTTAAACAGTTCATCTAGACAAATCAATTGAGTTGAAATTACATCTCCAACCACTTTTGTTTACTTAGCGAGACATACTCAGAATTCCCAAGAAGTCGATTAAAGTAAATAATTGAATGTGATGTTTAAAAGAGCTGTGGATAATCAAAGATTTTGAAATTTAGGGAATGTTTGAGAGGTTTGTTTAAGAGGTTTCAGTCTGAGATTTTAATAAGCTTAATATAGTTTGAAATATAGACCAGACTAGTCTCGTCTGTTCCTTAAATCTAAAATTTATTTAATGCATAGGTGTGCACAATGAGCGAATGATTTGAAATTTTAATGTCATAATTAATTTAAACTTATGTTATTTATTACGCATGGCAAAGTGGTTAAACTTAAATTAACTGCCGAAGAAGTGTTTTTTGAGAATTCCGATGAATTTACTAATTTGTTTAATTGTTTTAAATTATTTGAACTCTATGTAATTTAGTAGATTTTTAATTTATTTATATTTACTAATTAATTTCAAGCAACTAATCTATTTGCATCTACTAGTTCATTTGAATTTATTAATTTATTGGCATTTACTAGTTAATTTAAATTTACTAATTTATTTGTTTTCAATAGTTTATTTGAATTTAGCAATCTATCTAAATTTACTAGTTCATTTGAATCTACTATTTTGTTTTCATTTACGGTTCGTTTGAATTTACTAATTCCTTTAAATTTCCGTCCTTATAATTTACATTTTGTTATTTTACTAACTCATTTGAATGTTTTTTAAATTTGTTTGAATTAGCTAATGCATTTGAATTTTCTAACGTATTTGAATTTCTAATTTATTTTAACTTATTAATATATTAATTAACCTGATTAAATTAACTAATTTCTTTAAATTAGCAGTTTGAATATTTCGTTTGAATTCACTAATTTACTTCAATTTAATAATTTATCTGAAGTAACTAATTATTTTGAATTCTCTAAGTTACTTCAATTTACTAATTTATCTGAAGTTACTAATTTGTTTGAATTTAGTAATGTATTCAAATTTACCAATTAATATGAATTTGGTATTTCTTTTTTTTAATTTTCGAATTTATTTTAGTTTATTCATTTTTTAATTAACTAACCTAATTATTTCAAGCTCTATCTAACACCAGAGAAACCATCACTATGTTGGGTGGTAAAGAGTTCTAAAATAAAGCCTATTTAGTTGAGATTATTATGTTGTAGTACGTGTTTTATTACTATTCTTCAGAAAAGTAAAGGGCCCAGTGTGTTAACTGACAGATGCGCTTAGATTTTTCAAAAATACTTAGTAAGTTGCTATGCCGATAAAATAAAATACTTATACCAACGAGCCATTGAGGAAGTGTTGCTCACTGTAGCTAACGGTATTAAAATATGCAGTGTATCTGATGTCTCATTAAGCCAGAAAACTCTTGCTTGGATAAAACTCATTCAACAGTTAGTTGAGTGATACTGTTATCAAGTGTTATTAACTATTACATGTTTAAGAGTGGACACATAACTCTAATCAAATCAAAAAGACCTGGAGTAGGTTTTGCTGTATAGTACTTCGAATACATGAACTTAAAAAATATACATTGCAAACACCTTGTACTTAAATAAATATATTTTAATGTGGGTAATTTCATTTGTGAAAATTGATTTGCAATTGTTTAAGTTAAACACAGTGGATCTTATTGTATAGAAGCTTTTCCAAACATAATACAACCAAGACAAAATTTCACTGCGGATTTACGATGCATAGAACTCTAGCATATAATTCTTAAGCAAAGCTTCAATGAAGCTAATTAGATCATAAAAGCCCTCCTTTGAAGTATTTGGGTTAAATTTTTTGTGATCCAAATGCTTTAGAAAACTGACTCTTACACGGAACAATCGATTATTTTTATTTAATTAAGTTTTAAAGAAGAGAAAGAATGAAAGATTCCTTCTTTCTTTGAAAGCGTTTAAATGAAATTATGAGACGGATTCAAAAGTAGCATGACATTTCAAGGAACTTAAGAAAGCGGGATTGATTATTGTTTAAGGATATACTCAGAGTCTTCTTTTCAATTGCAATGAAATATTTATCACGCTGCGTTTTCAGAGCTAATTATTAAGTTGTTGTACTACCGTGTATTTTAATCTTAACAGTTCTACTCAGAGAGTAATAAGTTTTAACCCCCTCCCCCTAAGGGATTCAGAAAACTAATTTAACCTTCAGATGGGTTCATACGCATCATTAAATATTACTAACTGCTGTATTTTCTGTATAACTACTAAACGATTACTTCCTTTTTGTTCAACAGTATCATTCAAAGGAATTCTATTCTAAAGAAAAGACCAATTGAATATTTCCAAATATTTCTATTCCAAATAAAAGACCAATAGAATCTTAACAAATGATTACATTCAAACGAAAATACCAATTAAATCTTTCCAAAGAGAAAAGGGGAACAACGAGAATCCTTCCAAATGATTACATTCTGAAGTAAATATAATACGGATCCTCTTCCAAAGAATTTTTATGTAAGGAGAGGTGTAATTGAATATTTCCAAATGATTCTATTCCACAGAATGGGTAAGGGAATATTTCCAAACGATTTTATTCTAAGGAAAATACAAATAGAAAGAATCTATCCAAAGTAATATTCTAAAGAGAGAAGTGACAAATAGAATGATTCCATTCTGAGGAAAAGAGAATAGGAATTCTTCGAAAAAACTCTATCTAAGAGGAGACGAGTAATAGAATATTTCCAACGATTTCAGTTCTATAGAATCTTTCCAAATGAGTGTATTGTAAAGAATGGACCAATAGCATATTTCCAAAGGATTCTATTCTAAGGAAAGGATTGTAGAATGTTTGAAAGTATCATATTCTAAAGAAAGAACTAAAGATATCTTTACAAAGGATAATATAGGAAATTTAATCCTTTCAAATGATAATATACGAAATAAAATCCTTCCAAAGGGTAATATAGGATATAGAATCCTTTCAAAGAATAATATAAAAAATAGAATCCTTCCAATGGGTAATATAGGAAATATAATCTTTCCAAAAGATAAAATACGAAATAGAATCATTCCAAAGCATTATACTATAAGGAGAGCACCAATAGAATCCTTCTAAGGATAGGAAAGAATCCATGGGTTCTTTCAATCAATAGATATGATTAGTTTGTCATTCCTTTTGTTCTGAGGTTAAAGTCATTCCTACACTACTTGGAAGTATCATGAAGCTCCGAGACTTAGCAAGTATTTAGAATGAAAAAGCGTTTTGAGAATAAATCCTTCTCTTTTCTTGTAATTCACAAGTTTTAATGAAATTAAAGTACCAAGTTGGGTTTAATTTATACATGTTTTTGGTTATCTATTTTTATATGGTAGTCAAGAATGTAGGGCAGTAATCTCTCGTTTCATCGTCCTTCGAAATTTCCTGTGTCTAGGTCACACGTTACATATTTGGACAGGTAGTTTTGAAACACTTTTTATAAGCAGCAAGCTTACACTTCAACAACCAAATTTGGGGATTCCACATTTTTGACTAGCATCTTATTATTAACTAGGCGTTAATAGTGGCGGGGGATAAAAGACGTAAAAAGAAACTTGTAAAAGGCGTGAAGAGAGAGACGGATAAAAGACGTGACTAGACACAGATGAAAGAGATGTTAAAGGCGTTGAGAAACACATTTTAAAGAGAGTTGAAAGGTGTTAAGTGAGACATGAAAGGTTGTTAAGAGAGACATGAAAGGTTGTTAAGAGAGACTTATAAAATTTAAGTTGTTAAGAGAGACTTATGAAAGTTAAGTTGTTAAGAAAGACATATGAAAGAGAGACGAAAGGTGTTAAGAGACTGATAAAAAACGTTAAGAGAGACAGATGAAACATAGATGAAATACTTTAACAGATAAATATTAAAGAGAGATAAAAAGGATTTAATAGAGGCAGATGAAATTCGTTAAGAAAGGCAGATGAAAAAGAGATGATGAGCGTTAAGAGACACACAAAAAAGAGAGGTGAAAGGGAATAAAAAGAGACATATAAAAGAGAGATGAAAGGCTTTAAGAGAGACAGATAAAGGAGATTAAAGTCTGTAAGAGAGGAATATTAAAGAAAAATTAAAGGCGTTTAAAGAGGCAGATGGAAGACGTTAAGAGAGACAGATGAAATAAGTTAAGAGCGAATGTATGAAAGAGATGTAAGATAATACGAGAGACATATGAAAGAGAGATGAAATGCGTTAAGAGACACAAACAAAAGAGAGATGAAAGGTGTTGAGAGACACAAATAAAAGATAGATGTAAGACGTTAAGAGACGCATATAAAAAAAGCGATGAAAGGCGTTAAGAGAGACAGATAAAATAGAGATGTAAAGTGTTACGATATACCGATGAAAGATGGATTAAAGGGTGTTAAAGAGGCATATGAAAGAGAGATGAAAATCGTTATAAAATGCAGATGAAAGACGTTAAAAAGGATTAGACGAGAGAAATGTGAGGTGATAAAAGAGGCAGACGAAAAGGAGATGAAAGGTGTTAATGCAGACAGATGAGAGACATGAAAGGTAATAAGACAGACAGAGGAAATACGTTAAAAGAGAATAGATGAAAGAGAAATGAAAGGTGTTAAGAGAAACAAGAAAAACATGGGTAGAGAAAATATGAAATAGTGTGAAAGTCATTAAGAGAAGCAGATGAATGACATTAAGAGAGAGAGAGAGAGATGAAAGACGTAAAAACACACACAGAGATGAAATACCTTGAGAGTGAATAGATTAGAGATATGCAGGGTGATATAAGATAGCCAGACAAAAATGATAGGAAAAGTGTTAATGCAGGCAGATGAAAGGGACATGAAAATCTTTGAGATAGACGGAGCAAATACTTTAAGACAGACAGACAAAGGACGTTCAGAGAACAAATGAAAGAAAAATAAGACCTTATAAAATATATCAATGAAAGACGTTAATACACAGATGAAAGAGAGTAAAAAAGTGCTAATACAGCTAGTGGTAGGACATCAAGGAACACATATTAATTCAGTGGTGTAACTTTCTACTCCATTTATAATTGAATTGTGTTCATCTATAAAATATTTCATTAAAAATCAAGTGAATTGAGCACTAAATAAACATGTTCGTTCGATTATAAAGGTTCATACAGTTAAATAGCTTAAATATCATAAGCAAACAGAGAGGAATGTTAATAATTTAATTCATTTTTGTAAAGTGCATAAATATAATTGATATTTGTAGAGCGCCTTGTTTTAAATAATGAAAATAACTTAAGTAAAACAATTTAATTTTCGTGATGATTTCTCTGTCACTAAATGGAACAGATGAAGTCTAAATTAGATTTCAATTCCAGGTATTATTGAATAATTAAGTGAATTTATGAAAGAGCATATAAATGAAACAAAATTTACTGTCAAACGTGTTATTAATTACTGATAAAAAAATATTCTGAGGAACTTAGCACCCAACTATTATATCATTCAGAATCAAGGATAAAATTAACGATACTGTATTCCGCGTTGAATTAGATTTTAATTTATTTGTGCTGTCTAGGTTCTAAGTAGGCGTTCTTTCTTCTATTGAAAAATCATCAGCCTCCTCGCGTATTATACACTGCTTTACCATAATGTTCAAGAAGTTAGTACCTGTACGTTTTTGTCTTTTTGCTGTGCTACTCAATAAGGCAGGGTCTCTAAGTTTGATCTTTTAGCATATGCTAATCAGAAATAAATTACCACTAAGTTTCGTCTTTTCCGATGATAGTCAAGAAATTTTGTGTCTCCAAACCTCCTCTTTTACACACAATGCTACTCTAAAAGGTTTTTATCTCTAAGTTCAGTCTTTCACACCATGCTACTGAAGAAAGCAATGTCTCCGATGTCTTCGTCTTCGATGCTACTCTAGAAAGTATTTCTTACTTTAGTCCTCTACCATGTTTCATTCCTCTTCGTGAATTCTTAAAATTCTGCATAAATCATGTGTTTATTGAAATACATTCTTCAAAAATAAAGCCACTCCAGCGAATGGCATGATTACTTTATGGTAAACACGCACTACTACAGTTAGAGCATAACAATCAAGTCCCTCCGAAATAGAACTGTTAATAACGACGGTGGATCACAAATTCATTCAATGAAGCCTAAATAGTCTCACGAGCTTTATTTGAATTTCAGAAAGTAAACGACATCTCCAGGGGATTTATCTAACGAAGGAATGAATAATCAGATTTTCATCAGACTGTTTTCGAGATATGGGAATTTCGTCAGAAAATAAATATGTGTGCTGACTACTAATTAGTTTGACGTAGTCCATTGATTTTAGGAAAATTTACTATTGTAATTCAGTTATTAGATTTAATTTCATGCTTCTCTCAACGCTTGTTTACTTTGGGAGGTTGGAAATGATCGTGCATGGGCAGCGAGGAATCAATACGTAGAAAATGCGTTTACCCTTTGAGTGATTTCTGATTAATATACTTTGCTTTGACTCCATAACACTGAGTGTCTTAAAAACCACATCCATTTGTTGAAAGAGAATCTATTAATTCTTTTAACATTAAGAAAGGCTCCGCTGGCCCTTTACGTGGAATATAATGATTTGTAACAATGTGAAATCTGTTGACCAATTTTGTAGATTATAATTTTTGGAAATATTTTATTGCTTCTTTCCTTTGTATAAAAAAATTTGGAAAGATTATATTTCGTGTATCTGTTGCTTTGAACTCTAGAAAAATTCTATTGCTTATTATCTTGAAACAGAATCATTTGGAAACATTCTGCTACTACTTTCTTTAGAAATGAATCATTTAGAAATATTCTATCGTTCCTTTCCTTGGAAGCTATTGTATTAACCAATTCTCTAGAATAGAATCGTTTGGAAATATTTTATTGTTCCTTTCCTCAGATTAGTATCCTTTGGAAAGATTATATTGGTCCCTTTTTTATTAGAATCCTTTCGAAAGACTTTATTGATATTTTAATCAGGAAATGATACTTCGAAAAAATGTAAGGTAACCCTTTGGAAATATGCTATTGCTGTTATATTTACAATACAGTCCGTTGTAAAGATTTCATTGATAATTTCCTTTGAGTTTCTTCTATTGGTCAAGAAAATCAAATCCTTTGGAAATATTCTATTGGTCAAGAGATTTCGAATTCTTTGGAAAGGTTTTATTGAACAAGAAAATCTAAACTGGTTAGATGTCATGCAGAGTAGACTGCCGGTTGCAAGGTGGAATTGTGTGTGTGAACCTCCCAGAAGGTTAAGGAAAGGTAGCATTGTTTGATCAATATTTTTGATTTTGTATTTACAACCAAATTTTTTTAATACCTTATTAGAATAAACATACGTCTGAAAAGAAAATATTCTGAAGAAAGAAAGTGAAAAATTCGATTTTTATTATTACGTTGTTTAATACTTTAAAATTGCTACCTTTTCTGGAATTTAAATTTTTTCCAAATATCCTTTCGTTCAGTACAACACGTATATTCAACTATTCCCCTTCATACTGAAATATTTTCCCCTAAAGATCTTCCAACTATTTTGTCAATAGGTTTGTATGAATATCTATTAGTTACTTTTTTTTACAAATATATCCATAGCAGATACACTACCTTACAATAATGGACCGGACTCCAGCGGATTTGCATAAAATCCGACTACTTGTTTGGAGTGTTTTTCGTGGTATGGCCGGGGACCTTTACATGTTGTTTCTGGTAAATTGAACACTGACGCCTACTTGAACGTTTCAATCTACAGCACAATCAAATCTACAGCTGAGCTGGCGACATTCTTCCAACAGAAATGGACACAAATACCCATAGCTGTGTATCAAAACCTTGTTGAAAGTATGCCCAGAAGGGTTGCTAGTGTAGTTGCAGCACGTGGGGACCATCCCCATATTAAAGCATGTATCATTTCCCTTATACCATCACATATTGCTGTCCGGTCCATTATTGCAGGAGAGTGTATAGTAAAAAAGAGTTAAAAAAAACGAAATTGATTTTTTACTGTCTCTTCTTCTAAATCCTTATGATTATCAAATACAGTAAACAAATTATTAAATGGAAGTCTGCTTACTTGGTATTGTCCTCGAACCTTCGGTTCTGATTCAGGACCGTCACTAGAAGCCCGTTGTGTTGCTCCAGTGTGATATTAATCAAATCATCTTCCTAATACGAGGATGTGTGCTGATTTAATATTTATTTCCTATGAACTACCAACAGTTTCAAACGTTAAAAAAAGAGCTTCTTTCTCTTCTTTTAAACCCACAGTAGCGTATTTTAAACAGACTATTTTATTATGTCCAGTCTCTTAAAATTTCACAAACTAAAACGTTTTTCCCTGAAAAAAGTGAAAAAAAAATTTTAAGGAACTTTATAAAAAAAGGCCTTTTTGCAGGGAAATAGAAAAACTGCGACTCAAAAGTAGCCTAAATAGAAAAACTTAAAAATGTTCTAATAAAAGTGTTTAAATTAGCTGAGTTTGTTCTGAAAAAAAGCTTCTATTCACACAAATAACGTTACTAGTCTAAGTGCGTATATCACGTGTTAAGAGCAGAAACTAATTAAGTGAAATTTTTTCGGGAGCACTAAATAATTCTTAATGATGAGAAATGTACATATTATATGTCATATTGCTATCTGTTTGAAAAATATATATCCATCAGAATGCTTAGAATATTTATTTTTTTGTCTAGAAACTACTAATTTTTTTGTAATAGCTTTTTTTAATTACATCGGTCCTAAATCGACGATACAGTCAACAGATGATTCTTCAAAGATTATTTTAGTAAAAAAAATGCAGATTAGATTGTATTTAATGACAATCTGGGTTTCTTAGTATCAGAATCCAGTTACTAATACGCATCAGTTCTTGTGTTTTATTTAATTTCACACAGTATAGAACGACTTCGATGAGAAAGTATTCGACCTTGGACCAGTCGATTTTTGAATAGATGATAAAAGTCACCATGAGGAGGGCTGCCATACACAAAACATGAATGGCAATCGCCGTGGGTAGGTTTACCACGCTTTCCTCATTATCAATGCTATCGCTTACTGCATCAAACGATAAAAAAAGGAACAAGGATTGAATAGCTATATTTCCTTTCTCTCAGTAAATTATAGACCTTACGTCACTTCTAATCGAAACTCCGTTCGCAAAACAGCTGCAAAGCAGAAGCAAGAAGCAGTTAAATGAAACAAAACTAATAGTCTTTAAGCAGCTGTACTGTGAATTGTCTTTTTCTCAGTTATTGAGTTTCTAGTTTAACCCCCCCCCCCTCCAAACGATATTGTCAAAAAGTACTTTCTCGGATTTAATATCAATAGTAGGTTGCATTATGGCAAATATATATATATATATATATGTACTCAAGAAATGCAGACTTATATAATGGATGACTCACTGTGAATACTCATTTTTATCATTCAGTGTCTAATCAGTATAAATTGTTTTGTTTCATCTTTGAAGAATTATATTTCCTTTCTAGCAGAAATGACAGATATCTTATGTCACTTCTCATTGAAACTCCGCTCGAATAGCAGCTGCAAGAAGGCATTAAATGAAATAAAAAACATACGCCTGGGCCATTCATCTGTGTAATTTATTAATGAAACTCCTTATTTTATTCGTCGGTTATACAGTTTAAAATTGGACGCTCAATCATTTCCCAAGATCATGCATATCAATGTAATGGTGGAAGCATTTTTCTTTCGATATGTATCGCCTCAATTTCGAAATTAACTTCTAAATGGGGCACATATCATTCTTGCTTTTGTGGGGTATGTAGGAAGTTCATTAACGTTACACTGCAGCAAGACAACGGGTTATTGGCGACAGTCCGCGATTAATTCCCAAGTTAAAAATCCGAGGACAACACCAGGGTCGCGGTAGCCCTGTTGGAAGAGCATCAAATTAAAGACCGAAGTGTTGTGAATTCCAATCCAACCAAAGACCGTCTTGTAAAAAGGTGGATGGTGCATGTTATATCTGTCATGGCCTCAAATGTCCTCTTTTTTGCGTGGTGTGGAAGTTCGGAGAGTGGGGTGCCAGCTCAGGTATTGCCTCGTCATCAGACCATGGTTCTGTCCTCGGGTTTTTCATTTGGGGATTAATCCCGGACAGTCGTCAATAGCCCGTTATGTTGCTCCAGTACGAGGTTTATTAAAATATCTAGCTACCGAGGACAAAACACCACAAATTTGATACACGGTCAGATGACAAGATCACACCTAGGTGATGTGATTGGAGTGAGTGAGGTGATTGGAGGACACGATAGATTTAACGTGAAACAGCCCCCCTCCCTTGCACACGACGTCTCTGCTTGGATTCGAACTCGCCTGTTTCTAACCCATTATTTATCCACCGGGCCACCTGCTACAGTGGGGAGACTTATTTTCTGTTAACCATCTCTCATATACACTACCCTACAATAATGTTCTGGACAGCAAGATCTGATGGTATAAGGGACATTCTCAAAATGTGGGAACACTAAATGTTAACTACGAATCACTTTTTAAATTTTGAAGTTTTTAACGTCAATATTTTTTTCTGTATTGTTTATAGGCCTAGAATACAAAAAACAATCATCGAAAGACAGGAACTGTTCTGAAAAATCACGAATTAAAACATTTAATTACAAGATCTGTAGGTTACGGATTTTTGACATTGCTTTCCTGTAGGTTAGAGATTTCGGACATTGCTGGCCTGTAGGTTACACAATTTCGGCATTTCCCAAGTCTAATGACTAATAATAAATTAGTTACAAATTATGAATGCTTTAAAATTAGAGTAGATTTGAATATTTTAAAATTAGAATTTGGGTTTTCCAGATTTTCGATTCACGGATTTGTGTTTAATGCTGTAAAAGTTTTAGTACTAATCTCAAAAATTTTTGTTTGGTTGATTTTTGTGATTTTTTAAAAATATATATTTACGCATACAAAAAGGAAAAAATGATCATGAAATAAAAATAACTTTATCCTTGAAAACTGGAAAAGCTATATTTCCTATAGAATTAATCAGGAGAAAAAAAACGTTCTAAAAATCTAAATTTCATCTTAAAAAATTTATTTAAAGAATCATTACAGCCATAAAGAAAAAAATAAAAATGAAAAAATGTTGTTAAAGAAAACTAAATTCTTTACAATCTTATTGAGATTGTTGCTACATAACGCCCAAAATTGAGTAACGATCGACACCGTCGACATTTGACATCAATCGTACACGTTCGTTGGACATGTGCCTAGTAATGGTATTTAATAATATTGTATCTGCTAAATTCACTTTATTTTTCGATAAAAACTATTAATCTGATGGAAGGAGATTGTAATTAATATTGTTGTTTCATGTTTTGGGACATCGGCACCTTTGTAAACATAAATTAAATCGGCAATTCCATCTTTATGCGATGCTGATATTGCATTTTTAAAAATAAGAAAAATATATTCACGGCTAAGAAAATGCACGAAAACACATAAAAATGCTTAAAAACGTTTAAAAAGTTATTTTAATGACAAATAAATGCAGTTTAAAGTACTTACCAATATATTTTTTGCTTCAGGTATAGAGCTATTTCGATCGTTACTTTTGGACATCGCGAAACATACCGGATGGCTTTAGTATTGTTTCTTTGTTAATTCTTCAAAGTTTTAAACAAATTATGTCATCTACTGATGAAAATAGTAAACAAACTATTCTTATAATCTATTCATTTATTTAGTTTTTTCTGTATTTCTGGAAAACACATTAGAATTTCTTTTCTTGGTGATGTATTGTATAAGTTAACATTATAGAAGTCCAAAATCCGACAGTTGTAACTAAAGAATTTAATTTTAAGGATATTTACACCATAATTGTAATAAATAATACTAATTCTTGTCTTTGAATAGAATTAAAAACCCATTGAGAAAAAAAAATTTTAAGAATTAAATTTATTTGCTGTCAAGCTTAAAGATATGAAATGTGTCTTGTTTCCACCTTTTGAGAACTGCCCACAAGGGAAAGAATCCATGCTTTAATAAGGGGAATGGTCTGCAACATGACACGGACCATTGTCGTCATGGAAGTAACATTCGTCAATTTCATAAAATTGCCAGAGCGTAGGAAGAACCTGATTGTCCAAAATGTTCCTGTAGGCGTCGGTTTTCTATTGGTCCGGAACAACATGCAAAAGTTCCAGGCCATACCACGAAAAACACCCACAAACAAGTATGCAAGTTTTATGCAAATTCGCTGGCGTCCGGTCTAGTAGGGTAGTGTAGGTCATGAAATTGTAAACCGATTGTTTGTATTTTACAGCCGTTAGACAAATATTTCATAACACCAGTGTTTTAAATATTGTAAGAGCTTATAAAAATTTATAGGCGCCGTGGTAGCCCAGTTGGAAGATCAATACGCAATCTGAGAGGTGTGAGTGTGAAACTCGGTACAATCAAAGATCCACGTGTACCTGGGGATTGGTACACGTTAAATATGTCGTGACTTTAAATGTCCTTGTTTTGGCGTGGTGTAGAAGTTTAGAGAGTGAGGTGCCGACTCACGTGTTCATCTGACCGAAGTTCAATTCCGTGGTGGTCCTCGGATATTTCCTTTGGGGATTGAAACCAGACCGTCGCCTATAGTCCGCTGTGTTGCTCAACTGCGACACTAATTAACTTTCCCTCCTAAAGAAACTCATTCATTTCAAAACTTTTTCTTTTTATCAACAGATTGAAGTTAAAACTCCATTTAATGAAATTGATATATTCTGTCAATAACATTTCTAAAGAAACTGTAACCTACTTATATTCACTGACCATAAAAGCATTTACTTTTCAAATGAAAACAATAACAATCCATTTTTCTCTTAATTCCTATTATTAAACTTAAATTTTCCATTCGTTCCAAAATCTTTTTCTTCAGGCTCCGCACAAAAGTTTTCTATTTCATTTCAACATTAAATAGATTAACGCCACTCCAATCTTAAGGCCATCCTCTTAACAGGATTATAGGTTCGTGAAGTGATAGACCATAAGCCATTCAACAGCACTTTAAACAGATACGTGATCTTCCAGCAATCAGGATGGTATTATAAGCAATGTTTGTACATCGCAGTCTACTAACGCGTAGATTAATGTCCGAAATTGTAGGACTTGATGGATTAGGTCCGTCGAAAAGCACTGTTAATCTGCTTTGTTTATGTTTATTTTAAACCCCGTTAAAGTAATCTCGTTAGCACATGTAACATTTTAGATCTATGTGGTAATGTTGCATTTATTCTCTTGGGGATTACTCTCTTTAAAATATTTTTTCCTGGGCTGAGGATTGAAAAAGATTGCTCTCTCATACCCAAATTAAATTCTATACTATTATCCGGTTTTTTGTTGGGAAACATTCCAGATCAAGATTGATGGTATGTGGTGTATAATTTCACAACGCAGTTTATCATTTACGTAATCGATTGGTGCGTTTGGGGTATATATCTCCCTCGTGGGATATGCTTTTCCCGAAAAGGTATATTATTTTACTTTTATGTTTTAGAGATATGCCGTAAATACAATAACCTGCTGTGGGAGGATAAAATAGGAGCGGAAATTTATACTTTCTGGGTTAATCATTGAAATGATGTTGAAATCTGATTAATATTCACCGACGAAAAATCCAAAATGCATTTCCTATCGATGCATTAACCTGATGGGAGAATAAAATAAGAGTTTCCAGCTCAGATGTTGCCTCGTAATCTATTGTTCCTTTCTTACATAAGTATACTTTCGGAAAATGCTATTGCTACTTTCCTTAGCATACAATCATTGAGAGTCTTACGTTAAAAAATAGGATCTCTCTCATTCGCAAATACTTTATTGCTCCATTCTTTGGAATAGAGGTAACCCGGATCGAATTAGCAACCGGAGGGTTGCGAATTCGAATCCAACCAAAGACCGTCGTTTCACAAAAGGGTCTGTTGCACGTTAAATCTTTAGTGACATTAAATGTCCTCTCTTTGGTGTGATGTAAAAGTTTAGAGAGTGGGGTGCCAGCTCAAGTGTTACCTCGTCATCTGACCGTGGTTCAAATTTACTTGGTGTTGTCCTCGATTCTCTCACTTTGGGATTGATCACGGACCGTCGCCAATAGCCCGTTGCCTTGCTCCAGTGCAACGCTAATTAAAATACCTACCTGCCCTTCAAAAAATTTTACGGGCTCTATAAATGGCATTTTATGCGTAGTATGGCTGAATTTCTAGCCGATGTTACTTTGCTGATATGGGTAGGATGATCCACTTTAATTTCGTAAGGGCATAAATGTCCTCACGTTGGCATGGTGTGGAAGTTTGGAGTGGGGGGGGGGGGTGCCAGCGTAGGTGTGATCCTGGCCTTCAGACCATGGCACAAAACTACGTTGTCTTGTCCTCATATCTTTACCCTAGGTTTTGATCATAGACTATTGAAGCTAATAGCCCTTTGTGTTGTTCCAGTGAGACATTAATTAAATACCTAAACACCTTACAAGATAATTTAATAAAAATTTAACTCTTTTGTGAAAAAGGTTGTGGTTCCCTTGTGTGCCACGATACATAGTTTTAAACACCTCTGCCTTATTCCTTTTTATTACCCCTTAGTACATTATGCAAAACGTAGTAAAATTGCCGTGATATGTTTTGCATTAAGTGTGGCTGTTTTAGTGCAGCATGTTACTTTATAACAACATTTCGCTTTTTTTTGTTAGGATGTGTTGATAGCTATTGCCCCGCCGTAGAAATGGATTTTTCCCCAGAAGCGAACTTACTTCTTATAACAAATATGATTAAAAAGTGCGCCAATAGCAGAATTGACTGGCGAAACTCAGCCAACAAATTTCCAATTTCTCATCATCAGAGGCTTATTAGAAACCACATACCTTTACAACTAGCTTCTATGCTTTAATCCACGCGAACACTTTTCTTACTTTCTTAATTGGAGGAACACACCCAATCCGTGTCACCCCTCTTTTGGGATAGATCAGATCGCACAAAAGTGCTTAGGGAGGTCCTCTAGTGGAACAAAAGAGAAGAACATATCCTTGACGCTCCGCTCGAAAAATCCTCTACCGCCTTGGAAGGCTAAGCCGGGACTTGAACGTGGTCGACCCAGCGAGATCGGTGGACCTTGGAAACCAAGCTTGATTTGTCCCTTAGGACGGTTAATGTTTGTCACCCGAGGGTGATTTGGACATTAACCCGCATCTGCCCCCACAAACGAGCTGCAGTGTGAACATCCTGGGCAAGATGCTTTCCCTAATGCGGCAATTTTAGTGCCGAGGTACTATAGGTTGTCCAGTTCAGACGGTAAATGTTCGTTTAGTACGTCTAACCACTTTTGTCAGAGACATTGACCTACAACTGCGACGCAGTTGCATCCATCTTTGGGCAAAGATGGTTTTCCCAGTCGGTGAGTCACTTAAATCACATTTGTAGATCGTTTTTTTCTACGGGCTTTCAGCGAGTGCCTTCTCAAACCAATAGTCAACGTTCCTCTCACTACTTACAGCAAAAATACTCACCTACTTACCGTTGTGTCTAGATAATTTATAGGGAAACTGGACAGTTAAGGTAAGCGAGGTGTGAGCTTTTCAGTCTCAAAGCTGCCCAAGACTTTGAAGTCCTTGTGGATCTCAGGATGTGGTGAGTAGATCTCAAGAGCCTTTTTCAAGAAGAGGAGATCTCCTCTAAGGTGTTCTTTTAACTTGCAGTCGTAGATGTAGTGATTGGAATCACCCACCTCTCCACACTGACAGAGACCAGAATCTTGCTTACCTAAACGATGAAAGTATTCCGGAAAGCGACCATGTCCGATGAGTAAGTAACTGGGAGGAGATGGGGTGATACATGTGCCTCCGAAGATTCGGGATGGGGAAGAACGTGTGCGTCCTTCTGCCTATTTATCTCCGTTCCAGCGTGGCTCCCAGGATTTCATAAGGATCTGGAGGATACGACTGCGAACTGTGGAGGTAGAGGCACCCACTCTGATGTGTATCACCTTGCAGTTGGTGGCTTTCTTAACCCCGAAAAATTTCATTTCCCATGAAACCAACATGCGCCTTTATCTAGTGCATTCGTACTCCCTGATATTTGGTTACCGTTTTGTACAGAGTCTTGATTCTTTCCACTACCTCAGTAGGTAGTGTGGATCGTTCAGTGCCATAAGTGCTGATAGACTCTCAGAGTAAATATGGGTAATCTTATTAGCATTGTAAAGTGGTCTGTCCCGAATCCGTTCGAATGCTTTCTCGATTTCACAAGTTCCGTTAGATACACCGTAGCGTTATCCGTGAGACGGTACATGTGTTTCTCGACGATGCGTCCGAAGTACGCAACGTCGAAGGCGGCTCCGTATCTACCTTCCAACCTGATCCGTCAGTGAAGATCTCGATTTCAGCATTTTGAGGTAACTTCCTGTCATAGGGAATGCCGATGCGGCTGGCTGGATGGTCATTCCAGCTCAGAGGTCTCTTGTGCATTTGACATGGATAGAAACTCTCACCGTTCAGAGTCACCTTGTTGGAGGTGTTTTTTAGAAGAAATTGAGTGTAACGCATTCTTGCTTTCAAGTCAAGTGACAGCGTGCCGGCGAGTGTCTGCATAACCCTTGCGGAGGTTGTACGATAGCACCTGGTCATTAAGAGTAGAGCCACGCGTTGAACGCGTTTTCTCGGCACATTTTTGTGTCAAGACGGTATCCCAAAGCTCCAATACCAAAGAGTACTATAATGCCAATTGAAGCGGATAATAAATGTTGAGACGCAGCTTTTCCCGCGAGAACGCGTGACTGGCTACTGAGACATTACTCCACATCACGCGCTGCCGCGTGGTCGGTTCTTTGGGGTTGACATCACATCACGCGCATGCGCGAGATCGGCAGTGAACGTGTTAAGTGTCATACCTGGCTAAATCCCTCCAAACACCAGACGCGCCAAGTAAAAAATATCTTGAAAGAGAAGAAGGATTGGGTTCAGTGTATGGGAAAGAAAGCAGAAGTTACTGCCGGTGTATCTCGAGAGAGGGAGTCCCGTGTGTACTAAAGACAGTAAGCCCCACAGGGAAAGAAAAGATCACTAGAGTACATCAGGTCAGTGAGGCCTGTACACACCTAAAAATAGGTAGGAAGGTATTTTAACTATCGTCGAACGGAAGCAATACAATAGGCTATTAGCATCTGTCTGTGATCCATCCCGAAGGGAAAGACCCGAAAGCACCACCACGTAATTTTGAACCACGGTCAGATGACGAGGTAACACATGAGCTGGCACTCCACTCTCCGAACTTCCACACCACGCCAACGTGAGGACATTTGAGGTCAGGATAAATTTAACGTGCACCAGTCAGCTTTCAATATGACAGCCTTTGGTTGGATTAGAACTCACTACGCTCCGGTTGTTAATCCGTTACTCTACCAACTGAGTTGCTGCGGCCTCACAAAAATGTAAGGGAAGTGTGCCATGAGAACTAATATCGAAGGAAATCTGGAATTTAGTATTATTGAATTAGAGCCCGAAATCGGTTCCTATCAAAACCATTGCAGGTTGCTATTCTAAAAATTACATACGAATTTGGATCGTACTCATTAGAACATAAAACAATTTTAAGCATATTAACTGTTATGTTTTAACTGAATATTTTCTGCCTTATTTTTGCAGATATGATTAGAAAGACAACCTTTATTTCGTTTATCTTTTTAATGAATTCAAGATTTGTATGAAGGTTGATATTATTTCTGAACATTACGTACGAATTTGGATCTTTCTCATTAGAACAAAAATTCAAATATTGACTGATATGTTTTAAGGTATCCAAACACGTTAAAAATGTCATTTTTGACTAAAAAATTCTAAAAAACGTTTTTGATCTTATTTGATAGAGTATTTGACTTTCCAAAATGTATTTGATTTTTTTTTCTTTGAGTTAATTAGTTGCAGATATATTAAGATTTTATAATCAAGTCGGGAAAACTGGAAGTAGGTATGGAAAATACCTGAAATGACCGTTAAAAGACCAAATACCTATAAAAATTTATATATAGAATTTACTTTTTCTGCACATTAATTTTTGGAAAGTTTTCTCAAATGTTTAAATGGTTTCTCTTTTGACAATATAGTGAAAATATTTAAAGAGAAGTGAAGAGCAAAATTATTTACACAATCAGTAAAAGCAAGAGAGAGCAAACAAGATACACTTCAAAATATTTTTTCTCTAAATTAAGATTTATGCATTATTTCCTCACTTCAAATGTTATACCACAAAATGTCACCGATGGATTCTCGTAAAACTTTGAGAATTTGTTCTTTCTGGTGTTGTTTAAGGAATGAACTAGAATAATTATGCTGAGTTGAAAAGTTTTTAAATTATTGTCATTATTTAGAAAATAGGACTGTAACACTATCAAAAATCTTATATTCATTTTTCGATCGCTTGTACAATTTTTGTTTATTTAAATATCCTTTTGATTCTAGTTCATTCCCTAGAAAAATACATGTAGTGTATTTTGGTAGCACCATTTTTCAAATTAGGTTTTCTTTTCTTTCTTTAAAAGCTCTTTCTTTAAATAAAATTTCTTTAAAAGTTCATACATAATTATAATTTTTATAGAATTATTAATATATATTTTAAATATTTATATTTCAATGCTATTGCTTAATAACACTAAACACACAAATATCATTAAAATGTTTCTATACTACATTTTGAAGAATAGCAACCGAACAAGTTCGGAATAGCATCCGAAGAATAGCATCCGAACAAGTTCGAGATACTTAACTGATTGTTATCTGACTAACTGTTTGCATAGATATGTTTACAAATACAACCTTTCTTTCGTTTATCGTTTTTCATGTATACAAGCTTTGTATGAAAGTTGCTATTATTTCTAAGCATTACTTACTAATTTGGATTCTTCTCAATAGAACATAAAAAAATACAAATATTGACTCATATTTTAACTGATTATTATCTGCCTAATTTTGCAGAGATAAAATTATAAATACAACCTTTACTTCGCTTATCTTTTTTTTTTATGAATTCAAGCTTTGTATGAGGATTGCTATTATTTCTAAACATTACTAACGAATTTGAATCCTTCTCATTAGAACAAAAAAAAATTTAAACATTAACTGTTATATTCTAACTGATTATTATCTTACTAATTTTTGCAGAGATCTGATCAGAAATACAATCTTATTTTCCTTTATCTTTATTTATGACTACTAGTGTTATATGAATTACTGTGTAATGTAATTTTTAACTTTATATGCTTGTTAACAAATTTATCATGATTCTGTAACTATAATATCAAATTAATTAACAGATGATGAACAATTACCAAGTGATTTTTCAGCTCAATCATTTTAGCCTTGACTTATTTCCCAATAATAATGAATGGTACAGCACTCAAAAGATTGATTTAAACTCTCCTGGCGTTTGTCTTGACGAGGTTACTCGTCCTTATCAAATCTGACAAAATCTCGTTGGACGAGGTATCTCGTCATTAGCAACAGTAACCGGATCTTGATGAACGAGATACCTCGTTAGAAGGAAACTGACCAGATTTTGATCTGCTCATCATCAGAAAATTGGCAAGATCTAATGACGAGATATCTCGTCATTAACAAAATTGATGAGATCTTGATGTACGAGATATCTCGTCGAAACTTATTGGAGGGTTTAAGTAAGTGAGGTCCAAATTCAAATAAAGGGTTTTAGTTTCGAAAAAGAACTTTGATGCTGACCATGTAACGTATTGTTTTTATAATCCAAACGTATTATTTTTATCCAAAGTCCATTAAGTCAAAAACTTAATGACTTTGCAAAATGACGATTAATACAAATGGTTGATTTTAACCCAGAATTGGTTTCGATGAGTTAATTCGTAATCAAGAATTCAAATAAAGATATTGCAGTTTGTTGATGATGACGATATCAAGATCTGGTCAGTTTTTAATGACGAGATATCTCGTCCATCAAGATCAAATCAGCTTTGCTAATGACGAGAGAGAGATACCTGGTTGGTACAACTCCGCTAAGCTCTAATGCAGTTGAAGTTGTTTACCGCAAAAGTCATCATGCCATTCATTCCTTGGAGTAGTTTTATATATGAGTTACTTATTTCGTTTCATATCCAACTTGGTTTATAAACAATAGTGAGAATTTATGAAGCGAAATGAAGCTTCGAAAGTTTACGAATTGAAGCATTTAATGAGAGCAAGAGAGTTAAGTAAACATGGGCAATATTCAAAGAAAATGTATTAATTTCGTAAAAAGAATTTTGATACAGACCAGAGCAACGTATTTTTTCTGAGTATAACTTTTAGGGATCCCAATAAAAATATTTTTTTATTAGAATAATAGATCACATAAATAATTTTAATTGATGTATGACACGATTATCTTTTTATTATATTTCTCGTCTATTTATTTGACGCAAAAATCAAATATACGTTCTCTTTTTCCCTGAAAGAGATTAAATTCTGCAAAGATGTTCTTTTGTTAGAGAATGATTCCAAGCCAAGCTTCTGCACCCTCAAACACAATTTCTGAGCTGCGTGTTTTGGTGTAAGTGCTGCATGTGCTCTAAATTTCGATTATACTTCGAATTGAATTTGACAAAAAAGATGGGAACCAAATATTCAATTCCTTGAATATTTCAGATTGGTTTCTTGAAGGAAGCCTCTTTAAAGTAATTGAATTATTTCTCAAAAATACTATGTACGCTGTTCTATTAAAACTGGTTTAGTAGTAAAACATATCGTCACAGCAAGTTGCGTTTTTTCAATTTGCAAGAGACAATCTGCGGTTTTCAATACTGATTCTAAAGAATAGTGTTTGATTTTCACAGTAAAAGAATGTGCTTTTTGTATATTTTTCAGGTGACCTGTTATTATCGTCTAACCTATATATATATATGTGTGTGTGTGTGTGTGTGTGTGTGTGTGTGTGTGTGTGTGTGTGTGTGTGTGTGTGTGTGTGTGTGTGTGTGTGTGTGTGTGTGTGTGTGTGTGTGTGTGTGTGTGTGTGTGTGTGTGTGTGTGTGTGTGTGTGTGTGTGTGTGTGTGTGTGTGTGTGCGTGTGTGCGTGTGTGCGTGTGTGCGTGTGTGCGTGTGTGCGTGTGTGCGTGTGTGCGTGTGTGTGTGTGTGACATCATATTTTAAAATAACACACTGGCAGAGGAGTGCGAAAAAGCTGCAACTAACTCTGACAGATAAATATTTGTATGTATATAATTCAAATACGTAAATTAACGAAAGACCAAAATAAAAGGCAGTGGTAGTTGCAGCTTTTGCGCACTCCTCTGTCAGTGTGTTATATTTTTATTTTTTTAAATTGTTGAACCTTACTTTACTATAACAGTTCTACCATGCCTAAGATGTTAGATGTTATATCGCCTAACGAGGCGATGAGATGCCATAACAGTCTATCAAATCTATATGCACAGAGCAATCACATGACTACTATGTTGATCTCACTTTATAAAGCTCATTTCAATAGTAATGCTCAGTCGAATTATATTTCATGTCTATGAATTAGGCTACAATAATTTGCTCCAAAAAACGAAAGGAAATAAATATAAACTTTGTAAAATTTGAAGCAAAACCTTTTTCATTGTGTGAATAAAAGAAAAACCTACTTAGGAAACTACTGAAAATGCTTTTACAATAAAAGTTTTGTTCAATCTAAATATTTCGTAAGAACCAAGAGGGAACTCTCTACTTTTAAATATAAAAGCAACATACTTCAAAATGCATGCTTCTAGTCATACTTCTATTAGCTTGGGTTTTTCCTGTAATATTTCTGATTTATACGTCTTTTGTCATAGTTATACCTTTTAAACCTTTTAGCTCCATGAGATTTCTGACTTGTATAGGGTCAGTTTTACCCCACAAACACACTCCATAACCCCACCTATTGGTTGATAGAACCCATGCATTCTTTTAAGCCTTAGAAAAAATCCATTGGCCCTTTCCTTAGAATACAACCCATTATAAATACTTTATTACTTCTTTAATTAGAATGCAATCCTTTGGAAAGACTATTTTTCCTTTCTTAGAAAAGCATACTTTGGGAAAATGCTATTGCTTCTTTCCTTGGAATACAATCCTTGAGAGTCTTACGTTAAAATAGGATCTCTCTCCTTCGTAAATACTCTATTGCTCCATTCTTCGGAATAGAGGTAGTCCGGATCGAATTAGCAACCGGAGGGTTGTGAATTCGAATCCAACCAAAGACCGTCGGTATACAAATGGGGCTCGTGCACGTTAAATCTGTCGTGACCTCAAATGTCCTCACGTTGGAGTGGTGTGTAAGTTTGGAGAGTGGAGTGCCAGCTCATGTGTTACCTCGTCATCTGACCGTGGTTCAAAATTACGTAGTGGTGTTCTCGGGTCTTTCTCTTCGGGATGAATCCCGTACCGTCGCCAATAGCCCGTTGTGTTACTCCAGTGCTACGTTAATTAAAAATACCTACATACCTACACCTTCAGGATATAATCCTTCAGAAAGATTATATTGCTTCTTTTCTTGGAAAAGAACTCCTTGAGAAGATTCCATTTCTCATTTCCAAGGAACTTAACATTTTGAGAATATTCTACCGCTCCTTTCTTAGAATAAAATCCTTTGAAAAGATTCTGTTTCTTTATTTCCGTATAATAGAATCATTTTTAAGGATCCATTAGTCTACATAGAATAGAATAATTTTTAACGATTCAATTAGGTGGGCAAACTTAACTTATTCCAAAATTCACTGAAAATTAATATTTTATCCTTATGATCCGAAATTTATCTTAGAAATATTGTTCAATTTCTTCCGTCTTTCTTAACAAACTAATCTTACTTAAAGTTCTATTAGTCTACTTAGAATATAGACATTTTTAACGATTCAATTAGGTTGTTAGGAAACTAAACTTATTCCAAACTTTACTAAAAAATGAATATTTTATCCTTACATAATCCAAAATTTATCTTAATCACAAATCTTGTTCATTTTCTTTTGTCTTTCTTAATACGCTAAACTTATTCTATGAAGAAGAGAAATTATAATTTTTTTACTCTTCTCTTTACTATCAATACTAAGATGAGTAAATACTAAACTGGATTTTCGTAAAACGGTCACACCACCGAACTACTTACTCATTAGCCTCATGCATTACCCTTTTAGTTACAAGGGGCAGAATCTTTCACTTTGCTTTTTCAATGAAATATTTGCTTTTATTTCTAGTTTATAGGGTATGCAAGAGAACGTCATTGGCTTTTTTATTGATGCATCTCACTGGCCTAAGTCATGACCTGAAAACTAAATAACGCGCTCTCTGATATGAATAGCTCCCAGAGAAGTAAGAATTCGTTGGTCTGTAAGTCAATTTCTGCAGGCAGCAAATAAAAATTCCTGATTCCAATTCAGTTCAAATTCAATCGTGGGGTTTTAGATGTCCCTAATCTTTGAGTGTGTACATGTAATTTCTATTGGAGTGTGTGACGAGAGAAATATTTTTCTATTAACTTCCCTTTAAATTTCCTATGATTAATTTTGGACATAGGACTCGAAAAGGTTGACTCGTGATGGATGAAAAATGCTTTTCATCTATAAGTATTTAAACAAATCGGCAGTATATGTTTAAAATTATACTATCTATACAATTTGCATCACCGTAAAGAAGGTTAACACACTAAACTAACTCTCCACTGTATAAAAATTACATATATCTTATGATCCAAGCTTAATTTAAATGAATTCTTCTGCACTTAAATTTCCGTTTCACTTAACAAACTAAACCTACTCTCCGCAGTATACTTTTTATTCTTGTAATACAACGTTCATATGAATGAAATCTTGTCCACCTCTTCGTTCGTTTTACTTAGTAAATCAAACTTGTTCTCCACAGATTAAAACTTACACATTTTATCATTATGATCAAAAATTCATTGAAATGAATTCTCGTAAATTTTATTCTGTCCTACTAAATAAGCGAAATGTATTCTCCACAGCAAAAAATTAGACATTTTAGTCTTATTTAAAATGAATAATAAATAAGATAAGTAAATAAAAAAATGAATTTAAGAAAAACTGTCTCATCCGTGGACTATTTACTCAGAAGTCCTTTGATTACGAGGAGCAGAAGCTTTCTCTTAGCTTTTTGCATGAAATATTTGCTTTTATTTCAAGTTTATAGGGAAGGCAAGAGAACGTCATTCGCTTTTATTCATGCGCCTCACTGGCCTCAACCATGACCTGAAAACTAAATAATGCGCGCTATGATATGAATAGCTCCCAGCCAAGCACGAATTCGTTGGTCCGTAAGTCAATTGCTGCAGGCAGCGCATCAAAAATCATGATTCCAATTCAGTTCAGACTCAATCGCGGGGTTCAGGATAGCGCGAACCTTTGACTGCGTATATCCAAATTGTATTGGAGTGTGTGACGAGTCAGAAATAATTTTCTATTAACCTTCACTTTAAATTTCCCTGAGTTAATTTTGCATGAATCTGAGTCGCATTGAATAAAATTGCCTTTCAGTAATAGAAACTAAAACAAATCTGGGCGATTTATTTTTAAACAAACATATAATATCTTTATAACTTATAATAAGGACATTTTTAATATTACTTTACACTTTGCAATATATCTTTGCAATTCGCAATATTGAAATTTGCAATATATCTTTACAATTTGAAAATATTTGGAATATTGACCCTTTTAGTGGTTTCGACGAGTTACCTCGTCCATCAAGATCTAAACAATTTTATAATGGCGAGATATCTCGTCATCAGGATAGTGCCAATATTTCTTGCGACGGGATCAAGTTCTGGTCAATTTTCATCCAATGAAATAAATTGGAGTTTAAATTTGAAAGAGTCCCACGAACAACAAATCTTGGGGTTGCGAGTTCAAATACAACCATACACTGTCGTGTACATGGGGTATGGTGCACGGGAAATCTGTCGTGACCTCACATGTCCTCAAGTTGGTGTGGTGTGGAAATTTGAAAGTTTGGAGATAGGGTGCCAGTTCAGGTGTTCTCTCGTCATCCGACCGAGGTACTGTCCTCGGTTCATTCCTTTGGGGATTGTTCCGTCTCCAATAGCCCGTTGTGTTAATCCAGTGCGAAGTTAATTTAAATACCTACTTACCCTTCAAAAGTAAACGTTTTACGTTTATTTGAAACTTCTCCCTGTTTTTACGGGATTTAGAGGGTTTAAGAGTCTTGCTTTATGATTCCCTTTTTAACCCTATGCGTGGTTCGCACGCATAATTCCACTTTACAACCACAGTCTTTCCTGTGTGTGATTTCTAAATAGTTTCAAAATTCTTGATTGCAATTCTTTCGAAAGATTATATTTGAATTAAAGGAGCAATGAAGCATTTTGAAAGGATACTATTCTGGGGAAAGAATCAATAATATCTCTCTTGAGGATTCCTTTCCAATTAAAGGACCTATAAAAACTTTCTAATGGAATATGTTCAAAGGATATATCAAACACAATTATTCCAAAGTATTATATTATGAGGAAGATCAATGATACCTTTCCAAAGGATTCTCTTCTAATTAAAAGACCAATAGAATCTTTCTAAAGGATTGTGTTCAAAGATAATGACAAGCACCATCTTTCGAAAGAATCTATTCTAAGGGAATGACCAACATAACATTTCCGAAGGTAGAAAGAATCCATTCAATCTTTTAACCAATAAGTGTGGTCATTTAGTCATTAACCCTCCTGTAGGTTGTATTCCCGATGACCAGATATTGACATACGATGTACCTCGTCAATACCAAAACTGACCAACTCTTGATAAACAAATTATCTTTTCATCAGAAAAAACTTATCACATTTTGATCTCATTATCAAAAGAAATTTAGCAAAATCTTGATGATGAGATATCTTGTCATTAGCAAAATTAGTCGGATCTTGATAGATGAGATATGTCGTCCAAACCTCTTACAAGGTTAAGTGTACTATGTAGCACAAACACACACTGTTCAGAAATCTAGTGAAGCTTAGAGGGTTATTACCTTATCAAAACGCAACTTGAATGCTTACACATGCTTTAGCATAGAGTACTGTAGTGTCCCCTGGCTTTGTTGTAATAACACCAAAGCCAGGTTATAATGTTGACTCTGCTTCATCAAATAAAACACAGATTCCCCTGTTAAAGCGATAAAGATGGGTCGTGTTTAAAATGGGCGTCAATGTACAGTTGCTAAATTAATTAATTTCCCAGTCCGCATTATTAATAGTTGTGAGAGAGTTTGCCCGTGTTCTTACAACAAACGTCATTACACCTTCTAACAAAAATTGTTAAACACGAAACAAAACTAAAAGTTAGCTAAACCCACACCTAATCAGTTACCCAAACTGCTTCTCAATGCCTTCTTTTCAAAGGACAGCTTCTTTTGCCCCACTAGAAAACTGTATCGCAACTAACAATAACTTGCAAGTCTAGCTGTGCCCATAACTTCTGAATTACATTAAATATTTGCTTGCGTTATTTTAGAGTTCCGAAAAGCTCGCCCAGTATATCGAAACTGAAACGAAAACGCCATTGATTAAAATGAAATAACGAAAATGAATTGCATATAAACACACTCAATTGCTTGCAACTCTTTGAATTAATATGAATCAAATCAGTGAAATTGAAAGTAACCGCTAATGATAAAGATGAGTTCCTGGTTTTTGTACTACCAATTTATATATTAGGTTGATGCAAAAGTTCATTCCGTTTTTGGCTCTAGATGGCATTCCATCGTAACACCGAAGTGTTATTTACTTCATATTTGTGACGTTTCTGTGTTGTTTGAAAGAAGATTGATATTGGCTTTTTGTGTTTTATGGAGGCAAGAAACATACTGCGCCAGACACAAGACATACAATATCAAGTAATATAGTCATACGCTAACGCAGAATGGCGGGATTTCAAATATCAAATGATATTTTTAGAAACGTACAAAAATGACGATTGGAGAGATTCTTCAGTTAAATTAAAGGTTCATTACTATTTTACAATATTTACAGACATAGAAAAGATCATATATTAATTCAAATCGAAAAATTAATCAAATTAAGAACGCTTAGGTTATTACCGATTTCAAATCAAGAGTCTCAACTTCAACTGACAAAAGCAGCAGGGGTGGGAGAGGAGGGAAGGCACATGACGTCATCGATGCCAGCGTCATCTAAGATTAAAATAATTTCCATACACTCCCCCACTTGAACTCTTTTAAGAGTTCACATCAATTATCTATCCTTTATAAAAAGACAAATTTTATCAAAATATCAACAAACATGAAGTAACTATTTCAAAAGTTGTTTCTAAATTGAAATATAAATATAATCAAAATATATAATTCAAATATACGCACAATAAAAGTTTTACTGACACAGAGGAGAGAAAAATACACCCAGGGTAATGCACTTGACTGGAATCGAACCTGCTCAGCCTATAAGGTTGCAAGAACGGAGGGCATAACCACTGAGTCACGACTGCCCGGTTGAAAGTAAGAATTTCATTGAATACTTGGGGAAACAATTGTATTATTTAGTCGTGTTTTTAAATTTTGTTAAGCATTAAAATGACAAACAATAAGAAGCATTTTCGACCTATTATGCTTTTTTATTTCCGAAAAGGCAAGAATGCTTCGCTGACGCAAAATATATGTGCTGTGTAGGGTGAGGGGGCCGTTGTGGGTGACGATTTCACGTGCCATAAGTGGTTTGGAAAGTATCTCCACCTGGATCAGTTCTCTTGCCATACATCTTAAGGCGCGTTTTCACGAATCAAGTTTAATTGACCGATTGCAAGTGATTGATAACAGTTGAATATGACTTGAATTCGTTTTTGTTCACACATATCAATAGAAACTGATCAACAGTTTAACAAGCGAAAATATAAAAGTTACAATTGAAAAATTATTTATTTATAGAAAAAACACATTTAAGGTATCGAACTGGTGTAAAATTTTACGCAGATTTCAAATACGTTGAAATTTTTACTCTGTCTTTAACAATCGCTAAGGTACAAACTTGGATTAGAGAATTAAAAAAAAAAAAAACATTTTTGTGTTGTTTCTCGAATAAAATAAACTACCAGAGATCGTTTGAGTGGAAATAACTCAAAAGCAGATGGCGGATGAATCATCACTTGAACGATAAAGTTTTAATGGGTCAAACTTTCTTGATCCACTTAAAAGTATATCAACTCTATAGAAACAAAGGTTCTCACTATAGTTTTTATTCAACTTTTGTTTATCCACTATAATCGGTCAATTAAACTTGATTCGTGAGAACGCTCCTTCAGAACTTCGATTAGAGAGAAATCATACAGCTAACGGAATAGAGATATGTAGAAAGGTCATTGAACAAAACGGCACATACGATACTGATTAAATGTAATTTTTAGTAAGTAATCTTCTGGATGTTATACATTTTCCTCTGATTCTGTGTGCAAATGAAGCCTCAATTTTTTAAGTGAAAAGTCATCGAAAGTAAATCCTATCACTTGACTTACGTAATATTCCATTTTCTGGATGTTTTACATTTTCCTCGGATTATGTGTGCCAATGTAGCTTCAATGTTGGAAGTAAATCCTATTACTTCACTTACGTAATATTCCATCTTCTGGATGCAATACAGTTTCCTCTGATTTTGTGTGCAAATGTAGCTTCAAGTTTTGAAGTGAAAAATCATCGAAAGTAAATCTTATTACTTGACTTACGTAATATTCCATCTTCTGGATGTAATACAGTTTCCTCTGATGTTGTGTGTAAATGTAGCTTCAAGTTTTCAGGCGGAGTCATCAATAGTAAAACCTATCTCTTGACTTATGTAATATTCCATCTTCTGAATGTTATACAATTTCCTCTGATTCTATGAGCGAATGTAGCTTTTAATTTTGAAGCGAAGTCATCAAAAGTATGACTCGACATATGTAATATTCCATCTTCTTGATGTTATGCAATTTCCTCTGATTCTGCGTGCAAGTGTAACCTCAATTTTTTTTATGAAAAGTTCTCAAAAGTAATATCTATCAATTGATTTATGTAATATTTCATCTTCTAAATGGTATACAGTTTCCTCTTATTTTGTGTGCAAATACAGACTCAATTTTTCAAGTGAAAAGTTATCGAGATTAAAACCTATCACTCGAGTAATGCAAATTCCATCTTATCCATCCTTATTTTTTATACTATACGTTATAATCCTCATAAAATGATTAAAATCCAGAGCTGCAAATACCCGAGTTCCCTTCAGGCTTCTACAGAACTTTCAGTTCCAAGAAGTACCGAGGCACAAAATAGCCTCGTTTTCCGGGTTTTCCTGTTTTCCGCTACGTACTTTTATCTTTTTAAGGAAGATCCTATTAATTACTGCCAGCGAAATATCAGTTCGTAGGCATTGAAAAAAAGGCGGCTACGGAAAAAACGTGATCATTATCTCTACCGAAAGTCCATATCTTTTCCCGTTCAGAGAGCGGCGCCCTGAAAAACAATACCAGTCACTGGAAGTGAAGTCCAAATGAAAGAGTCATTAGCGACCCAGGGCGAAAATTCATTTAGATGAAAATCGAGAGAGTAGAAAGTTATCCAATCCCCCGAAGATCGGGGAAGTACTTCAAAAAATATCACAATTACTTTTTCTCCGAGATAGAAGTCGATTTAGTTGTTGAATATTTAACGGGATTTCTTTACGCGCCAGGACTAAACCACTTCTCAAAATTTTAAAAGCTGATGTTATTTGCGAGTCAGTCGTGTAAATTACTGTTGGATGCTGTATACATCAAGTTAAACCTTCTGAGCGTCAAGAAATTTCGAGTTCAACTTTTATAAAGATTATATTCCTTCTTAACTTAGAATTGAAAAATCCTTTGTAAAGATTTCGTTAGTCTTTTCCTTATGATAGAATCATTTATTCCAAATCTATTGGTTATTTTCTTTTAATGGAACCTATTGGAAAGATTCTATTGGTCTTTATTCTATATGAAAAGGAGAACATTTAAACAGCCGATGTTGTTTGAGATCCAGTTGTGGTAATTACTGTTGGAAGCTATGTGTAGGGTGATTCTACGGTCATGAGACAAACTTGAGGTGGTGGTACAGCTTACTATAACATACATTTTTCGTATAGGAATGTATGTTCGGAAGTGACACGTGGAGGCACGAACACAAAAAATGAGACATGGACAGAAAAACATTGTTTATTTACAACATCCTTGCAAAGTGCTTCTTTGCGGCAATGTTTACAATAAATGCTCAAAATTGCGACCACCAACAGTAATACATGCTTGGTAGTGTTCAAGGATTGATTTGCGACCAGTTATTTTGCGCACGCTTGCAGCCACAATGGATAGTCGAGAAACAAGGTCCTCAATTGAGTCAACTGGAGTCCCGCAAACGATGGTCTTCAGATTCCCCCCATAAGAAGTAATCGATGCTCTATAAATCTGGCCATCGGGGTGGCCATCGTATTGGTCCATCACGCCCAATACATCGCCTCGCAAAACTGGCATCCAGGTAATTGCGGACAACCTCGTTGAAATGAGCTGGCACATCATCATGCTGAAACCACATGTGATTACAAACGACAGTAGAAACATCTTGCAGCAATTCTGGTAAAACCTCTTCCAGAAAAATACGATAATGCGAGCCATTGAGTCGCGTTACACCCTCTACCAACAACATTTCCAGCCAATCACAACTGCCGAGTTTGTATAACTGTTGGTGGTCGCAATTTTGAGCATTTATTGTAAACATTGCTGCAAAGAAGCACTTTGTAAGGATGTTGTAAATGAACAATGTTTTTCTGTTCATGTCTAAATTTTTGTGTTCGTGCCTCCACGCGTCAGTTCCGACCATACATTCCTATGCGAAAAATGTATGTTTTAGTAAGCTGTACCACCCCTCCAAGTTTGTCCCATGACCGTAGAATCACACTGTATGTCAAGTCTAACCCTCTGAGCGTCAAGAAATTTCCGGTCTAACCTTATAAATAAATATATATATTTATATATTCTTTTTTTTATATCCTTAACTTAGAATTGAAAACATCCTTTGTCTGTATTCCGTTAGTCCTTTCCTTGTAATAGAATAATTTATTACGAATTTGTTTGTCATTTCCTTTGAATAGAATCATAAATAGAAAGATTTTATTGATCATTTCCTTAGAATAGATACCCGTGGAAATATTCAATTGCTACTTTCCTATGAAATGAATCCTTTGTAATGATTCCGTTAGTCATTTTCTTATAATATATTCATTTATTACGAATCTGTTGGTCATTTCCTTGGGATAGACTCTCTTGGAAATATGATTTTACTGCGCCTTTCCTTAGAAAAGAATCCTTTGTAAGGATTTCGTTGGTACATTCAGTATGATAGAACGATTTATTAACAATGTATTGGTCATTTCCTTTGTATAGACTCATTAAGAAAGATTTTCGTGATTATTTCCTTAGAATAGAACCCATTGAAAACATTCTATTTTTACTTTCATAGGAACTGAATCGTCATCTAACAGTGGTACAAAATTACGTGGTGCTGTCCTCGGATCTTTCCATAGTGTATTGATCCAGGACCGTCGTGAATAGTCCGTTGTGTTGCACTAGTGTGGCGTTAACTAAAATACTTACCTACCTATTAGTTGAATCCTTTGGAAAGATTCCGTTGGTCCTTTCCTTAAAATAGAATAATTTATTACGATTTTTTGGTTACTTTCTTTTAATAGAATTTTTTGAAAATATTCTATTGATTGAAAAGTTCACAGCTGTCTTTCTACAATAAGAAAAGGATTAATAAATATGTTTCTTAAGGATTGTATTCCAATTAAAGAAGCTGTATAACTTTTCCATGTAATTATAATCTGAAAAGACTAATAGAATATTTCCACAGGTTTCTATATTACTGAATATGCCAATAAAAATCATTTTCTTCCAACGAGAAAGCTATAGAATAATTCCAAAGGATTTTATTGTAAGAAAGGGAGTAATAAATCTTTCCAAAGGAACCCATTCTGAGGAAAAGATCAAGGATATCAATCTGATGGATTCTATTCTAAGGAAAAGACAAATATAATCACGCGAGTGTTCTAAAGTTTGTAAGAATTGATAGATCGATTTTTTAACTAATAGATTTTGTCATTTAGTCACTTGTGTTACCGGAAAAAGCAATACTAGACAGCTCAGAAATCGCTTGAATCTCAATGGGCTAAAATTGAGACTTTAAAAACAGTCATGAGAGAGGTCACCCGATTTTCTACTAAACAAAATATGATAATAAAACCTCATATAGTACGCATAGTGACACAATTATCTCAATATAATCGTACTGAGTCACAAAAATTATTTCCCCTCATATCCGTCCTTACGAAACGCATACGCAATCTTCTAAGAGGCTGGTAATGCACATGTTAAGCTTGCTTAAGTGCTAGGTTCTATTTTAACTAAGTCCATCTTACCCTTCGGGACTGATCCCGGACCGTCGCCAACTCCCATTTGCGCTGTGACAGTGCGGCGTAAATTGAACTGCTTACCTACCTACTTCGACTAAGATGGCGGCGAGACAGAAAAAAGCGACAGCATTTTCAGTGTTAAAGTAATTAAGTCCGCGAAGTGCGATTTAGCTGTGCTTTTCAGACGGTGGTCTCGTTAGTCTAGCTGGTAAGTAGTCTCCAATATTATGCAATGCACTTTCCGGAAAGTTGAATTGGGTCAGAGTTTTTCAAACTTAGTGGCATACCAATCTACAGTCGTGGAAAAAAGTATAACGTCGCAAAAAAAAGACATAAGGTAAGAAATATATATCATATTTTTATGAAATGCATATTTTTATGAAATGTAAGGATACTTCATGATATATAATGAAATCAGAGCAAAAAAAATTTAAATTTAATTACATTATGTAAAATTTTATAAGAAATCAGAGAAATTACCATACAGTTGAAGTTGGAAAAAGGTATAGTGTCTTTGTGAATTATTCTTTATACAAATACAAATATTGACGACCAGATACAGGCTCAAGCCCAACAAGGCTGGTCCTTTGTTTATGAATTCCCCAACTCCCACTGACTATCCAATTGTGATATATATAATATTGATCCTTTATTAAGTGATGTGTGTGGGGGAAACTCTTTTTTCTATTACTTGTATTAATCATCAGTTCATAGAACCAGACAGAGCTTAGAAGGTGACGGGGACAATGTTCCACGAATTTTTAATTGCGGTTTTTAGATTAGACTTGCTGGTGCACTGTCTCGCCCATTCTTGTAAACATCTCGAGCTAGAATGCCCCAAAGGTTTTCCATTGGATTCAGGTCGTGACTCCGAGATGGCCCATTGAAGAGTTTTTACCTCGTTCGTATTCATCCAAGATTTTGTGTAGCACGAAGTATGACCAGATGCATTGTCTTGTTGAAATGTCCAATCGCCTGATGTAATCAGAGGAGCAACTGGCAACAAACTATCTTCCAGCCTGTCCTGATATAACACTGAATTAATTTTGTTATCGACAAAAACAATTTCAGTTAACCACAGTCTGCAAATACGGCCCAAACTATGGCAGATTCCCCTCCGAATCGGCGTTTTGAGAAAATATTATTTTCTCTGCGTCTTATCATACCAGTAAAACTTAAATCCATCTGGAACATCTAAATTAAACTTTTTTCGTCCGAAAACACCACATCATTCCAGTTGGTTCCAGCCGTTAAATGTTTCCGGACAAACTTTAAACGTAAGCCGCTAAGAAAGTGGAGCTTTTGCTTTTAACTTTTGGTACACAACATTAGGATATCTATGCTATGCATTTCTTATTGTTTGGTTAGTACCGGGCAACTTCATCTCATCTTTAATTTGCGAGGAAGACATTTTATTTTTTGCCTGCAGGCAAGCATCTGTATCTGCCTCTCTTGCCTTGAAGAGATTATCTGTGGCCTTCCTATTCGCTGTTTTGTGCCATAGCTACCACGATTAATGAGAAGGCGGTTAACTAGAGCCTTCGATTTTCCAATTTTTCGTGCAATATCAGCACCACTGTAACCAGCATCTTTAGAAGCTAGTATTTTGCCCTGTTCAGTTTTTGATAAGCATAATCCTCTCGGCATTGTATTAAAATACACAAGAATAAAACAATTCTGTATGCACGAAACTAGTATTCGTTTCTAGAATCGGAGAGATATGCTTTCTTAGTTTATTTATTCTTTCAGATGATATAATCAACAGATGACTTTATACTTTTTTCCATGCTGTCATCCACCGATTTTTATAATTTTTATATAATCCACAAAATATCAGGTTTTTTACAAATGTATCTTAGTTTATTATTCGGTAGCATTCATTTAAATCGTAAAAAATTTGCATAGTTTGAAATCGCAGTAATTTCCCGATTTTTCACCCGACATTATCCTTTTTCCAGGGCTGCAGACATTACGAGGTTGTTGTAAATAGAGGGGCTCGTGGGTCTTACTAAACTGTTAATTAATGATCTTATTAACTGTTGAATTAAGTTTTGTAAATACCTTCAGGTTATTTTAGAGATTCGCTCTACTGTGTAACAGCGTCTGAAGCAAAACGTTTTTCCAAAACTAGCTGTTCGTTCTGCTGTGTAGGAGTTCAAAATTACGTTGTGGTCTCGTATCTTTCCTTTTTGGTTTGGTCCCAGACTGTCGCCAATAGCCGGTTGTGTTGCTCCAAGTTGATGTTAATTAATACCTACCGTTCTGCTGTGTAAACAGCTACCGAATTTGAAATTTTACCTTACTAGCCATTATTGCAACTGTGTAAACAGCTTCTTAAGTTAACAATTGGTCTCACTAGCAATTCACTCTACTGTACAAACAGCTTGTGAAGTTAAAAATTTCCCTTACTAACAATTCGTTCTACTGTGCAAATAGCTTCTAAGGAAAAAAAATTAATTGTCTAGCTATTCGTAGGATTGTGTAAAAAGCTTCTGAATTTGAAATTTTTCCTTACTAGCTATTATTTCTACTGTGTAAACAGCTTCTAAAGTTAAATTATATCTTACTAACAATTCGATCTACGGTGCAAACAGCTTTTGAAGTTAACACATATATGTAATTCCAAATACCTCATCAGTTATCAACAACCCTTGCTTTATCTGTGATAAAACAGTACTTGACAAATACCAGTCTACTGAAAAAAGGGTACCAATCGGATACCCTTTTTTAACGGCTAGAAATTCATTCAGAGACAAAGCTATTTTCTAATCACATTGTTTATTCCCCTATCAAACTTTTTCCTAGTGTCGATAAAGCATGCGGGGGTTTTGCGATTCCAACAATTACATTCCTCACATTAACTCTCCCCTAATACCCTCTAAAAGACTTCCACGGCCTCGATAAATTAGAAGAGTCGAGAAATAAACTCACTCCCTACAATAAACTCATTACGGTGCCGAAATAGTCAACTGAAAAAACAATTCAAACGAATTAGTTTTATCGATTATCGTTTGAAAAATTCTAAACTTAGAAGGGAAACCGCTGCTTGGTTTTAGTTCGGGAATTTGCGGTGTTTTTTTCCCACTTAGAATGTACGTGTCTCTACCTCATCAAACGAATCTACTTTTTTCGAAGTTAAAAAATAGCTGTAGGGTATCGTGGAAAAAGGACAAATACCGAACAAGGAATAGATACTTGAATCGTGACAGCGTCGAAAAAAGTGTTACGACTCGTGTACTTAAGTTGAAAAAATATGCTTTTTTGTATAATTAGAATTGAAGCTTTCTACACTCAAAAAGAATTAGGTTTATATGTCCTACAAAAACCAGAAGATTGTGTTATAACAGTAGAAAAAACATGTGCATAGCTTTACTAAGCTGCATATTTTAATGCATAGCTAAGTGTGGGTAGTACGAAAAATGTTTCAAAAAAGGAGGCTATGCATGCAAACATCGTTTATTGAGCGACAAATCATGTCACTCTATATAATTCAATGTAATCCTACAATGCTATCATAGGTTGATGACATGAGAAGTACCAAGTGCTTCTTTATGCTCACGTTGAAGGCGTAACTGTTGTCCATTAGGAGAGATAGCTGCATCATCATGATGTGAACATTGGCGTATGCTTTAATTACTTTCCTGATTATCTTGTAAATACCGGTCTCCTGGTTAGCTAATTTTTTGTATACTTGGAATTAATTCTTCCTACGCCCAGAAGTTTCTACATTCAGAAAAATTCAGATGAGTGTGTCTTATCAGTTGAAAAAAAAACATGTGCCTAGCTTTACTAAGCTGCATATTTTTACGTGTAGATAAGTGTGGATAGTGCGATATATGTTGAAAAAATGAGGTTGTGTATGCAATCATCGTTTATTGAACTACAAATCACGCCACACTACAGATTGAATGGAATCATATACTGTTAGTATAGGATGATGATATGAGCAGTACCAATTGCTTCTTTATGCTTAAGTTAACTATAACTGTCGTCTATCCGGAGAGATATCGGCCTTATCATGTTGTGGACATCTTGAAACATACTTTAATTACTTTCCCGATTATCTTATAAGTAGTAGTCTCCTGGTTAACTGATTTTTGTACAACTGGAACTGACGCTTTCTTTGCCCAGAAGTTTCTATATTCAGCAAAATTCAGAAGAGTGTGTCTTAACAGTAGAAGTATTATTACTATGCTGCATATGTAGGTAGAACTAAACGTGCGTATTGCGAGAAGTGTTGACAAAATCAAGGTTTTGTATGCAATCTTCATTTATTGAGCGACAAATCACGGCACTCTACAGATTAAAGGGAATCGTGCATGACTAACATAAGATGATGACCAAACGCTTTTTTTCTGCGATTTCCTATAGATGGCTTTAGCGGTAAGTAGTGGTCGAAATAAATAGATCATAGACGTCATGCAACTTGGACAGCTGGCAACATAACTCCATAGAAACAATAGTCGATTTGTGACTGCTTCATAAAGTTATTCACGATTGAAAATGTCAGTTTACGAGCCAAATTCTCGTCATTTGAGGGAGGTTTTAATTTTCTGCTTGAATATGAAGAAATCTGCGTCTGATGCTCTCATCGAATGCTCTCAAATACTTATGATGAGGCCGCTATTAGTAAATGAATATGTCGTGAGTGGTTTCACAACTTCAAGAACGGTGATTTTCACGTCGAAGACCGGCACAGCGGTGGAAGAGAGAGGATTTTCGAAGATGCAGAATTGAAGGCATTACTTAATGAAGACTCGTGTCAAAGTCAAAAAGATTTGGTACGATCATTGGCAGTGACTCAACAGTAATTTCAAAACGCCTCAAAGACATGGGAATGATTCAAAAGTAAGGAAATTGGGTGTCGTTCGAATTGAAACCGAGAGATGTTCAACGGCGTTTGTTTGCTTGTGAACAGCTGCTTCAAAGGCAGACGGAAGGGATTTCTGCATCGCATTGTGACTGGGGACGAAAAATGGGTTCATTACGATAACCCAAAGTGCAGAAAATAATCATGGGGATATCCCAGCAATCCTTCCACGTTGACGGCCAAACCTAATATTCACGGCTTCAAGATCTTGCTTTTGGTGGGACCAGTTGGGCGTAGTGTATTATGAGCCGTTAAAACCTACTGAAACAAACACAGGCGAACGTTATCAAACGCAATTAATGCGTTTGAGCCGAGCATTGAAATACAAACGGCGTATGTAGTGGAGAGTAGCTAAATCTGTCGTCAATGCGGTTGTTCTCTTACTGGGAACACCTGATGGTATCCGTCTCGTGCTTGTCCTGTGCTTGGCGTAACTAGGTCAACCAAACCGACCAACCATCTAAGTGAATGAACAATAATAGAATATTTCCAATGGATTATATTCTTTGAAAGGGACCAATAAAATTTTTCCAAAGGATTCACTTCCAAGGACAGTATTGATAGAACTTTTCAATCTAGAGTCTCTCAAAAGCTTGAAAGAATCCATGGATTCTTTCATCCAATAGATGTGCTCATTTAGTAATTATGTGTGCTGGGGCTCTCTTTTGAGTCAGTAAAAACCTTCACTGTGTGTATGTCCATTACTTCACGATGTTTGTGTTGTGAGTGGCACAGCTTGATCAACCATCTAAGGAAATGAACAACAATATAATATTTCCTAAGGATTCAATTCTTAGAAACTGACCGATAGCATTTTTACAAAGGATTTACTTCCACGGAAAGTATCAATAAAATTTTCCAAAATATTCTATTCTAAGGAATAAGAAAATAGTATCTCTCTAAAATTTGAAAGAATCCATAGATTCTGTCACCCAGTACATGAGCTTATTTAGTCATTAAGTGTGCTATGGAGTAAAAGTAACATTGCACTTCTCGTAAATCTCCTCAGCTCAGATGGTTCAAGCACGTTATAACACATACCTTATAAAGAAAGTAAACAATACGCTGCTAATACAAAAGGGTACAAAACAGTGCATCATAACGAAGCTCGGCTAAGCAAAAAAAATCTTAACACCTTTCCTGATACCCAGCTACTTTACTGAAACGGAAGTGTTTATAGATTCCGTTTACTCACAGGGGAATGAGTCTGGCGATAAAACCCGACACTTTCGTTGTAAAAAAGTGCCACACTTACAATTTACGACTGCAGTAGCTCTACAATATCTCTGGATTTTAATGCATAGCGTTTGATAATAATTGTTAAATTCTCGGGCGAAAGGTAAATATACGCATCGTTTTAAACAAGCGGAGATGTTGTTTTTGTGTAAATATTTTGTAATGTAAACAATCTTATATCTAGATGATGTAGATAACATCTTCAGATCGATATTTCGTGACATTTACATTCTTTATACATTGTTCAGTTTAACTTTCTGAGCGACACGAGGTTTCCGTCTAGTGTAGAATTGCTATTAACCCAAAATACACTAATGACTAATTAACCACATCTGTTGGATGAAAGAATCAATGATTCGTCAGTTCTTTTTAACCCTCAGAGGGGTTTACAAGCATAATTCCACCTTGCAACCTGAAGTCTTCTCTGTATGAATTCTAACCGGTTTTGACCTTCATATGGCCAATAGATTCTATTTTAAGGAAAAGAGAGATGCAATCTTTTCAAAGGATTCTATTCGATGGAAATAGGACAAAGAATTTTCTATTTTAAGGAAATGATTGATAGAATTCTTTCAAAGGATTCTATTCTAGGGGATGGAAGAATAGAATCATTCCCAAATATTCTATTCCTAAAAATATTTTCATATGATTCGATTATAAGGAAATCAGCAATAGAATATTTCCAAAGGATTTATTCTAGTGAAATGAGAGGTGTGGAATTCTCTCCAAATGATCGTATACTAATAAAATAAGCAATTGAACCTTTTTAAAGAATTCATTATTTTAAGGAAATGAGTGATGAAATATTTCCAAAGGATTCTCTATTTTAAGGAAATGAGTGATGTAATATTTCCAAAAGATTTTATTTTAGAGAATGGATCAATAGAATCGTTACAAAGTAACCTATTCCATTGAAAATAGTAATAAAATCAATTTCAAAGAATTATATTATAAGTAGATGAGCAATAGAATTTTTCCAAATGAATATATTCTAGAGAAACAACCAGTAGAATAGTTCCAAAATATTTTAGAATTAACCAATACAATTGTTCCAAAATATTCTATTGCAATGAAATTAGAAACTAAATCTTAGGCAAAAGATTTTATTTTATGGAAATGAGCAATAGAATCTTTGAAAATTATTATTTTCTAGAGAATGGACCAATAGAATAGTTCCAAAGTAGTCTATTCCAATAAAATGAGTGATAAAATCTATTCAAAGGATTCTATCATAAGGAAATGAGCAATTGAATCGTTTTAAAGTATTATATTGGAAGGAAGTGAGTAATTAAATCGTTCCAAATATTTTAATCTAAAGAAAAGAGCAAGAAAGAGAGAATATTTCGAATGAATTCCGATCCAAGGAAATGAGCAATACATTTCTCTAAAGGATTATGTCGTACGAAATGGACCATTCGAATAGTTCTAAAGGTTCTATTCTATGGAAAGAACCAATATATTCCTTTTAAAGGTTGAATAACTTCATTGATTCTTTAGAAAGATGTAGTTTTCAGTCATTGTGTTGTGAGGTAAAAGCAACACTACACTGCTCTCAGATCTCAGATAGTCAAGAATTGTCAGTCTTGGTTCATACAATTAAATCGAAAAAGACTTTCAAACTATCTTCAGTGCCTTATTTTCTTCAAGACAAAACTTCTCAGAAAATTGGGTTTTTCTTCTTTTGTCTTCCTGTTTACGTCTCGATGCTCTGGAAAACAGCTCTTTATAAAGATTATTGTTTTGAGTTTCGTGAAATGTATGTCAAAGTGCCTTTGTTCCAATACAGCAAAAACTACAGGTACTTTTGTTCTTGAATGGCAGAAAAATAGACTCGCTTAACAGGATCGCTCATTAATGATAGAATGACTCAATAGAATCAATGAAGCCAATAGATGACCCATTTCCTCATGCTCCAACCAAAATGCTATATCGAATAGTACGTGACTTAATGAGATTAAAACAGAAAGAACTTGGTTTCTAGAATAAAAAATTGTTCATTTTTTCAAGGCAAATTATAGTGTAGCGATTTCATAAACTTTAGGGTCAATTGCCCCTTATCCCAGGTGCAGAATTATATTCCGTGTTCTGCAAGACAACTCCAAGCAATTGCAATCGTTTTACTGGCATTTTGTCCAAATTTTGAAAACTGCAGTACATTAAAAACAGACTTAAAACATAATTATCTATTAACTATGTATTACATATTTATAGTAAAACACACACATCAAAATTAATTAATTTACTTTATTTAAAACCAAGACATACTTTTAGAATTTGCAATTCTGTCGATAACTTTTCAAGTAAAATATTTTGTCATTGACATAGAAGATGTGTTATTTATAAAGTGTTTGTGGTAATTTCGGCGGTGTAAGGAGGTTGTTCCGTAGCTATAAAAGAAAAAAAAGTGTGGCAAGGAGCGCGCTTTGCACTGTAGAATTATTACATATTTATAGTAAAACACACACATCAAAATTAATTAATTTACTTTATTTAAAACCAAGACAGACTTTTAGAATTTGCAATTCTGTCGATAACTTTTCAAGTAAAATATTTTGTCATTGACATAGAAGATGTGTTATTTATAAAGTGTTTGTGGTAATTTCGGCGGTGTAAGGAGGTTGTTCCGTAGCTATAAAAGAAAAAAAAGTGTGGCAAGGAGCGCGCTTTGCACTGTAGAATATCGTAACTTATGATTTAAAAAAAGACCAAAATGTTGCTAAAATTAAGGAAAAATAGCTCTGCAAAGACTTTGGTTTGTTCTGCGGCGTACGTTGCAATTTTAAGCATTTTCTGCTCCCGGGATCCTAATATTCAGTCAATTTTATCTTTGCATGAAACAGACTATTACGGCCAATTTCGATACAAGTATCCTTGAATCTAATTCCATTCTAGAAAACGTGCCAATGGAATCATTACGAAGGAGTTAACTCTCCAAGGGGTTTCGACGACGTATCTCGTTCATCAAGATATGGCAAATTTTACTACTGACGAGATATTTCGTCAGAATTATACTGTCATTTTTTTTATATGATGACGAGTAAGGAAGTGGAAATATTTCTTCTAATGGCGACATATCTTGTCTATAAAGATCCGGATAGTTTTGCTAAAGACGAGATAACTCATCGAGACAAACATAAGGAGAGTTGACACATTTAATTATTATGATTAGAGGGTCAATGAAAAGAAAATTATGGAGTTAAAATAATTGACAATGAATCTTGATAAATTGCCATGCTTTATTACAATATATCCTTAAATCCTATCATATGTACAGGCAAAAGAATATTTTCAAGGGATTCTATTCTAAGTAAATGAGCTACAGGATTCTACTCTAAGTAAAAGTTTCAATAGATCAATGATTCTATTCTAATTTTGTAATGAAAGAAGGAATAGAACCATTCCAAGGGATTCTATTCTAAGGAACGGAACAATAAAGGGTGTCCATAAAGTCTCTTTACAATACCAAAATTTATTACAAAGACAAATGAAAAGAAAGATAAGTGGAAATTATTCGCAATGAGTCGTATATATCTATAAGTGTTTTGACTCATTTAATACACATCTATAGTTAATACCGTTAATTGTACGAAGCACAACTAGACGGTACACGATTTCTTGCCATGTTCGCTGTATCATACCCTCATCAATGGGTGCAATGGCATCAGTGATCCTCTGCTTTAGATTAGTGATGTCTCGTACCTTTTTTCAGAACACCACCACATTGGAACTGCATGTTTGTGGGTTCCTAAATGAAACATTTCCAGACCGGTGGGTTGGAACTGGTGGCCCAATTCCCTAGCCACCTCGTTCACCAGATATCACTACCTCAACTTATTTCTATGGGGTTATGTTAAAAATAAATGTCGTGCAAGCAATTGCCATGACATTGATGTGGGTATGCTTCAGCGAACATAGCAAGAAATCGAATACCGTCTTAGTCTATTGGTGCACATATAGAGGTGTATTAATCGAGGCAAAAAAAAACCTTAAATATACACTGACGAGCTAAAACTTTATGACCATCCCCACATTTTTTCCGGTTTTGTGGTTAAGGTGTTAGCCTCTAGATCGGAAGGTTCCTGGTTCGAATCCGGGTCCGGGCATGGATGTTTGTAAACGTATGGTGTAGAGGCGGCTGGTGCACCTTAAATCTGTCGTGGCCGAAAGTCCTCACGTTGGGTTGGCGTGGAAGTTTGGAGAGTGGGGTGCCAGCTCAGGTGTTGCTTCGTCATCTGACCGTGGTTCAAAATTACGAGGTGTTGTCCTCGGATCTTTCCCTTAAGGGACTGATCCCGGACCGTCGTCAATAGCTCGTTGTGTTGCTCTAGTACGACGTTAACTAAAATTACCATTACCATTACCATTACCATCCTGGTTCGAATCCGGGTCCGGGCATGTATGTTTGAAAGCGTATGGTGTAAAGGCGGCTGGTGCACCTTAAAGTGCCAAAAGTCCTCACATTGGGTTGGTGTGGAAGTTTGGAGAGTGGGGTGCCAGTTCAAGTTTTGCTTCGTCATTTTAAGGTGGTTCAAATTACGAGGTGTTGTCCTCGAATCTTTCCCTTAAGGGATTGATCCAAGACCATCGTCAATAGGCCGTTGTGTTGCTCTAGTACGACGTTAACTAAAATTACCATTACCATTACCCCACATTTTTCAATGAACTCGTCTGGATGACGTGGAGGGCACGTAATTAAATGATAATGGTATTTAACTGCTGCTGGAGAAGGCAAGTAATCATTCTTGCACTTACTTTTCCGAGTAATGGGAAATTATACTGATCTAAGCGAATTTGATAGAGAGCAGTAATGGCCCTAAGACTCGGAACGAGTATCACCGAAACTGCACGACTGGTAGGTTGTTCACGATCTACCGTGTTAGTATTCATGCAAAGTGGATACATTTCGGTGACAACAACAGTAGACGCCAAGAAATCGGCGCGAGACAGTGGCTCAGCTGACAGCCCAATACAATACAGGTTCAAGCGCAAGTGTTTCGGAACACACAGTTCAGCGGACACTGTTGAATATAGGTCTGTGCAGCAGACATCCCACTCGTGTGCCTCTGTTGACCAAGCGTCATCGTCAACTAAGCCTACAGTTGGCCCGGGAACATCTAGACTTGACCATGGATGAGTGGAAGAGAATTGCCTGGTCAGATGAATCCCGATATCTCATTCATCATGTCGATGGTCGTGTCAGGGTACGCCATCTTCCAGGCGAACTTTTGCTCCCCTCTTGTACACAGGCTGGTGGTTGCGGTATTTTGCTTTTGGGGACGTTCTTATTGGCGACTCTGGGACCCGTAGTTGTGGTAGAACAGACCATGAACTGTTCTAACTATCTGAACATCATTGCGGATCAGTTACACTCTTACATGGTATCTGTCTTCCCAACTGGAAATGGAATCTTCCAGCAAGACAACGCCCCATGCCATAAGGCTCAGATTGTGTTGGAATGGTTCGAGGAACATACTGATGAATTCCACTTCATGTCCTGGCCACCTAACTCGCCGGATCTTAATTCGATAGAGCACATTTGGGGTGTCATGGAGCAGCAGCTCAGAGATCAAATACCACCATGTCCGAATATCTCGACTTTGCGTGACAACTGCTTAGACATTTGGTACAACCTGTCCCCAGTCATGTACCAAGAACTTGTGGCATCTATGCCCAAGCGAGTTGCAGCTGTTTTGCAGGCGAAAGGAGACGCAACGCGTTATTGAGTTGGTGGTCATAATGATTTAGCTCTTCAGTGTGTATGTCTCATTTTGTAATAATTTTCAATTATCTGTCTTTTCATTTGCAATCAATTTTTGAAATTGTAAGAAGACTTTATGGATACCCTGAATAATATTTTTAAATGTTCAAAGAATCCATGGATTTTTCCTTAGAATAGAATTTTATGAAAAGATTCAATTGATCTTTTCCTTGAAATAGAATAATTTGGAAAATTTCCCCCTTTGCTCATTTCCATAGAATTGAAGACTTTGAGGGTTTCATGTGCATTTATCCTTCCTGCAGCTTTCAGTTTCTAACTTTTAACTAGTTTTGACCTTTTGATAAATAGATTTCTAGGTTTCTTTCAACCAATAGACGCGGCTATTTAGTCATTTATTTCGTAGTATGTTTGTTGTGAAGTTCATTGGTAAAATTCATTGGCTCCTCTCAGAAAATAATACTTCGGAAAGATTCCATTGCTCCTGTCCTTAGAAAAGAATCCTCTGGAAAGATTCCGTACCTTATTTTCTTAGAATAAAATAATTTGTAAATTTTCCATTGCCCATGTCCTAGGAATATAATTTTTAGAAAGATTCTATTGTTCATTTCCTTAGAATCGAATCATGTGAAAGATCCCATTGCTCAGTTCCTTAGAATAGAATCCTATGGAGAGATTTCGTTTCTCATTTACTTATAACAGAATTATTTGGAAATATTTCAAAGTCGGGTAGAAGTCGTACATAGAAGTCTGTATATTTTTTAAGGTGAAATTATGCGTGTAAACCTTCTTATAGAGTTAAAAAGTATAATATTCTCTAGTAACATACAAGAAACCGAAATGAATATATTTTATTCAAATCAATTTTTGTTAAATAGCGCCAATGAGTCGTGAAACTGCAAACTCGAAGTAATAAAACTCAAATTTTTTTCTTTAAATTTATTGACTTTAAAATAAATCACAGCGACTCGTCAAGCTTATCTTCAGTAAACTCATCGCTTCTCAATTATGGAAATGAAAGCGAAATTATGCGGGGAATTGCGCCCTGAAATTGAAGGGGCGTCCTCTCATGGGAAGGGAAAATCTAATGAAATCAATTAAATAAGCCTAAGCCTCTTTACTTATATGTGTTCCTCATTAAAGCAAAGTAGAAAAATCTTACGAGTGAAAGAAACGTGAAAAAATGTCAATCAATACCACATTTGAACTGCGTTAGGCTTAGATTAAGATTTTTTTTTAGTATCTGTATTAGAGTACCAAAGAAGACGATTTGAGTGCTTCAGTTCTGTATGCTTAGTTTTATTGGTTTAAAAGCGAGTTAACTGTAATTTTATTTATAAGAATTAAAATTATTTAAACTAATTGCTGGGCAACAATGAATATTCACACACATTCACAAAAACATAGATCAATATATTTTCAACTTATAAATTTATTACTTATTGAAGTATTTTTTCAACTGTTGTAGAATTTTGTGTAAGAGTGAAAATTTAGTCTAAAATATACTAGATTTTCGACTGAATATTCATCTACAATAAAGTATCAAATAAATTATAGATGTGATTATAATAATTTTTTACGAATATAAAAAAAAACTGTAGATGTAATTATAACAATTTTATAATAATTTAATAAGTTATGGATTGCAATAATTTATTTTCTACACTATTTGATTTGCTATAAATTAAAGTATTTCCTTAGCTGAACTAGCATATTGTGTACGAGTGAATATTCAGTCAAAAGTATCTTTTTTAATTGAATATTTAATCACAATAAACTAATATAATATCAAATAAATTATAGAACCATATTAAATAATTTTATTTTCTACTTCTTAATTTATTACTGATTGAAGAATTTTCTCAGCTGAACTAGAACATTGTGTATGAGCTTATATGCAGTCAATAATATATGTTTTGTAATGAATATTCACTCATAAAAAATGAATTAATAATAACAAATAAATAAACTGTAGATACTAATATTAATGTATTTTCTACCCCCTCCGCCATTTAATTTGTTACCAATTAAAGTATCTTTTAATCTGAAATAGAATATTGTATAAGAGTGAATATGCAGTGAGAAAAATATCAATTTATTTTGACTCAATACTCATTCCAATAAATTAATATAATATTAAATTATAACTATAGATATTGTACTATATATTAATTGATTTTTACTACTTAATTTATGACCCATGAAATTATTAAACCTATTAAGGAACCCATAATGTAGTTTATTGTACGAGTGCGAATATTTTGTGAAACACATAAAAGTTTATGTATTAATTTATTTTCTACTATTCAATTTACTACCTATAAAATGTTTGTTCTAAGCTTTATGGTGAGAGAAGAAATATTAAGTCAACGAAAATAGTAACACTTTCCACTAACCAAAGTATTTCCTCATTTTAATTAGCCATTGTTCAAGCGGGAATATTTAGTCAAATATGTGAAGTAGAAACTACACGAAAAGTAAATTTTTTCAAGAGAAACATAAGCAGTTCCAAAACTGTAGTGTAAGTGAGACCACTTAATTTGTCAAGGGGATTAAAGAATGAGTCACTAAAAATAAAAGAAGCTTTGAATTTTTTCTGCACTTGTTTGAGGTTTAGCCAAAGAAATAAACACAAGTTACCCCTCCGAAACTCAAAAATTACCGAAGATAGGTGAAGAATATAAAATCATAGGCCTTAAAAATATCATCTACGAAACTTGAAACAACCATAGCACACAGTCAAAGGAATAAAAACAGCCAACAAAAATATAATCTTATCATTTAGAAATTCCACCCTGTCAAACAGTTTTTGGACACTATTTCCAGTTTCGACACTATTTATTAAGTACAGATTATATGGTATACGTTTTCTACTAATTACATTGCTACTTATTAAAATATGCTCAGTTCGAGCAGTATAGTGAGCAATAATGAATATATACATATATAATCGTAAATAAATATGTAATTATTTAATTTCTTCTCCTTAATCCATCACATAAAATATTTCCTCCTACAAAATAGGATATTGCAATGTGCATTAATGAATATATTCAGTCACATATACTCATACTGTTGATTTAGTCTCTACTAAAAAATCCATTACCTACTAAAACATTTCCTCAAACGAACTGCCGCATAACGACTACGCAGTCATAAGAACATCCAAAGCCATCCAGACAGTCATCCGCAATTCAACGCCACAGAAAACTCAACGCCCTTCTATTCAACTGGGCGCTTTATTAGTAAATACCCTACGACGTCAAGGCAGATTAGTAATATGACCTAGTAACCTATCAAGGGATAGAATTCCTGAGAACAAAGACAGAATCGGAGAGGGGGTGAGGCCTCCAGTAGCAACCTTCATTTCCGGCATATTTCACAAATCCCGTGACTACAACAATAACGGACGAGAAATCCTTATTGGATGCATCATGCTATGGGGATCATTCCGCTGAAATTCGTTCACAATAATTACTTAACCCTTTACCAGATTTCCCAGCGTGTTCGATATTGCTTTTGCCCACGACTCACTTAATGACTTAACAACCACATCTGATCGTTGAAAGCATGTATGGATTCTTTAGACGTTTCGAAATATTCAATTCGCCGTGATTCGTATGATTAAAAGTCTCGGTTGGTTGGGTTTTGTGGGGTTTTAGGACACAAGGGCCAGACAAAAGACATTCAATATCAAGTAAGATACACCAATAAAATAAAGAAGAGAGAAATTAAAAGAGGGGAGGAATTTGGAACGCGATTCTATTGCTTCTTTTCTTCGTATAGAATTCTTTGGGGACGGTTCTACTGATATTTTCCTGCAAATAGAATCCCGTGGAAAGATTCTATTCATTGTGTCCTTCGGATAAAATTCATTTAAAAAATTCTAGTGTTCCTTTTATTTGGATAGAGTTATTTGGAAAGATTATATTGAAATTTTCATTAGAGTAGAATTATTCAATTGCTCTATGCCTATAACATAGAATCCTTTTAAAGTATTGTAAAGCTCCTTTCTTATAAGTAGGGCAACCTTTTTGTTGCAGAAAAAATGGGAAAAGTTGCATTTATCATTCCCTAAAGTTGCATTTATGAAAATAAAGTTGCATTTATTTTTGATACACTAAAATCTAAAATAAATTATTAGTAAAAAAATGAAAAAAATCAACATTTATTTGTACATCATTAAATACAGAAGAACGTTGATGTCGTTGAATGGCCTATCCTTGGTCAGTATTTTCTTTAACATTGAAAAACTGCGCTCAACAGAGACTGATGTTGCCTGACATTGTTGCATTAGACTTTTTCGGCAGTTGTGAAACAAGTGTACCACTCAGGTAACTTGGAGCAATCGCTGATAAAGCACCTTGAGTGTGATTCCAGCCGCAGTCATATAATATGCTGTATCGGATAGCATAAGCCCAAAATCCTTTCTCTCAACATTCAGAGATTTTAAAACGTCATCTTCAAAGAAACAACATATTGATGATCGAAACACCTCGCAAACTCTGTAGTCGAGTACGCAAGTTTGCTCTGGATTATCATGAGTGCCAACCAAAATGTGTTGAAGTACTTCTTGCTATTTATTTCACTTTCGTCTGTTAGGACGAATACCTTCTTTCCATGAACTTCTTGTTTGATCCGTAATACTTCGGCGTTCCCAAAATCAGACACACGTGATTGAAGAGTGGATTCAGAAGGCAAAAAATGTAATAGTAATTTCATATTAATTAATTTTAAGCTAAACTGTAAAAAGTTGCAGCTATGCAAAATATTGCATTTATGTATAAAGTTGCATTTATGTTGCGGTTATAACTCACTTACAATACACCCCATGTAGGAGGAATTTTGTTTTTAGTACTTTACATGAAGCGTAGAACGTGTGAAAAAAGTTGCATTTGTTGCAAAAAGTTGCCCTACTTATAAGTCAATTCTTTTAAATTATTCTAACAGGTCCTTTCCTTATGCTAATATTCTGATGGTCCTTTCCGTAGAACAGATTCCTTTAATAAGATTATGCTGGTTATTTCCTTTGAACATTTATCATTTATTTTATAAGAATTCCATTGCTCTTTTTCTTTTAAAGATCAATTTTTGTTTTCATACCCAATAAAATCTTTCCAAACAAATCCGTTCTATGTAAATGACCAAAAGAATCCTTCCAAAGGATTTTATCCTAAGAAACAATAGAGCTAAAGGTTGAAAGAAACAGTCAAATTCTCTCGTTCCTTACTTCCTTCGAATGGGTTCGGATGAACCCGTCGTGGCCATTTTGTAGAATGTTGAAGGAATTATTGAAATTAAACAGGAACAGAGCAATTAAGTTACAATTAAAGTATATTTACAAGTTAGTTATAAATGTTATATAAAAGTTTCAAGATAACTGGATTGTTAAGCCCTAAAATATTAATTTACAGAACTATTGTTTAAGAACAAAACGCCTACGTAAAGCCTCCCCCAATTCTGTCCACTCTGCTTCCTTCTTCCAAAAACACCCCGTTGGGTTCTTCGCGACCTCCTCCAAGGGGTCGTACACAAGTTGGCAATGTCTCAAGGGTGCTCGAGACCGGACTGTACAGAAACATTGGATTCATCCAACCAATAGACAAGTTTATTCTGTCACGAGTGGAAGGTAGGTATTTAATTAACGTCACACTGGAGGAACACAACGTGCTATTGGCAATGATCCGGGATAAAACCCGAAGGGAAAGGTCTGAGGACAATACCATGTAATTTTGAACCACGGCCAGATGACGAGATCACACCTGAGATGGTACCCACCTCTTCAAACTTCCACACCACGTCGATCAATCACGTGTTCAGTGGATTAAAATCCATACCTAACTAACCTGAAATCTGTCACCGTTCACAGTTAAAAATTACGTAGTGTTGCTCTCGTATCTTTTCCTTTGGCGGTTGATCCCGGATGGTCGTCAATAATCCGTTGTATCACTCCAGTGTGATGTTAATTATATACCTACCTATCTTAAATGGGGATTTTGTCCAATCCAATTTTGCAATGTTAAAATATGTCTATTAAAATATTTGTGACGGTGATGATTGAAAGTTGGATAGTCAATTAAAATGTCCTGAATCGTAAACGGGACTACACATATGTCCTGGATAGGGACATTCATTTTCACGCAAAAAAAGCCGTCTATTCGTGAAACCCGTGTGTCCGATACGTAGGCGATTTAAAACCATCTATGTAAGATGTCTCAATCGAATATTAGTGTACATTCATTCCATCCAGACTTCCACTCGACCTTTAAGCTACAGTGATTTTGAATAATCGTTCGTTATAGCCAAAGCAGAAAAACATAAATCGGGCTGAAAGGCTATATTTACGATACCATGGGGAAATCAACTAAAACGCATCGGCCTTCAAACCCCCATGCACATGGGCAAATGCCCCAACGTACTGAATCCTTCTGGTATTTTTAGAATTCCCTTCCATCTTGCACAACTTGGTAAACAAGCGATTCTCAAAACCGCTGATTGCAGCATTGATGAACATGTGAAGCTGAACTGCGAGCAATTAGGTATTCCACGTAAACACTTTTCAGCGAGGGAAATGATCGGAAATGACGATTTGATTTTTATGCCGATTCAAAGGGATTTTTTGAGTTTTGCAATACACTATAGACATCATTAGGACGCTTCGGGAAGTAGAGCTTACAGTTGCGTGTAAACATTTCCCCGAGCTGGGACTTAAGAAGCATAAATGAAAATTCTCAAGGGGTCTCTTGGAATGTTATGCGACTTCTAACAAATCCGACATCTGTCCTTCCAATAACATAATTGTGAGTAGGTAGTCGAATTAACGTTACTCTAGAGCAACACACCGTTCGATTGGAAACGGTCCGGGTAATTGGTAATTTTTAATTAGCGTTGTACTAGAGCAACACAACGGGCTATTGACGACGGTCCGGGATCAATCCCATAAGGGAAAGATCGAGGACAACACCTCGTAATTTTGAACCACGGTCAGATGACGATTCAACTTCTGAGCTGGTACCCCACTCTCCAAACTTCCGCACCACTCCAACGTGAAGACTTTCGGCCATGACAGATTTAAGGTGCACCAGCCGCCTCAACACCATACGGTTACAAACATCTATGCACTGAGCCGGATTTGAACCAGAAACCTTCCGGTCTAGAGGCAACATCTTAACCACCAGACGGGTTCATAGGCGGAAACGATCCGGGATCCAACCCAAAGGGAACGATCCGAGGACGATACCTCGCAATTCGAAGCCACGGTCAATGGACGAGGTAAGCGTCGTTGCTGCCATACCTCTTTCAGAACTTCCACACTTCACCAACGAGAATACATTTCAGAACACGACAAATTTAATGTACACCAGCCCCCATATACACAGTGGTATTTGGTTTGATCTAGTTTCTAACTCGCAACCCTCCGTTTGCTAATATGCTACCCTTCAAACCGAGCTACCACTGCATATAGTTACTGTGGGAATGACTGCTACTGTTTCCGATTTCGTATCTGGCATATTTCGTATATACAAATACAAATACAAATACAAATATTGACGACCAGCTACAGGCTCAAGCCCAACAAGGCTGGTCCTTTGTTTATGAATTCCCCAATTCCCACTGACTATCCAATTGTATCTTAAATTCGTACACTCCCTTTGAATTAACTATATTTTCTGGCAACGCGTTCCAACTGTATATTACCCTATTAAAGTACACTGCTGGCCACCGTAAATGCAACACACTCAAGGAAGCTTGCAAATAATATGAAATTTACAACATGCATTAGCGGAGGTAAGATATGCAAATGATTAGAATTTCAGAGCAGACGCACATCACGCACGCCTGTGGCGCCACTTCAAAGCGCTATTTAAGACTTGGAGATTTCGACGATTTCAAGTACGGCAATTGTGTTTTTCTTGTAGTTTTTTCAAAAAAAACCATCAATTATGCCTCGTAGAAAACAGCGATCATCTTTTGATCAAGTATCCGAGTTCGACAGATGAAGGATAGTGGCCTACCGAGATTGTGGATTATCTTTCAGGGAAATCGGTAGTCGTGTTGGACGAAACCAAACAACTGTAATGCGGATATGTGATCGTTGGATGCAGGAGGGTACGACGGACTGACGTGTTAGATCGCATCCACCTCACTGCACCACTTCACGTGATGACAGGCATATTGTGCGTATGGCAGTGACGGATCGCTCAGCCACATCACGAACCATAGCACAGAACATTCAGTCTGTAACGCATCATCCAGTGTCTGCGCGTACCATTCGAAGCCGTTTACAGCAGAGTGGTCAGTCCGCAAGGCGTCCTTTTCTTCGTCTACCCTTGACGCAGAACCACAGACGTCTCCGCCGCCAATGGTGCGATGAAAGAAGGATGTGGACGGCAGAATGTAATGAAACTGTCTTTACTGACGAGTCACGCTTCTGTCTGCAACACCCCGATGGTCGGATTCGAGTCTGGAGACACCGTGGAGAGATTATGCTGAACAGCTGCGTTATGCACCGCCACACTGGTCCTTCACCGGGTATTATGGTATGGGGCGGTATTGGATATCACTCTCGCACTCCTCTAGTATGCATTGCTGGTACTTTAAACAGCCAGCGCTACATCTCCGAGGTGTTGGAGCCAGTTGTCCTTTCTTACCTTCAGAGCTTGCCAGCCATATTTCAACAGGATAATGCGCGACCACACGTGGCACGCATTGTCAAAGGGTTCTTCGTCAATCGCCAGATTGAATTGCTTCCCTGTCCAGCTCGCTCTTCGGATCTTTCGACGATAGAAAACATGTGGTCCATGGTTGCTGAACGATTGACCCAGATTACATCCCCAGCTGCCACACCAGATCAACTTTGGCAACGTGTGGAAGCTGCTTGGTCTGCTGTACCCCAAGAACACATCCAAAGTCTCTTTGAATCAATGCCGAGGCGTGTGGCAGCGGTGATCTCCAACAATGGCGGCTACTCTGGCTACGGATTTTGGCAGGAACCACACTTCACAGAAGTCTATAAACTTAATCATTTGATACTTGGTCAACATGTTATCTATAGAATAAATTTTGTTGTGATATCTCTTGTCTTTCTTGGTGTTGCAATTTGGGTGGCCAGCAGTGTAGTAGTTTTTCCTTAAATCCCGATTAAAATGTGTCTTATTCAATTTATACCCATGGCCCCTTGTTCTGTTATCCCTATTGAAATTTAAGCCCTCTGTGTCCCCTTGTTTTACCAACTTGAAAAGCTGAATCAAATCCCCCCTCCTTCTTCTTCTTTCCAGTGTATACATGTTTAACTTACTCAAACGTGCATTGTAGTCGACATTTGCTATCACCTTTATTATTTTTGTAGCTCTTTGATGAACCCTTTCAATTAATTCTATATCCTTTCTCATATATGGAGCCCAGAATTGTACAGCATATTCTAGATGTGGTCTTACTAAACCCTTATATAACGGCAAGATTATATTCTTATCCCTTGAAGTTACAGTCTTTTCATGAAAAACAAACTATTTTTATTATCTTAACCCTTTCAGGGATTCAAACGCATAAACCCACCTTGGAAATCCACACGGACTATTGGCGAAGATCCGGGTTCAGTTCCGAATTGAAAGATTCGAGGATAATTTGGATCCACGGGCAAATGACGACGTCAACACCTGGGCTAATAATTCCGAAGGCTTTTATTCTAAGGGAGGAAGGAATGAAATGTTTCCAAAGAATTCTGTTTCAAGGAAAGGACTAGTAGAATCTTTCTAAATGATCCTATAATAAGAAAATGATCAGTAGAATCTTTCCAAATGATTCTATTCTAAGGAAAGGATCGGTATAGTCTATTTCCAAATTAATTAAATTGAAACAGTGAAAACAATCTTTCTAAAAGTTGAAAGAATCCATGGATTCTTTTATCCAATAGCTGTGATTATTCAGTTCATCAAGTATTATATCGCTTAAAATAAATTCTACACTTCTCGGAAATCATCCTTAAAACAGTAAAGTTATCGACTAATCAAGTATTCGTATATGATGCTATTTTTAAAACAAGTCTTATCTAGTAGCTTACGTTACATCTAAACAAATATACTACATAACAAAAAAAATCGACGCACCGAGAAGGAATTGTCCAACAGTAGTGCAGGGCTCTATCAACGGCGCTGACGGAAGACGTATAGTCTTTAATGACAAGTCCCATTTCCACCTGTGTCCTGACGACAACCTCAAACGTTTAAAGAGACGTCCAGGGCAGTATGAGGATCCTGACCTTACTATCGCACGCCACAATTGCCCACAACAGGGTGTTATGGTCTGGGGTACCATCTCCTTTGATAGCCTGACCCCTTTGGTAGTTATTTCTGGCAAACTTACAGTACAGTGTTAAGTACAGGCATTCTAAGACTGGTTGTGTTACCGTTCCTTTTGCGACACCCCATATTTACTTTTTCAACAAGATAATGCCCTGCCACACACGGCACGTGTTGCTATGAATGTCTTCAAGCTTACCCAACACTTCCTTGGCCTGCTAGGTCTCGATCTCTCTGCCATAGAACACATTTGTGACGCTATGGCAATGCGATTGCAACCATCCCGGAATGTTGACCACACACCATTCGGGAACATTTTCAGTCTCTACCACGCCGGTGACAGCTTGCATCCAGGTCAGAGGTGGACCAAAGCCTTATTGACTTCCTCCATTTGTAGAGGTCAAACTCTGAAATAACACATTCAATTGTTCTGAAATTTTAATTGTTTGTTTTTCTGTATACATGTTCTTCACATCTACCAATTTTTATCCCAATCGGACAACTCCTTCTTGGTGAGTCGATTTTTTTGTTATGGAGTGTATATAACCAAATATTCTTCGAGGGAAAACTTTAAAAACTACTATACAGGCCTGATCATTACAAGAAGTTTTTGATTCAATGGTTGTTAATGCCAATTATTCCCATTGATTACTTTAAAGGCCTGATCATCACGATAAATGTTTTGACTTCGCAATTAGTATCCCCCTCCCCGAACGTATAACTTTACTATTTCATAAATTACTCTAAAAGCCTGATAATCACAAGATATTTTGATTTCATGGTTAAATTTAACTAAAACATTTCCAATACAAATCATGAATTACCTGATGATAACCAAAGATTTTTGTCTTCACGTTGGTATGAAGCATTTTACCATTCTATTCATGAAGTACTCTAAAGCCTAATCGTCACAACCTATTATTTAAGTCATAGAATTCGAATTCAAATATTCTCACTTCTCTAAGCGTAGACCAGCAATCAAAGTTTTTTTCCATTTCAGATTTTGCCTCAATTTAAAATCATTTTCTTGCAACACCTATATTCGAAATATACATAGTAGTAACACATGAAAATGGTCATTCGTACATCTACGATTTAATGACCAAACACTGCTAGAAAAGTGCCAAAAACAAATGCATGTATGATCTAAAACCTCCAAAAAAATATCCCAAAAAAGAACTAAATAACCTAAATCTAAATTTTTGTGAACTGTTTCGCAAGAGAACAACGAAAATCTGAACATCTCTATAAGACAAAAAATACCCTTAAATACTTTGCGTTACAGTTTCAGTCTTTAATTTGCGAATTAATAATAGAGAACGAAACTCTTAAGCATTTCCAAGATAATACCCAAACTCAGAATAGCATATGAAAGTAAACAAAAAATGCAACTAAACTTTTTTGGTGATTCTTAGGTCAATTAGAGGGTGAATTGTTGTGGCAAAAATAGTTAATTGATTACTTTTAGTTAGCCATACATGAATATCAGCTGCATAAAATTGTAAAGTAGAGCAAAAAGCACATATACAAATTTTCAAAGGATATTTTGTGTCTGCCAATGGTTTTAAGGGAAAGCTCATCTTTATTCTGCTGATAGCACTGGAGCGCACATTAAATAAACTTTGTGCAATCTCCGAGCAAAAGTTTAGTAACAGAATGAATTTTATGGAAATTCAGCCAAATTGCGCTTTTTTGTAAAACACCAAAGTATCCAAAGTAAAGAATAAAAAAAATAGCGAAATAAAATGCGTTAAAAAAATCTGCAAAAAATGCCCTTTTAAGCAAAAAACGTAAAAAAGTGCTTGCAAATGGATTAACTCTTTGAGCGTCACGGAATTTTCGAGTTTTGTTGTGTTGTTTTTATGCTACAACTCTCTTCATGATTTAGTAACTACATCTAAGGGATGAAAATATCTAGGGATGCTATCAACCTTTCTAAAGAGATTCTATTGTTCTTTTCCTTAGAATAGTCTCTTGGAAATATTTGATGGCTCCTTTCCTTATAATATAATCATTTTGCAAGATTTTATGGCTTGTCCTTGAAATACAATCCTTAGAAAAGAGATTTTTTGAATATTTCCCTTAGAAAAGAATCCTTTGGAAAGATTTCATGGCTATTTCCTTAAAATACAATCCTTGGGAAAGATATCGTGGCTCTTTTCCTTCGATTAGAATCTTTTGGAAATATTTTATGGCTCATTTCTATAAAATTGACTCCTTTTAAAAGATTGTATGTCTCCTTTCGTTAGAATAGAATCCTTTAAATATACCAAGAAGGTCAAAATTGGTTAGAAGTCATGCAGGGAAGGCTGCAAGATGCATTCAGTCTAATAGCGTTTGTCTAGCCTAGCCGATTCTAGTAAGTTTGATTAATTTAAATTTAAGTTATTTACTGTTAAGTAGAACTTTCAGAAATGCTGCTACCATCTGAAAAAGGGGAGAATTTAGCCCAACTTGTATCTTTTCAACGTCCATCAAGCATCCATCAACAACTATCAAAGAATGTCGCAAAGTTCATGGAATTTTGATACATATCAGTTTGACCTCGTCGTTAAATCGTTAATCTGGAGTAGAATTTGCGAATAATATTTTTCAAACAAAATTTAAGTGGAGCATACCAGTCGCATCTTATGCATGGTGAAGATTTTTATATAATCCTCTGAGGGATTTTAAGATTTTCGAGTATGTACTATTTCGTTTTCATCTCACAACGCAGTGACTAAATAACCATATCCATTGAATGAATGGTCATCTGACCGTGGTTCAAACTTACGTGATGTTGTCCTTGGATCTTTTCCTTCAGGGGTTGATCATGGACAGTCACCAATAACCCGTTATGTTGCTTCAATGTGACATCAATTAAAAATACCAATACCATTCAATGAAAGAGCACATGAATTCTTCCAGCTTTTAGAAAGACTATTTTTTCTTTCCTTAGAATAGAGTTCTTAGAGAATATTCTAGTGCTCCACTCTTTAGAATAGGATTAGTTGCATTACTATTGTTATTTCCGTAGAATAGAATCCTTTAGAAATAATTTTTACCTTCTTAACAAACACAATCATTCCCAAAATTTTTATTGTTAAAAAATGTGTAATAAATTTTTTCCAAAGGATTTCTTTATAAGAAAATCTTTTTTGCAAGGGGATTACATTCTAAGGAAATGATCAATAGAATAAAATTCTTTGGAATGATTTTGTTGATCATTTTCTTAAGAGTCTTTCTAAAGTGTAATCCTATCTCCGTATTATTAAAATGATAAAATTTTTAGGAACATTTAATCAGAATATTTTATGTGTATCGATTTGAATCTTTTTATACAGGTAATGGAGACACTTTTAAGCACTTTAACACAGAGATTTTTTAAAAACTTAAATTTCGAAGCTTTAAGATTTTTTTTTCTTCAGCACATATTTGTTTTTGAAAGCTGACCAATTTTCATCCTTTTCAACGATCAAAATGAACTTTCCTGAGCAGATAGAAAAAAAATCCCTGTGTTAAAATATGTTATAGGGTATGTTACATTTGTAAACCCATTTTTTTTTATATGTGCTTGAATAGACTTAGAAAAAATGTTCTTTTTATGGAAAAAAAATACACATTTTGAGATATTGAAGTTTAAAGCATAACATTTACTTTACTTTGAAGCTTACATATATTTTCCAAAAGCGTATTAAAAATACTTCTACTCAACGTATCTCCATAAATAATATATCATTTTAAACAGAAGTGTATAAACATTCATTTACATTTATCAAAAAATAGCCACTGCGTGGCTAGCCCGTCCTTGCCCGTGCCCGTGGTGAAAGGTGTAAATCTGATGGTGTAATGTAATCTGATGTAAAATGTTCCGCAGATTTCAAATCCGTTGAAGATATATTCAATTTAAAAATTATTTTTTTAAAGAAAATCATATGTTTAAGTATCAATCTAAACTGAAATTTTCCGCAGATTTCAAATTCATTGAAATTTTTACTCTATATTTAACGGTCAAGGAGATAGAAAAAAGAACTGTGACTATAGTTAAAAGATTTATCGTCTGGCTGTAAAAACATTCCTCCGCGCAAAATCAAAGCGGAAACGAAAAAAAAATACTGCATAAAAAAATAATGTGCAAAATGAAACTGAAACGTAAAAAATAATTTTCTGAGCGTTCTCCGGGGCGATGAAAAAAGTTGGCATGGTTCCGAGGCTAACTGCAAGGTCACGTAGGTAGAAAAGTCAAGATTGGGGTTATTCTACTATCGCGGAAGAAATGCGTTAAAGAACCAGGAAGAGAATTAAACTATTAAATTCATTTAATAATCTTCTAGATTAAATTATAAAATTTCGCCGCGACCCAAAAATTCTAAAAAATCGGACTACTTGTGTGCCAAATCTCATTACTGTAAGTGCCATACAATCGTCAGGATTTTGCGGCAGCGAAAAAAAACCAGACAGATTCAGAGACAAACACTTCCTTTTTATAATATTAGAGATAGTCGAAATTTTGAAAGATTTTGTGCATTGGTCCCCTAAAATATAATCCCTAGGAGTTCTTTTAATGCTTCTTTCCTTATAAATAATCCTTGGGGAAAATTCAATTGCTCATCTGCTTCGAATGTAATCCTTTGGAAAGATTTTATTGCTCAATTGCTTAAAACAGAATCCTTTGAAATGATTGTATTGCTCAAGGTCAAAATTGTGAAAAAATTATGCAAAAAACTACAGGCTGCTATTTGAAAATATAACCATAGGATCAGAACCAGGGCCTTAAATCAGCACGGTTTTTGAAACATGCATTTCTATTTATTAGAATAACGTTTGTCTTGCCTTGTCAAACCTTCCAAATTTGATTAATTCAAATTTAATTTTGCGTTTGCTGTTAAGTGGAATCTTCAGGACAAACTCTAATTTCTGTAAAGAAGGGAAAGCTTATTCCCTCATCCATCAAGCAGTAACATCGAAGGATGTTATCAAACTGTGGGGAATTTTAATGTGTTTAAATTTGACCTCATCGTTAAGTCGTTAATCTGCATTAAAAGTTGCGAATAACAACTTTCTATGTACAGTTAAACGGGGTATACCAGTCACATCTTTTTCCTATTATGAGTTTTATTTAACCCTATGGGCGTCGTGCGATTTCCGAGCGGTGTACTATTTCTTATACCCTACAACAAACCTGATAACTAAATAACCACATCTATTGATTGAAACAATGAGTTATTTTCTGAGAATAGAATCCTTTGAGACTTACTTTTAATATAATAAATATTACTTTTTTACTTAGAATACAATAAATTGGAAGGATTGAATTGCTTCTTTTCCTTAGAATAGAATAAATTGTAAAAATTGCATAGCTCCTTTTCTTTAGGATAGAATCTTTTAGAAAGGTTCTATTGCGCATTTACTAATTCCAGCTTCACAACTAAATAACCATATCCATTGAATAATTTGGAAAGATTGTATTGCTCCTTTCCTTAAAAGAGAAAAAAAAATTTTGAGAGTCAGAAAGTTTATATTGCTTATTTCCTAATAATTTCTGCTTCATAATTAAATAACCATATTCATTGAATACCTTAGAAGATAATCTTTTAGAAAGATTATATTGCTCATTTCTTAATTCATGCTTCATAACTAAATAGCCAAATATATTGAATAAAGATTGCCATTGAATAATTTGGAAATATTGTATTGCTCCTTTCTCCTTAGACGAGAATCTTTTAGAACGATTCTATAGCGCATTTCCTAATTCCTGCTTTATGACTATAGTACCATATCCAGTGAATGAAAGAAGACATGAATTCTTCCAATCTTTAGAAAAATATACTATTTTATCTTTCTTTAGAATAGAATCCCTTTAAAAGATCCTGGTGCTCCACTCTTTAGAATAGAATATCTTGAATTATTATTGTTGATTCCGTGGAATAGAATCCTCTAGAAACATTTTTTTTTGCCTTATTGTCCACACCTATTGAGTGAAGCAATCTATAAGCATTTTTCTGAGAATAGAATCCTTTGAAACGATTCCATTATTTTTTTTCCTTATAATAGAACAATTTGGAAAGATTGCATTGTTACTTTTCTTAGAAGATAATCTTTTAGAGAAGAAAGATTCTACTGCTCATTTCCTGATTCCTGCTTCATGACTAAATAACCATATCCATTGAATAGCCATATCCATTTAATAATCATATCCATTGAATAATTTGGAAAGATTGTATTGTTCCTTTCCTTAGAACAGAATCTTTTAAAAATATTATATTGCTCATTTCCTTATAATCGAAACTCTAAACAATAAACTCTAATTATAATAATAGTTGTTATTTATGCGTTTTATACCTTTTAAAGTAACCTCTAAGTAGTACTAAATTTAAAAATTTGAGCAACCGCGGGGAAAATATCATAGTTAAGCTTAAGTTTTCCATTCGTGTCTTGACGATGTTAGGTATACAGGCACAAATAAAAGGCCATTGACTATTTTTATTGTTAATATCTTTATTTTTTTAAGCTTTAATGTTAATAACTTTCATTTTTATTAATAGTTTTAACTTTATTCACATTTAGTTACTACGTGGAAGTATGACAAGTGGCGAGATTAAATTGAAATCGCACCTTTTATACGAGTAATTACCATTTTGGTCCATGTAATTATTACATGAAGTATTTCGAAATTAAGTGGAAATATTATCTTATTCTTCCAAGACAATCATTTGTTCTCCTTTTATCGAACCTACCCTTTGTCTTTCTAGAAAACATTACGTTTATTGTAATATGAAAGATTTTATACAAGTAGCCTTTCACAAAAGCTTTCAAGAATAAAGAATGCGGGAAATACCTTGAGGATATCCTTTAAAGATGTATTTCTGATGAAAAAATTATACTTTTCATTCAAGAAAGAGTAGAAAGTTTTATCCTGTTTATACGAACTTACTTATTCGAGTTATAATACAAGCTTTCAAGATAAATTCTGATGCTTATGTAATACATGTTTAGGTGTTTACTTCTAGGTGACTGATTGATCGTGTTATTCTTCGAGAAGGCTTAAAAGTTTTAATATTCTTTTTTGCTTCGATGAATGTTTCTTTACTTATATTCTACTAGGCTGGTGTTAGGTACATCAATTTTATTCACTCCCAGCAGCATTCTAACACGCACAGAACCAGTCCCTTAGTTTTCTTTTTAAGCTTCATCTTTGACAGGTTTAGAAATCCCGTGCGATATATTTCTTCTAGAGCTATACTATAAGTCGTAGCTCATGTTCTAAAAATGCTTTCAGATTAAGGGCACATCGGTTTTCGAAACCCCGTGAGTAAGTATCTGTTTAAAATTGAAAGAGATTACTACAACACTAAATCCATCCAGAAATGCCTACTAATTATTAACTCTCCTAGTTGGTTGCCTCGATAAGGTGTTTCGTCGTTAGAAAACGTGACCACATCTCGATGATTAAGATCTCTCGTTATTAGAAAAAGCCTGACCACATATTGATGGACGACAAATATTGTTAGACGAACACTGAATACATCTTGATTTCGTTATCATCTAAACTTCACCATTATCTTGAAGAGATACCTTATCATTAGTGAATTGATCAGAGATTGATGGACGAGTCAACTCGTCAACCCACTTGGAGGTTAATCATCATTATATTTACTACTACCTTATAAGAGTGTATTTAGCACTAAAACTATCTCTCCTCTTTTGCGTTTCAGCAATCCTATGCAGCTAGTATGTCTCGTATAGAACGAATGAATACATATACAGGGACAGGGTGTATTCAACCAGAAACCGATAGTCAAAACGACAAAAATGATAAAAAATCAAAACTAACCATGTAAGCTCTCTGAAGATGCAGACAATAGCATGGTAAGCAATATAATATCAAGAACGAAAAGAAATTTATAATAATTACAAAAACCTAAAATAAAAGAAAATTTAAGAAGAAAACAATTTCAAGATATTTTCGAAAATTAAAATGTTGGTGCATCAGTGAGGACCCTGACCCAGATAAAACAAAATGGTGTCGTCTACCTATGAGCAGCAGTACCCTTAAAAATTACTCGAACACTTCAACACGCACCATAAAGAAATATAAACACACAAAACTGAGTACAATATTAAGTAAAAAAAAAGAAGGGAAAAAGAATGAGAATACAAAACCTAACCCGCAACAGCAGCTTTGAGACCGGTGATACTTAGCCTAAAGATCGCTATCAAATGTCACTATCCATAACGTTCACAAAACTTTAATATTAAGGACACAGTGAAACTTGTTATATTTTGATTCCACATCTGTATAACAGACTCTATACATATTTCGAAGACAACTTGCTTATTGTACGGATCTACAGAGCTCTCAGAATAGTCCAACTTTAATTTCGATCACCTGGCATCTTAGATTAAAGAAACAAATCTACGCATGATTGAAAGCGACTTTGTGAAAGAGAGAAACTACATGCCCTATGGCGTTGCATTCGTTTGCGCAACCAATGAAATGCTAAAGTCTATTTCTAAACAATTTGTGCTATTAACTAAATGAGGAGCTTTATTGGAAAACCCTTCAGCGAAGCTCAGTCGGGTTTATTTAGCTTAGATATCAAATACTCTCTACTTAATTGGCAACTTGAAGTCCATTTTGTTAATTTACTCGCGATTGGTGACATTCAGTGTTGATCTACTTTTCAGTTTAACCCTCTTGGAAGTTTTCTCGTGGAGCTACCTCGTCATTAGCAGAATTTAACATATCTTGATAGACGAGGTACCTCTTCATTAGCCAAACTGACCACATCTTGATGGACGAGGTATCGTGTCATTAGTAAAACTGTCCAGACCTTGATGGACGAGATATCTCGTCATTAGTAAAACTGAAGATATCTTGATGGACTAGATATATCACCAGGAGAACAAAGTTGGCCAATCTTGATGGACAAAGTGTCTCGTTTGTAGAAGAAAACATACTATATATTGATTTCGTCATCATCAATAAATTTGCAATGCTTTGATGGACGATATATATCGTCATTAGTAAAATTGATCTATCTTGATGGTATCTCGTTTAAATGATGAGATAGAGGTATATCTAGAAGATATCTCTTTGAAATCACTTGGCTTGTTAAACAACATTTCATAATGTGATATAAATGCTCTTAAGTTGGAAATTGGATAGTAAGAATGATTGAAAGTTGGAAAGCAACATTATTCGTTGGTCAGATAAGAATTTATTTTGGCGAAATTTAATCAGTTGTTAATTTTGTTTTTCTATAAGAAGGGTATAAATACTGAGAAGTTGGGGGAAGCAACATTATTGTTTTGATGGCATTTATTGTAGCAGGTTTTATTTCGTCGGACATAAGTTTGTTCTGCTTTCTAATGTGTAAAAAGGTCGGAAAGCAATATTGCTGTAAATATGACAGGTGTTTATTTTCATTGGATTTTCTCAGTAAATACAACCATGGAAAAAAAGTATAACGTCGGGCGAAAAATCGCCAAAGATGGAAAACTACTGCGATTTCAAGCTATGCAAACGTTTTACGACTTAAATTAATGCTACCGAATAATGAACTAAAATATATTTGTAAAAAACCCTAATATTTTTTTTAATTATGTAAAATTTTAAAAATTGGCGGATTGCAGCTTGGAAAAAAGTATAAAGTCGTCTGCTGATTACATCATCTGAAAGAATAAATAAACTGAGAAAACATTTATCTCCGATTCCAGAAATGAATATAAATTTTATGGGTACAGAACTGTTTTATTCTTGAGTATTTTAATATATTGCCGAGAGGATTACACTTATCAGATACGGACAAGGGAAAATACTAGCTTTTAAAGATGTTGGTTACAGTGGTGCTGAAATTGCATGAAAAATTGAAAGATCGAAGGCTGTAGTTTACCGATTTCTCATTAATCCTGGTAGCTATGGCACAAAACAGCGAACAGGAAGGCCAAATATAATTTCTTCAAGGCAACAAAGGCAGATCCAGAGGCTCGCCTGCAAGCAAAATATGTCTTTCTCTTAAATTAAAGATGAGATGCAGTTACCCTTTATCAGCCGAACAATAAGAAATGTACTGGATAGAAAGCCTAATGTTGTGTACAAGAAGTTAAAAAGAAAACATCTACTTTCTCTAAGCGGAATATTGAGATCCACACTTAAAGTTTACCCGAAAACATTTAACGTCTCGCGCCAACTGGAATGATGGGTTGTTTTCGTACGACCAAAAGTTTAATTTGAGGAACAGACGGATTTAAATTTTACTAGTATTATCTGGCGTAAAGAACATCACCTTTATTTCAAAACGCCTATTTGGAGGTGGATCTGTTATGATTTGGGTCGCAGAGGTGGTTGAACTGAAATTGTTTCTGTCGATAACAACATTAATACAGTTGATATATCAGGACATACTGGCAGCTAGTCTATTGACGGTTGTTCCTCTCATTACATCAGGCGATTGTACAGTTCAACAAGACAATGCATATATACATACTTCGTGCTCCACAAAATCCTGGATAAATACAAACGAGGTAAAAAAAAACCTCCTAATTGGCCATCTCGGTGTCCTAACCTTAATCCAATGGAAGACCTTTGGGGAATTCTAGCTCGAATTGTTTACAAAAATGGGCGACAGTGCAACAGCACGTCTGATCTAAGAACCGCAATAAAAATTCGCGTAACATTGCTCCGGACACCTTCCAAGCTCTGTCTGGTTCTGTGAACCGATGATTAATACAAGTATTATAAAAAATTGATTCCCACATATATCACTTAATAAATAAACAAATCATATCGGCCCTATTCTTTTTCCAACTTTAATTGTACAGTAATTTCTCTGTTTTCTAATGAAATTTTACTGATGTAACTATACTTAATAATAAACTTTAATGTATTTTTGCTGAGATTTCATTATACATACATATATATATATATATGTATGTGTGTGTGTGTGTGTGTGTGTGTGTGTGTGTGTGTGTGTGTGTGTGTGTGTGTGTGTGTGTGTGTGTGTGTGTGTGTGTGTGTGTGTGTGTGTGTGTGTGTGTGTGTGTGTGTGTGTGTGTGTGTGTGTGTGTGTGTGTGTGTGTGTGTGTGTGTGTGTGTGTGTGTGTGTGTGTGTGTGTGTGTGTGTGTGTGTGTGTGTGTGTGTGTGTGTGTGTGTGTGTGTGGAGGCCGGGTGTTGGAGTAGTAGGTAGTAAACAAATTAAAGAATAATAAAGTTTAATGAGTTGATGATCATGATGGTACTATTTACAAGATGGGATGATTAAAACAAAAGTACTAAGTTCAAGTCCGTCTTAAAGTGTCCAAGATCGGCGCTCGTCGTTGCGGTTCGGTTCACGCGAACACATCTTTCTCCTCGCGGTTTCGTCTTGCGTCTGCTGGATCTCGGCGTTGCGCGGATGCGCGGTGTGGCTGTTCAGTGGTCGTAGATAACTTCAGCGTGGAGGTGCCCTCTAGTGGCAGGCAGAGGCTGGGCACCACATATATATATATATATATATATATTATTTTTCAGGATTATATTCACCTATCAGAATATAGTGCTCATAAACATATAATTCAACTTTTAGAACATTTAAAAAATTAATTATATGAAACGGGTTCTCTGGAGCGACGAATCACGGTTCACCCTAAACCGTTGGGATGGCTGGGTATGGCGTTTGTCTGGAGAACGCCTCCTGCCAAAATGCATTGTGCTCATAGTAAAGTTCGGCGGAGGTGGAATTATGGTCTGGGGGTGTTTCTCCTGGTATGAACTGGGATCATGGTCCACATTCATAGTAGGTTCAACACCGAGGCCCACTGCATTACACGGTTAAGCATTCTTTACTTTCTTTCCCCCTACACATTTTTCACCTTTGAAACAAATAGTTCTGTCTAGCAAGATCCGATCAAAAAAAGGCTACATTCATCAACGTTGAAGGCGTTGGCAGATTCATATCTTTCGAGGACTTTTTTTCTTCTCGTCATTCCCTGTGTTGCTCTCCGTCTCAGGAAATGTTACAACAATTATTATTTTTCAACGACAACAAAAACCCGATAACCTCATTGAAAAGATAAAAAAACCGACCATATAACCGATAATGGAAAATAAAATGACTATATAAGCGGTGCGCTTTAACACATGTTACCTATTAAGTTAGACGGGACTTTAGAAAACTAACCATATTCTGTTAAATGGTATGATTGATGGAAAGCACCATTGCCGGTAATTATACATTAGTTCTTTTGTAGCAATAAGTTTTAGCAGGTTTTGTTTCACCAAACATAACTTTGTTTTCTTTTATGAATTGTAAACATGTTAGAAAACAACACTGTCGTAAATCAAACAAGTATTTAGAATGGTTGGATTTACGCATCAAACTTTGTTTCTCTTTAAAAGGGTATAAATGTTGGAAAGGTAGACAGTAGCACTGCATTTAATTGGATAGTACCTATTTTAGAGGATTTATTTCACCAAGCATAGCTCTGTTTCGCTGCTTGAATTGAAAACTTGTTGCAAAATAACATTGCGGTAAGGCAGACATTCATTTATTTAGGCTGGATTTCATCGGCCAATAACTGTTTTGCTCTTTTAAATGGTATAACTGATGGAAAGCAACATTACCGTTAATTATACAGTAGTTCTTTTGTAGCAATAATTTTAAGCAGGTTTTGTTTCACCAAACATAACTTTGTTTTCTTGTATGAATTGCAAACATGTTGGAAAACAACATTGCCGTAAATCAAACGAGTATTTAGAATGGTTGGATTTACGCAGCAAACAACTTTGTGTCTCTGCAAAAGGGTATAAATGTTGAACCAACGTTACCATTAATTACACAGTATTCTGCAAGATTTATTTCATCATACATGAATTTTTTTTGATGCACAAAGCATGAATATGTTGGAGAAACCAGCATTTCATGCCATAAATCAGCTAAATAAAATTTTATGCCATAAATCAGATGGGTAACTATTTTAACGGGATTTACTCAGTAAATATAACACTGCTTCCTGCAGGAAGGGTGAAATTGTTGGAATGCAACATTACCATAAATCAGGGGTATTTATTGAGTAAGATTTATTAAAACTCAAACAAAAGATTGGAAAGCAGCATTATCGTAAATTAGACAAGAAATTTATTTTAGCGAGATTTACACAGCCCAACATAAATTTCTTTCTCTGTAGGAAGGTTGTAAATGTTGGAAACCTACATTTTCGTATACCCCAGACTTCAAAGATCACACAGTAATTAATTTCTGAAACATTTTTAACGCGTCCATTATATAACTTTCTAATTAATTTCATAAAAATATACTTTCATCATTGTGAAAGACATATATGTATGTTTTTCATAATTATGATTGTACAGTTTTAAATTCAACTAAAGAGTGAAGCAATGACACTTTTACTCGGAAGGATTATTAATTTCAACACTGAAGTGGCAAAAGACTAAAAATTTGATTGTGTTAACTAACATTAATTAATATTATTATCTCTTTTATTTTTCAGACGTCTGGAAAGGGTAGACGATAATTTGTACATTAATAGACATCAAGCCGACAAGGCTGCGTTTTTCATGTCTCTTGGGGTGAATTAATATTCATTACTTGATCGAGAATTTTAATAGTTATTTAGACTTCTATATTGTTTTATCATTAACACATATTTCACTTTAAGCTTTAAATAATGTTTTGCAAAATGTTTTTACCTGAGTATTTATTTTTGGTCTTACTGATTAAAACGAGCTAAAATAGTTTTCATAGCTCTAATAAATGTACCTCATGAGGCCATATGCTTCTTCATTTTTTTAAGTCCTTACACAACTGGCTGTCAATTTATTAGACCGACTAGTCATAAATTTAAATCTATTGTACTTTTGAATACTCCCATGTCTAAACTTCAGTGAACCATTTTACACTTGAATTTTTTTGTTAAATAATAATAACTGTCTCAATTGTTTCGAAGATAGAAAAGAAAGACTAAATATTCAATTTTTTTGACCTGGTTAAATATTACACATTAATGCATTGCATTTACATAGCTTCAGGATTACAATTAAACCTCGTAAGGGGCTCAGACGTTTATAATAACCTCTGCAGTCTCATGTGTTTCTCAGTTACTTTTTTGACCGAACGAATCTTTCCTGGGATTCTTTCATATACTTGTGTATGGACGGGGCTATTTAGTCTTTAAATGTGCTTCCGCAGCTTTAAGCAATTCTACGCTATTCAGTAGGTAGGTAAATAATTATCGTTGCAGTGGAGCCACATAACGTATTTCGTATGCTTGACTCCCATTTACATCATTACACTTTCCATACATATTTGTAATATAAAGAAAATGCTTCTTAGCTTTAAATCTTTTCTAACGGCTGTGCTATTAAAACAGTTCATTTGCTCCATTTTTAATAATTCCCTGTCTAGAATAAGAAAGGTGATCGAATGATATTCATAGGTTGCCTTATACTAATGTTCTGGTTTGTACAGTATATTTCGAAGTTGAAAAATCATTAACCCTCCAAGAGTTGTTCACGAGTTATCCATCAAGATTTGGTCAGTTTGTCTAACGACAAGATATCTCGTCAATCAATATCTGGTCAGTTTTGCTAATAACAAGATAGTATATCATCCATCAAGATCTGGTAAGTTTTGCTGATGACAAGATATCATGTCTATCACGATCTGGTCAGTTTTGTTAGTGACAAGATATCTCGTCAATCAAGATCTGGTCAGTTTTGCTAATAACAAGATTTCTCGTCCATCAAGATCTAGTGAGTTTTGCTAGTGACACGATATATCATCCTTCAAGATCTGGTCAATTTTGTTACTGACACGATATATCATTGTTCAAGATCTGATCAGTTTTGCTAATGACAGCTCGTAAGTTAAGATCTGGCCAGTTTTGCTAATGACAACTCGTAAGTTAATATATGGTCAGTTTTGCTAATAATGATACAATATCTCGTCAATTAAGATCTGATTAGTTTTGTTAAGATGATTATATATCATGTCGAGACAAAACTGCCCTTTTTCTGAAAGGATAAGGAAGATCAAAGTAATAATAATGAATTATCCTTAATCTAGAACCAATGACAGCGTGGAACAGGTTTTTGCATCAATGGATGGCCTCTAAAAGGCAGTTTTGACGCGAGGATAAACCACCAGGAGGATTAATATTCTAAACAAATGTGTGCCCATGGGACATTTATTTTAGGACAGACAAAGTATAACACACATAATAAAGAGAAGTAGTCTGGAACACCATCTCCAAACAACTTGCTATATGTCTTTCACCTAGAAACGTTGCTCTTCTGGTTGTTGTCACTACATTAGTCTTTAGAATAATACTGACTAGTATCCATATCTTGATACCACCACTCATGTAGTACATACCTCGTCATTAGAAGAAAATTGACTAGATATTGATGGGCCAGCTATCTCGTCATTGGAAGAAAGTTGGTCAGATCATGGTGGACGAGATATCTCGTCTTAAGAATAAAAATGACGATATCTCGATGATCAAATTATCAGCAATATCTGGATGACGAGACATCTCGTCAAAACCGTGGAGAAACCGTTAATACGAAATATAAGGCTCTCTAAATTACATAAATTTTTAGTAAAACCAAATCAACAACAAATCATATGAAATCAATATTTGATCTGACTACTTTCCTACATAAATATTATTCCCATTATTTTTTGCTTTTAAATGCCATTATAAATAACATAAACACGTATTCAAACCACCTTCCCCTATTCATCTATTGGTACGCTTATTCAGCCTTACCTCCTAAATACACACTTAATTTTAAGAATTCCAAAATCGCTACCTCGGCCAATATTTATTTCATTGTCTTTACGTAATACCAATAGATTCTAAGATAACGATGGGTTAGTTTGTCAATCGAAAGAAGTGAAATCATACTTCAGCGTCTTCGATTACGAATAATTGTTAGTGGCAATCGATATAAACACCGGAGGCAATGAATAGCTATGGGGTAAGAACGGAACTAAAGTAAGTAAAATCCCCGAGAGATTGAGATTGATTTAAGGGTAAGGGCTTTGTGAATGACTTTCGAAATGGAATAGAATATTAACAGTTCATAAGCTTTCTATATAGGAGAAACCGGAGAAATCTGAGATAAAATTATTAACTAAAATTGATCTAAACGTACCATTCTATTGCGGCCAAGTACTTTAAAAACATCCAAAATTCCATTTTATTGGATTTATGTATTGCCTTTATTCATTTTAAAAATATGTGAACAAACTCAGTAATCGTAGTTACATTATTTTGGAAGTTGTTATTCTTCTGAAGTTCATGACATGTTCAAGTTTGCTTACATAACCACAAAATACTTAATGATCAAATGATCACATCTATTGGTGAGAGAATCCGCGGATTATTTCCATCTTTACATAGATCCTATTAGTCCTTCCTTAGAATAGCACCTATTTAAACGATTCTACTGGTCCTTCCTCTTGAAGGACAGACCAATAGAATGACAATCAACACATGAGTTGGCATCCCACTCTCCTAACTTTCACATCAAGCCAACCTGAGGAAATTCGAACCACGACAGATACAGCCGGCACTAGCCCAGATGCACGCGACAGCCTTTGGTTGGATCGAGTCTCGAACACGCAACCCACCGGTTGCTAATCCGTGCCTTTACCAATTGAGCTACCACTGCTCCGAAAGAATCTATTGTAGGTAGGTATTAAAATTAACGTTGCACTGGAGTATACTCTACCGTTGGTTGGAGAACGTTGCACTGGCTATTGTCGACGGTCCGGGATCAAACCCGAGGGGATATATCCGAAAACAACGCCTTGTAATTTTGAACCATGGTCAGATAATGGGGTCATACCTGAGCTGGCACCCCATTCTCCAATCTTCTGCTCCAAGCCAAAGGAAAGACATTTGAGGCTACGATATATTTAACACACACCAGCCCTCGTGTACATCTCAGGTGCAGAATTATATTCTGCAACACAGATCCAAGCAATTGCAGTTGTTCTGCAGGCATTTTGTCCGAATTTTGAAAACTGTAGTAAAATTAAAAAAACAGATGTAAAACACAACTATCGCCTAAATATGTATTGTATATTTATAATAAAACGCATCAAAATTAATTAACACTTTATTTAAAAACCATGGCATGCTTTCAGAATTTTCAATTCTATTTATAACTTTTGAAGTTAAATATTTTGTTATTGACATAGCTGTGTTATTTATAAAATGATTATGGTAATTTGGGGTAGTGTAGGGAGGTTGTTCCGTTGATAGAAAAGAAAAAAAGGTGTGACAAGGAGTGCGCTTTGCACTGCGGAACATCGTAACTTTTGATCTAAAAAAATCGGCCAAAAGTTTGATAAAATTAAGTAAAAATTGTTCTGCAAAGACTTTGTTCTGAGACGTAAGTCTCAGTTTTAAGCACCTTCTGCACCGGGATGTACACGGTGGTATGAGGCTGCACCTAGTTTAGATATCCCAACCCTCCTGTTGCTTTTTTATTTGGCACTGTGGGTCTTTTGTTTGGCGCAGCTTAGCCAAACATGGCCCTTGCGCCTTAAAACCCAAAACCAAACATCTGTGGTTATAATCTTTTATTTCCCTTTCATGTAAAACGGATATACGTTAGTGCTATCTCCAACAGCCCCAATATCGAATCCTAAACTACTTCACAGTTTAACTTGCTCAATGTCTCAGGTTTCAGACCCTCTCGGACTGAAAGTCGTGAGATCTCCGGTCCAAAGTGACGTATCAAAGAGATTTGTCGAAAACCACTTTAAGCGGAAATCTGGAAAAAACAAGACTCTCCTATCGATTCGGTCCGACCAAAAACGCCGTGGAAAGAACGGAACGTAAAAGTACCGTTTCCCCTTTTCAGACTTGCCAAAGGTCGAAAGATGCACTGCTACTAAAGTGGTTTACGTTGTAAAAAACAGCTCTGCTTTTTCGAAGGTCCATTTAAATGAACATAAAACACCAGGAGAAGTATCTTTGGAATGTGTGGAGAGGAATTTGCTATGCAACGCTGCTCTTGAATTGAACTCCGAATAGTTTCGCTCTTGAAACTATTTGCAGCTATCAGAGAAAACGTATTTGAGCTGGTTTGGGGGGTTGCTAAGTCTCTTAAATCGAGTTTTGTGTCTTTATTTATGGCAAGTCTTATTTCTCAATCTCGTTCTGTTATAACATCGGATTTCAGCTGAAACGTATTAGTTGACGGTAATGGTAATTTTAATTAACGTCGTACTACAACAACACAACGGGGTATTGATTACGATCCGGGATAAACCCGAAGGGAAAATGACCCGAGGACAACGTAAGTTCGATCCTCGATCAGACGATAAAGCGAACACCTCAGCTGACACCCCACTCTCCACACTTCCACACTAAATCAACGTGGGAACATTTGAGCACATAACAGATTTAACTTGCAACTATCTCTTTTGTACACGAAGGTCTTGAAGAATTCGAACTCGCAACATTCCGAGTGCTAATTCGTTACTCATCCAACCCCCAGGCTGCCTTGACATGAATATAACTAGAACTACTGTAACTTAAAATACCATGACTGTTTAACTATGGGCCTTTGTTTTCTGTGTTCATCTTATACAACATTTCTAGGTCCACGAAATTTAAGTTTCTGTTAGATGGATGACGCTCGATTTACTTCATTCAATCAAAAAATACGGTGTCTTGAATTTATACACTACCCTACACGAATGGACTGGACAGCAAGCTGTGATGGTATAAGGGAAAGAATACATGCTTTAGTAGGGGGGGTGGTCTCTCACGTGCTGCAATTACACTAGCAACCCTTCTGGACATACTTTCAACAAGGTTTTGATACACAGCTATGGGTATTTGTGTCCATTCCAGCTGCAAAACGCGGTTATTCGGGATATATGCACGTGGTCATAATAATGTGATTCGACTTGAATATTTATATTCAATAATAGTAATAGAATCTGTATTACACGTGAAGTCTTAGCTTCCATTCGTGCATAGTATAATTATATAACAGCAACTCTCTCTCTCTCTCTCTCTAACCTGTATAATATATTATAATTAAATCATAGTATACAGTAGAATCTGTATTACACGTACAGTCTTAGCTTTAATACCTGAAAAAAATAATTATATGACAATACTAATCTATGTAATATATTTTAATTCATATAGTAGTATATGTATTAAAAAGCAATGTGAGCTTTAGTAGGGGGATGGTCCCCCAAGTTTTGCAATTACACTAGCAACCCTTCTGGGCATACTTTCAACAAGGTTTCGATACACAGCTATGGGTATTTGTGTCCATTCCTGCTGTAATGTCACCAGCTCAGCTGTAGATTTCGGACGTGGTTTCCTGGTCCGTAAGCGTCGCTCTAACTCTGAGCAGACCAGGGAAGACGTTTTACATCCATATCTTGATACCACTGCTTGACAGAGGCTGCAACATGACATGGAGCGTTGTCTACCTAAAAGTAACATTCGTCCATTCCATAAAATTGCCAGAGCGTAGGAAAAACTTGATTGTCCTAAATGTTCATGTAGACGTCGGCGTTCAATTGACAAGGAACAACATGCGAAGGTCCCAGGCTTTACCACGAAAAACACCCCCAAACAAGTAGTCAGATTTTATGCAAATCCTCTGGCATCCGGTCTATTATTGTAGGGTAGTGTATAACTAGGCGATCGTGTTATACAATTATGTACCATGTTCTCTGTATTTCACGAACTGTCTCATTTTTGCTAGCTCCAAAATGGCTTTAGCAAGGGATTGACATTCTGAAATTACTTTCAAACCATCTTTTTATTTTCAATAACTATTGAGAATTACAATAAATATAATTATAACATAACCCCAATTAATCAAACTTACTCTTTCTATAACTTAACCGCTATAAGCCAAACTTACTATCATTACAACTAAACCGTGACAAGCCGAACTCTTACTATAACTATAACGTATCCTGGACACACGAAACATACCATAACTTTATGGGCCGTAGTATCCCTGATGGAAGAGCAAAGTTCTAGCAACCGGAGGGTTGCGAGTTCGAATCCAACCAAGGACCGTCGTGTACAAAAAAAGGCTGGTGTACTTTAAATTTGTCAAGACTTCAAATTTCCTCACGTTGGTGTGGTGTGGAAAATTGGAGTGGGTGCCTGCTCATGTGTTACCTCGTCATTTGACCGTTGCTCAAAACTTCATGTTGTTGACCTCGGACCTTTCACTTCGGGAGTAGATCCCGGACCGTCTCCAAGAGCTTGTCCGTGTTGCTCCAGTGTGACGTTAATTAAAAATATAGCTACCAATGCCAATAACATAACCTAACCGTATCAAACAGAACTTTTTATACATATAACAACAACGCAACTACGAAAACCCATAATTTCTATAACTATAACTGAACCACGACAAACTAAAAACTTACTATAAGTGTAACATAACCGTAACAAATCAAACTTACTATAACTATTACGTAACCACGACAAAAGGAATTCAATATTACTTTAACTTAACAGTTTCAAAAAAAACATACTATAACTAAACCACGACAATCCAAACTTAGTATAAACTACAACTTCGTCATAACTAAATTATCTATAATTATAACTTAAACGCGAAAAACTAAATTTACTGTTATAACTTAACCCCAAAAAACCAAACTTACTGTTATAACTTAACCCCAAAAAACTAAACTTAATGTAACTATAACTTAACAGCAACAAGTTGAAGTTACTATTATTTACAACATAATCACAGCAAACCAAACTTATCAATTACAAGCTAAACTTACTATGCTACAACTTAACTGCGACATACCAAACTTCCTATAAACAATTTTGAGCGGAGTGCCATCTCTTCACTATATTTACATAATACTCGTTAATCAATCATTTCTTTATGGAATCGTTATCCTATTGCGTTACATTATTAAAATCCAGGCCATAACTATTAGATAGAATATTCTAGTCTAAATTCATTCCGAGTTAAAAATACGCTTGCTTGAATTTATATAACTACGCAATCGTGTGACTCATGCAACACAATTATGCACGATTTTCTCAGAACTTTCAGCAACTGTCTGGTTTCGCTAGCTCCATAATGTCTTTATCAGGGGATTCACGTTTTTCTTACAACGGCTGTTTCGATAAATGCTAAATCACTTTCAAAACATCTTTTTATTTCGTAATACCTTAAAGATTTGCTTTTAGGCTCAAAAATGCACAAATGCTGAGTGCTCTTCCATTGGATTAGTAGACTCGTTTTCAAGTGAAGCGTGTATCAAAATGGCATTTCTCTGTTTTTATACTAAGCTTGTAACAATACGTCTTTGAAGTATTTTGTAGAGGTATCCACTAAATTACGTTTTTAAGTCCCCCAAGTGTATCGAGATATGAGAGTAATTTAGCCTTGCCTTTTACTCGGCATAATATGCATTGCCTAAACCCCGGAAATTTTGGTGCTAAAAATCTTAAATTAGAATTTTTAAACCTATGATTTAGGTTTTTGAAATTGTTTTAGGTTATAATGGGTTTTAACAAAAAATATCACATTTAAGTATCACATTATTAAACAAGCTTATAGAAATTACAATTATATTTTAGAGAATTATCTATTGCAATAAGATTCGTCAATAAATTATATCTTTATGGATTGAAGTGCTGTCTTTTTATGTGTTTAGCCTTTTGCCTTCAATCTTAGCCAATAGTCTTTATAAGGAACTTTTTGTGTGTGCTAAAATTTCCACTCCTTTGGGATTTTCATTGATAACATTATTCAATCAAATAATTTGAAACTATGTGTGTCTAGAGATGAAAAATACTCAAAATTCTGGTTCAAGTGATATATCTTCATCCATGTAATTCTTTCAGATAGCAACTTCACCAAGCACAATGCTTTTCAAAGGGCTAATCACCGATAAAACCACTTCAAAAGTGACACAGTGAATTTCTCAAACATTATTCCCGATCATGTATATGTGGTACATAACATTTCAATCCTACCAAAAATAAATGCGTGAAAAGTCCTCAAAACCCTGGTTCTAGTGATAGATCTTCATTCAAGGAACTCATTTTGGTAGATTATTTGTAATTTCTGGTCCAAGGTCAGGACAAGCTGGGCCAAGTAATTCTTTTCAAAATCAACTTCTTCAAAAACAGTGCCTTTCAAAGTGCTAAAAATCAATAAAAGCACTTCAAAAGTGATGAAAGAATTTCTCAAACATTCTCCCCGATCGTGTATATATGGTATATAACACATCAATATTTCCAAAAAAATAGAAAAGTCTTTATAATCCTGATTCTAGTGATAAGTCTTCATCCACGGCATTCGTTTTGGTTGGTTTTTTGGATTTTCTGCAGCAAGATCATAAATTATGACAACCTGTGCCAAAGAATTCTTTTTGAAAACAAATTTTTCAAGAATACTGCCCTTCAAAGGGTTAATCACTAATAAAGCACTTGAAACGAGATGAAAAGAATTTCTCAAACATTTTTATGGATCACTTATTATGTGGTACATAGTATATCAGTCTTATCAAATTGAATAAATCCCTCAAAATCTTGGTTCTGTTATAAGTCTTCATCTGTGGAATTATTTTGGAAAACAACCTTTTCAAGTACTGTGCCCTTCAAAAGGTTAATCATTGTTGAAAGCACTTCAAAAGTGATGAAAAGAATTCATTCAAACATTCTTTCTTATCACATGGTACACTTCAGTCTTTCCAAACAAATAGAGCAAAAGTCGCCAAACTCCTAGATCTAGTTTGTGTGTGATAGGAAGGTCTTTATTCGTGCAATTCTTCCGAAAACAACTTTTCCAAGCACAATGGCCTGCAGGTTTAATCACCTGAAAAATCACTTCAAAAGTGATGAAAGGAATTCCTCAAACATTCTTCCTGATCATAATTTCAGTCTTACCAAAAAAAGATAAAAAGTCCTCCCAAAATCCAGGTTCTAGTGATAAGTCGTCATGTATTGAATTTGTTTGGTTGGATGTGTGACTATTTGGATTTTTTCGTGCAAGGTCCATGATTAGGACAAACTGCACCTAAGTATTCTTTAGGAAAACAGCTTTTCCAAGAACAGTGCTCTTCAAAGGGTAAATCACCGATAAAAGCACTTCAAAAATGATGAAAGGAATTTCAAACATTCTCCAATTTCAAAACACTTTCTGATCACGTATAGCTCGAATGATATAGTTGGATAATACTTTAAGTATCTCTGAAACACGAATGAGTCAAGAATTCTTACCACGACAACTCCTATACCTACAAGAAAGGGAAAACATCAACGGAGAGCCATAAATAAAATTATTTGCAAGTTTTCCTCTCAACATCTATTCCGCCAGTTTATAGTCGGAAGCATTTCAATATTCTGTACTTTGCGTCTGCGATAAGGAAGCGTCCCCCACTGTTTATTCAGCAATGAAACTAATATACGTCTGTGTTATACCGCAGACGTCGTAACGGTTTTAAAGTACTGTTCTAGAGTTTTGTAGATCATACTCCCAAACGGGAAGTCAAGGGGTTTTTGGATTGCTGAATTATTTAGTGCCCTGTTAAATATTGATGTTTGCTTATTCTGCATTTCGACGATTTCTCAGGTGGTCAATGTTGCGATTGAATTCTGTTTGCTGGGATTCTTATTCTCGTGGGTTTTTAAGTTTAGATGTGCTCCCGTTTCAGTTGATACGGTGTTAACTCTCATTAAGAGAAGAGATCAAGTGAAATAGATCTTATAAATCACGAGAATTCAAAAGGCTCTAATCAAAGAGATAGTTTTGAGATAAATATATTAGGCTAATAGGGTACAATGAATAAGATCATTTGTAAAGAAACAGGAATACAATTAATAGAACAAACAAGTTTAAAATGTGTCATATATTCAATTTATCCCTGCAGCATTCATATCTCTTCATTAATTAAAACAACTTCACTTCGTTTCTAATTCTATTTTCCGATAACAATTCAAACCTAGAGAAATTTAACGTAATTAATTCGCGCTGCTTATCTTACTGTATCGAAGATAAAGATAATTAAATTAATATATAAAAGTACAAAATTTCTTTTAAGCTCATGGTAAATTCGCTTAAGAGGGTAATTGTTTTATTCTTTAGTTCCAGAGTACTTTTGCATATATTATATTCTAAGAAATCTGGTTTCGCCTTTTAAAATTATAAATATTTTCCCAGTAATGAATACGAACAAAATTTTCACTAGTATGGTATCAAATTATTATTTTTTCATTACGTTTGATGGTACATGTAAATTAATTGAAGACATTTTTCTCGAGTATACTAATATCTTCAACGTTGAAAAACTACTTATTTTCAATATTTAATAATTTCTCCATAAATTTAATCTCTAAGACAAGATTCCCTTGACCCATAAGTAAGTGCTTTATTAAAACCTCAAAGTGGTATCTAATATATATATGAACCATCAAGATCAAGTCAGTTTTCTTCTGATGACGAGATATCTCGCCCATCAAGATCTTGTCATTTTTCTCTTAATGACCCAAAACCTCAAAATCCTATAAGTTTTCGTTTAATGACTATATATCTTGTTTATGAAGATCTGCTCAGTTTTCTTCTGGTGACGAGATATGTCGCCAATCAAGATCTGGTCATTTTTCTCTTAATGACCCAGACCTTCAAAATCCTATTAGTTTTCGTTTAATGACTAGATATCTTGTTTACAAAGATCTGATCAGTTTTCCTCTGATGACGAGATATCACGCCCATCAAGATCTGGTCATTTTTCTCTTAAGAACCCAGACCCTCAAAATCCTATAAGTTTTCGTTTAATGACTATATATCTTGTTTATGAAGATCTGCTCAGTTTTCTTCTGATAACGAGATATCTCGTCAATCAAGATCTGGTCATTTTTCTCTTAATGACCCAGACCCTCAAAATCCTATTAGTTTTCGTTTAATGACTAGATATCTTGTTTACAAAGATCTGATCAGTTTTCCTCTGATGACGAGATATCACGCCCATCAAGATCTGGTCATTTTTCTCTTAAGAACCCAGACCCTCAAAATCCTATTAGTTTTCGTTTAATGGCTAGATATCTTGTTTATGAAGATCTGATCAGTTTTCTTCTGATGACGAGATATCTCGCCAATCAAGATCTGGTCATTTTTCTCTTAATGACCCAGACCCTCAAAATCCTATTAGTTTTCGTTTAATGACTAGATATCGTGTTTACAAAGATCTGATCAGTTTTCCTCTGATGACGAGATATCTCGTCAATCAAGATATGATCAGGTTTCCTCTAATTACGAGATATCTGATTCATCAAGTTCTGGTCAGTTTTCTTCTAATGATGAGATAGCTTAGTATAACATCCTTTGAAGATATTCTATTCAAGGAAGAATATTTTATACAACACACTTAATGAATAAAAAACTACATCTATAGTTTGAAGGTATCGATGGTTATTTCAACCTCTAGATATGTTATATTGCTCCTTTCCTTGGAAGATAATGTTTTGTAAAAATTCTAGTATTCCTTTCCTTAATAGAGTAATTTGAAAAGATTCGATTACTCCTTTCCTTAATAGCGTCCTTTGAAAATATTCTCTTGTTCTTTTCCCTACAGTAAAATACCTTGAAAAATTACATTGCTCCTTTCCTTAGAAAATATCCCTTGATACGATTTCATTGCTCATTTCCTTCCAAAATGATCCTTTGTAAAGATTCTAGTATTCCTTTCCTTAGAATACCATCCCCTGAAACAATTCTATTGGTCTTTTCCTTAGAAAATAATCTCTTGGTAAGATTCCATTGCTCACTTCTTTCCAATAGAATCCTTTGGAAATATTGTATTATTCTTTGCTTAGAATTTTTTAGAAAGATTGACGTATTCCTTTCCTTAGAATCCTTTGGAAGGATTTTAGTATTCCTTTCCTTAGAATCCTTTGCAAAGATTCTATTCCTTACAATAGAATCTTAGAAGAGACTCTATTGGAAAGAAGGTCAGATTTGTTCACACGGCATGCAGGGACGAAAACAGGATGCAAGGTGGAATTATTCGGCCTCTCAAATTGATTTTACCCCTCGACACATAAATAACCACATCTTTTTATTCAAGCATTCCCAGAAAAAATTATATTCAAGAAGGTCAAAGATGGTTAGAGGGTCGCTCAAGAAACACTGCAGGTTGTAGAACGAATATATGCGGGGGGGGGACAACCACCCTATATCATTAATGCATTACATCGACTTGATGATAGTGAAATTTAAATAACCTATCAATATAGGTGTACAAGAAGATGAAAATTGCCATGCAACATTTGTGTGCTTTCCAGGCGCAAGCAATAACAAATAGCTTGTTACTCTATGGGGAAATACGATTTTTCCCTTTCACCACACCTCAGGCGTAATTCACATAAAAAAAGGTTTCACTGAAGTCTTTTGACATTTGCGTTTCAGGTCTAATTTCCCATTGTGTGTCTTGTAACTCCAACAGCTTAAAGGTAGCAAAGGTTGGATTCTTTTTTACCATTTGGTATTATTTTATACCATTAACTTTTCAAAATTCATGACAAATTTATGTGCTCGTGTTTGGGTTCTTACATTGTGAAATACATTACAAGCTTTTTGACCTGTTAAAATGCATATTTGTTTAAAAGCTTATAATATGGCTTTAAAAATGTGATAAATAGTTTTAAATATAATTATAGTTTATAATGTAGTTTACTCAAACTGATTAAAATATCTAATATAGTTTTAAAAGTGTAAGATATAGTTTTATATGTAACTAGCAAAATACCCGACCTTACTCGGTTTGAATTGGTTTACTCTAGATTGAAGAGATAATCAAAATATACAATGACTTACGTTTTTTGTAGAATAAAAATTTATTTTAACATCTTTCGCCATCTTTATATTTTCTACAACATACTTTGGACACAAATCCTACACATGCATATCCATTCATGTAATACATTTCACATACATCGCACAATTGCTGTATGACAAAGCTACAAAATGACGAAAGGTGATACTAAGGTTACTACTATAAAAGACGATTTATAGGAAGATTTGGAATTCCCTTTCTTAAGTTCTTTTTAAGTTCAACTCAATTAATTAAAATTACGATTCACGGCGAGTTCTCTCGCACTCATAGTCAACAAAACAATATTTTTTTACTTGTGGCACTCTTGCCTCCGGTATGCGACATTGTGAAATTTTGCAATCTTCTCCTGTCACTATTACAACGAATTTTTTGATGTTGGAAAAAGTTACAGTTTGGATTAATAAACATTATTATTCTTTCAATAAAGGCATTATTCTTTAAATAACGGCATTATTCTTTAAATAACGGCATTATTCTTTAAATAACAGCATTATTCTTTCAATAATGGCATAACTACACTTAAAATTTACTAAAAATTTATACTGACTTACCTAATATTTTTAAGTCTAATACTTTGTGGTGCTGTTGCGTGTGATGAGAAGGAAAACACATTCATTAAAATAATAAATATTTAAAACAGGAAACAGCGAAGTAAATCAAAATAAAAGATGTCGCAAAAATTTGTTCTAAAGATATTAATTTGTGGTTCAATTTTATCTCTTGATCTCGCACAGTTGCCACAACTTACAACTAAAACTGTACAAAATTTAGAAATTTGAAATTAATTCAGAGCGAAAGAACCAGAATAAATATCACTGCTCGCGCAATCTTGTTCATTCTCGTTTCGTTGAAAAATATCGTCTGTCCCAAATATTCGGAAATCGTTTTCATTGCGCAAAGAATAAAAATAAGACTCGAAATAAATAAAGTATCAGAGCTAAAATTTCACCATAAAATTTTTTTGAAAAATAATTGGTTTTCAGCATTACTGGTAAAGCAAATGAAAGTAATCGCAATACTCAAACTACATTCCAATTTTTCGAAAACTATCAAATAGTGGCTGATTTAAGTATACTTACTCAGGTGTTTTAGCATGAAACTCTTCTAAATATAACAATAAAAACATGTTTAATATTGCATTCACTAAACTAATAAATAATGTATAAAATAAAACACATTGTAATCAAATATCTGGAATACAATTCATGTGATGTCTACACAAACACACAAACACAAAATCGAGCATAGAACAGAAAGACGGACAGACAGACTTCCGCAACCAATGGCACTCACTAAATGAAGATAAGTACTCACTGTATGCAAATTTCCATGAAAATATCTTAAACAGCGTGGGCGTGTATAGGGCACAACATACAGACAGACAGACAGACAGACAGACAGACAGACACCAAACGAGATAAAGGCGGATTCGGCATCAGAAGGGTCCAAAACGGATAGAAAACTTGAAATGGGTCGAAAATATTGAATGTACAAACAAACACTCCATTCTTATTTATATAGATTAAAGTTTATAGTGGTAGTTTTCAAAATAATTAAAGTATGTAATGTAATTTCCAAAATAATTAAAATATATAATGTTGTTTCCAAAATAATTAAAGTATAACTCTTAAGTGTATATATAGTTTTATATATAAATAAAGTTCATAATGTAGCTTTCAAAATAATTAAAGTATGTCATGTAGTTTCCAAATTTACTAACGTATTTAACGTAGTTTCCAAAAAATTAAAGTATAGCTTTATAAGAATAATATATAGAGTATAGTAATATAAAGTATAGCTTTATAGGTGTAGTATGTAGTTTTATATATAGTTAAAGTTTATAATGTAGTTTTCAAGCTAATTAAAGTATATAATATAATTTTAAAGTACGTAATCAGGAACCACGTCCGAAATCTACAGCTGAGCTGGCGACATTCTTGCAGCAGGAATGGACACAAATGCCCATAGCTGTGTATCAAAACCTTGTTGAAAGTATGCCGAAAAGGGTTGCTAGTGTAATTGTAAAACTTGGGGGACCATCCCCTTACTAAAGCATTTATTATTTCCCTTATACCATCACATCTTGTAGTCCGGTCCATTATTGTAGGATAGTGTAGCAGTGGTGGGCCAATGCGGCTCTTCATTGAGCTAAGTGCGACTCCCATTGAAAGTTTAAATCCATTTTATTTATTATTTAATAACCTTTTTCACGAATCTTGTTAAATTGAAGTAAGTGAAGTATTCAAGGTCGTACGTAGTTACTTCGATAGTAGGTTTCCAGTCGAATCAGTTAATGAAGTGTATAAGTCGTACGTAATCGCTTCGAAAGTAGATCTTCAGTTTCATCGATAGGTTCTTTAAGAGTCGTCGGTGCTTGATCTCGAATTATATAATACGAACTTCTATAAATGAATTTTGGAAACGCGTGCCAGAATCAAACTTTTCGCACTTAAAGAAAGCGGACACCATATTGCTGTGAATCTTTGTACTACACAATAAAGTTCGTGAAGTCGAAATATCATTCACAGTTGACCAAACATCTTTTCACAGAATTCTTGCGGATGACTTCAACAAATTTTACGCAAATTTCAAAGATTTGACCAAAGGTCTTCATTAAATGTTATACTTGTTATAGTACATTTTTATATCATATTTTATTTTATTATTAAAATTTTAAAAAAATTATTTTGCATTTTCTCTCTCCAACTTATATTTTCTTGCATATGTAATTTACAATGCACTTAAGACTTGTGTAGAATAAGTAACCCCATATTAATTTAATTTAATTAATAAATAACTCATTGATTTTATTCGTGCTCATCCCTGTTATATAGCTTCAAAGTTTATACTGTAGGTATGATGTAATGACGGTCCATAATCTTGTTTTTCATATGAATAGTGTATATAACACAGTTTTATTTAATATTTGTAACATACTTTTCACGTTTGATGTAGCTCTAAATTATACAATGTATTTCTTAAAGTTACTTAGCTTACATGAAACTTCAGTAAGCTTAAGATAAACTGACTTAAAGTTTAGTGTAAATGAACTAGCTTAAACTGGAATCTAATAAATTATTGAAAATAATCCCCACTAGACAGAATATATTAAGTCCATATCACACTTTCCTCCTCCGTTATTATCTTTAAATAAAAGTCATTCATTATATTAATGAATCAAACTGAATAAAGGTAGCACAGCATTAACTAAAATACACGAACGACAAATGCTGTTATTTACATGCACTACTTTTCTGAAATGTGGGAGATTATTTGCAGTTATTCAGAAAATATATGAATATAATATAACATACCGGAACATTTGTTAAGATGATTCGTGTTTTACTTACAGAAAGATTATATATTTTGATAAAATGTAAGCACTTTATTTCTTAAGCACAAAACGGATCATCGTATAAAGAAAGTAATTTCGATAAAAGATCTTCCGTAAGATTGGATCAAATTTAACGCAAAAAAATTATTTCACATTTTTTTATCACCGTACAAGGCATAAATAATACTGGAAATAAGCACTGATAATACAAGGTTGTTCAAAATGAATCATCCGATTTCCAAATTCCATATTTTCAAAAATAAACGACACAGAATGATAAGTAATGCATCAATACAGTGAAAAAATATGGAAATTTTTTTTGTTAAGAATAGATGGTACTCGTGCGTTCTTCGTGAAACTATATCACGAAAGCTGTTTTAGATGCTTTTCAGTGGCAGAAGTGATAATGGCGCACAGGGTCTGTCCAGAAAGTAATGAGACTGAATTTTTCTGACCAAGCAGAATGCCAAGTGGCGGAGTTTGCGGGGGGTATTGGTGGTGGGGGTTGTCAGCTACAGAGTCTGGCGGAAGGCAATTGGCCTTGAGCCTTTGCAGAGCACGGACAGTTCGTGAAGCAGATACGTGTTTGAAACTGGCGTTAGGTTTTCAAAATACAGCGGAGTGTCGAGCAGCGATACGCCATAAAGTTTTTGTGTAAAATTAAACAAATCGGCTACTGAGACGCTTGTCATGTTACAAGAAGCATACGGGAAGGATTCTTTGTCCAAGGCTCAATTGTTTAGGTGGCACAAAGATGGAAGACAGGACGTCGATGACGAACAACGCACTGGGCGTCCATCAAGTTCTCGAACTTCAGACAATGTGGCTATAGTTAAAGCGCTTTTGGACTCTGATCGTTGGATGAGTGTCCGAATGATTGCAGAGATGTTGGGACTTACAAAATCGATTCTACATGAAATCGTCAAAAAAAGAATTTCAAATACGGAACATTTGTTTACACATCCTTCAAAGTGACTCTGTTCCTGACGAAACAGAACATCGCAACGCTGCCCCAACCACCGTACAGCCCCGATCTGTAACCGCCGGACTTTTTTCTATTCCCTCAGTTAAAATCCAGCTTAAAAGGTCATCGTTTTGACAATCTTGAGACCCTGGAGAAAAACGTAAAACGCGTTCTGAACAGCATTCTAGTTAAAGACTTACTGGCGGGCATCAATGGGTGGCAGAGTCGTTGGCAACGGTGTATTAATGCAGGAGGAGGCTATTTTGAAAAATAATAAGTGTCTGTAAAATTATCTTCAAATAAACGAATTTTATGGAATCAGTCTCACTACTTTCCGGACAGACCTTGTATGTCGTTTGGATATGTTGCAAATCTGGCTTTCTCCCCAGAGATAAAGGAAGATCTCTCCAACTTCGTTTTCTAACAAGATGTGGCACCACCCCACTGGGCTCCGTGTTAAGGAAGGTCAGTCGTTTCCTTAACACGGAGCTCTGGCAATTGGATCGGTCGTAGTGGACCAGATGACGTGATGTAACACAGCTGATATGACCCCATGCTATTTCTCCCTTTGAGGGTTTGTAAAAGATAAAGTGTATATGCCACCATTACCCACAAATTTATGTGAACTTAAACAACGGATTTCTGCTGCTGTACAATCAATTACCACTGACACTTTACAACGTGCTTGACAAGAATTTGCATACCGTCTACAAATTATACGTGTAACTAAAGGAAGTTATATCGAACACTTGTAAATCAAAATTCCATATTTCTCCTTTGTATTCATGTATTACTTATCATTCTGTGTCGTTTATTTATGAAAATATAGCATTTTGAAATCGGATGATTCTTTTTGAATAACCCTGTATAGTAAAAACCCAAGTCGGGAACTATTGTTTTTATAAAATGTACTAAGTGAAATGAGGAGGTGGAACCTCCTCAGGATTTTACACGCATGATTCCGCCTTGCAGTTTCCAGTCTTCCTGTGTGAATTCAAACCAGTCTTGATCTTTTGACCAAAAGATTTATTTTCAAGGTATTCTTGTCTAAAGAAATGAGCAATAGAAAATTTCCAAATCATTCTAACCTAAGGAAATTATCTATATCGGAAGGTTCCTCGTTCGAATCCGGGTCCCGGCATGGATGTTTGTAAGCGTATGGTGTAGAGGCGGCTGGTGCACCTAAAATCTGTTGTGACCAAAAGTCCTCACGTTGGGTTGGTGTGGGAGTTTGGATGCCAGCTCATTTGTTTCCTCATCATCTGACCGTGGATCAAAATTACGAGGTGGTGTCCTCGAATCTTTCCCTTAAGGGATTGATCCCGGCCGTTGTCAATAGCCCGTTCTGTTGCTCTAGTACGACGTTAATTACAAAATTTCCAATTACCAATTACCTAAGGAAATTATTTTTTTTAGTTAACGTCGTACCAGAGCAACACAACGGGTTATTGACGACAGTCCGGGATCAGTCCCTTTAGGGAGTGATCCTAGGACAATACCTCGTAATTTAGAACCACGGTCAGATGACGAAGCATCACTTGAGCTGGCATCCCACTCTCCTAACTTCCACACCAACCCAACGTGAGGACTTTCGGCCGCAATAGATTTAAGGTGCACAAGACGCCTCTACACCACACGTTTACAAACACCCATGCCCGGACCCGGATTCAAACCAGGAACCTTCCGATCTAGAGGCTAATACCTTAACCACTATACCGGATGGTCAGCCCTAAGGAAAGGAACAATATTATCTTTTTAAAGGTAATGGTAATGGTAATTTTAGTTAACGTTGTACTAGAGCAACACAACGGGCTATTGACGACGGTCCGGGATCAGTCCCTTAAGGGAAAGATCCGAGGACAACACCTCGTAATTTTGAACCACGGTCAGATGACGAAGCAACACCTGAGCTGGCACCCCACTCTCCAAATTTCCACGCCAACCCAACGTGAGGACTTTCATCTTTTTAAAGGATAACATTCTTAAGAAATGAGCAATAGAATCTTTTAGAAGGATTCCAGCAAAAGGAAACACGCATACCAGTGCCAGCATCAAATAGGCTTTGTAAGGCCTTGAGAAATATCATCTCGTCATCTGACTGTGATTAGAAATTGCGTGTTGTTGTCCCAAGTTCTTTCCCTTTGGATTCTCGCCGACCAACCGGTATAGTGGTTAAGGTGTTAGCCACTAGATCGGAAGGTTCCTGGTTCGAATCCGGGTCCGGGCATGGATGTTTGTAAACGTATGGTGTAGAGGCGGCTGGTGCACCTTAAATCTGTCGTGGCCGAAAGTCCTCACGTTGGGTTGGCGTGGAAGTTTGGAGAGTGGGGTGCCAGCTCAGGTGTTGCTTCGTCATTTGACCGTGGTTCAAAATTACGAGGTGTTGTCCTCGAATCTTTCCCTTAAGGGACTGATTCCGGACCGTCGTCAATAGCCCGTTGTGTTGCTCTAGTACGACGTTAACTAAAATTACCAATTACCTACCCTACCATCGCCAATACTCCGTTGTATTGTTCCAGAGATGACGTTCGTACCTAAATATCTACCTATTTTAAGATACCTGAAACTGCAATATTTCGCCATCTGACCGTGGTTCAAAATTACGTGGTGTTGTCCTTGAATCTTGCCATTAGGGGATTGATCCCGGACCGTCGTCAATAGCCCGTTGTGTTGCTCTAGTATGACGTTAACTAAAAAATTACCAATTAGCCTTTGGATTCGATCCCATACCATCGCCAATACTCCGTTGTGTTGTTCCAGAGATGACGTTAGTACCTAAATATCTACCTATTTTAAGATACCTGAAACTGCAATATTTCGCCATCTGACCGTGGTTCAAAATTACGTGGTGTTGTCCTTGAATCTTGCCATTAGGGGATTGATCCCGGACCGTCGTCAATAGCCCGTTGTGTTGCTCTAGTATGACGTTAACTAAAAAATTACCAATTACCCTTTGGATTCGATCCCATACCATCGCCAATACTCCGTTGTGTTGTTCCAGAGATGACGTTAGTACCTAAATATCTACCTATTTTAAGATATCTGAAACTGCAATATTTCGCCATCTGACCGTGGTTCAAAATTACATGGTGTTGTCCTTGAATCTTGCCATTAGGGGATTGATCCCGGACCGTCGTCAATAGACCGTTGTGTTGCTCCAGTACTAGTTAAATAAAATGTTACCAAGTACATAAATGCAACATATTTATTTTTCAATCCCTTATACATATTATTCTCAGCGTGTGCTGTTCCTGTAACAAAACGAAATTCAAAAATATTTTAATTCCAAGATAGTATCTCCCAAGCGTGTTTGTCAAAATATAAGGTCTTAGAAACACATTCGATTTTTGAGATTAGAATGTATTTTAACGTACGAAACTCTCTTTCCTTTAGGTTTCGATGGAAATTAATAGGATTATAGAGAGCATGAAATAAAATTTGAAGCTATATTAAAAATGTCTACTGCATTGAAAGGATTATTTCTATAAAAATTACGTATCACAAAGAGTGATTTTGTATTGAAATTGTGAAGTAGAATCAATGAAATACAACTACTGCAAAAGGAGCCAGCCTTTGTTCACTTATATCTAACCTAAACAGTTGAAATTTTATCCTTCGGTAAATATTTTTACAGAGAAATGCAAACAGGTTCTGTCCTTCTTTCAAAACAATTTGTTCATCAGAGAATATTGAATCGTACTTAACTCGGAACTCTATGTGTGTGCTATAGTTTATTGAGAAATGTCTATAGACTCCTTTACTTTAATATAGACTACAACTTCCAATTATCTCTATCAGTATTCAGTGCCAAAAAATAGATGTGTTCTACATCAGGCATGTGTGCCCTAATTTAAAAAGAAATAAATATGTAAGTATGTAGGTATTCAATTGGCGTCGCACTGGAGCAACATATCTGGCTATTGGCGATGATCATGTATCAATCTCGAAGGGTAGGTAGTTAAATTAAACGCTCCATTGGTGTAACAGAAGGGGTTACAGGCAATGGTGCGGTAATTTGGTAATTTTTAACTAACGTCGTACTAGAGCAACACAACGGGCTATTAACGACGGTCCGGTGATGACGGTGTGAGATCAATCCCAAAGAGTAGGTAATTTAATTAAGTATTGGTAATTTTTAACTAATGTCGTATTAGAGCAACACAACGGGCTATTAACGACGGTCCGGGGATGACGGTGTGAGATCAATCCCAAAGAGTAGGTAATTTAATTAAGTATTGGTAATTTTTAACTAATGTCGTATTAGAGCAACACAACGGGCTATTAACGACGGTCCGGGGATGACGGTGCGAGATCAATCCCAAAGAGTAGGTAATTTAATTAAGTATTGGTAATTTTTAACTAATGTCGTATTAGAGCAACACAACGGGCTATTAACGACGGTCCGGGGATGACGGTGTGAGATCAATCCCAAAGAGTAGGTAATTTAATTAAGTATTGGTCATTTTTAACTAATGTCGTATTAGAGCAACACAACGGGCTATTAACGACGGTCCGGGGATGACGGTGTGAGATCAATCCCAAAGAGTAGGTAATTTAATTAAGTATTGGTAATTTTTAACTAATATCGTATTAGAGCAACACAACGGGCTATTAACGACGGTCCGGGGATGACGGTGCGAGATCAATCCCAAAGAGTAGGTAATTTAATTAAGTATTGGTAATTTTTAACTAATGTCGTATTAGAGCAACACAACGGGCTATTAACGACGGTCCGGGGATGACGGTGTGAGATCAATCCCAAAGAGTAGGTAATTTAATTAAGTATTGGTAATTTTTAACTAATGTCGTATTAGAGCAACACAACGGGCTATTAACGACGGTCCGGGGATGACGGTGTGAGATCAATCCCAAAGAGTAAGTAATTTAATTAAGTGTTGGTAATTTGGTAATTGGTAATTTTTTTGTTTACGTCGTACTAGAGCAACACAACGGGCTATTGACGACGGTCCGGGATCAGTCCCTTAAGGGAAAGATCCGAGGACAACACCTCGTAATTTTGAACCACGGTCAGATGACGAAGCAGCACCTGAGCTGGCACCCCACTCTCCAAACTTCCACGCCAACCCAACGTGAGGACTTTCGACCACGACAGATTTAATGTGCACCAGCCGCCTCTACACCATACGCTTGCAAACATCCATGCCCGGAACTGGAATCGAACCAGGAACCTTCCGATCTAGAGGCTAACACCTTAACCACTATATCGGTTGGTCGGCTATCCCCTAAAGAAAGATCTGAGGACAGCACCGCGTAATTTTGATCCACGGTCAGATGACCAATCAAAAACTGAGCTGGCACCCCACTCTCCAAACTTGCACACCAACCCAACGTGAGGAATTTCGGCCACGATATATTTAAGGTGCACCGGCCGCCTCTACACCGCACGCTTTCAAATATCCATACATTCACCCGGCTTCAAACCAGGAACCTTCCGATCTAGAGGCTAACACCTTAACTACCAGACCGGTTGGACGGCAGTGCGAGACTAGAATGTCACGCCCACAGTGTATTTTGTACAGTACTAATACTAATTAAAATCTATGCTTCATAATTACTGATGCGTATTTTTAGATATGTAGCGAATTGAAACATTTTTGACAAGCGATTGTCCGTAAGTCTCTTCAAACTGCTCTTGGAGTTGACATAATCTTGTGTCAAAGGTACCTAATAAGTAAATACTGCATCGCACTCATCAAAGACCTGTGTCAAACTACGAAATAGCTCGACTGTAATCGGGATTTAACTCCACAATTTAACTGTTTGCACCCTCTCCTAAGACGACATGATTTGTCGGTAAATTACAGAACTGCTTGGTTAGAATATAATCCATAATTCTACACTAAACGCTCGGAAGCACAGCTCTGAAAATTTAACTCTCAGTGTTGTAGTAGTCCGTTGTGTTGCTCTAGTACGGCGTTTACTAAAAATTACCAATTACCAGTGTTGTAGTAAGCGTGTTTAAATAGTCTAACAAACATCGAATTCGTGAAACTGGTTCTAAAATTAAAACACCGTGGCGTTTGTTACAAAGCTTTCAATGCATTACAACATAGGCCGACCAACCGGTATAGTGATTAAGGTGTTAGCCTCTAGATCGGAAGGTTCCTGGTTCGAGTCCGGGCATGGATGTTTGTAAACGTATGGTGTAGAGGCGGCTGGTGCACCTTAAATCTGTCGTGGCCGAAAGTCCTCACGTTGGGTTGGCGTGGAAGTTTGGAGAGTGGGGTGCCAGCTCAGGTGTTGCTTCGTCATCTGACCGTGGTTCAAAATTACGAGGTGTTGTCCTCGGATCTTTACCTTAAGGGACTGATCCCCGGACCGTCGTCAATAGCCCGTTGTGTTGCTCTAGTACGACGTTAACTAAAAATTACCATTTGCATTACAACATAGTGCGATCAGCCGGAAAATGGCAATAATTCTAAATTATAACCATTCACTCAGCTGGTAAACCCACTGACTCGTGAAATGTATTATAATTTTTTTTCATAATTGCGGGCACATTTGACCTAAGTCATTGGTCACTACAAGGCCAGAAGTGATGGCCACTTGTGAAGGAGCACCCAGTGGGAGGACCATCATTGCCCTAACAAATTATACTTCGTAATTTTGAACCATGTTCAGATGACGAAGCAACACCTGAGCTGGTATACGCTTACAAACATCCCTGCCCGAACCCGGATTCGAACAGGGGACCTTCCGATCTAGAGGCTAACATCTTAACCACTATTCCGGTTGGTCGGCGCCGACCAACCGGTATAGTGGTTAAGGTGTTAGCCTCTAGATCGGAAGGTTCCTGGTTCGAATCCGGGTCCGGGCATGGATGTTTGTAAACGTATGGTGTAGAGGCGGCTGGTGCACCTTAAATCTGTCGTGGCCGAAAGTCCTCACGTTGGGTTGGCGTGGAAGTTTGGAGAGTGGGGTGCCAGCTCAGGTGTTGCTTCGTCATCTGACCGTGGTTCAAAATTACGAGGTGTTGTCCTCGAATCTTTCCCTTAAGGGACTGATTCCGGACCGTCGTCAATAGCCCGTTGTGTTGCTCTAGTACGACGTTAACTAAAATTACCATTACCATTACCATTACCGGTTGGTCGGCATTTATTCTAATAAAAGGTCTATATTTGGTAAGGTAAAAAGGGTAATTTTAAGTAACGTCATACTAGAGCAACACAACGGGCTATTGACGACGGTCCGGGATCAATCCCTTAAGGGAAAGATTCGAGGACAACACCTCGTAATTTTGAACCACGGTCAGATGACGAAGCAACACCTGAGCTGGCACAACACTCTCCAAACTTCCACACCAACCCAACGTGAGGACTTTCGGCCACGACAGATTTAAGGTGCACCAGCCGCCTCTACACCATACGCTTAAAAATATCCATGCCCAGACCCGGATTTGAACCAGAAACCTTCCAATCCAGAGGCTAACACATTAACCACGATACCGGTTGGTCGGCCCTCTCTTTATTTGAAAACTTATTTCTATAGATAGGGAGGTTGTGTAACCATAGATGGTATTCTGGAAGCCCAGTTCCCTCTGAAAGTACTGGATTCTAACTTTTATTTCTTTAACCCTTCAAGGAGTTTTGGCCGACCAACCGGTATAGTGATTAAGGTGTTAGCCTCTAGATCGGAAGGTTCCTGGTTCGAATCCGGGTCCGGGCATGGATGTTTGTAAACGTATGGTGTAAAGGCGGCTGGTGCACCTTAAATCTGTCGTGGCCGAAAGTCCTCACGTTGGGTTGGCGTGGAAGTTTGGAGAGTGGGGTGCCAGCTCAGGTGTTGCTTCGTCATCTGACCGTGGTTCAAAATTACGAGGTGTTGTCTTCGAATCTTTCCCTTAAGGGACTGATTCCGGACCGTCGTCAATAGCCCGTTGTGTTGCTCTAGTACGACGTTAACTAAAAATTACCATCAAGGAGTTTTGACGCGATATCTCATCTGTCCGACAATATTTCCAAAGACGAAATTCCTCATCGTCAAGATATTGCCGATTTTCTACGATTACGAGATCAAGATCTGGTCAAGTTTTTTAATGGAGTGAAATCTCGTCCATCAAGATCAGACCAATTTAGTTATTCACGAGATATCTCCTGATTAAGATCGTGTCGATTTTTTTGATGCTGAAGAGATCAAGATCTGGTCTGTTTTTTAATGGAATGAAATCTCGTCCATCAAGATCAGACCAATTTAGTTATTCACGAGATATCTCCTGATTAAGATCGTGTCGATTTTTTTGATGCTGAAGAGATCAAGATCTGGTCTGTTTTTTAATGGAATGAAATCTCGTCCATCAAGATCAGACCAATTTAGTTATTCACGAGATATCTCCTGATTAAGATCGTGTCGATTTTTTTGATGCTGAAGAGATCAAGATCTGGTCTGTTTTTTAATGGAATGAAATCTCGTCCATCAAGATCAGACCAATTTAGTTATTCACGAGATATCTCCTGATTAAGATCGTGTCGATTTTTTTGATGCTGAAGAGATCAAGATCTGGTCTGTTTTTTAATGGAGTGAAATCTCGTCCATCAAGATCAGACCAATTTAGTTATTCACAAGATATCTCGGGATCAAGATAGTGTCGATTTTTTTTTTATGCTGAAAAGATCAAGATCTGGAAATTTTTCTCGAAAACCAGGATGAATGACCATATCAAAATTTGATCAATTTTGATGATGGCGAGGTATCTCAACTATCAAGATCAGGACAGTTATCTTCTAATGACGATGTACCTCATCCATCAATATCAGACCAATTTTTATAATGACCAAATATTCCGTTCAAGATCCAACAATGTTTGCTAATGACAAGATATCTCGTCGTCAAGATATTGGCGACTTTTTTATAATGAAACCAAAACCTGGTCGGGTTTTTTAATGACGAGGAGTCTCGTCGATCAAACTTTGATCGGGTGTTTTTAATGACGAGGACCATTAAAAACTTCGATCAAAATTTGATCGGTTGTTTTTAATGACAAGGAATCCCGTCGATCAAAATGTGATCGGGTGTTTTTAAAGTCAAGGAATCTCGTCGATCATAATCTGATCGGGTGTTTTTAATGACGAGGATCATTAAAAACTTCGATCAAAATTTGATCGGATGTTTTTAAAGACTAGGAAACTCGTCGATCAAAACGTGATCAGGTGTTTTTAAAGACGGGGAATCTCGTCGATCAAAACTTGATCGGATGTTTTTAAAGACGAGGCAACTCGTCGATCAAAACGTGATTGGATGTTTATAAAGACGAAGAATCTAGTCGATCAAAACCTGATTGGGTGTTTCTAATGACAAGGAATCTCGTTGATCAAAATCTGATCGGGTGTTTTTAATGACGAGGATCATTGAAAACTTCGATCAAAATTTGATCGGATGTTTTTAAAGACGAGGAAACTCGTCGATCAAAACGTGATCGGGTGTTTTTAAAGACGAGGAATCTCGTCGATCAAAACGCGATCAGGTGATTTTAAAGACGAGGAATCTCGTCGATCAAAATCTTATCGGGTGTTTTAAATGACGAGGATCATTGAAAACTTCGATCAAAATTTGATCGGATGTTTTTAAAGACGAGGCAACTCGTCGATCAAAACGTGATTGGATGTTTATAAAGACGAAGAATCTAGTCGATCAAAACCTGATTGGGTGTTTCTAATGACAAGGAATCTCGTTGATCAAAATCTGATCGGGTGTTTTTAATGACGAGGATCATTACAAACTTCGATCAAAATTTGATCGGATGTTTTTGATGACGAGGAATCTCGTCGATGTCGTAATTTCGGGGCCGCGGTAGCCCGGTTGGTAAAGTAATGTACTAGGATCCGTAGGTTTGCGAGTTCTAAAACGATTAAAGACCGTCATGTGCAAAGGGGGCTGGTGCACGTTAAATCTTCCGTGGCCTCAAATGTCCTCACTTTAGCGTGGTGTGGAAGTGTAGAGAATGGTGTGCCAGCTCAGATGTGGCCTCGTCATCCGACCGTTGCTCAAAATTACGTGGTGTTGCCCGCGGAATTTTCCTTTATGGTGTTGATCCTTGATCGTCACCAATAACCCGTTGTGTTGTTTCAGTGCGACGTTAATTAAATACATATCTGCCCTGTATGATTTCTAGAGAGTTTAGTTTTGAACTTCTTGACCAATATAATCTTTCCAAAGGTGGTTATTTAATTAACGTCACACTGGAGCAGCACACCCTGGTGACGTTCCGAGGTCAACCTCCAACGGTAAAGATCTCAGGACACCGCCAAATTTTAAACCACGGTCAGATGACGAAGTCATGCCTGAGCTGGCACCCCAAAATCCAAATTTCCACACCACACCAACGTAAGGACTTTTGCGTCCACGGCAGATTTAACGTGCACTAGCCCCAACCCGTTGTACACGAGTCTTTAATTGGTTCGGGATCGAAACCCTCCGGTTGCTATTCCGTTGCTATTCCAACCGAGCTAATCCACCTTATATAAATAGATATAAAGAGTTGATCGATTGAATATTATTAACAACAGAGTACTTTTTATCGATATTCTGGTAATGGTAATTTTAGTTAACGTCATACTAGAGCAACACAACAGGCTATTGACGACAGTCCGGGATCAGTCCCTTAAGGGAAAGATCCGAGGACAACACCTCGTAATTTTGAACCACGGTCAGATGACGAAGCAACACCTGAGCTGGCAGCCCACTCTCCAAACTTCCACGCCAACCCATCGTGAGGACTTTCGGCCACGACAGATTTAAGGTGCCCCAGCCGCCTCTACACCATACGCTTACAAACATCCATGCCCGAACCCAGATTCGAACCAGGAACCTTCCTATCTAGAGGCTAACACCTTAACCACTATACCGGTTGGTTGGCATCAATATTCTGGCTTAGCGTTTGAGGATTAGGATTTTTTTTATCACAACTGAAAAACTTATCTCGTCTCTTTCCAAAAATATATTTTAAGTGAATATAAAAGTATTATTTTCTTTTTCAAAGCATTAAATTCTTAACCTTTCAGTCCACGCGGTATCTGCCAGAAACTTCTTTACAGCTTAAGGGCGCACTTCGAAATTTACTACAATCTTTTTTAGCTTTACAAATTGATGAACAGGGTACATAGTGTAAAGTCGTCATACGCCCACGTAACTGTCGAACGCAGACAGCTACGGTTATGAAAACCATGCTTAACTGAAGAAAAATTAATATGCTTGCAGCGGGTATAGTGGTAAATATTCAACCTTAGGGCTCTTGTCTAGAAAACTATGCAAGATACCGAGAAAAGCTGTTTATAAAACTGCAGAGCAACAGCGATTTAGTACGTAGTGTTTTAATTAACGTCACACTGGATCAACACAATGGTCTATTGGCGACTGTCTGGGATGGGATCAGAACCCGAGGGGAAAGATCCGAGGACAACACTACGTATTTGTGAACCACGGATTGTGAGAAGCAGGGTTGGAGAGAACCAAACCCTGTGACCCAGATTTTGCAGATTTTTGTCCTAATGACGTGATTAAGATGTAATCCGTTTTCTCCCAATAACGAGATGGTTCGAATCCAGGTCCGAGCATGGATGTTCGTAAGCGTATGGTGTGCAGCTGGTGCACCTTAAATCTGTCGTGACCGAAAGTCCTCGCGTTAGGTTGGGTGGAAGTTTGGAGAGTGTGGTGCCAGCTCAGGTGTTGCCTCGTCATCTGACTTAGGTTCAAAATTACGAGGTGTTGTCCTCTTATCTTTCCCTTTAGCGATTGATCCCGGACCGTCGTCAATAGCCCGTTGTGTTGCTCTAGTACGACGTTAATTAAAAATTATCAACTACCCAATAAGGAGATATCTCGTCTTTCAAGATCTGGTCTGTTTTGTTAATTATGAGGCACCTCTTCGATAGAAAAACCAGAAGGATTAAGTCGTCGAAATTTATTTCCCCTTGAGTTATATCTTATCGAGGTTTAACTGTATTATATAAATTAACCCTCCGAGACTTTTCGACCTGTTGTGTTGCTAGAGTACGACGTTAGTTAAAAATTACCAATCACCAAATAAGGAGATATCTCGTCTTTCAAGATTTGGTCTGTTTTGTTAATTATGCGGCACCTCTTCAATAGAAACATCAGAAGGACTAAGTCGTCGAAATTTATTTCCCCTTATCTTAACGAGGTCTAACTGTATTATATAAATTAACCCTCCGAGAGGTTTCAGCCCGTTGGGTTGCTCTAGTACGACGTTAATTAAAAATTACCATTACCATTACCGAGAGGTTTTGACAAGATAACGTCGAGGGACCTGACCATTTTTGCTAATGACAAGATATCTTGTCATCAATATATATATCCCCTATTTTTTATGGTGACGATAAATATATGTTCAAAGTTTACTTCCAACGACGAGATATCTCGTCATTAAAGATATGTTCACTGTTGCCAATGCCCTCGAAAATTAATGCGTTTGTAACCAATTCATATTTTCTAACTCAACAAAGCTTTTCACCACGTATTATGCAATGACTTAGATGCAACTTAATACAGACAGACTAAATTAAGACTTTTTGGACTATAAAAGCAAACAATATATGCAGATAACAAATTCAAAAGTTTTTGTCCGCTCACCTCTTGAGAGGACAAAACTTGAAATAAAGTTGTACCGTTTGTAAGCTATTAATTTTTTCTAATTCATTAAAACTTTTCTCCGCTTATTACAGAATGACTTCTATGCAACTTAATACATGCTGACTAAATTAAGACTTTTGGGACTATAAAAGCATTTCAATGGAAATCAAAGGGTATGTGCATATTTTATGACTTCAAAAATTTTTGTCCGCTGTCCTCTTGAGTGGATAAAACGCGAAACAAAGTCGTACCTAAGTTTCAATTATCCAACCATTCGCTTGAACAAACCGCAGTTTATCTTTAAATTGTCGATAGAAATTCCTGTGTAAACGAGTCCGCAGTCCAACTTCGTAAATTTAAGGGGAATTGCAATAGTAAATTGTTTTCAAGTAATACCATAGCAAACTTTAAACTCTGTGTTTAGAGATTAAAGAATTGGACTGAAGTTTGGAGTTGTCAAGTATGTGACACGCAAACTAGAGTAATTTAACTGTACTATAGACTTACAATTATTCAGTAGATTTAAACTTCGAATTCCTAATGACTGACGTATCTTTAAACAAGATAAGCCATGTTAAGCGCTGTTTGGTACATTCATTAAAGCTTTACGTATTTACTTGTATTTGGTAAATTTGAGGGTTTGCTATAGCATTAATGATAGCTCTTAACTCTCCTGGTGGTTATTTTGACGAGGTACCTCGTCATTAGCAAAACCATAAGGAGGTCTTGATGGACGAGATATCTCGTCGAAACCACGTGGAGGGTTACTTATGTTCGTGATATAAATGAATGTTTCCCTAAAACTTTACTCTCACAGTTTCAATTCAGGAATGAACCAGCATTCCTTGGGTACAATATGTGAAGTGACTTAACAAACCAGTTAAGTCTTTTTGTATCTCGTAAAATAGTTGTTGTGTAAATATGATATTTCAACTGAGGATAGTAATCTCTAGGGGAAATGACCTTGCTTAATGTGAGATACTCCTGTATCTTTACTATATGGTGTCGTCATGTACTGGAAGTGTCATGAACTGTTTGCTAGGAAGACTAGAGCTTTTGCAAACATAACCTTCCCCATAGCAAGCCGACCCATACTTCAGTAATAACAACAGCGGCACATAGCTTTTAAGAGTTTGGAAGACTTCTTTTTGACTGGTCTTTGGATGTATAAGGTAATTTTCTTTCAAATACCTTGGTGCATAATCAGCTTTTACATGTAGTTTCATATTCATCAGCAGATCTTTGTCATTGTGAATGCACAATATAAGACATTATCTCTTATTAAGAAAGCTTGGTGTATCATATTAAACATTTTCCCAAAACTGCTGATTCGAGAAAGTTTATAAAAATATTTTTTGGCAATATATTTTGCAAAAAAAAAAAACATCAGCATTTCGAAACAGCTTTAGTGACATTGTTGAAAATCCAAAAGGTGCTTGCTAAATTTTTCATTAGACAGTCACCAGCGCAATTTTTTAAAAAGTGTACATACTAGGTCCCTTTCCGCTATAGTCGTTTCCCCTACGTTTCAGCTTACTATACATGTCGTCAATTTATTTTTGATAGGGTTAATAATATGGTTATCTCCAATGCAAGGTTAAAATTAACTGTGTCTTAAAAATGAAGCAAGTTTTTAAACCATGCATTCTAAGGTATGTATCCCATATCACAGATTAAGAACTTTTGATTGAGTAAATAATAAAGCTAACTCCACCAATCTGTTTAATATTAGTTAGGGTTAAATTAAACTTTGCTTAAAAAATTGAGTTAGTTTTTAACCATTACATTGTATGGCATGTATTCTATCCCACAGATTGAGAACTTTTCGCAACAAAGTTAATAATGTGGTTAGTTCAACAATGTGCTTAAAGGTACTCAATTGGAATTAATTATGCCGTAAAAATAACAGCTAGCTCTTTAAACTATACATTTCAGAATATGTATCATATATAAACAGGTTGAGAACGTATGATAGAGTTGATATTGTGCTTAATCTACTCATCTGTCTGATGGTACTTGGGATAAAAGTTAAAAATTTAGCACAAAAATTTTAAAACAGACTATTTGAAAATATTGTAATGCTCATAGTATTAAGAATGGTAGGTAGTTAATAAATTTCTCTCTGGAGTAATACAACGGGCTACACTTGAAGGAATAGGATGGATCACAAAGAGATTGATACGAGGACAACGTCTCGCTAATTTGAACCGCAGTCAGATGACAAAGTCAATACTGAGCTGGCACCTTACACTTTAAACTTCCAAACCACGCCAATGAGAGGACATTTGGGGCAACGACAGATTTAACATTCACCATCCCCCATATACACGACGGTCTTTGGTTGGATTCGAACTTGCAAACCCGTCAGTTTCTTATCAGTTACTCTTTCAACCGAGCTACCGTAGCCCAAAGGGAAAATGGGAAAGGATTAGAATAAGATCCTTTGGAAGGATTCTGTTACAAATTTTACTTAGACTAGAATATTTGGAAGGATTATTGTGCTCCTTTCCTTAGAATGGTATCTTTTTAAAACATTCTATTGCTCCTTTCCTTATGATATATGGAAGTTTGGAGAGTGGGGTTCCATCACAAGTGCCACCTCGTCATCTGACCGTGGATCAAAATTACGTTGTGTTGACCTCGGATCTTTACAGTTGGGAATGATCCCAAACCGTCGTCAATAAACCGTTGTGTTGTTCCAGTACGACGTTGATTAAAATACCAACCATACCTTAGAATATAAAATAGAGTTTCAAACTCGAATCTTCCGGTTGTTAATCCGTAACTCTTCCAAATGAGTTACCACGGCTCCTCAAATGGTTAAGAGTAAAATTTCTTATATATTCATTTGGGGTATGTCCAAGATTTGATTTAAATCTTTAACCCGAAAACAGCAAAATTGATTCATGCAGTACCAGCCATAGAATCTCTCTAATTACTCTTTACGCCTTACCCGAACTATATTCAGAATTCGTATTGCACACATATGAGGTAGAACACATCTGCATTTTACAGAAATCCCCCACATACTCTAGTTCGTGCACGTCGAACTGACAGGATTAATTCTCTGCAACTATTAGTTAAGTATGAGAAAATTGCGTCTACTCAATAGACCAAACAGCACGTGAAGTTGCAGATAATTCCAGGGCATTGAATGTAACCGACTGACCTACATAGAATTCCATTGAGGATTGAATTGCAACAGACAGACGATTGTTTACCGCGATTCCAACATGTGATGCATAGTGATTATTCTGTGAGGAGCAGTCCTTAGAACTTCATCGTGAACGGGAATTGGGTCCTACCAGATTATATATAATGCTGTTTGTAAAAAATTCAACACCATGAAGGAGTGATCAGAATTAAATGAAATTTAATACACAAAAGGCTTGTATTAGTACAAATAAATAAATAAATTTTCAAAAGTAAAAAAACAATATTAAGTGTCCGAAATCAGTATTTGATGTAGCCACCACGCGCTGCAATAAGTGCTGCTATACGACAAGGCATGGAGTGAAACAGATGTTGAATATCTGCTTGTGGAAGAGAACTCCATATTGTTTGTATGCGTAGCCAAAGTTCGTCTTTTGAAGCTGTAGGACGCGGATCACGAGCGCGACGCCAACCAACCAAATCCCACACGTGCTCAATAGGCGACATATCCGGCGAATAAGCAGACCAAGGAAGAAGTTGCATGTGTTGGACTGAAAAGAAGTCTCGAACATTCCTTGTAACCTTTGGGCGTGCATTATCCTGTTTGAAAGATAACTCGAGGGATGTCTTAAAGGAAGGGAACGACTTCGGGCTCTAGCACTTCACGGACGTACTTGTTGCTATTCAGATTACCCTCAATTCGTAGCAGCTGAGATCGTCCATGATATGAAATCACACCCCAGACCATAACTCCGGGTGTTCGGCCATTACGACGTTCCATAACGCACTCTGGAAGGCAGTGTTCACTGGCATAGCGTCTAACACGAATGCGGCTATCATGGTTCCACAAATTAAAGCGAGATTCGTCAGAAAAGACAACTTTTGTCCAATCAGCCCGCCAGGCTCTGTGCTCATGAGCCCATTGCAGACGCAGCCGTCGATTGTTTTTACGTGAGGTGGATCCTGTATAAAGGAATCTTTGCACGCAGTCCACGGTGCAGCAGACGTCGGCGAATTGACGAAGCCGACATTAGTACACCTGTAGCAGTAGATCAAAGTGCTGCCAACTGTCTGGAGGAAGCTGTACGGTCATTCACCGACATGTGGACCAGATGTCTATCATCGCGCGCTGACGTCATTTTCCGTCGTCCATTCCCAGTTTTTCGAGTTGTCCGGTGCTCGTCGGTCCACTGATTCCAAACTCGCATCACTGTGGAACTGTTCCGCTGCACACGAGCTGCTATTGCGTGATAGGAAAATCCTCCTTCACGAAGGCCGATGATTCTCCCCCGTTCAAACTCCTTAAGTTGTTGAAATTGCACCCTATTTCGTCGTGGAGGCATACTTAGGTCTCACTAAACGTTCGCCACTAAAAAATAACCATACAATATTTTCAACGTCCCGCTACAGCCCTCTATTTATACGCTTTTAGCATCCGTTTAGAGGGCGCTGCTCAAACCACGCATGCGTGGTGGCACTGAAACTTTACTACTTTGCATAACATCCTATAATTGACATTTGCTGCAAATTTCATTACTGGACCCCAAAATTGAACGCCTACATGAACATTTTGGACAATCAGGTTCTTGCTATGCTCTGGCAATTTTATGGTATGGACGAATGTTCTTTACAGGACGACAACGCTCCGTGTTATGTTGTAGCTGCTAGCAAGCAGTGGTATTAAGATATGGATGTAAAACGTCTTCCCTGGTATGCTCAGAGTCCCTATCAAAACCTTGTTGAAACTATGCCCAGAAGGGTTACTAGTGTAACTGCAGCACGTGGGGGACCATCCCCTATTAAAGTATTTATTATTTCCCTTATACCACCACATCTTGCTGTCCGGTCCACTATTGTAGATTATATATATATATATATATATATATATATATATATATATATATATATATATATATATATATATATATATATATATATAACATAAAACACACAAAATATTTAAACACAAAGATCCAAACAGCCGAGGTGCAATAAACTATAAAACGAAACTCGAAACTAACTATGCAAGCGCGCTGAAGCTGCAGACATAGCATGGTAAGCAATATAAGTTCAAGAACACAAGAAATTCGAAAGCATTACAACAAAAGTGGTAAAAAATGAAGAAATGTTGGTGGATCAGAACGTCATCAGGGAGGAGCCTGACCCAGACAACATAAAATGGTGTTTTCTACATATGAGCAGCATTAGGCTGAAAAAATAGCTCATATACTCCCCCATACACCATTAAAAAGCAAAAACAAAACAAAACTAAAGATCAGTCCATAGAAGTATTACAAGAGATCCAATGAACAGCATTTATGAATATGATAACAGGATCTTATACATGGACAGTTGAGGTACATGGATGTCAGACGTAAGCCGAGTCAGTCCACTGCATAGCTTCTCACCAAATGACCGGGGAGGCCCACTTGGGTGAAAGAGAGACTAGGGGTCACAGGATTAAAGGCACGGCCGCATGACGCGACGTTGTCGTTGGGGGTTTTTAACATTTGGTGATTTCTGTTACGTTGTGTCGTGATAAGGTTACTCGGGGATGTAACAGGTGTTGTTATTACATATTTATAACTTCTAAAACAAGAGGAAATTCAAAATAAATACTAAAAGGAAATTATTAGAAATGAAAGTGTTGGTGGATCAGGGAGGAACCTGATCCACACAACACTAAATGGTGTTTTCTTTGTACATAAGCGGCAAAACGCTAAGAAATTGCTCATATACTCCCAAAATACCATTAAAAAGCTAACATACAAAACAAAACATTAAAATAAGAATAATAAGAAAACGAAATCATACCATCAACAGCAGTCGAGAGATCGCCTCTCCAAGCCAGAAGATCGCATCAAATTCACCCACTTCGTCCAACAAAACACCAACACCAATGACTAAGAGGAAATAACGAAATAAAATTAGTCATTGGTGTTTAATTTCTACATATGAGCAGCATTAGGTCGTTGTCAGGGTCGGATTCCTCCCTGATGACGCCCTGCTCCACCAATATTTCTTCATCTTTTACCACTTACTTTTTGTAATTTTTTTGAATTTCCTGTGTTCTTGAAATTATACTTTCTTACATTGCTTACTTAATTATATTGCTTACCATGCTATGTATGCAGCTTCAGGGCGCTAGTATGGTTAGTGTCGTGTGTTTTGTTTTCTGGTTAATTGCATGGACAGTTCGATTTGTACCCAGTATGTTACGCTTTTTTGCTGTTTACTAGTTTGCATTTTTTTTAGTTACTTAGCCTTTTCAATGTTTTGCGCTTATGAATTTTCTATTATTGAGAAATATATTTTTCACGACCGAGCATCCTCTAGATCGTTGAATGATTCCATATATCCGAGAAGTAGGTTCTTGCTTTAACCCACGATACACGGAATGACTAAAAAGTCACATCTATTTGTTGGAAAACTTTTTGGATAAATTTCATCGGAAATATTCCACTGAGAACAGAATTCTTTTTGAAATATTCTATACGATTTTTATTTAGGATGGAATCCTTTGGAAAGACAAAACAGGCCCGCTTGGAATATAATTCTTTGTAAAGATTATTGATTGTTTCCTTAGAGTAGAAGCCTTTGGAAATATTCTAATGTTCATTGACTTAGAATACAATCCCTAGTAAAGAGTTACTCTTCCTTTTCTAAAATGAACTTCTAAAAAATAGAATTTAATAAACCGTTAACCTTCAAGAGCATTATCTACATACTAAAATGTATGTCTCATCATTTTCGCTCAATTGAATAAGAGAAAACCGTCATTATTGTCATTTAAATGAGAATAATATAGTATCATATCTTTGTGCCAAGCAACTTTCGATTTAAAGGGATTTGAACTTCAACTGAGAAAATTTTGAGCATTTTTGAATGAGCTGCGCTGAAATTTTAAATGGGTTCGTTAAGTTTTATAGAATGTAACAGGGTTCTTTGTGAGTGTGACCAAAATAAATTGGGAAAAGCTGCTATATAGTGAAATTCAGCATTACAAACAGCAAATGTTTAGTTGAATCCACATATAGCGAGCTCTGGGACACCAAAGCATTTGCTTGTTAAATCCGAGTGCTCCAAAGAACCAGGATTCTAAAATATGATAAAAAATCCTTAGATTATACATTACATTAATTAAGTTGACTGTATTTTTTATTTCTCTTAATACCATTATTTTCATTGCATTAATTGGTGCAAAATACTATCCTAGATTAAACAACAGTTCGTACATTTTCCGGGAATTCTCAGACCAATGACTATGTGGGTGAGGTTTCGGTTCAATATTCCTTATCTTTATCATAATCGTGCTCTTCGCTATTGTTTTTTGAAGATGCGACTTGTATTTTGGGGATTTTCTGGAGTCTAAACATCAAAACCCATCACATCGTCAAAATATGTAGTTTTCAAACTCGGAAAATATTACATCACCTGATTTACGCCCCCCGCCAATACTGCTTTCCAACATATATGTCCTTCGCGCAGAGAAAAAAAGCAATGTTTTCCAAGAAGGCTATATTACTGTCTAGTTTATGCTAATGCTGTTTTCCAATATATGCATCGTTCGTGCAAATAAATACAGTTATTTGGCTGAGAAAATTCCACTAAAAATGTAACTGTCTGAATTAGGTTAATGTTGAGTTTTGACATGTATAGATATCGAGAAAAGAAACAAAGAAATGTATTCAAAGCAAAAGTAAATCCCCTCGTATACTGTTATTGCATGATTAAAGGTAATGCAAATTTCTAACATATATACCCTTTGTGTTGAGAAACGAATAATTTGGCAGAATAAATCCAGGTAAAAATGCTGGTCTCATTTAAGGGCAATGCTGCTTTTCAACATATATTTCCACTGTGCAAAAAAAAAAAACTTGTTTGAATAAATCCCGCAGAAAATGTTAAGTCTTATTTACGGTCCAATGATGTGTTTCAACATATATATCCATCCTGCAAAGAACATAAAAATTTGTTTGAGTAAATCCGACTGAAAATGCTTTTCTTATTTACGGCATTGCTGCTTTCCAAAATACTACTGTGTATGAAAATTGCAACACTATGAAAGAGAATCATCAGAAATTAATGTAATTTATTCCACGTATTACTTTTAGCGGTTTAAAAAAATCATCACATTTACAGAGCAATAAAACAAAAATAATGTCAAAAATCAATATCATGTGCAGCCGCCAAGCGCAGCGATGAGAGCCTGAACACATCGTGGCATCGAATCATATAGATTCTAAATACCATGAAGCGGAACTTATCTGAGAAGACGACTTGTTGCCAATCGACACGCCATTGTCTGTGTTGGTGAGCCCATTGTAGCCCGAGGCGTCGGTGGTTCTGTGTCAAGAGAATCCTTTGCAGGGGAATCCTTGCATGTAGCCTATAACGTAGCAGACGTCGACTAACTATGGGGGCTGACAATTAAACACCTGTACACGTGCTCCAATGTTGTGCCAAAGCACGAGAAGACGCTGTACTGTCCATCACCGCCATGAGGTGTCTGTCGTCCCGTGGTGACGTCATATTGCATGGCATCTGCCGGGACTTATCTGGTTCTCCATGGTCCAACTCTTCCACACACGCATCACTGTTGTGGCATTATGCCCCGTACAAATGGCGATATCCCGTTTTGAAAGTCAACCCCCAACGAAGGCCGATCATGCGGCCCCATTCGAACTCCGTTTGTTGCTCGTATGGCACTCTGCGTTTTTGGCGAAGCATATTGACTTCTAATCAATCATTTACAGCAGTCAAACACGGATTTCAACGCACTTTTACAGTGTTTTTTATACACGGCTCACTTGTAAGTTTAAAGGGTGTTTCTCGGCCCACACATACGTGATCACTTTGTAATTCAAATCATTTGCATATCTTAACCTGTTTTGCAAATCCTGCAAGTTCCGTTTAATTTACATGATTCCTTCATGGTGTTGCAATTTTTACAAACAGTAGTATATATTTGCGTCATGCAAAGAAAGAAGTAATTTCTTTGAGTATAAACCCCGCTGAAAATTTTAATCTTGTATACAACTGCCTGCTTTTCAACATATATACCCTTGGTACAGAGAAACAAAGTTATATTGTTTCTAAGTAAATCCGTTTGTCTGGTGTACTGCAATGCTGTTTACCAGCATACATGGCCTTCGAGCAGTAAAACAATATAATTCTGTTTGAATAAATTCAATTGAAAATTTTGCTAACAAAGAGATTTAAAACCATTACAACAGTACACATCTTCAGACGGTAGTACTCATAACAGTTGAGTAGGAATATAATTTTGAGTAGTAGGGTGGAAGAAAAATTAGGTAATAGTGGAAAAGGTAGATAGAAAAAAGTAAATATTCGTTTTTATTATAGTTTTAGCATGATTGAACAATATTTTATCGCTTTAATCTCAACAACGAAATCAACCTACTTGGAAACAACACAATGAATGTATTAAATATTTTCACGATGGTCGTTAATAATTATTTCCACTTTGGTTATGCTGCTCTTGTTTGCTGCGCGAGAACATAGCTGGCCAGAATTCAAGTAGATTCCAAATCACTACGATTACCCATGCATTACACCAGGTTTTGAACCCAAAGCTTGTTGAGCCAAAGATCAAAGCACTAATCACTTGATGTTACGAGGCCCGCTATTTCTACTTTAAAAACAACAGTTTTCATAATTCTAATTTTTGATGTATTAATGTTTATTAATATATGAATATTATAATCTCTTTTTAATAAATTGCTTTTAACCCTCTGAGGAGTTCCCTGCATAATTCCACTTTCCAACCTGTAATCTCATCGGAATAACTTCTTACGTGTTTGGATCTTTACTAATAATTCATTCAAAATATTCTATTCTAAGGAAGGGACCAATATAATCATTACATGGGATATAATTCTAAAGAAACAGCGAATAGAATATTTCGAAAAGTTGAATGTTTCCATGGATACTATAGAAAGATGAGGATATTTAGTCATTACTTGGGCTTTGTAGTAAAACTAACACTGCTCCACTGGAAAATCTCACGATGCTCAGAGAATTAATTACATTGATGTGTCTTTTATTTTAGTTGCGATCTATAAACTTTAAAAAAAGAACTACTATATCTATTACAAGCATTTATTTCATGGATACCATATGTGAAATTCAAAGATAAAGGAATGCAAATAAAAACGAATATGGACAAAACAAAAGACACATCCTCCAAATAGTAACTTAACAACCTCATAATATTAATCAAACACCCCATAAGAGTAACTAAACATCCCCCAAATAGGAACTAAGCATCACCATAAAGGTAACTACATCCCCAAAATAGTAAGTAAACATTCCCATAGTAGTAACTAAACATTCTCAAATTAGTAACTAAACACCTCCAAAATAGTAACTAAACACCCCCATAATAGTAACTAAACTCCCCCATAATAGTAACTAAACATTCCTCCCAAAATAGTAGCTAAACATCCCTCCAAAAATTAAGAACTGACATCCCCCATAAGAGTAACTAAACATCCCCAAAATATCGACTAAATATCCCCCATAATAATAACTAAACATCATCAACGCAGAAACTAAACATCCCCAAAACATAAACTAAAATTCCCGTAAAATAGTAACTACAAGCACAATAATAGTAACTAGGCATTCCCAAAAAATAGTACCTAAACATTCCCAAAGTAGTAACTAAACATCATCATAATAATAATTAAGCATCCCCAAAAAATAGTAACTAAACACAACATCACAGTAACTAAACATTCCCGTAATAGTGACTTAAAATCCCCATCATTATAAGAACTTACATCCTTGTAATAATAACAAACATCCCCATACCTTAGGCATCGCGGTATATCTGAGTACTACCTCACAATAAAACCGATTTATTTACAAATCAATTTTAAATCACACGAGATAATTTTATGTTAACTCTCCCCTCTAAGTACAATGTATAATCCAATCCCTCAGATTAATCTAAGAAAATATAAGTCTTACTTTAACACACAAACACTTAATAATACGATACAGCACACTGTATTACATTCCAATGAATCCACGTGAATATTTTCATACTAATATACGAAAAACATAAACACCATCGTAAAAATGTAATTACTTTTTAAAGTGCTTTTAACCAAGGAATGGGAAATATTAATTCCAGCATAAAGTATCAAGTTTGTTGACATTCCCTATGAGTTTAGTATTTTCATTAAATTCATTTCTAGCTACTTCACGAGATTACGATTAACATATATATGAACTTGAAATTCCCTTTAAAGGGAATGAAAGTTTAACATCATATAAGAGAATATCAAAAACAAAAGTGAAAGACTCGCAGATATTAACTGACAATAAAAACTAAATTTGCTTCTCATGCTAATACAATCTAATAGCAGCTTTAGAGCTTTTTAATATGCTTGGGAAAATAAACTGAAATATTTATCGATATTAATACAAAAAGTCGATAAAAATGGAAGCGCGAAACGTTTTTCTTTTAGGAAGGAAAGCGTTTATTTTTAGATTATCTTTCTTCATCATTTTTTCTAGAATGCGAAAAAAGATCCAGTCACCACAAGGTGTTAGGTACGATGCTTCACAAAAAAGCTTGTGCATTATTCATTTATTGCGTCCCTTTCTTCACGATTTCAATTTCTCTATCACCTGCTTATATTATCGGAGCCATTTCCTACAAATGAAATAAGAAGTCTTTTCGTCCGCCGTTTTACATTTAAAATATACCACTGGATTCCAAGGTTGAGAAATTCGAATTTCGCTTGATTGGGTTCTCATTTACACCGTCGAAATGAAGAGTTCGTGTGATTGTCTTTCCACAAAACAAAATTCGAAAGTAAAATATTTGAAAATTAAGAGAATTAATCCGACTTGTCTTTTAACAGAACATTAGCGATCTCGTGTGGTGTATCCTACCCCAGAATGCATGTGTACTATGCCCACCCACGTTTGTGAAGCCTACAACGTTCAGACGTTTTTGAAAAATCATAATATCCAGGTCTTATATAATAATTATAGCCACTTAAACATTTAGGTAGGCTTAATCTAGCCAACGAATCAAGTACCCCTTTTAGGAAGACTATATCTAGCAGCTAGTTTGCTATAAATGCATGAGAACTCTCACTCTACGAGAACGAGGGATCAGGAAATGTTTTGAAGTTAAAGTTTCGATAGATAAAATCAACTGTGTGTTAGCGTAACACCAAGACACACCTGTGGTGAAGGATCGTAGAATTTCGTTATACTTCAGTCCAAGACGCGTGACACAAAATCCGCTTTGGGTATATCCCACCCCTTTGGTATAGATACCCGTGAGAACTCCTGTAGTCTAAAAGAACTCTTAAGTCAAAAATATTTGTGCGGCTGAAACTGGTTTTTAAGGTGAGGGGAACATAAAGTCAGCTGCGAATAAGATCATCCCGCTTTTGAGGTACACGACTTTAGAACTTAGTTCTGTTTGGGGATTGCAGTGCGATGCAACTCACCTCATATTTCTTAGACTTGGGTATTTCATAAGTTCGGAGCTGATCAACCGGTCTGGTGGTTAAGGTGTTAACCTCTAGATTGGAAGGTTCCTGGTTCGAATCAGGGTCAGTGCATGGATGTTTGTGGACGTATGGGGTAAAGGTGGCTAGTGCACCTTAAATCTGTCGAGGTCGAAAGTCCTCACGTTGGATTGGTGTAGAAGTTTGGAGAGTGGGATGCCAGCTCAGGTGTTGTCTCGTCATTTAACAGTGGTTCAAAATTACGTGGTATTGGCTTTGGATCATTCCCTTGGGGGGTTGAAACCTTAACGTCGTCAATAGCCCGTTGTGTTGCTCTAGTACGACGATAATTAAAAATTAGCATTACCATTAACATCATGAATTCGGAAAAGGACATCTGGTAGTTTGGGTGAGGTTTGGTGTTCATTATTTAATATAAGCGACCATAGACTTGAAATATATGTAGACTGAGAATTGTTACTCAGAAGAACTTCAAAAAGAGTGAACAACATGTCGAGTAGTAGTCATGCGACTGCTCTGTAAACAATTGACTTGGTTTATCCTATTAGAACCATAGACTTGCCCATAGACTTGAAATATATATAGACTGAGAATTGTTACTGAGAAGAACTTCAAAAAGAGTGAATAACATGTCGACTAGTAGTCATGAGACTGCTCTGTAAACAATTGACTTGATGGTCCTATTAGAACCATAGACTTGAAATATATGTAGACTGAGAATTGTTACTGAGAAAAACTTCAAGAAGAGTAAACAACATGTCGACTAGTAGTCATGATATTGCTCTGTAAACCATTAACTTGGTTGTCCTATTTGACATTTTATCGCCTCGTTTAGCAATACAAAATCTTATGATAAGGTAGATATGTGAGTGCTTTTCCATAGCAGGGAGAAACAAATGGTTAAATTGTCAGTCTGCGTTTATGTCAAGGGGATCAATCAGTTGATGAATGGTCGTTTACTCCCGATTGACGGAAGTAGTCTAAGGGTCACGTTGCTATTAGTTTTGGTCACGTGATCCTGGGCGTCATTAAAAGGTTACCCAAAACTCACTCTACTTTTATATTTCTTCTATCTAAGTGAAGTGCTGAAATTGCATTCGACTAACATACCAAGTTACGTCACAAGTTCGGAAAAAGAATACTAAAACACTAGCTCAGTTTTATTTAGATTTTCAGATAAACCCCCTCTCACATTTTTTCACTTCATATTTTAAATAACATCCTCAACGGCGCGTGTTAGGAAAAAGTACACTAAAGTATACTAAAACACTAGCTCCATTTGTATTTAGATTTTCAGAAAAAGCTATTGTATTTTCACTCCTGTTTTAAAATAAGGTCATACCTGCATGTTTGGAAAGTATCTGTATTTAGACATTCAGAAAAAATTCGCATATTTACTGACTCCGTTTTTTAAATAAGGTCATCAATGGCCGGTTGGGAAAGAGATGACTAAAACACTAACGCCATTTGTATTTAGACTTTAATAAAAACCTCTCATATTCTCTCACCCTTATTTTATATAAGGTCATCAATGGCGCGTATTATCTTAGAAGAAAATGATATGTCTGCTTGCTGAAGAGGCTCTCCGACAATTTCACGACAAATCGTAAGAGCACAATATTAAATGGAGCTGTTTTATGTTGTATCCTCTCATCTGAGAGTTATGCTCACTTAACCTTCCCTTTATGTGTATTTAAGGACATATGGATCGTTTTTCATACTGGGTCTCTTTATATTGGGAACGCTTCTCTTAAATCTAGTGCTAAATGGTCCAGTGCAAGATGAAAGGCCAATAAGTGCTCATAAAGTTATGATTAAAATGACTCGTGTATGTGGTTGAAAGAAAGAAAAATGACTAGCATCATTCATTGAAAGAGTGGTATACGGGAGTTGAAAGAAGTGATCATCCACGACAGATAGAATAAAGTATTTAACCTTTCGTATGAAATGTTGCATGTTTTTGAAAGAGCATCTTAACCATTAAATGTAAACAAAATGTATTCACAACACACTAGCAAACTGATAACGTATAGCTTAATATTTGTATCATAACTTACTTACTAAAATTTCGGATACCACGACTGTAAAACTTGCGCTCAATGAAGTAGTCTATATGATAAGATAATATGAAAACGGAAGAAAGATAAATTTCATTCGAACTCCAACCAAATTACAAATGAGGATTACGCCAAAATTTATATAACTTAAACAAAAACAACTATTATCCCATCTTCCATAAACTATACTAAACAAAATGATTCATTAACCACGATAATCGATTTATTAACCATAACAATCGATTTATTAACCACTATAATCGATTCATTAACCACTATAATCGATTTATTAACCATTACAATCTATATCTTAACCATTACAATCTATATCTTAACCATTACAATCTATATCTTAACCATAATAATCGATTCATTAACCATACCCTTGTATGGATAAAAATCCCTTGAAATCCGAAAGTCATAAAATGAAATTTTGATATTGAGTCAAATTGCGCCGGTATAAAACTATGAAATTAGCGAAAAATTACTATACATTGAAAGTGTAATTCATACATGGCCAAAAACCGTACGAGACAAGAAGCAATGGGTAAAACAAACACCAACATTGAGCCTCAACACATAAAACACTGGGTTTATTTTTAAACGGAAGGATTAGAATTAACTGGAAGGAATCGTCGACAAACTTAATCCTTCTTTAATCAAAAGAAAGAAATGTGAGACTATAAGGTACCCCAATCCGAAAGAAGTTTAATTAACTTTCATCAGTCTGTTGTTATCTAAAGTGTTTTGCTGCGGAAATTGTTAGATGGAACTGCTGAAAAATGAACATGGCAGTTTAACGTTAGGTAAAATGGAACCCTCCATTTGGAATATCTGAGGAAGTAATAATTTTATTTCAATAAAACACTAACATATTACTCAAAGAAAATTTTAAAAACTAACTCTACTAACCACATACAAAGAATGATTTCTGATTGTCTAAATAAGTTGATCTTCATTTACTCAGAAACCCTACTGGTGATTGTCTCGATGAGGTGACTGATTATTATCAAAACTTACCAGATCTTGATGGACGAGATATCTCGTTATTAGAAAAATCTGACCAAGTGATGATCTCATCATCATCAAAAAACACTCAATATCTGACTTAGATAAAACCCGACTTGAACTTTATCACAAGATGTCTCGTCACTAGCAAAATTGGTCAGATCTTGATGGACGAGATATCTCGTCGAAACCATCTGGCCTTGGAAGGTTAATCCTCCTGGTGGTAGTCATTTACTCAGAAACCCTACTGGTGATTGTTTCGATGAGGTGACTGATTATTATCAAAACTTACCAGATCTTGATGGACGAGATATCTCGTTATTAGAAAAATCTGACCAAGTGATGATCTCATCATCATCAAAAAACGGTACAGCTACACTCTACGTTTATGAGTGATGGCAACGACTTGGCGATTTTTTTGGCGCACTTCTAGTAGCGAGTTACGATAAATTAAGGCAACCCATCTTTCGTTTCGGTTGTTATGGTTTTCATGGCAAGCTCGGCAAACGGAAACTTTCAATTTTCATTTTGAATATTCTAGAAAGTTCTTCCAAAATTCATTCAAGTCGTTTGATTTCATTGATTCGTTTGAAATGTTTTTTTTCCTCCCATTGGTTATTTTGATTTTAAAATATCCTTTGATTGCATTGGTCGTTTTAAATTTTTTTTTCTTTGATACCATTGGTTCATTTATTTGTATTTCTACAGTTGTGGAATTTTTATTTCATAATAATTTTTTTTCACGGCAGAGTTCTGACATGTATTGTTTTTTGCATTTGTGGAATATTCTTGTTTCGTAATTTTTTTTGCTCGGAACCGTTCTGATGTATCAGGTTGTATTATTTCTTGCTTTTTTTCTTTTAAAAATCGTTTTATTTTTCAACTTGCCTACTGTATTTAGTGTAATTGATAAGTTTCAGTGTATTCTTTATCCAACATTCGTAGCTTAGTTTCTCTGCTGGTTCACAAACGTGTTTTGATATGTGCTTAAGTTTACTACTTTTTGTGAAAGTTTTTTTTAAATATTCTTTTCAAAACGTTCTGAAAATGTTTAAAAAGTGTGTTGTAAGAAGAAGAAAAGTTTTGACAATAAAAGAGTTAGGAACTAATTATTTCCTTGGCGACTTTAGAAGTTCGCCAAAAAATATCGCCAAGTCGTTGCCATCACTCATAAACGTAGAGTGTAGCTGTACCCAAAAAACACTCAATATCTGACTTAGATAAAACCCGACTTGAACTTTATCACAAGATGTCTCGTCACTAGCAAAATTGGTCAGATCTTGATGGACGAGATATCTCGTCGAAACCATCTGGCCTTGGAAGGTTAATCCTCCTGGTGGTAGTCATTTACTCAGAAACCCTACTGGTGATTGTCTCGATGAGGTGACTGATTATTATCAAAACTTACCAGATCTTGATGGACGAGATATCTCGTTATTAGAAAAATCTGACCAAGTGATGATCTCATCATCATCAAAAAACACTCAATATCTGACTTAGATAAAACCCGACTTGAACTTTATCACAAGATGTCTCGTCACTAGCAAAATTGGTCAGATCTTGATGGACGAGATATCTCGTCGAAACCATCTGGCCTTGGAAGGTTAATCCTCCTGGTGGTAGTCATTTACTCAGAAACCCTACTGGTGATTGTTTCGATGAGGTGACTGATTATTATCAAAACTTACCAGATCTTGATGGACGAGATATCTCGTTATTAGAAAAATCTGACCAAGTGATGATCTCATCATCATCAAAAAACACTCAATATCTGACTTAGATAAAACCCGACTTGAACTTTATCACAAGATGTCTCGTCACTAGCAAAATTGCCCAGATCTTGATGGACGAGATATCTCGTCAAAACCATCTGGCCTTGGAAGGTTAATCCTCCTGGTGGTAGTCCCAATAAGACATTTTATCGTATCTTTATAGAAGATATATCTCGTCATTAGAACAAAACTGACCAGATCTTGATGGAAGAGATATCTCGCTATTAGAAAAGCTGACCAGAACTTGATATTGTCATAAGAAATAGGCAATATCTTGTTTACGAGATATCTCGTCATTATCAAAATATATCATATATTGATGGACGAGACATCTGGTGGAAACTATTTTGAGGGTTAACACGGTGACTTCACCCTCTGAGGGGATCACAGGTATAGATCTATTCTAGGACTTAGAATTCCATGCACGACCTGTAACTTGTGTTCAATGTCAGCTTATAGATCTAAGACCCTTCAAGCATTACCTTCTCAACGGTACACCAGCGTTCCGTTACATGAGAATTGAAAAACACTGGTATATATCGTTGAGCTGTAGTTTCCGAACTTAGCCCCTTCATGGGTTGATGATAACTCCGCCCCAGTGTTAACCCCTCATAGTGTTGATAAAACTGTCAACTTTTGTTCTGTTTAGAAGAAGCCCCCACCTGTTTAGAAAAGACGCCATCAGCTTCAAGATCCTACGGCATTTGAGACACGTATGATGGACTAAACCTGAAGTAATTCTAATTCCTTTCATTTTATTCGACTTATTTCCTCGTGAAATGAGCCGAGTAAACACACAATGCTGAAAGGAAATGAGCGCAGCCTGTCTGCTCCGACAGCAAAATGAATTACAAGCGGGATATGATTAAAGAGAAATGGGGACTCTTCCAAAGGCGCGACTGCGACTTCATTGTGACCGGCCATTTATTTTAAACTTTCTCCGAGGTGAAATGACGTGTCGTTTGAGTCAATATGAACCATGAAAAACGAAAACCCATGAGTCGTATCCGTTTTAGAATTTAATTATAAGAAAATTTGGGGTGAATATATAATTCTTTTTTATCTCTCGTTTTTTTTAAATAGGGTATGAAGATGGATTTGTGTGGTAGATATAAGTGAGCAATCGAAGAAATGGGTATACATGAGGGAGCATTCATTAAAATGGAGTGTGATGATGGGTATATATGAGCATTCATTAAAATTGAGTGTGATGATGGGTATATATGTGCGCATTCATTAAAATTGAGTGTGATGATGGGTATGTATGAGCATTAATTATAGCGGAGAGTAATAATTGGCATATATGAATGCGCATTTTCTAAAATGGATTGAGCGGATTGGTATATATGAGTGAACATTCATTAAAATGTAATGTGAGTAAGGGTATATATGAGTGAGCATTCGTTAAAAAGGAGTGTAATGATGGGTATGTATGAGTGAACATTCATTAAAATGGAGTGTGAGTGTGGCTATATATGAGTGAGCATTCATTAAAATTGAGTGTGATGATGGGTATATATGTGAGCATTCATTAAAATTGAGTGTGATGATGGGTATGTATGAGCATTCATTATAGCGGAGAGTAATAATTGGCATATATGAATGCGCATTTTCTAAAATGGATTGATCGGATTGGTATATATGAGTGAACATTCATTAAAATGTAATGTGAGTAAGGGTATATATGAGTGAGCATTCGTTAAAAAGGAGTGTAATGATGGGTATGTATGAGTGAACATTCATTAAAATGGAGTGTGAGTGTGGCTATATATGAGTGAGCATTCATTAAAATGGAGTGTGATGATTGGTATATACAAATAATCATTCATTAAAATGGAATGTGAGGATAGATATATATGAGTGAGTATTTATTATGTATCAAAATGGAAGTGTAAGGATAAGTATATGGTTTGTATTTCTTAAAATGGAGTAAGAGGATGGGTATATATGAGTGAGATGGGTATGAATGGCAAAAAATATGAATGAGTAAGGAAAGTAGCAACAGAATATTTTTCCAAAGGTTCAACCAATACTTAGTCATTAGGTTGGTTACTTAGTCATTAGGTAAATTGTGGAATAAAAGCAACACTACATTACTCAAAATCTCAGAGGCTTAAACCCTTTGAAACGAACGGATAAACAACTTGGAAAATGGATTACAACTCGCCTAGTCCGCTCACATACCAATATGCACTCCGAAAATCGAAATTAAGTTAAGCTATACGCAGACTCCCTCACTTATACCTATGTCTCCCAATGTTTCCTTAATAAAGCTTTTAAGACTTCAGTGTTACTCCATTTGCAGTGTTAGCGATGAATAGCTCCGTGTGTATTATTTAGTTTGTGAAAGAGTCGCGGTATTCTGGCCCTTTCAGCAATCCCTAATTAATGCCTCGTCTTTAATATCATGTCATTACTCGCATCATCGGTAGAGATACATTAGCAATGCTGCGAGAGCATGTGCTAACGACTGGTGCAGATGTTTGCGTTGGGAGAGTAGAGAGTTGTGCTTATGGTTTAGCAGTTTTGTTAAGTGTGCTGTTGGCTGACAAGTAGAGAAGGGTTGGAGCAATAATTTTGAGCAGCTTTCGAAGGTGTTCTTATGGCAAGTTTAAATTTCTTACGCGTGTTGTTGTCAGATAGACGAGTTTTTTCACTTAAAAATTAACTATGTCGTCTGTCACGACGCATGCAATTCTTATGTGAATAAATCTGTAACCCTTCATTTATCACGACATATACCGTTGTGTTACTCTAGTACGACGTTAATTAAAAAATTACCAATTACCACGACATATACAACTTTTATGTGCATGAATATTAGGGCCTTCGTTATTCACGAGGTATGTAATTTTTTACATGAATAAATCTTTAACCCTTCATAGGTCACGACCTATGCAATTTTTATGCTAATTAATCCTTAGCTGGTCGTTATCACGATGTATGGGATATTTTTTTGTGAATTAATCTTTAACCCATCGTTGGTCACGACTAATACAATTTTCATGTGAAAAAATCTTAACTCCTCTGTGGTGACGACATTTGTAATTTTTATGTGAGTAAATCTTTAACCCGTGTTGGTTATGACATAAGTAATTTTTATATTAAAAGCTCTTAACCTGTCGTTGGTCACGATCTATGTAATATTTATGTGAAAAAATCTATAACCCGTCGTTAGTCATGATGTATGTAATTTTTATGTGGATAAATCTTTAACCCTTTGCTGGTATAGACATAAGCAATTTCTTTATTGAATAAATTTTTAGCAAATAGTTTATAACGACATACCGTAGGCTATTCTGTCAATAAGCGCAGAAATATCATCTGCATCTGTCAAGTCAATTGTCAGTGTTTTAACTAGATAGTATATTAAATATATCTAGTTGTCTATCTAGTTTAAAATACTAACAATTGACTAGACAGATGCAGATGATTTTTCTGCGCATGTTGACAGAATAACCCTAAATCAAATATTATGGACTTACGTGGTTTCACACTTGCCGACGATATGCTATTTTTATGTGAATAAAATCTTTAATCCGTCGAAGGTCACGACAATCTAAGCTGTGTTCACTCCATTGAGAATCTTAATTTCATTTTCAACAGATAACCACTTGCCATTATACCTTAATACAATTTGACCTGAATTACTTAAAGCAAACTTTATGCGCATATAAATCTTAAATGCTTTCGTCTCTGAAGCAAAAAAAAAATGTAGTTCTTAATCCTAAATAGTACAATAACTGAGTTAACTCAAATTTGAGAATCCAAGACAAAGTACAATAGTTTACCAGTTAATTGCCCAATTAACATACAATCCATCAAAACCACCCTATCATCAGCATAATACGATTTTTTTATGGAAAACTTCAATCTGCATTTAAAACAGCAAAAAAAAACTCAATACCCTGACCCAGCTAAACCCGAATAACTTATAAGCTAATATTGTGTGAATATAAATCTCAAACCTTTCTTGTCTAAAGTATATATAGTTCGTAATCTTCCAATACTTGATTGTTTTCAAATTGAAAATCCATGACAACAATAGTTTACCAATTATTTGCCACAACTGTCATCAATTCACCAATTCAATAGCAATCACCCTATCACCAGCACAGTATGATTTTCCATTTTTATTGAAAACTCCACCCTCCAGTAATATCTAAGCGATGTTAATCTGCTTTTATTTCATTAATATGCTCTCAATCCCTCTTGTTTCCCCTTTCACGACATTTTTCACTTGACGTTGTGTTTGGCGCAGCTTGGCCAAAATGGCCTTTGCCCCCAAAGAGCTCTATGACATCCGACCATTGAAATCTCCAATTAGCATTTTCAACTGTAAACCAACCCGTAATACTCAGTTGTAAATAAGCCTGTGTCACTCATAGGTAATTGGTAAATTTTATATGCATATAAATCTCAAGTATGAAGCTACTATGTCTAAACCAAACCAATACAGTTCGTAATCCTTAATAGTGCGAAAATTGCTTGTACTCAAATTTGAGATTCCAAGACTGATTAAAATAGTTCATAAATTATTGCGCCAATTATCATCCAAACAACTCATTCAATAGCAATCACCCTATCACCAGCACATAATACCATTTTCCTTTTCCATTGAAAACTCTCATATGCGTTTTCACCTCTTGATCAACCCTAAAAGCTTGAACCTGTCCCTTTACCCCCTAATGACGTATTTAACGTTTTAATATAATTCATACCTAAGCAGGTGGAGAATATGCATTTTGAGCGCTTCTAGTGATTTCGTTCAGGTGGATGAATCCCGTCTCCTCACAATCTTCGAAGCTCATTGTGGGTATGAGGTATTTTAAGTCAACTAATTAAAAGCTATAGCTTCAGCAAGGCCTATAATTAAGAGGCTGGCTTTGTTCGAGTTTGGGGGAATCGATTATTTCGTCGGAGTCAGTATTGTCCTTTGTATTCGAGTATGCTAGTACAGATCATCTTCTATTTACTAGTCTTTAAGTGCATTGCATAATGATGAAGTGCTTTGGATGGAAGAGAATATGAGATAATAAAACGATGAAATGCTTATGATTTTTGGAAATATTAGGCTTAACTTCTGTAACCGACTGACCGGTCTAGTAGTCAAGGTGTTGGACTCTGGATCGGAAGGTTCCTGGTTCGAATCCGGGGTCAGGGCATGGATTTGAATTGTGCTGTTCTTTGTTAGGGGTAATGATGGTCCACCCACTGGGTGCCCCTTCACAAGTGACCATCTTTTCCGGCGTTGTAGTGGCCAAAGACAAGTCCTTAGTGCCCGCCATTGGAAAAAAAAAACTTCTGTAACTCCCAAATCTCATATCTGATGCAAAACAAATACAATTTGGAAACCTAGGTAGCGAAATAATTGTGTGTTTTCAAATTAGATATTTCAGTGGTGAGTACAATATTTCACCAATTATTGAGTCATCCATTCAACAATAATCAAACTCTTACCAGATGTGTACTCAAATTAGAGGTAGGGAGGTAGTTGAGAATTAATGTCGCAGTGGAACAACACAACGGGCTGTTGGCGACGGTATCTCACTCTGATCTGCGTTTCCAACAGTAAGCCAATACAAATAGCCCTGATGCAACTAATGTGACTTTGATAGAATAGTATAGGAGAGAATTATACAGTGAAATGCTTATATTTTTGGAAATATTAGGCTTAACTTCTGTAACTCCTAAATCTCAAGGTTTCCATGTTTGATGCAAAACAAATACAATTTGGAAAATTAGGTATTGAAATAATTGTGTGTACTCAAATTAGAGATTTCAGGGGTGAATACAATATTTTACCAATTATTGCGCTAGTTGTCATTCAATTCATCCATTCAGTCGTAATCACACTGTTACTAACACAATAAGGTTGTCCTAATCGATTGAAAACTGTCGTTATAACACACTGTTAACAACACATATGAATTTACAGGTTAGCTGTTGAAAACGGTGCAATTACTTGGTGCTGGATACAAATGTGAAGTTTTACACGTATTTTTCAAACTATACGTTTGTAACACCAAAAAATATTTTTGAAAGTGAAAGAAAAAAAAATTTGCGGATAAATATGGATTCAAGACGAAATTTATCAATAGAGTAAATGATATGATATACGAAATATATATTTATACATCATTTGATCATATGAAAAACTACAACTTGACTTACCCTTCAAAATAAAAGACTTATGGTTATTTTGCTACGTGTCTTTTAACGTATTGCACAGATAGTGATCCGTGGATTTTAGTTGTCCAAAGAAATATGTATAACTCTTTGAGATGGGTTCACAACATAATTCCGCCATATAAACTTAGCTTCACTACAAGACTAAAAAGTTTTAAACGTCTTAACAAAATAATATTTACAGAGGATTCTATTCTAATTGACCAATGTGCATGTTTCCAAATTGTTTTAGGGCCGTCGTAACTCAGTGGATGTGACCGGTGCGCTAGCAACCTGTGAGTTGTTGGCGGCTTAGGTTCAATTCCTCCGTGGGTGCATTTCTATATTCTGTGTTGGTAAAGCGTTCCTTATGTGCATATGTCTATTACTTTATTTTGTTTACATTGTGTTTAGAGTTGCATGGCCAAAATATGGTCTTTGTGCTATAAGAAATGCAACCACCTGCAAAATTAAGTAATATAAAATTACTATTTCATAGTTTAAATTTAAATATATATACAGGGTGTCCCTGAATTCACTACAAGACTAACTACCTAGACTATCTACTGTAATTATTTTGAGATCATTATAATCTATGTAATACAGTGGATATTTTAACTCTTAGTCAGAATTATCAGTTTAGAAATGAACTTGTAATTGATTCCCAAGTGTTAAGTTTCCTGAAAAAAAACACGATTTTTTATACTTCCTTGGTGAAAAATTTTTTAAAGAAAACCTATTCTCTTTAGCAACTTGATTGAGAGTCAGAACATCGTGAATAATACTAGGAACAATTTCCAACAGGAGCTGGATTTTTGAACAAATTAGAATTTGAGATATCACTGTTCTAAAAACATACTAATTAGCTAATTATATCTAAATTAGATTTAGATAGCTAACGATTAGCCTAATCTGAATTTTTCACACTGAAATTATATTAATCATAAATAAATGATCTATTGCAAAAAAAAAATAGATTTTTTAATGTAAAATTTAAAAACATTCTAGTGTATTTGTAGACCTCAATTTAGTGATGAAAATACTCGAAAATACACTATTGCAATACATTTATAAACTATAAATAAATACTACATATTTATTTGTTTGTTTACACTAACAAAAATTAGTTTCTTTCCTCAAATCTTTTCTTATTGCAGTCCTAATTTTCTGATTCAATTATAAAAAAAGTTTAACTCTAATATTGTATACTTTTGTTTATGAAAGTTTGTTTTGGGGAGGGGAGAATTGTATGAAAGTCCGAACTCATACCGAAACAAAAATTTCCTCGTTAAACTAATAGCAGAAATTCCAACTTGATCTCAGAAGTACTGCAGTATAACTAAATCAAAAACCTTATTTAATACAAAAAGCTTAAATAAATATAAGTACATATAAATTTTAATTAAGATAAGAGCTCGTAATACATATTTCCTTGTTTTTCATTCAAAAAAAGTTTCGATGAAATAAATTAGTTTTGCTACTCAGTTAATCCTATTACTTTTTAATAAAATTTCACGTTTTAATTCATTTACTCAAAAAGGATTTAATTCTAATTATATTTCTATGCAATAACTTTTCTTTACAGTAATTTTTGAAACAAATAACAGACACTGAAGGACTTATGCAACTAATAAAATATTGATTCGTGGTACGATCATAGCTTTAGAAGATATAAGGAAGCGACATAAGAACTGGTATAGACCATAGAAGACATATAGAGGTAGAATTAGCAATGGTAACCCTTTTATGTGCCTTGATCATGTGACCCAAACTAGTAGTAACGTGACCCTTAGACTACTTTAGACAGTTGGGTGGAAACGAATATTCATCATTTGATTGGTGCAAGGAATGGGAGAGAGAAGACGCCCATCCATTCATTCGTTTTCTGATTGGTCCACACTATATAGTAGTAGACTGGCGATTTTACCAATTTTGTCGCCACTCTATATAAATGCGCATTCAAATACGTACCTTGTCATTTGATGTTATGTCACCAAACAAGGCGATAGGATGCCGAATCAGCAACCAAGTTAATTTTTTTAATAAAAATCACGTGACTATTTGTCTACATCTTGGTCACACTTTTTGAAGCTCCTCTCAATATACCAGTATCATTTCCCGAATTTGATGATTCTGTTCATCTGTGCTAACGGGCGCCCTGCTCCTTCTTCTTGCATCACGCTTGTCCGCCCTCTTTAAAGCTTCTCCATTCACTCATACACACTTTTACATCGTAGAGAACGGTCTCCGTATTATGTTATAAGCCTCCAATGAATTTCAACAGCTGGCACACCTTCCGACCATAGAAATCGGATCACTGCTCTTTCTTCCTCCTTAGTTTGCTAGCGGAGCGTCCATGCTTACACTGAAGCAGAAGCAAGAAAAATGATGCGTTATAGTACAACTGCGGATAATTTTTGACTAACTCTTGTAGTTTTTGACAGTCGTACCGTCAACTGGGGTAACTTTGGCACTTGCGGGTAACTTTGTCCGAACAAACGAAAAAATATTTTATGTGCTGTATCTCGACAAAGGAGAGTGATTATCACTTATTTCTTGCAAGGGCCAATAAGTGGTAGTACTGCCTTGACTTTCTCATAGTTTTGTATTGTATTTCCTCAATTTCAGTATTGCTCCACTTTGGTATCACTAAAACGTATATTTTTGTTGTCTTCCAACTTTTCCTTGTAAATGTGATAGAGTACGTGATTTAGAGCAGGTAAGGGAATCGTCTCATTCTATTATTAATTATTTTAACTATTTTTAGTGTAATTATCTTGATTTATTTCGTGGTTTGCAAACTAATGAATATTTATTACATTAGACCAACTTTGTCCCAAGTATTGGGGTAACTTTGTCCCAACATGGCGGTTGACACACTGAGATAGTGTTATAGTATGTTGTGTGGTATTAGTGAAACATTCTCTGAATTCGAAGAAACACTGGAATAATCTGTTGAAGTCAACAACAATCCAAACAAGCAAGTAAATCCCAAAGACTATGCTATAGATGATTTTGTTATTGTGAAGTACGATGGTGTTAAATAACCTGGAAGATTTTAAGCTTGTCAGAAATTGAATGCCTTTGTAATGTATGGAAAGAAAACGCAAATGTTGGCGTTGGCCAGAAAACAAAACAATAAATTACGAGTGGTAAGAAGTGTGCGAGAAAATTAATCCTCCGAAAATTGTGTCAAAGATGAATCAGTTTAATGTTCCAGAAATAGATTATGTTTCTTTCTAGTATGGACTATAAATTCATCAAAACAAATAAGACTGTTAATTTACTGTTTACCAGCTGTTTTATATAGTATTCTTTAAAAATTCCACTTGCAATTTAAAAATAAAGTCAGTTTTCCATAGAAATAAGCTTAATTTATTGATTTTTTCCAAATTAAGCTTGAGATTAACTCCGACGAGGTAAGATATTACTGAGAAATAAGTTAGCAATACTTGTACATGATCTAACATTGGCCAAAACTATGGCAGTCATTTAAATGTTTGTTTTCAATAGCTGGGCCAACGTTGCCCCAATTCAAGGTAACATTAGCCCAAAAATTAAAAATAAATAAAAAATTGTTTAAAGTTCGTATGTATACTTTAACAATGGTTTATATTATAGTTAAATATGTTTAAAACAATATAAATCACTTACAATAGCAATTTTTAATTCTTTTACAACTATTATTTGCTTTTCCTGTGAAATAAACATGAAAAATGGGACAAAGTTACCCCAGTTTACGGTACCATTTTTTCTGGTATTTCAGTGAATAGACACGTATCAGATAAATCTATGAGGACAAAATATTACTATTATTTTTTTTTCTTTCGAAAAATACCCATCTTTTGCGTGTTCATAAATTTCCTTTCACTTCATCTGAATTTCAAAATGTCTTACATAAAAAACTATGATCTTTCGATAATGAACTGTAAATTAACCCTTCGAGTGGTTTTGATGAGAAATCACGTCCATTAAGATCACTTTAGACAAGATATTTCGTCGAAACAAGCCCCAAGAGGATTATTTGATAATAAAAATTCAGTTTTCTGTTTTTAAACCACAAATGCTGAAATCGATACTCGACACTCAAAAAAAATTCATTTCACTTTCAAATTAAAACTTTGTTGACACAGTATAAAACGCTTTGTAGTATGGCAAAAAAACATGACGTTTTCAACAAGAAAATTAATAATCTAATATTATTACCTACCACAAAAAGGTTTGCATAATTCATTTAGAAGGGAGAGACATCATATATATACTGTACAAATATTCTCATTTATATATGTAAACAGTAAATTATTAAGTATGTAAATATTTTAAATCGTCAATTTCCACAAACTGAATCACCCATTCAATTTTGATTTTAAAATTGTGTAGGACACGCGGTTGAAAATATTTAATTCTTAATTATTCTTTTGAATTGAAAGTGTATGTGTGTTTTGGTACATATTTTAACTTTTCCATTCAATGTCTAGTAAAACTGTCAAAGCCGAATACTGTTGTCTTCGTAAATTTTAATTAGAAGCTTGATTTATTCATAGTTCGTTTTGGCTAAGAATATAAAATTGAATTCTGCATTTCTGGGAATCAAAGAGAATATTTTATAGGCACGTTATTAAGAAATGCTTTCGTTTTTAAATATACGTTGCCTATTCAGCTCAATTCAAGTACCTTTGACTCTCTTGGTTGTCCCGACGAAGTATCTCCATAATTATCAAAACTGAACATATGTTTATGGACGAGATATCTCGTTATTAGAAAACTGAACGGATCGTGATTGCTTCATCATCAAAAAACGAACATATCTTCTTTCGGAATTCAATCGACAGTCTTTATGGCGAGATATCTAGTCATTACCAAAATTGGTCGGATTTTTTGTACGAGATATCTCGTCGAAACTACGGATGCGACATCGACAACAAAACATCGATGTTTTGAAACATCGATATTCAAAATTAAAACATCGATGATGGTAATACATCGCCTAGAAACCATCTATGTTTTTAAACATGGATGTTTTAAAACATTAGTGTATTTAAACCTTTTCCCCTATTTCTTAAAACTGGTTTAGTAACCTCAAACATTAATGTTTCCCGGGGGTAGATTTAATTTGTCATTTGCTGTGTTTATTAATTTATAACTCAAATTTTTATAACTGTCAAAACAAAGTAAAAAAAATTAACAAGGACAGTTAACAAATCTTTTATTTTCCAAATTGAATAATACAAAAGAAAATAATATTTACAACAATTTGAAATAGGTACTATTAACTGTATGTATAAGTAGGTAGGTGCATAAATATAATTATTGTTAATTATTTATCAACTTATGGGGGAAACGTTATTTTTTATTTACTGTAAATAAAAAATATTGGGGCCTATAGTTATTATATTACCCAATATTTGTGTTATTTACAGTTTGTAAAATAAAGAAGTTTGTTAACTTTCTCAACCTTAAGCCCACTTCTTTTTTCACTAACTATCCCACCAGTTAGGGCAAAAACTATTTCTGCTGTGACGGATGTCGTCATCACTGACAAATACTTAGTTTTGCACGGTTAATTTTCTTTATTTTTAGTATGGTACTTTTTTCATTCAAAAATAAAACATCTACAGTTAAAACATCGATGCTAAACAAACATCGGCTCCAATAAATCGATGGTTTTTATAAAACATCGATGTCGCATCCCTAGTCGAAATAACCTTGGAGGGTTATGGTAATCTCTCATTCTCAATGATTGTATCCATTCAAATAGACTGACTAGTTACGTGAAAATTTGAGTCATATTTTCATCCATTTCCCGGCTACAATAGTTTAATCATGTAAACCAAATCTAGTTCAAGAATCGAAACTAATTCTTTTTAATTCGAGAACCTTGCTTAAATGTAAAACTACGTATGCATTAACTTTTCAATTTCAATTGTATTTTTTCAATTAACATGTCCTGTCCACTTTGTTAGCCTTGATATTCCAAGTCCTTCGACGAGATTTCTCGTCCAAGATCTTATCACTTTCATTAAAGACCAGATATCTCGTACACGATCTTATCAATTTTATTTAGGAGGAGATATCTCGTTTAAGATCTGATCAATTTCATTAAGGATGAGATATCTGGAACAAGATCTGATCAATTTTTTTTCGGACGAAACATCTCGCACAAAATCTGATCAATTTTATTAACGACACCTCGTACAACACCTGATCGACGATTTTAGTACTGACGAAATATCTCGGACAAGATCTGATCAATTTCATTAAGGATGAGATATCTCGTACAAGACATGATAATTTTTATTAACTGCTTTTCACTGATACCATTTCTCACTCATTGTGTTACAGTATTACGATATGCGTTCTAATCTGCTTTTGTGCCGTAATGCCAACTAATGCTAAGAAATATACAGGGTGGTCCCGAATTCATGGTACAAACTTTAATGGTAGGTACAGGACATTGTAACAATGATTTATTGTATAGGAATGTATAGTCGCAAGTGACGCGGTGAGGCGTAAACAGGGGAAATAAAAGGAAAGAGAAATGGAGTGATCGGTTGGTATCATTGCCGGTAGAGGGCAGTAGATGTCTAGCCGCTGTTGAACATGATGCATCGCAGTAGGGAAAAGCGGCATTCACAATTGTGCTGCCGTAGACGATGGGTGACTTTACGTATGCAGAAAAAGCAGACATGCATTACATGTACGGCCGTGCAAATGGTAACGGCAGAGCTGCGTTACGAATGTATCGCGCGGAGTATCCTGATCGACGAATGCCGGATCATAGAATTTTTCAACGGTTACATCGTCAACTTTGTGAAACAGGTGCGTTCGACGTCAACAGACATGGCGCTGGTCGAGTAAGAGCTGTACGCACTCCAAGGCTGGAAGAAAGCATCTTGAACATTGTGGCTGATAGACCCGAGTCAAGCACAAGAACTGTTGCGCGTGACGTAGGTGTGAGTCATCAGACTGTATGCAGAGTGTTAAACGAAAATCGCTTACACCCCTTCCATTTTCAGAAAGTACAAGCATTGAATCCGGCAGATTATCCTCGCCGCGTGAACTTCTGCCTGTGGGTGATGCAGCAATGTGCGTTGCAGCCGGATTTCGTAGATTATGTGCTATTTACAGATGAAGCGACATTTTCACGCGAGGGTGTCTTTAATGCGCACAATTCCCATGTGTGGGCAACCGATAATCCACATGCAACGCGTCGACATGCGTTTCAACAACGTTTCAGTATTAATGTGTGGGCTGGTATTGTGAACGACTTTTTGATTGGCCCATACTTACTACCCACGCGGCTCACTGGCGGAAGCTATCTTATTTTTCTGAAAGAAGTGTTACCACAACTGCTGCATGATGTTCCGATCGCCATTCGTAACCGCATGTGGTTTCAGCACGATGGGGCGCCAGCACACTTCAGCATTGATGTACGGAATTACCTGAATGCCACGTTTGGTACTCGATGGATTGGGCGTGGTGGACCAGTCCCTTGGCCACCCCGATCTCCCGATTTATCGAGCCTCGATTACTTTTTATGGGGACATCTAAAGCATCTTGTTTATGAGACTCCAGTTGACTCAGATGAGGATCTCGTCGCTCGCTTATCTGTAGCTGCTGCAGGTGTGCGTGAAATACCAGGCATCTTTGAACGTGTACGCCAATCGCTCCACCAACGCTGTCAAGCATGTATCGATACTGGTGGACGCAATTTTGAACAATTACTGTAAACATGACACTTGTCAACAACGCTTTCAATAAAATCTTTGTTTTTCCTTTCGGCCGTTATTTCCCCTGTTTTCGCCTCACCGCGTCACTTGCGACTATACATTCCTATACAATAAATCATTGTTACAATGTCCTGTACCTACCATTAAAGTTTGTACCATGAATTCGGGACCACCCTGTATATAAGCCTTTTATGAGTCTGTATTTTTTTCAGCTGTGATACACACACCACTACCGTTTCTTTCATATCCTATCTCACTCATTATGTTACATCATTACGTTATGTGTCATAATCTGTCTTCACGCATCACGACTTAGCTCGTAATGCTAGTATTTAATTTATAGTACAATAATATAAGTTTTTTTATCGATAAAACGAATTTACCATTTATGGTAAATGGCAAATGTTGCTTCAAAATTAAAGTTTTAGAACGCATTTCTCATTTTTCATTCTTTCCAAACGAAACAAAAAACATGTGATACCAGATGAGTCGAGAAAATTTTTAAGACTCTTTTGACACTTAAATACGCTTTCCTCCTCATTGTCATTACTTCGAAGAAACGACGGCTTAATAAGAGTTTATAAATTCTTATTAAAAGATCTCCGAAGGCTACAATACTTGAGCTTTGTTTTTCATTTCCTATTTATCAAGGGACTTTTTTATTACTAACCGCTTAGTTTTGTTTTTATCTGTTCTCAATCTTCCGCTGTCGGATACTAAAATATCTGGAGTTAGGAGGGATTTTTGCTGTCGCATTTCTTGTTGTCTCTGCCTTTGTGCTATCTATTGAGATGATGTAATTTTTGTATCAATCATTTTGGTGGGAAAAAAATTACAAGACATTCAAAAACGGAAAATTTTTTAGTCTTTTCTTTATCTAGTATTATTACTTGTCTCTCAATCTATATTTGATGTTTAGTGTAACGTTGTCACTCGACGTAATGGAAAAGTGCTCGTACTTAGGACAATTATAATGACGATTAATTATCTCTCTGGAGACTAGGAATTGTTATTCACACAGTGTACGGTCTATATATTCCTAGAGCAAAATGGTTCCGCGAAAATCTTCTATTTGTATAACTGGCTTTAATATTCAAATTCGTGTCTTCAGAAAATTACAATAGGATATATACGAGTATAAAGTTTAGATATAATTCCTGTGTATACTTTTACTAGGTATACTAAAAGTATACCTAAAGTATTCTTTTAGATCGTCGTCGTTGTTGTTGTAGTGTGACCAGTGCAATAATTGAAAAAGGATGGGAGAACATAGTTAAATGGGTCCAAAAGCGTGGAGTACTGCGTAGGCCACATCTACAGTTTTTTCCGTATAAAGGGCCTCCCTGGAACAGTTCAAGTTGATCTTGAAGAGTGCTGCAATAATGGAAGGGCAGTTAAAGAGGTACTTCGGATTAAACTGCATGCCCGGACAGTGCCTGCATTCAGGGTATGTTCTTGATCCATCTGGCAAAATCTTCATACCTCTGAGGTGCATCGTCCTCAGTCTGGCAATTGTTGTTGTTACTTCTCTGTCCTAGTTAAGCTCGGGAAGGGATGATTTTCTTCGGGCGTTAGCGCAGAGCTTTTTTTTTTTTGCAACGGCATTGGCGTCGGAAGATGTTGTAATCAGGGGGCTGGTTCGATGGTCCTCGCCTCCTTGGCCAAAGAGTCGGCCTCTTCGTTCCCCTTGAAGTCGACGTGTGCCGGGATCCATTGAAGCGTGCATAGCTTCTTCTTGGCCTCTATTAAGAACAGGAGGGTATTGATCTTTTGGACGAGGTCTGTTTTTCGTCGTTATTCGTTTTAAAGGGATCAGTGAACTTTCATAGTAACTTAAATCGATTTTTTTAATTAAGCTTTAAAAGTTACTTTATATCAAATTCCGTGGACGGCAAAGAGAAATTTTCAATTTCAATATATGTTTGTTACAAGTATATGAATGACTTAAAGTTACAGTGGTGTAAGTCACTTTTTTCAAAACAAATATACTTAGACACAGAAACAAAATATAATATAATCAAATTTAACTAAATGTAAGTAGTTAGACACAGAAACCAGATCTAGATAAGTTAATCTGTTAACTGAAAATACGAAGTAAGTCAAATCTTTATTCAACGGCCAACTGATGGCAGTGGAAGTTCTGACTTTTTTTTTCCGAAAAAGTGACTTACACCACTGTAACTTTAACCAGTCCATATGAACCGTCGCGGAATTAAAAAACGAACAACCCTTTTTTTCAATCCAGCAATTTTAACAGTAGAGCAAATTAAAATGTGGCGTTTGACAGGAACTAACGTCTATTATTTCAAATTCATAAAATTTGAATAAGAGGGCGTCTTTCCATATTAAATTTAGCACCAACTTCATAATTTCAAATAGGAACCCTCTATTTTGACCCACAATTTCGCATCTATATCAAAATTTAACTTTCGACACCAAATTTCATTTCATTTGAACTTGCCATTTCGAAGTTATGAGGACAGAAATACTGTATTCGATGATTTTTGTTATTTGTACAACTTCAAAGATTGTAGCAGATAAATATGAATTTACTTCAGGAATGCCTGATGGAGATTTTTAGACTTTCTTTTGATTTAAAAAAAAGGTTTCGAGCTCATCTGATTTCAAATAATTTATTTGAATACATTTTTTGAATAATCCTTGAAATCTGTTGCAAATATCTAAGAGACTGAGAAGGTTTCGGTTTAAAATATTACTTGTTTTTTTTTAGTTTTAGCATAGCATTCCATTTTTTCAAAAATTAACCCCAAATGGAGTAAATTTTATTTATCTGTACAGAAATTATCATGAGAATTAAAATTTTAACAATGCGAGGAAAATGATTATATTATAAGGAAACGGCTTGTAGAATCGTTCTTAGAAGTTGAAACAATCCCAAAGGAATAATGCAATGGAATCTAACCAAAGGATCCTATTCTAACCCTTTCTTCTTTTCCCTCTGAGTCAAGGTAGCCAGTTTGGAAGAGTAACGAATTAGAAACCGGGGGATCGCGAGTTCGAATCTTACCAAAGACCGTCGTGTTTAAAGGGGGCTGGTGCGCGTTAATTCTATCGTGGGCTCAAATATCCTCACGTCGGAATAGTGTGGAAGTTTAGAGAGTGGGGTGCCAGCTCATGTGTGACCTCGTCATCTACCATGGTTCAAAATAGCGTAGTGAATCGCAATCCTCGAATCTTTCCCTTTGGTATTCACCCCGGACCGTCGTCAATATCCTGCTGTGTAGCCCCAGTTCGATGTTAATTAAAATACCGAATCCATGGATTATTCACACAGATGTTGTTATTTGGACATCAAGCGTAGTGTGGAGTAAATGAGCAACAATGTACAACTCGCAAATCTCATGACGCTCAGAGCTTTAAAGTTTATGAGTGACGTTTTGAAACACAATGTACACACACACACACCCCATAGACTTGTACGTTTTAAGTTCTCTTCAATCGTAACATATTTGGCATCGCCCCAAGATGCAGATTGCAAACGCCTGCATTTGTAAATAAGCGAAAAGCACTCAAAATCAGTCACTACTGAATAAAAGCATTAGATCACGCGAGCCATTTCAACTTGATGGATCATCACTAGTAAATGACATAAAAATAGGGTGCCTAAAATGAATGAATATCCATCTGATAATACGATCTGTATCATAAATTTCAAAAGAAGTAGTACCTCTGATGCCCATAGAATTGATGAATTGTAGTCCGATAAGTTTTAGTTTTACATTTTTGTATTTAACTCCTGTAGGGCAATACAATTTCACGAACGTCATTGGCTCATCGCTCTATGTAAAGGAATTGACTACTTATTTTGCCAATGTCCTAATATACTGTAATAAACGTCAAAGGCATATACTTCCATATAAAAGCAATTGACGACGCATATTTAGGTACGTCACAAAATGCTGCAATAAACGTCAAAGGCACGCAGACCCATTCAAAGGAATTTATTCTAAATACGATACAATGAGCTTCGTTTTCAGAAACGTTATTGGCATGAACTTCCATACAAAGCGTAGATAGTTTATTTGTATGGAACTGCTTGCTTTTTACTTCTATTGTATCATGTTGTAGGTAAGCTCCAAAAAAGAATTGATTGCACTTATTTTACGTTTGTCACAATATGCTGCAATAAACGTCAAAGGCATGCTGTTCGATATAAAGGAACTGACGACGCTTATTTAGGTACGTCACAATATGCTGCAATAAATGTCAAAGGCACGCAGTTCCATATGAAGGAATCGACTACACTTATTTTAAATATCGTACAAGGATCTACAGTTTCAGGAATGGCATTGGCATACAATTCCATACAAAGCGTAGATAGTTCCTTTGCATGGAACTGTATGACATTGACTTATATTGTATCATGTTCCATATAAAGTAATTGGCTATACTTTAGACAAGGCACAAGTTGATACTATTTCAGTATCGCCAAAGGTTTGAAGTTCCGTATAAAGGTATAAAGAAATTGACTTATTTAAATTTCACAAGATGCTACAAACTGAGGAAACTCTGTGACATGTAGCTCTATATAATGGAATTGTCTACACTTTGTATTGTATAAGTAAAACTGTATTTAGGATTACATGCAAACACTTTGCAATTTTAACCCTCCTGGTAATTGTCTCGACGAAGTATTTGTCCTCAATTCGACTCGTCCTTAGCGAAACTGACCAGATCTTGGCGAACGATATATCTCGTCATTGAAAGAAACCTGATCAGATCTTGATCTAGTCATCATGAAAAATATCTTGATGACGAGATACCTCGGCATTAACAAAGTTGGGAAGATCTTGATGGTGGAAACCACTTGGAAGGTTAAGTTTTATTTTTTCCTCGGATGAATAAAATTATAAAAACTGAAATACTTCAATGGGTTCTAAGATTCTACTTCAATAAGAAATTTATGAATAAAACAAGTATTTTGGATCGTGTTTTTCCACCAATCCGTAACATTTTCCAGTCATCACATCTTATAATGTTAATCATACAAAACAAAATAAAGTTCATAGCTATGGATAGCTAAGTCAGTAAAGCTGTATTCGAAATGCACCTAAGCTTGTTTTCGCACTCTCACGGCTGGTCAATGTTTACTTTTATTATCAATGCCTGCAGATCCAATGGTCCAGGACACAACGATAGACGAAGAAGTATTTTTGCGCAAGATATGTTGTTCCGAAATAGATCCTAACGAAAAGCATCTGGAAAAGCAAACAGGATCACGGGAAAACACAGGGGAGATTGAAGAATTTATTATTGCATTGGATATTTTCGTGAGTTTGTTTTCGAATAGTTGAGTTCTTGAAAAACGAGTTTTTTAACGTACAACTTTCATATAACTAAATAAGAAGTTACAAGAATTTTGTAGGGAAAGTAAACATTTGTTTTTCAAAAATTGTATTCCAATCATTATTTTTTGTATGTCCAAACCTACACAATCAAGGACCCCTTTTTTCTGGTACACAAATATTAAATCGATTTGATGGTTAATTTCTTTAAAAATTACTTTAGATTATAACCTATTGAAGGGTTTACGCACATAATTGTATCTTGAAACATGAAGTCTTCCCTGCATAACTTCTGACCAATTTGGGCCGCCTTGACCAAAACAATCTTTGGAAATAATTATTTTCTAGTTAAGGACTGATATAAACTTTTCAAAGGATTCTATAGAAATGAAAAGAGTAATAAAATATTTCTAAGGGACTGTATCTAAGTAAATTATCTATACAATCTTTCCAAATTATTCTATTCTAAGGAAAGGAGCAATAGAATCCTTCTAAAGGTTGTGTAGGAAGGTACGATATTTCCTTTTACCTGGAGACACTCAGTCTACTTACGCAGTAACTTGCGATTGTTCGCGCATGGGAGTTCACAGGCCATTTCTGATGCGTGTATTCTTATGCTGTAACTTGCAATATTTTTCGCCGTAACTTGCGATGTTTCTTGCATGTGGATACATGTTTGTTTAAGCTTTAACGTGCGATATTTTTCGTGTATATGTAGACAAGCGTCCGCTATCCAGGTAATTTTCGATTGATGTTTGCGCATGCGTGTTCACACGTCTATCACGTGTCTACTTACACAGTAACGTGCTAAATTTTTCTTTCATGTGGACAAGTGTCTTCCCGTTCATTAAAGTTCGATAGTTTTTCATGTGAAAACCTGTGTCTACTTACGCGGTAACTTTCGTTTTGAACATGTGTGTTCACAAGCAATTTCTATCACGTGTATACTTACGTAGTAACACTTGTGATATGTTTCTTGCATGTGGATAAGTGTCTACTCAAGCAGTAACGTGTGATATTTTTCTTGTATGGAGACCCGTGTCTACTTATGCAGTCAAGTGCTAAACGTTTTTTTTATGTATACACGTGTCTACTTACGCAGTAACCTACAAATGTTGTTTGCACATGCGTGTTCATAAGCAATTTCTATCACGTGTCTACTCACGCAGTAACTTATTATATATTTCTTGTATGTGTGACACGTGTCTACTTACGCAGTAACTTGCTATACTTTTTTCATTTGAATGCAAATCTACATACGCAGTAACTAGCGAATGTCGTTCGAACATGCGAGTTCAGAAGCAGTTTCTATCACGTGTCTTACAGAGTATAACTTGAGATATTTTTTCATGTTGACATTTAGCTTAAATCATGAAAGCAATTATACGGGACATCTAAAAAGAAGATAAATTATACAGTTGTGAAATAACAGGTCTGTCCTTTTGAAAAGAATGGAAGATCCTTAAAATCCAAATATTTAATTAATGAGTCTCAAATTCAAAAACGTTTTCTAAACAAACAAAAAGAAGTTCCATTTCGTCTTACATTATCTACAATTTCAGTGCAACTTCTTTCATTTCGGACTCTGAACAACAATTGAAATTAATTAGATTTCGGAGTAATTTAACGTAAGTTAAACACAAGCTTTTTTAATTCTCTGAAATATTAAAATGACTTCGGTAACAATTGTCTCATAGCAAGCATCAATTCTTTCATTTTAAGATGGTATGCTTTTATTCTTGTTTAATACTAGGTAATGGGAGTGCACATACACACACACATACGTAGTGAAGTGCTCCGCACAATAATTTAGACGTTCTCTTTTAGCCTTCTTTATTAAAAAATACTCGGTTTTTGCCATTTCAACTTGAGTATTTTGAAAACTGAAAGCATAGATTGAACTCTTAAAATTGGCTGTAATGAAAGTTATTAGTATTTAGAAAGTGTTTTTTATCATTTAACAATTTTGTTCTATTTAGTAATATATGATTAAATTTGGTTAGTTCTCTAAACGTTGAATTTTCTTGCTTCTTTTAAAGCCGTCACTAATTCAATTCGAACAATGTTAATTTTTTATTTCTAAATAAAATCACGTGGTAAAACCAACCTGTCTTTAGGTTGAAAAAATTCATAGAAAGAGAGATTCTTTAAACCTATCTTTCTTTTGGTTGAGTCTTTTAACCTATCTATAGTTGTAATAATTAATGGATTCTTTCAATTTATTCGATAAAAATAAGCTGATTCCTTCAACCTATTCTATAAAAAAGTTTATTCTTTCTATCTATAGGTTGAAAGTGTTTAGAATGGGCTAATTCTTTTAACTTAATTATAGCTTGATTTTTCAACCTATCTATAGTTGAAAGAATTAATGGATCCTTTCAACCTATTCTCTTAGTTCTATTCTTTCAACCTATTCTATAGTTTGATTTTTTCAAACACTCGTAGATAGAGGTTGAAATAATTTCGTAGATTCTTCCAACCTATTCTATAAAAAATTATTCCTTCAAGCTATCTGTAGATTGAAAGAACTCATGTATTCTTTCAACCTTTAAAAAATTATACATTGGTCCTTTCAACCTTTAAGATTTCATTGGTTCTTTATACCGTTACGAAGATTCTATTGGTTCTTTCCTTAGCTTAGAATCCTTTGGAAAAATTCTAGTTATCATTTCCTGCGATTAGTATCTTTTAGAGTGATTATAGTGATCCTTTTCTTAACATAGACCCGTTAAAATATTCTATCGTTTGAGAAGATCAAGAGATTGGTTTATATCATGCAAGGAATATTAGAGGTTGCGAGGTGGAATTATACGTAATAGGTTAGGGGTTAAAACCCCTAGTGCCAACTTAAGGAAAATGCTGAGGTTCTGGGAATATTCCAGTAACTTTATTTAGGTCTTGGCCTTCCCGTGTTTGGCCGAAGTAAAGGAATGCACACCTCTAGTAATTACATGCTCGCTCGGATAGTCTTTCCAGAATGGGAGATCAGTCTCGTATGCCAAAGCAGCTTAATCCTTTTCAGCTGTCTGATCACGAATTGTATTCTTATCTAGTTTATGGTAATGTAAGCAGCGCAGATCTCCCTCTATTAAGGTCACGGGAACAGTCAGTATCCACATAAGAGTCGTAGCTAACTCCGTCGATACGACTGAAAGAGGGAAGTTTCGTAAACAATTGTAACTATGTACTAAAAATGCCCTATTCTAGGAGCATTAATGGGGGGCTCAACAAAGTGCACATCTCAGATTCTGCTGTTTGAAATTCTCAATGACATATATGTGACTTGTAGGCAGATTCGATGACTCTCTGGGTGGATGTATTTCTCTCATCTGTGTCAGTAAAACTTACTGTGTGCGTGCTCATTACTTGACGTTGTCCGTTTTGTGTTTGGCAATGCTTGGTCAAATACAGCACTTGCGCCATAACTACCAGTACTATATAACTAAAGCTTCTGGATTGATTCCATACAGTCACCAACAGCTTGTTGTAATGCTCCAGGTCTATGCAAATTCAACTATTTACGCAATAACAAACGCAGAAACCAATGTAAATATAGATATCAGATGCTGTATTTTTCTATGCCAAACTTCCAAAATGGACTTCAAAACAGACTAAATATTTCAAAACTCTAGAAATGTATGTGTATAAATAAACACCAATACTACATAACCAATGAAAAATACGAAATCAAAGGAAACATCTATATCTTATGCACTTTTAAGCAAAATTTAATATACGGATTCTAACATTTGAATACGGTATAAAAGCGTGTATATAAAATAGACTTTTGATGGCAAAACAAAGAACTTTTAGTAGTAGCCATTCGTATAGCTTCCTGAAATGAACAAAACAAACGCAAACAGATATCTGATGCTCAGCACTTCTAACTCGAACTTCATAAATGGATTCTAACATTACAATACTCTAGAAAAACGTATGTATGACTCTAAACTGAATAAGACTCAAATATTATTTTCTCTGTCACATCCCAGATGCTCAATGTTTTGTTAGGGCGATAACATGAGCAGATGATTCTCTGAGACTATTGCGAAAACAGATTTGATCCTTCCTGTAAACAACACTCGAACACTATACATAGAGTAGCTACCAAAGTAGCATCTTGTTTTCGCAAGAAATTCATTTTATATTACATAAATGTGAGTATTTACGCCATCGGCTTATTCCAACACGTCAGCGGAATCAAAGATTGGTTCGAATATATCGATCTTAATAACTTTTGAAAACAGTTCCATGTTTTCGGAGCCAGATAGGGCAGGTGTCCAATTGCTTTGCCCAAAAAATGCAAGAATAAATCATTTTATATCGAAAAATATGTCATCGGAAATGTATTTCATGTGTTTCTATGCAACCGTAGTATCAAAGAAATTGATACCGTTTTCGAAATCGTATATTTTAGGGATTTTTTTTCCCAAGTGTGTTGTCGGATTCGAAATCCGATTTATTTGTATCGCATAGAATTTCAGATACTGGATTTAGGGTTTAAAAATAGACCTTATACAATGGAATCCTTGTTCCGGAAACAATATATATGTTGGAACCATCATAAATTTCAGTAGGTAGATAGGTAATGGAATTAGTATTACACTGAAGAAGCACACCGGACTATCGTTGACGGTCCGTAATCAATTCTGAAGGGAAAGATCCGAGGACAACTAATAACTCAGAACCATGGTCAGATGACGGGGTCAGCATCTGAGATGGGGCCCACTCTCTAAACTTTCGCACCACACCAACGTGAGGTCATGACAGATTTAAACATGCATCTGCCCCCCCCCCCGTTTTGAACTCGAAACTCTCCGATTCTTAATCTGCGACTCCTATAACAACTGGGTTTCAGTAGTCCCCCGATATTCCAGATTATCTACATATATTAAAGGGCTTATATATTCTAAGGAAATTAAAAATACAATTTTTCTACAGGATTCTATTCTAAAGAAAGGAAGTAGAATCTTACTAGAGGTAACTCAGGAAAGGACCAACGGAATCTTTCAAAGAATTGACTTCCAAGGGAACGATCGGTAGAATTAAGAAAAATACTTTATAAAGATTATATTGCTCACTCCCTTATAATAGAATCTTTTGGGACGATTCTATTACTACATTCCTTAGAATAGAAACTGTTGGAAAGCTTCCATTGCTCACTCCCTTATAATAGAATCTTTTGGGACGATTCTATTACTACATTCCTTAGAATAGAAACTGTTGGAAAGCTTCCATTGCTCACTTCTTTATATTAGATTCCTTTACTCATTTTCTTAGAATAGATTCCTAGGAAACACACATTCCATTCATATTTCCCTTGTAATAGAATCCTTTGGAAAGCTTTTATTCCTTAGAATAGATTCCTTTAGAAACATCCCATTCTGATTTTCCTTATAATAGAATCCTTTAGAACAATACTATTGCTACATTCCTTAGAATAGATATCGTTAGAAAGCTTCCATTGCTCATTCCTTGTACTACATTCCTTGGCTCATTTTCTTATAATTTATTCCTTTGGAAACATTTCATTCCCCTTTTTCTTGTAATAAAATCCTTTGGAGTGATTAATATCTATTAATGTATTGATACTCTATATAAATCATTTCTTCAGAATGAATCCATTGATAAGATTCCATCGATCCTTTGTTTAGAATAGAATCCTTTGAAAAGATTCTAAACAAAGGACCGATGGAATCCTTTGGAATCCTTTGAAAAGAATAGAATCCTTTGGAAAGATTCTAATGGTCAAGAAGGCTAAAATTGGCTAGAAGTCCTCCAAAGAATACTGCTAGTTGGAATTCTGCGTGTAAATCCCACACAGGGTTAGACACGTTAAGTTTCTTCCAAGAAAGTCTCTCTTCCATATGAATTTAGTCATCTGACCGTGGTTCGGAATGGATTCTGGACCATCGACAATAGCCCATTGTGTTGGTCCAGTGCGACGTTAATTAAATTACCTACCTACCGTGAAATCTGACAGATCTTTCTTCTTGGAACGGTGCATAAAAGACAAAATTTGAGATAAAACGCATCTCCGTAAAATATAAGTTTACATAAACACGAAGAATTAGCTTCAAATCAAAAACGGTAAACAAGTCCCGAATCGGAAACTTAAAATCGGGATAAAAAATGACGGTTTTTAAAAGCAAATGTTGACTCGTTTACCTCCAGCCCTCCAGATTAAGAAAATGCTTTGATAGAAAATGTCACCAGCTTTCAATTTTATAAATAGCTCTTTTATTCCACATTTCTACTATATCATATTTTATTTTAAGCGAAAGAAAGGCGCAGCTGTTTTTTTTAAGGGGCATTGTAATACTGTGTCGTAATCTGATATTGTCTTTATACTAATACAGAAAAATTAAACTTGTATATTCAAGAAATATATTTAGTTTTTGCATGCTTGAGAAAACATGTTAATCTTAATGGAACTTTTCATGTCCGTTTAAGTACACAAACATTTATTTACTTTGAAAATGTAAATCGATTAATTTTCATCTTGTTTCGTGGTGTTGTAAGAGGAACGCAGAGCTTTACGATTTGTTTATCGTGTAGCGAAACATTTTTTATTCTTATCTATACAAAATCGATATCAGCTGCTTTCAAGCTTATGGAGTTTTAGTTTTCTAAGCAGTCTAGTAGCTAATTTTGGTAATTTGGTAATTTTAATTAACTTTGCGCTAGAGCAACAGACCGGGCCGTTGGCGACGGTCCAGAATCAACCCCAAAAGGTAAAGATCCGAGGACAACACACCACGTAAATTTGAATCACGCTCAGATGACGAGGTCGCACCTGAGCTGGCACCCCACTCTCTAAGCTTTCACACCACACCAACGTGAGGTCATTTGTGACCACGATGGATTTCACGTGCACCAACTCCCTTTGTACACGACGGTCTGTGGTTGGATTCTAACTCGCAACTCTCAGGTGGCTTTAGTTTGAAACCCATTTTTAGTCGCAGTGCTTCACATTCCCGAGTTATACTGATTTGAAGTTTGCCAACACAGCCCCCTCCCCACTTATAGCGGCACACGAACTCGATGTCACTAACAAGTCTTTGTTCCTTCAGCTATTGATTTAGTAAAGCTAGATTGGTTTGGTTCGCGTTGATAATATTGAAACCGACCTTAACTGAACTCAATGCCCCTATTTTAGAAACGCTCCACTTTCCATAATGCCCACCTAGTTTCGGTTTATTTTGAAGACGTGTTCTCGCCAAAACAGTATAAATTTTCTTTGACTACATGATCTCAATCTTGTTTTGGTCCCCGAAGTACGTACAGGAAGCGCGTATAGGAGAAAAAAAAACACTATCGCCACTTTCATTTAGAGAGACAGAAAATGCCTTGCATGTAATTTCAGCTGATTAAATCAATAAACTGTGAATTGATTTAATAGCTGTTTATGAAAAAACATGCGTGTTGTTTAACAGCTGTTTATGGGAAAACATGTGTGTTCTTTAACAGCTGTTTATGGAAAAACGTGTTTTTATAAGCTGTTTAATGTAAATAATGTGTATGATTTAATTGCAGTTTTATTTAAAGAGTACGTGTTATCTAATGCCTGTTTTAAGGGGGGAAATGTGTGTTATTTAATAACCGTTTAGTGGGAAAATGTGTTCGCGTGATTTAATAGTTGTTTTATAGAAAGAATTTGTTTGATTTAATAACTGTTTTATGGAAAGAATGTGTGTTGTCTAATGAATGCTTTAAGGGGGGAAATGTATGTTATTTAATAACCGTTTTATGGGGGAGTGAATGTGTGTATAATTTAATAATTGTTTTATGGAAAAAGTGTGGGTGATTTGATAACTGTTTTATGGAAATAATGTGTTTTAATACTTTTTTATAATAGCTGTAATATAATATGTTAACAGCTGTGTAACTTAATAGCTGTTTGACGGAAAGAATATGTGAGTGACCTAAATAAAAATACAACAAAGCGACAAAATCCTTGATAAAGTAAGCGGGGTCAATTCATATTCTTTAATTCTCTATACCATTACTTCTAATCTTTCCCTTCTGGTAACAATTTAATACAAAAACAGGCAAGCAACACTTCCCAATAGGGACCCTTCCAGCTACTGATACAACAGATCCACTGTTTTGGTACCACTATGCACCACCAACTCTTTGAACATTAAAAATATTCCAGGATGAAAAACGTCTCACTTTTCTATGCTTAGGTAACGACTTCTTTCAAGTCCCGTGAGTCGGTCCTCGATCTCTCACAACGCAGAAAAACTCTCATGTGACCAGAAGAATGGACATGAGACATGTCTCTGTTGTGACATATCGTTCAGGAGATAAACCTGTTTACGTTGTTAGATGGGGACGCGCAATATCGAATTTGAAAGGCTGGAAGCAGGCATCTGAAGGCTAAATCTAGTGATAAATAATGGCTATACGTATTAAAGGAGAAATAGTGATATATCACTTTTAGTCTTTCCCGTGAGATGAGATCAATCAGATGACACGGAAAGGCAATTAGAATATTCCTTTCACATTACATCTCAGACATAAGAAAAAAATATTTGTATGTTTTGTAAAGTGTAATATGTGTAGTGAAGGCTAAAGTAGGTAGGTGCTTCAATTGACGTCGCCATGAAGCAACATAACGGGCCATTGTCGAAAGTCTGGAATAATTCCGGAGGGGGGGATGTTTTAGGTAGTGCAATGAACGTCACACTGGATCAACACAATGAGCTATTATGGACGATCCGGGATCTAACCCGAAGGGAAAGATCCGAAGACAACACCGCGTAATTTTGAAGCCCGTTAAAAGCAGTGGCGCTGTTCAAGTCTCTACAACCCCTTACACTGATAATATGGGTAGTTTGTACTTCAATTAACGTCGCACAACGGGCTATTGGTGATGGTCCTTGATCAAATCCACTGGGAAAGAACCAAGGACAACACCAAGTAATTTTTAATCACGGTCTGATAACGAGGTCACACCTTAGCTGGCATCTCACTTTCCTAACATTCAATACTATGCCAGCGCGAGGGGACATATGAGGACACGACAGATTTAACGCACACCAGACCCCTTTGTACACGACGTTCTTCGAACTTGTAACCCTCTCTTGTCTTTCCGTTACTTTTCCAACCGGGACGCCGTGGCTCAAAGGGAAAATGAGAAAGTGTTAGAATATAATTCTTTGTAACGATTCCACTACATTTTCCCTTAGAATAGACACCCCTTATAATAATATCCTTTTAAAATATTCTACTGCACCTTTCCTTAGAATATAAACCTTTGGAAAGATTCAATTTTTCTTTTCATTTGAAGAGGTATGACTTCAGTAAGATTGGTCAAAATTGGCTAGAAGTCATTCAATAATTCATTTGCTAGATGGAATTATGGATAAGAACCCCTCAAAAGTTTAAAAAACTATATGTTGTATCATTTTGCCTTCATAAGACAAAATGGCAAACAGAGTAATGGAAAACCTGAAGTTATTGCATGAGCATTTTTCTTTCGATTCTTGAATAGAAAAAAAGCATATCCAAGGATCTTTACGTGTCTTGCGTGCTCGCTTTGCCCTTACCGAAATTTCATTTCAGTATCAAAATTTTGATCAAAACACAATTTCACCTTCATCTTGTATTCTTGATTGAGTTTTCCCCCTTCACTGTAAGATGCACGTAACTGATATTCTCTCCTTATCACTGCAGCTTTAGTTCTCTCTCACTTTTATGTTCCTCATAATAGCCATTCTGTCCCTTGTAGCTTAGATTCCTGCTAAAAGAAGTTCGAGGGTTTTATTTCACAGAGAAAAGACATTGTTAACGCAATATAAAGCTCTTTAAAAAAAACGGTGGAAATATGAAGACGGTGTAGGTAATAACATGAGACGAAGTTCTTACAAGATACTCTTATTGCTACTTGAAAAGTTTTTACACTGAAGTCTGTTATCCGTTTCCAGATAGCCCTTGTCCTTTCCTCATTACACAACTTAGGGGTCTTTCTAAAATTAAGTTCACCAACTTTAAGTCAATTTTTTTCAATGTTCAGAATGTCCATAAAAGAGTTTCCTCTCTTTGGAGGTGTCTGTAGCTAAATCGAATAAACGGAATGGAACCAAACTTAGTGTTAAGACTTTTAAAGACATGGGAGATGTATGCCGCGAAAAAAATTAGTACCATAAGTCGCCGATATGGGGATGTTTGGTGCTTTTGGAGGTGTAAAAATTTGAATCAAACACATATAAAAGTGGTTATAAAGTTATGACTATGTAAACAACAACTACGCTACTAATTCCAGCTGTATATGTGGAGCGCTGCAATTAATATTCAAATTGGCAATAGACACAAATTTATATAGAGATTCAACTCACGCGAGACAATCTCCATTAACCAATATCATATTTTCCACATTGACGAATTTCAGCTCAACACCATTTTCAACACAAAATTTCCACCAATGGTTACATTTGGTACTAAAATCTGTTTCGTCCAATACATCTGCCCATATCTTTATAAGTCTCAATTCCATTTAATTTATTTAGTTACAGATGCCTTCAAAGAATGAAAGTTATCTTATGGGGCAACCCTGTTTTTCAGATAGCGAAAACGTAAATTAAAGAAAAACTAATCTGCGTAATTATATTCAACCTTTACTAACAATATCCGGTCCTCTACAATAAGGCAGCGCACCGATATTTCAGTGACAAGAAGATTGATTCTAGAGGCCAGAGACGAGGGTTCTAACTCTCAGGAGGCAACTTGAGAGCTGTAGGCGATGCAAGTTCGGTCGACACTGGATATATTTCTCTTTCGTGTATCAGTAAAACTTTTCTTGCATTTACTTGGACGTTGATTGGGGCAGCTTTCCAAATGTATCACTGACATACCTGAGGTACAGACACTTTGTAACATCCTCACATATAAATATTCAATGCTGAACCACAGGTAGCATAACTGACATATCTAAGATACAGACAGTTTGTAACCATCCTTGAAGATCAAACTTTAACCCTTAGCCAAAAACTGTATCATTGAGCAACAGACAATAGTCATCCTTGATGATCATTTGAGCCATAACGTGTTCACTCAGTTTAGAGACTGCTTGCTATACTACCATGTGCCACGCAAAGATCCAATATTAATCCGATTATGACTGTAATAGTACTCTGAAATGGAAACCACGTTCGTCGGATTTTAGCCCATCAGATTATATGTGCGGTATGTACCAAGGATTCCGGGGTTCTCTGTGGGGCACGTTTTAGGTAATTTTCCGATCATAATTCAAAGGTGTGGTCGATCTGTTTACTGCTAAAAATATCTCTGAATGAATTTTGCTGTTACGCGCCTCCTTGTGGATGGTTTCCAAATTGTTTTGCAAAATCATTTTCCCAAACCTTTTGAATAGACTGGTTTTCACATTTTAGTGCCGATTTATTGTTTTCAGCTAAAAAGTGCTCTGAAACTATTTTGCTGCAAAGCGTCTCTATGATTGCAATACATTATAAAACATTATGTTACATTGTAAAGAACGAAGTATTCTGAGAAAAGTGAAGTTCAAAAAAATATTTAATTTGATTAGAGTTGTGCTAATACTGATCCTTCGTATACCTTATTAAGCATGTGTAATTGTAAAGAGCTTTAATACATAATCATCCAATGTTAATCTAAGCCAGGCCTCGAAATACATTTTTTAATACAGGTGCACCTCGTGCACCTAAGTTTTTAAATTAGGTGCACAGGTGTGCCTAGCTGGAAAAAATTAGGTGCACAATTTTATTTTCATGTGCACAGTGCACCTGTGCACCCGGGTATTTCGAGCCCTGATCTAAGCACGTATTCATAATTTATGTACGTTTGTTATAATTCCTACATACACTCTATGACTACTTTGTTAACCCTCCAAGTAATTTCGATGATACATCTCATCTGTCAAGATCTGACCAATTTTGCTAATGACAAGATATCGCCGGCGTTATCAAGATATCACCGGGGTTTTCTTATGACGAGATCAAGATCTGGTCAGTTTTTTTCTACTGACAAGATATCTCGTCCATCAAAATCTGGTTAATTTTGCTAATAATGAGATTCCTCGTAGAGACAACCACCGGGAGAGTTAAAAGACTTAATTGTGCCACATTATAAAAGACGAAGGAATATTCTGAAATTAGGGAGTTTAATAAATAAGTCCGTTTATTAAAGATGCGCTCAGTCTGATGCTTCATGCATCTGATTGAACATTTAACAGCATTATAATTAGACATAATAGGGAAAATCGTATTTTCTAGCATGCATTAATTCATACCCAACCATGCATCAACCGGTTCAAAGCTCAAAAGCTCATAAACATTTCCCTAACAATCGCATTTGTAATTTCTATGCCTTTCATTTTGTTTTAAAAAATATCGCATCAAGCCATCTTGTACCACATACCTGAAGGCTATTAAAGTAATATTGGAGGGAAGGCAAAAGAGAGAGTCTAGCTGAAAGCTTTGAAATTTTCATTCCATGTATAAATGAAACGTACTCTTAAATTCAATCACTTTTTTCAAGCGTAAAAGTGAAAAATTCTTGATTCACCGCTCAAATGTTAGTATTGATCAGAGCGGGAAATTCGTGGGGAACGCCTTTAGCGTGATTCCGTAACTAACCCAGATCTCGACGTCATTGCACTGTGGCTTAATGCATTTTCTCTTGGGCTCCATGCAGTTCTGTTGGGGATTCGAAACGCTAGGGTCATTTAGTGTGCACGCAAATGTCGATAAATTCATCTTTCTCGACCAATTCATCTTTACTTGACAAATTCTAGTAAATGTATGAGAGAAATGCATTTTAAAGAATTGGGATTCATGGAAGGTTTCACTATTAATAGTTATATATATATATATATATATATATATATATATATATATATATATATATATATATATATATATATAAATATATATATATATATATATATATATATATACATATATATATATAAATATATATATAAATATATATATATATATATATACATATATATATACATATATATATATATATATATATATATATATATATATATATATATATATATATATATATATATATATATATATATATATATATATATATATATATATATATATATATAGGGGAAGACGGGGTACAATGAAACATTACTTCTAAAATCAGTAAAATTTGTCACAGAAAGTTGCAATTTATTTATATGTTATACAACTATAAGTTCTAATTACTGATGTGATTTGGATACATTCGCACTTCTACAACATTAGCAATAGAAGATTATTGGTTTTTCACCATTGAAAGTAAGTTTCTTTACTAAAAGTAATTTTGTTTCTTTTTCCTCGTTGTTATATGCAATGATTATTTTTTCAATACATTGTTATCTTTGTGTTGTTGTCTTCATACCTCCAAAACCAAAATTTAAAAAAATAAATATTAGAAGCTTGAAATTTGTTTTTTAATTAGTAACCTTAGTACGGGGTACAATGAAGCACTTGCATACGGGGTACAATGAAACATGTTTAATTGTGCCCCGGGTGAATGCATTTACTTGAAGTAAAATATCACTGGTAAATATAATATCACTGATATAAAATAACATATTACTGGTTGTCGTTAATCTAAATAAAACACTTTTACTAAGGAAATGGCAACACCTAACATTAATAGGAAAAGGCAACACCAAATCAAAACAGTAATCATTTTGAAAGTATGCTGCAAAATTAAACTGGTTTTTTTTTCCTTCTAAAAAAAGTACAGATTTCAATAGTAAGTTTGATTTTTTATAATCAAGAACATTTAAGAATAGTTTATTTATTTCATAGGCCTAAACTGCACTTACTACAGTTCACAATCCTCCTAAAGTTATCAGTCAAAGGGGCCAAAAACAAATAGGTCAATTAACTTCTGGTGAAAGGGGTGTTCTTGTTACTATGTGTGGATTTATTAATGCTTGTGGAAATTCTATACCCCATTATTTAGTATTTCCTAAATAGTAATTCTAATAGTAAATTTTAAGTTTTGCATGTTGAATGGAGCTCCACGTTGGACTGCGGGTAATGCAACAAAATCGGATGAATGGAGATATTTTTGTTAATGTTCTAACAGATTTCCAGGCACATACACGCTGAACGAAAGAAAATCCAGTTGTACTAATAATGGACAATCATGAATCATATATTACGATTTCCAGTCTAAATTTTACAAAAGATAACGGAATTGTTGTTGTAACCCTGCTCCCCCCCCCCATACCAGTAACAAATTGCAGCCTTTAGACAAAACTGTGTTCAAGTCACTTAAAAATTTCTTCAATCTACCTGCAAATGATTGGATACTGTGTAATCCAAGTTGTACAATCTCTATCTATGAGATATATTCTTTGCTTGGCACTGCTTATTTTCTTATCTCTTCACAAAATATTACAAGAGGTTTTCAGCGACTGGAATATGGCCTTTCAATAGAGAAATGTTTTGTGAAGAAGATTATTTGTGTTCGTATGTGTCAGATAGGCCTTGTCCTACTGAAATATATTCCCATGGTCAGATTAATGAAACTGAAGAGCTGACTAATGAAACTGAATAGCTGACTAATGAAACTAAAGACCAGACAGATAAAACCCAAGAATCAGAAGTGGTGGATCCTGCCATAAGTAAATCAGAATCACCGACTGCAGGTTGATCAGCAACTGCTCATACACCATGCACTAGCTCTAAACCTGTGAAGAAATACATTTATCCTCAAGAGATAAAACCTTACCCCAAGGCTGGTCCGAGAAAAGTAAGAGCAGGAAAACAGAAAGAAAAAAAAAGAGTTTAGTTCTAACCATGGGGGGCAAGTAAAAAATGCTCTGGTTAAGCAATTAGAAAGTAAAAAGGGGGGAAAAAACTAAGAAGGGATTGTTTTCAAAACAAACTCTGACTCCTACAGACTCTGAAGATGACGATGATCCGAATTATTTTCCAGCTCCAGATGATCATCGAAGTACTAAGAATGAGATATACACACATAACAGTGTGACACAAGCAGTATCTGTATAAATGATTGTTTTAATCAAGGAGGGTGAACTGAAACATAAGGAAATATATTCTGTTGGAGAAATCATAAATTTAAATGAAGTTGAATGTGTCTAAAATAAACTATATAGGGTGAAAATTGCTTGCATCATTTGGAGTGTTTCATTGTACCCCACCATGCGGGGTACAATGAAACACTGTGAGACATTTACTTTTTGTTATTTTACAAGCATAAGGATATTGTTTAGAACCTAATAAAAATTTATTTAGATGGGGAAAATACAAGACTAAAAGTAAGCATTAATTATATTTTTGTGCATGCAAAATTGTGGATAGGAAAAAATAATTAGTAAATTTTGTTTCATTGTACCCCGTCTTCCCCTATATATATATATATATATATATATATATATATATATATATATATACTCATGTCCATAAATTAAGGTTAATGTTCAATATAGAGGTTCAGAAACAAAACAAACGTGACTTATTCATAAGGCCCATCTATTAAACAAAAGGTAAAGAACAAAAAAGATGGTGTATGTATGATACGAATCATAAAAACTACGATTTTTGCTCACTGGAGCAATTACAAAAAATATCGACCTTACAAAAACTTAATATGACATGGTTGGTATGATGGTTAATACATTGTATATCTCCCAGACGATGAAACACAGTCCGTAGAACAACTAGGCATGCTGAGGATCAAATTATCGAGCTGATCTTGAGGAAGGTCACTCCACTGAGCAAGCAATGTTCTCCGAAGTTCCGGTACATATGTAGGAGGTGGTTGACAGGCTGCAACTCGTGGGCGAAGCATGTCCCACATATGCTGTATTGGATTCAAGTCAGGTGAGAATGTTGGACATTCCATGCGGGTGATATCCTCAGATTCAAGGCAATCGTTCACAATGTTTGCACTGTGAGGACGGTCGTTGTCATCCGTAAACACAAATTCTGCGCCCATGGCACCCCTAAACAAACGTACATGTTGTTCCAGAATGATGTCCCGATAAGTTTGGCCTCTCGTGGTTCCGATTTGAACATGTAGATCTGTTCTGGAGCCCAGTATAATTCCGCCCCAAACGAGCAATCCTGCACCACCGTAACGGTGCCGTTCAATGATGTTGTCTCGGTGGTAGCGGGTACCTGGCGTTCTCCATATGAACGTCCGCCGTGAATCAGACTGTAAGCTAAACCTGGACTCGTCGGAAAACATCACAGAAGGTCATTGTGACGATGTCCACATTGCATGTTCTCTACTCCAGGCCTACCGCTGGGGTCAGTGAGTTGCCGTTAGCTGAACACATCTGACAGGCCTGCGAGCATATAGACCAACATGTCCCAAACGTCTGTAAACGGTTTGATTTGAAACTGTCGTAACCATGGCTGAAGATAGCTGACGAGAAAGGCCGGATGCTGTGCTCCGTCTGCTTACTTTTGTAGTTACTGCCAAATACCGGTCAGCATTCGGAGCTGTATCTCGGGGGATACCTGTAGTGTAACGTCTACTGACATTTCCATCATTTTGGAATCGTTGCCAAAGCCTAGAAATGACACTTTGGGCGATTCCAAGTGCCACTGAAACTTCCGTCTGAGTACGCCCACATTCCAGGCGGCCGATAATTCTACCAAGTAAAAGATCATCGACATGCGTCCTCTGTGCCATAACTGTTTGGTTGTGGCACTGAGCGGCTTACAGAACGCTTGTGAACAATTTTACTTATTTTCTACCTTTCCTTATATACACCTCTCTTACACTCTCGTCATTGTGACGTATTATCGGCGTCATCTGATGGCTTCCTGTAATTTGGATATTATTCTAGAAGATGTGTATGATAATTCTACATGTGAAATTTTTACTTTAGAGTTTGATTTTCGTGTGTTTTTAATTATCCCTAATTTATGAACATGAGTGTGTGTGTGTGTATATATATATATATAATACTTGTAGACACTAAATAACAGTATGATCGCTTGATACCTGACCACACTAAATAGCGGATGATCACAATACTTGAAAATACAAAATAAAGATTTTATCTTGATCACCTGATGATGCTTTACAACACTAGATAGAAGTATTATCACCTCTATCTTTACAACCTAAGTTGACAACATTAGATAGCAATATGATCATGCTTATATGTATTAAATGATTGTCATGTTCGATTCCTTCTTTTTCCATTGCTCTTGTATTAGTTAATCTTTTCTTGTGTGCATATCTATTTACATGACGTTGTTCGGCGCAGCTTGGCCAAATATGGCCCTTTCGCCACAAAACTCAACTAACCAACAATAAAAATAATACACAACAGGACAGAACTTTTTGAAGCTTAATATGAAGCGATATAACAGTCTTTTATCGAATCAGAAAGTTTTTGTTCATATTTATATGTTAGTCTTAAAACCATCTAACCGACTCAATGATTTCCATTGCGAATCGATCCTTCTCCAAAAAAAACTGTACAGATAGTAAAGAATAAAAATTATTTTACTTTCTCTTCTCGGCATTTCGAATGTCGAAAACATCTGTCCATTGACTTTCTTAAGTGTTTCCCAAGCTACGATAAATGCTTTGTTGTTTTCACCTGCTATTATTTAGGTTTTAGATTTAACACCAGCTGTATGACAACGTGTCAGCCAGTGAAATGCGAGCGAATTGACATAACAAAAGGTCCGTCGCAGCTGAGGAGATAATATGTATTTTCTTTGTCTTCATACCATCCTCTCTAGGATTTCAGACAAAGCTTGATTTGAAAGCGTTCCAACAATGAGTTTTATAATTCATGAAAATTTTAACGTTGCAATTTCATGCTTTTGAAGAAACAAGAAAAGTAATCATTATTTTAAATTTACTTATATGCGAATGTATATAAGTATTTAAAATAATACATCTATATGCGCGAATGTATAAAAGATCTATAATAATGTATCTAAATGTAGATGTATCTAAGAATCTATAATGCTATATCAGTTTGCGAATGTACATGGTTCCCAAAGTTAAGAATTCAATACATCCCACAGGAGATATATCTTTAACACTCCAAAACTCTACTAAACAATAATTTGAACGTAATTTTTATAGGAATGGTAAAAGTACACATTTGAAAACATCTTTTGTCAGAGAACAATTTCATATTAGCTGTAATATTTTTAAATATAAGCTATAAATATTAAATGTACAAAAACAATATAGGGCATAAAATTGAGTATACACCCAGCCAGAAACATATCTAGTATGAAAATGTATATAAGAATCAAGAATAAACCTCCGAATATTTTAGAGAGATAAAAAAGTTCAAATGCGGACAAGGATGTATAGAAGAAATTATAAGATAATGTATGTAAGAAACTAGTATACGATTACATATGTAAGAAACTATAAGATAATGTATATTTGAAACTATAAGATATAAAATGTGTTTGTATATAAGAAACTATAAGATATAAAATGTGTGTGTATATAAGAAACTATAAGATCATGTAAATAATAAACTACAAGATAACGTATATCAGAAACTATAAGAATGAAAAATCTATAATAATACATCCATATGGGAAGTATATATTAGAATCTATAATAAACACCTAAAAATATGTTAAAGTAGAGAGAAAATACTCGTTGCAAATCAGACTATTATTTAAAATTTGTAAGAGGATGTATGTAATAATCTATATGCGAATGTACGTAAGAATCTATATTAAAAACCCCAGGAAGGAGAAAAGTTAACATGCAGAATAAAATGTATATAAACCTACTTATAAAAGTGATTGAATATAAGTAACTATGTGAATGTATACGTATGGATAGGATAACACTTTAAACAAAATCTAAAAGCAATAATAAAACTATAATACCTTCAGTGTAAGATATGTGATATAGATAAGATATCTATGATATAGACTCCACTAAAACTATCACCTTAGAGCCGGAAAGACACACAAGTTCGAAAAAGCAAAACAAACATAAATTACTTAAATGTTTTGAAACGAGTAAAAAAACTACGACCAAAGAGAAGGGCTCACGGTTTATGTTCAGTCACGGTGTATTTCAAAGGGCTTAGGAAGAAATATAGAAAGCAGCTGTGAGAGTAATAAACTATTTAAAGAGACCATAAGGGAACAATGAAAATATTCCAAAACATTAGCACTACAAAGGGATACGGAAGTCGTTCCAAATTGCTTAACATCCTTTTGATATCTTTCAAATTTATCGATTTTAAAAGTTACATCGCTTGAAACCCGTGCTTTGTTTCTGGAAATGTTGAAAAGTACCATTATTCTAGATTACGGGTCTCTGTATTGGAACTTCTAAACAGCACACTAGAGAAAACGTTGGTAGAAATGCGGAGTAAATACGATCATCAATACGAGGCTTCTTCTGTCAAGTTGTAGGTGGCAGTAGCGTTTCTGCGGCGGAGCGTGTTTCCTAAGCGTATTCCGAACGTGACGTCACTTGGCTTATTTTGTAATATGATTTCAGCACTTTGGTCAAAGCAAATACTATTCAACGTTAACCATCATCTTACCTGATACAGTAATACCCCGAAGTTACGCGGTTGATGGAATAGACGGAAAGTCGCGTTAGTCGGGGTACAACTTTGCATATAAGTACATATAAATTTTATTTAATTGGGATCAAGGACACGCAAAAATACTAGTTTAAAAGAAAAATATTCATCAAATTGCCGCAACAGCTGCCCGGGCGGCGCAGGTGGTCTTAGACAGCCGTCTCGTTGGTTTTGGGTGTATGTGATTTTTAACTGATTTCCTGAAAAATCTGGCGACACAGAGAGATCTGCTGGAGAGCTCAACTAGAACAAAGGTGTTTGTTTTGTGATGCTTTCTGGGACCACAACAGTTAAATTTTTGCCTCTTTTGCACCGTCCGCGACATAGGGATGTAAATCTCTATTGTAATATAACGTATGTATAGTTTTTTTTGTAAAATTAACGCAAGTTAACTTGTAAATTAGGCTGTTTCGTGTGTTGAAAGGCACACCACTCGTCCCACTTCGTTATAGTGTATCACAGCAAGAGAAACACTGAAGATAGCGGGCCTCACTGGTACCAAACGAAGAAATAAAAAACCGCGTAGCTCCTAATTTGCTCAAGTCGGGGTATTACTGTACTATATCGCGTCATCTAACTGGATACTAGCGACTGCCATCTAACCTCCGAACTGGGGTCCGTCATCTGTACCCATACTGTGGCTCTTCATCTAACATAATACTAGGTTCAGCCTTCCAACATCGTCTTGGAGTCCGTCATCTGTACTCATACTGGTGACCCGTCATTTAAGGTGTACGTATACACTTGAAGGGGTTTTTTTTTAATTTTGACTTTAAAAAATCCTATTTATTTACAATAAGTCACTGGTTTGTACTTAAATTCATTTCAGTACAAACTCTTCAGATTAAATAATCACTAGTTATCTAATTTAGATATAATTAGCTAATTAGCATGTTTTTTGAACAGTGACATGTCAAATTGTAATTTGTTCAGAAAAACAATTCCTGTAGCAATTTATACCTAATATTATTCTTCGTGTTTTGAATCTCCATCAAGTTGCTAGAAATAATATTTTTTTTACAATTTTTTTATGGGAAAAGTCTAAAATATCAAGATTTTTTCAAGAATTTTAACATTTAAAAATCCACCAAAAATTCAACTTTTAATTAATAACTTTGACTGAGGTTCAAAACATCCGCTGTATTTATGTATTACTAGCAAAATACCCGACCTTACTCGGTTTGAATTGGTTTACTCTAGATTGAAGAGATAATCAAAATATATAATGACTTACGTTTTTTGTAGAATAAAAATTTATTTTAACACCTTTCGCCATCTTTATATTTTCTACAACTTACTTTGGACACAAATCCTACACATACATATCCTTTCATGTAATACATTTCACATACATCGCACAATTGCTGTATGACAAAGCTACAAAATGACGAAAGGTGATACTAAGGTTACTACTATAAAAGACGATTTATAGGAAGATTTGGAATTCCCTTTCTTAAGTTCTTTTCATGTTCAACTCAATTAATTAAAATTACGATTTACGGCGAGTGCTCTCGCACTCATAGTCAACAAAACAATATTTTTTTACTTGTGGCACTCTTGCCTCCGGTATGCGACATTGTGAAATTTTGCAATCTTCTCCTGTCATTATTACAACGAATTTTTTAATGTTGGAAAAAGTTCCAGTTTGGATTAATAAACATTATTATTCTTTCAATAACGGCATTATTCTTTAAATAACGGCATTATTCTTTAAATAACGGCATTATTCTTTAAATAACGGCATTATTCTTTCAATAATGGCATAACTACACTTAAAATTTACTGAAAATTTATACTGACTTACTTGACATTTTTAAGTCTAATACTTTGTGGTGCTGTTGCGTGTGATGAGAAGGAAAACACATTTATTAAAATAATAAATATTTAAAACAGGAAACAGCGAAGTAAAACAAAATAAAAGATGTCGCAAAAAATTGTTCTAAAGATATTAATTTGTGATTCAATTTTATCTCTTGATCTCGCGCAGTTGCCACAATTTACAACTAAAAGTGCAGAAAATTTAGAAATGTGAAATTAATTCAGAGCGAAAGAAACAGAAAATATCACTGCTCGCGCGATCTTGTTCATTCTCGTTTCATTGAAAAATATTGTCTGTCCCAAATATTCTGAAATCGTTTTCATTGCGCAAAGAATAAAAATAAGACTCGAAATAAATGAAGTATCAGAGATGAAATTCCATAAAAAAAAAAAATTGAAGAATAATTACTTTTTCAGCAGTACTGGTAAAGCAATCGAAGTAATCGTAATATTCAATAGACATTCCAATTTTTCCAAAACTACCAAATTATGGTTGATTTAAGTATACTTACTCAGGTGTTTTAGCATGAAACTCAACTAAATATAGCAATAAAGAAATGTTTAATATTGCATTCATTAAACTAATAGATAATGTATAAAATAAAATACAATGCAATCAAATATATGGAATACAATTCATGTGATGTCTACACAAACACAAAATCGAGCATAGAACAGAAAGACGGACATACAGACTTTCGCAACCAATGCCACTCTCTAAATAAAGATAAGTACTCACTGTATGCAAATTTTCATGAAAATATCTTAAACCGCGTGGACGTGTTTTGGGAACAACATACGGACAGACACACAGACAGACACCAAACGAGAAAAAGGCGGATTCGGCATCAGAAGGGTCCAAAACGGATAGAAAACTTGAAATGGGTCGAAAATATTGAATGTACAAACAAACACTCCATTCTTATTTATATAGAAGATAATGACGCAAAAATAATTATAATAGATCAAAAGTCATTGTTGTGTGTGTGTGAGTTATCACTGTTTGAATAAAGCATCCTATTGCAAAAAAAAAAAACAGTTCTTCAGAAATGGAGTTTATAAGGGAACTTTTGGAAACATTTCTGTATCATACATGGTGACAGTACCTAACGGAAACCCTTGTAATTAGAAAAGTATTTCGAATATTTACAAGATCGTGGCATCGTTTTAAAGCTAAAGAGTAGGAAAAAATTTTGAATTAATAAAAAAATTACTGATATACTTGCCGCTTTTCGTGATTTCAAGTGTATACATACACCTTAACCTAGTACTAGGGCCGCCATCAAACCTGGTATTAGGTATGCCATCTAACCAGTTAGTGGGACCTGTTTATTTAACTGCTACTGGGACCCGGACTATAAATCTATATTACCTGTATAGTATACAAGCAATTGTAGTGTAAGATACAGTTCCTTTAGCTCTTGATCTACGGTCATTTTAGCAGAGGTTGGAAGTATGCTAAAATATACACGCATTATTAAAATAGATTAATGTAAACCCCTATTCTAGAGAGAAGCTTCTAAGAGAGTACAACAAAAGGTCGTTATTGCAAAGACAAATTCTCACAAAAAATATTTCCTTTTATCAACTCGTTCGAGAGATGCCGAAAACGCTTCTTCACTTTTCCCTTCAAAAAACCTTAGTTCGAGTCTTCTTTCTTCACCTTAGTTATCCCTAAACTTTTGTTTTCTTGATAATGACGGAACCGTCTCTTCCAGAATAAGTATAGAAAAAATTGTTTTTCGATCAAACTTGAAGGTTATTTTTTTATAGAGTTCTATTCCTTTTTGAGATTTTAGATTTACTAAGAATTTCTAAATTGTTGATATAAGTTTTTATCATAATGGTAGGGTGTGAACTAGATGAGCTGAAGAAATAAATATTGATTTTGTGCGTATGGTGGTGAGTGTGAGCCTGCCTTTAGTTTCAAAGGAGAGTAACTGGTCTATTTTATCACTGCGCTTTCTTAATTAAAAAGTAGACTGCTGGTTATACAAACCTTATCTATATTAATTAACGTAATCTATTATTACATAGTTATATTTGACGTCGATTTTCGGAAATGTTTCTGTTAAAGGGATAATTTCTCTATGAGGATTTAACTTCCTAGTGATTTTCTCGACAAAATATCTCGTTATTTGCAAAACTGACCAGATCTTGATGGACAAAAATTCTCGTCATTAGAAGTATATTGACCAGATCTTGATCTCGTCAGCATAAAAAACGGCAATATATGTGTTGATGTCTAGATACCTCGTCATTATCAAAATTGATCAGATCTTGATGGACGAAGTACCTCATCGAAACCACCTTGGTCTATTCCATGCTTTCCATGTCAACCTTGGTTATTAAAGGATCAGATAAATAAATCATAAATTTCTAACTAAAAATAAATCTGGTTAGTGAAGGATTAAATAAATGATCCATAAATTCATGTCTTACCCATCTATATATATATAACTCTCTTACGTGGCACGCAAAAAAGACGTTATCTGTTATCGCGTTTTGGCAACATTGTACGATTGTTTGTTTATCACGAAGCCTCGCGTTTCAATTGAATTTATAGCGTTATCGGATGAAATTTTATTGGGAAAAAAATGAATTTTAGTCGAGCTGTTGCAGTTAATAATAGAAATCAAAGAAGTTGGAGTATCTTTTCAGGGCCATTTAAAAAAAAGTCATTTTCAGGGCCAACAATTATAGTTCAACAAGACGCTTGCACTACAACTTTCGACAACAAACTCAATGAAAAAGCGTGGGTGGCTCGAGTGCAGAGGTAAATGTACACACAAACAACATGTTGGGTATTCAATTTCCAAATCAGCGCTCATATTTCGAGTCAAAATTTGTTCAAAGTTTTCATTTGAATTCTGATTTCAGAGGTACTGTATATATCTTTTCTGAAAAACAGCAAAAAATTTAGATTTGAAAAATATTTTTTTGGAATATTATAGTTTGCAAACAATTCTTTCTGCTAGGACACATGTCTTCATTGATGCAAGTGAAGCTAGCATAGGTTCGCCCAGCGAAGCAATTCTCCTGGGGTTGGCGAGCCTTAGCGAGCAGGGGGCGTGACCCCTAGTTCCAAGTATTCCTAGTTGTCCATTTTCAGTCTATTCGAATCTAGCAATTTTTGCCGGGTTGGAAGAGCAATGGATTAGCAACAGGAGGGTTGCGAGTTTGAATCCAACCAAAGACCGTCGTATACGTTAAATCTGTCGTGACCACAAATGTCCTCACCTTGGGGCGGGGTGGAAGAACGGAGAGGTGTGCCATCTTAGGTGTAACCTCGTCATCTGACCATGGTTCAAAATTACGTGGTGTAGTCCTTGATCTTTCCCTTCGGGATTGATCAAGGACCATCGCCACTAGCCCGTAATGCATTATGCCTAATGTGACCAGACGTCCTGTCTTGAACGGGACCGTCCTGTTTTTATGTAAGCCGTCCCGCCGAAATGTCCCGTTTTCAGAAAAGTTTCCAAATTACGCTACGCAATTCCAAACATGATCGCAATATCCCATTGTATTGGTCCGGTGCGACGTTAATTAAGTACCTACCAAAAACAAACTTGACGCCAATATCTAGTGAGCCCATATTCGTATTGCAAAAATAAAAAAGTTACAATTTAAAAAGCAGTAAATGGAATCTATGATGTCGATAGCGACGGTCAAATTTATATTGTAAAAAATATAAAAGATACGATTTAAAAATTATTTATTTTAAGAAAATCATATTTTTATGTATCGATCTAATGTAAAATTTTCCCCACAGATTTCAAATCCGTTAAAATTTTTATTCCACGATCCCGATTTTATAAAAAAAAAAAGAACTAAACAAAGCCAATCAAAAAAAATTTTATTTGGTTTGCTTTCCTTGGCTGGAATTGTAAGAGCGCAGGAAATGGATTTCTCGAACGCTAAGGTTGGCGTGACGTCACAATCTCTTGCAAAAAATATAAAAGGTATTCAATTTAAAAATTATTTTTTTAAAGAAAATCATATTATTAGGAATCAATCTAATGATTTCAAATCCATTGAAAGTTTTACTCTGTCTTTATAACGATCTAGGAGATCAAAAAAAAAAAACTACATAACTATTGTTAAAACTTTATTTCTTTTTTTCATCGGCTTAAATCGTTCCTCTGCAAAATGAAACGGAAAAAAAAAATTTAGAATCTGCCATCACTTCATAGTGTTGCCATTCTAAAAAAACAATAATAATTAAAATTTCATTAAATTAATTTTAAAATGTTCTAGATTGAATTTTAAAATTCGGCTTCGTACAAAAATTGTAAAAAATTCGGACTACCAGTGTGCCGAATCCCATTACTGTAAGTGCCATAGATTCGTCATGATCGTGCACATAGCAAACAAACAGACAAACAATTCCTTTAATAACAGTCGAGATCAACATCAAATATACTTAAGCAAATTTGTTCTTCAGAAAATATACGACCACAAAAATTATTTATTTTCACGTGTTTATTCCTGTTCTTTTCATTAATAAATAAAAACTATAAAGAAATGTCTGTTTTTTTTTTTTTTTTTTTTTAACTCATACTATTACCTAAAAATTAGTAGTCCGGTTTTGAGGGAAAAAATAAATGGTCACGTTAGTTATGCCTTGGGTTGTCCTCTCACAAGCTCACTTCACCTGCGTTGCCCACTGACAGGACCCACCCCAGGATGGCTAAACCTAGCACTAAAGCATAGGAAGTGTAGAGAAAACATTTACGAAATCAGTGATATTCTGACATTCCGCGGCAGGGATTTTATAGCAACGATATAAACACAGTTCCCATATGACCATCAAGAAAACCAAGCAGAAACTCTGCAAATAAGTAACTAATAAACACCCAAAGGAGACTACTAAACCGGTAAATCCTTACAAAAATAGGTGCTGGGTCTACCATGGCGGAATTTGTTGCTCCAGTGCGACGTTAATTTAAAAAAATACCTACATACCAAGAATCCCATTAAAAGTAGTGGCCTTTTTCATGCCACCACAATCCCTTACACTGAGAATATAGGATGCATATTCATTTCACGAGAAGCAAGACATCTAAATGGGCCATCAAACTACAAGAAGACAGAGCCACTCCGAAATTATTTTCGTCATTCTCATTCTTTCTGTCTTCCTCCACAATGGCCGGCTTCGAAAATATTTCAATTAATTCCATGCCAAGGAAGGCTGGACAGTGTACGGGAGGAATCGATATTCATTTTACAATACCGTGGCCACAACTTACGCTTCATATTTAATAAGCGTATTTATTTTCGACCACAACGCACTTCTGATGAAAGAACTATTCGCCGAGGACCGTCATTTTGGATCTTAATGACCAAAAGCAAAGATCAGCGGGGGGCTATTATGCGATCATTAACCTCTAACAGAGAATATAATCTTTTTTTCCTCTCACAATGCTATTAAGTGAGATGAGGTTTTGTAAGATAAATATTTATTTCGGATTGAAAATATGCGGGTGTCTCTCTTTTCGGTAGAGCGATAAAATGATCTTATTAATCAAGATTGATATATATAATCAGGATTGTTTTTACAAAGATTTTAAGAACTTGTAGGTATTGTATAGATTTGATTCGTCGCTATATCGTCAATTTTTGCTGCAAGAAGTAACTTATTGTTTTAATGATTGAGAGAAAGGTAATTAGCAAACTGATAGTTTTTATATTTAATATTCTGGTGTGTGGAATCACTCAGATTTTAAGAACTCGAAGGGGAAGGTGAACCAAAGGTACAAAGTTTTGTTTCAAATTTTCTAATTTTTTTCTATAAAAATTAGAAAGGTTTGCTGCTACTCATATTGAACTAGAGGTATTTTGCTACCTATTTCTTATTTTAATGGTGACTGTTTTCGTTTTTATCAATATTAAAAATGGAAAATTGATAACCTCTTCCACTGTCTTTTGATACAACACCCTCTCCATACCAAGGGACAGAGGGTGTTGTACCTAAGGGCAGGTCTAGAAAGTGTTAAGAGAAACTTTGAAATAATTTTGCAACTCAAACTTTTTTTTAACAACGTTATTAAACAAACAAGAAGAATTTTACTCTCCAAAAATTAAGATTATTTACAAAAAGATCAAAATATCAAGAGTATTTATGCAAAAACTATATCAAAAGGCTTAGATTTGACTTAAAAGCTTCAGACTTAAATTTTACTAAAGAATCACATCTCTATGAAACTTCTTTTCATGGTCACATTCATGTCAGACTTCTTCCTTTACAATAAATCACAGCGAAGAAACTAGTATTTTTCTTAGCATGTCACTTTTGAGTGCTTCAATAAATGTGAAAAACCTTATCCTAACACAAAAATGGTAAAAGAAACAGGAAACTGAAGTTTTTTATAATTTTTCAGTAAATTTGTTTTACATAAGCACATACTAAATCATTTTACCTATCAATTATATTACATTCTGAAATTTTCAAAGTAGTTTGGAAACAGGTCATTGGCGATTCGCTGTTGTACGTAGGGACAACAGCGTATTTTGTCCCTAGGTACGAAACGCAATTGTCACTTGGTACAACAGTTCGCCATTTTGAATTTGATTACCAATATGGCAGGGTTGAAGTTGGGTAAACGATGCAAAACAAATATGAATTAACTCTTGAAAAGCAGTAGAATTGATTTCTAAACAGTGTGTGTCTGTAAAACACATTGAAGAATGATTAAAAATCGACAAAAGTACTTCAATATCTTACTTTAGGTAAGCAAATGTAGAAAAATGCACAATTCGACAATCTTTTGAAGTCTCTACCTTCAAACAACATGAGTGACAGACGACATCCTAGCCCAGTGTTACCAACCTGTTCAAACAAAATTCCCTTCTCTTCTCTTCTATTATATACAGTGACTGTCCCTAGGTATGACTGTACCTACAACAGTGTCCCCTAGATATGACATAATTTTGATTCATCGCTCAACCGTTATTTTTTGTAGAAAGAGAGCAATTGTGACGACTCATTGTTTTAATAGGGAATATTTTCTGGTTCGGATTATATATATATATATATATATATATATATATATATATATATATATATATATATATATATATATATATATATACTCAGTTCTTAAGATCTCATAGACTGACATGAGTTTGATCCGTTGCTCAACTGTTACTTTTTCTTGAAAGAGGGCAATTGTGACGACTCATTGTTTTACTTGGGAATATTCTGGTACGGATTATTTAGACCTTAAGAACTCGTAGACTGACATGAGTTTGATTTGTCACTCTACGGTTATTTTTCGCTAATAGAGGGCTGATGAGACAACTAATTGTTGAAATGATTGAGGACTTATAATGAATTTTTTGAAGACTATTGAGTCAATTGATTGTTTTTACAAGGAATATTTTGCTACGAATCACTCAGATCTTAAAAAAACTCGTAGACATGACATGAATTTGATTCGTCGCTCTACAGTTACTTTTAGCTGAAACAGGGCGATTGTGACGACTCATTGTTTCAATAGGAAATATTCTAGTACGGATTACTCAGTTTTTTAGAACTCTTAGACTTGGCATGAGTTTCATTCATCTCTCTACGCTTACTGTGCCGCTGCAAGACGGCTAATGAGATACAGGTGACCCTCTTATAACACGGTCAAATGGTACCATGTTATAAGGAAATATACTAAACATGGGGGTCATACAATTTTTTATATTTGGTACCGTGTTATATATAAACCATTCTATAAGATAAATCGTGTTGTATAGAAATCGTGTTAGGCGAAACTTATGAATTAGATAAGAGTAGAGATTGCGTTCCGTATAATAAGCAAACTAAAACCGTGTTATACTATAAAAATGGAAAAAATTAACATGCTTATTTGTATTTTAAATAAACTTACATAAGGGATAATTAAATAATACAGGTAACCCTCGTATAAAGGTTAATTGGTACCGTTCTATAGAGAATCCGTGTTATACGAAACTTACAAGTCCCACAAATTTTGATATTGCGTACTGTGTTAGATGGAATACCGTGTTATAGGATACTCGTGCTATATAGAAACCGTGTTAACCAAAACTCAGAGATCATATATATTTGATAATGCCTACCTTGTTAAATGGAAACCAAATGACTGTTGTACGTGTTATATGGAAACCACAATTTTCATCAAAATGTATTAAACTGTGTGGACGTGTATAAGGCACAAACAAAAAAATACAGACAGACACATGATCAGACAAACCAGATATACAGACTGACGGACAGACAAAGTAGAACAGACAGACCAGGCAGACATGACAGACCAGACATACAGACAGGCGAACTGACCAGTTAGAACACTTCAGACCAGACAGACTAGGCATCCCCGAAAGACCCGACAGACTAGACAGACACGACGTACAGACAGACGAACAGACCAGACAGACAAACGAACAGGCCAGACAGACACGACACAGACAAACGAACAGACCAGACAAACACGACATACAGACAGACGAACAGACAAGACAGAACAGACACACACGACATAGACAAATGAACAGATCAGACATACAGGATATACAGACAGACGAACAGACCAGACAGACTATACAGTCCAGACGGATTAGACAGACAGACAAAAGAACAGACAAGACAGACCAGACAGACTAGACAGACACGACATGCAGACAGATTAGACAGATACGACATACAGACAGACGAACAGACCAGACAAACACGACATAGACAAACGAACAGACCAGACAGTCACGACATACAGACAGACGAACAGACAAGACAACCACGACAGACTAGACAGACCAGGCAGACATGACATACAGACAAAAGAGCAGACAAGACAGACGCGATATACAGACAGACCAGACAGATACGACAGACAGAACAAACACGACAGACAGACTACAAATCTAAAACCGTGTTATACTGAAACTATTATCGTGTTATACGAGAGTCGTCGCAATTTTAGTACCGTGTTGTAGGGAATCCGTGTCATAAGAGTACCGTGTTATAAGATGGTCACCTGCAACTGATTATTTTAATAGCGAGTATTCTGTACGCTATATATATGATACTGAACAAAAATTAACAACTTTTGAATTATCAGTTCTAAACTATGCGTCCTTTCCTTCCAGCCCTGATTGTCCGCTATTTGACCAAGAAGTACTTGCACGAATATATTCGAGGTGAACTCATCACTTATGACAGGCGTGTGCTCGTCGACGAAAAGGAGTACTCGCTTTTTTTTATTGACACGCCTGGCACGGTAAGGAAACCCAATTTCATTTTGTTTCCAGTGTTATTTAACATGTGAATGTTGGTACGCATAACTGTCACGGTTGTGGCCTAGAGCAGTACAAAAAGTGTGCCGAATATTATTTTGTTATAATTTAAGACAGGTTGCCTGTCGTTTTAAAATATCCGATACTTATGCACACTGCATATTTACTTTCAATCTTAATGTCCAAAGCTTGAGGTGCAGCTACCTTGACTAGCATGGCAGACTAGCATGGCAGATTGGTCCAAATTTTAAATTAGCAATTCTAAAAGCATAGCATAATAGCATGGATTGTTGATAAAGAAGGTAACATCTTCAAGTTCGGTAAATTTAATATGGCGGTTGGTATATATAAGTTTTCAATATTAACAACTTAGATAGTATATTGATAAAGTGTTGTTATTGTTTTCTATCATTTTGTGGCCTCAGATTCTTACATACTCTACCTAACTTTTGATTCTGTGACCAAAACTTGGTGATGCTGTTCTCTTTATTAGCCTGGCATAATAGCATGCTGTGTTGATAAAGAAAGCAATATCTCAAGGTTGGGTACATTTAATTTGGAGGTTCGTGCGTAAGTATTCAGTGCTCAATAACTAAGATGCGTTGATGAAGTGATTTTACTAGTTATTATAATTTTGACGTATCAGATATTTATATCCACATCTGGATAAACTTTTAATAGTGTATTAATATATTAGCCTTAGACAGTTATGCCTTTAATAATATTAGCCAAAATTTTGAGTTATTGCTTTCTTGACAAGTATGACAGAATAACATACCGTGTTAGTCGAGAAGATAATAACTTCGCTTTCAGTACATTTTATTTTGCAATTGTTATACACTGATATTTAATTTTTAATATTTGATATAAAGTGTTACTGTTGATAAAGTGTTCTTACTATTTTCAAGGGTTATGAGATACATACATACGCTGCATTTTAACTTTTACACTAATGATCAAAAATTGGAGATTCTTCTTTCTTTGACTAGTATGGCAGAATATCATGCCATGCTAGTCAAGATGATACCATCTTCAATTTCGGAACATTTTATTTTGCAATTACTACACTGGTATTTAATTTTTAATATTAGATATAAAGTACGACTGTTGATAAAAAGCTCTTACTTATTTCTAACGTTATGGGGTATCATATACTAACATGCGCTGTATATTGACTTTTAATCCTAATAACCAAAACACGGAGAATCTGCTTTCTAGACTACGAAATCAGAATAGCTTAAATAGTGGTTATAACTGTGTTTCTTTTCAGAATGATCCTCGTATTGAAAGATTGGAAATCATGGAAAATGTGGATGGTTACGTGGTCGTCTATTCCATTACGGATAGAGAAAGCTTCACTACCAGCAAGGAAATCCTGCGACATCTGTATGCTGAATTTGAAGCGATTGGATATACTCCCATTTGCCTTCTCATTGGCAACAAATTGGATTTGAATCACATGACGTAAGTAAATCCTGCGAGTTCCCATAAGAGGATGATAGTTTAAAGTTCGTTGATTTTCAGTTTCAGCATGAGTCTGGATGAATTTGATTGGAATTCATAAGGAAATGTGTTCAATTTTAATAGGATTCACTGTTACCACTGTTAGCCTTCTGAACGTCACAAGATTCATGTGAAGTGTAGTGTTGATTTTTCCCTGCAAAAAAAAAACACATGACTAAATAACCATATTTATAGGTTGTAGAAATCCATGGATTCTTCAATTTTTAGGAAAATTCTTTTGGTCCTTTCTTTAGAAATTGAACTCTGGAAAGATTCTTTTCTTCCTTTTTTGGAATTGTATTGTTTGGAAACATTCTATTTCTCATGTCATTAGAATATAATAATTTGGATGGATCCTATTGCTCCTTTTCTTATAATTAGAGCAACTTTTTGCAACAAATGCAACTTTTTTTTCACACATTCTACGCTGCATGTAAAGTGCTGAAACCAAAATTCCTCCTACATGGGTGTATTGTAAGTGAGTTATAACCGCAACATAAATGCACCTTTTTGCATAAATGCAACCATCTGCCACTTTTTAAAATTTAGCTCAAAATTAAATAAGATAAAATTACTATTTCATGTTAAAATTTAAATAATTGGAACACAAAGCTTCGCTCACCCAGAGCTGCCAAAACGTTTGCTGAAAATCAAAAGCAGCTACGAATGTTTGATTCGTCTCGTAGAAAAATCGGAATCGAAAGAGTACAACATCGAGACCGCGAATGAAGATATCAGATCGATGGATTTTAAAGTTCCTTTCAACCTTAAAGCGTGCGTATCTTAAAAAAGATTGGGGAAATTAACGACCTGACGGTTATTGCTACACTTTCCCAGGTTTTTCAATGTTAAAGAGATTACTGGCCAAGGATCAGCCATTCAACGACGTCAATGTTCTTCTGTATTTAATTATATATAATAATACTTTTATACGCCACTAAAATTGTCAATAAATTCAGATTTTTTTTTTTTTTTTCATTTTTTTTATGATTAATTTATTTTAGATTTTAGTATATCAAAAATAAAGGCAATTTTATTCCGATAAATGCAACTTTAGAGAATGATAAATGCAACTTTTCCCATTTTTACTGCAACAAAAAAGTTGCCTTATTTATAATATAACCCTTTGAAACTGTTTTCTATAGTTATTTTTCTTATCATAGAATTCGTTGAAAAGATTGTTACTTCTTTCCCTAGAATAGAGTACTTTGGTACGATTCTGTTGTTCCCTTCCATAGAATAGAATACTTTGGAAATATTATATTGCTAATTTAATTATAATATAATTCTTTCGAAGGATTCTGTTACTCTTTTCCTTAGAATAGAGCCCTTTCGAAAGAGCATATTACTCATTTCCTTAGAATGGAGTTCTTTGAAAATATTCCATTGCTCCTTTTCTTAGAATGGAATCCTTTGGAAAGGATTTTTTGGTCGTCTCTTTAGAATAGAATCCTTTGAAATCATTATATTGGTCAATAATGTCAAACCTGGTTAAAAGTAAAACAGTGAAAAGTAACTGTAGGTTGCAAGGTGTAATTATGCATGTAAACCCCTTAAAGGTTTAAGAAAATTGCGTTGTTTTTATTTTGAGTTAAGTCATTTTCTCAAAAAGGTTCCATATACCTCCTTGTAAATCTCGTGTTAGATTGGTACAATACGGGCATTTCTTTCATTTTGAAACTATCAAATTATTTTATATTAAGTATCTTGCAATTTTACAGATACAAGATATCAAAAAGTGAAACATTTCATAAATATGTGTTACTAAGGGGGTGGTCCATGTAAACCATATAAACTACCACCATCTTTACCACGTAAAAATTTAATAACTGTTTTACTTTCCTTAAAAACTTATTTGGTTTTTACGATTAAAATAGGTACATCATTTGCTATTATTTCCTATAAAGATTTAAAGATTTGACCTCCTTAAGTGGCCATCGTGTTCTCTTTACAAATGCGGACCTTTATCGACACATCTACAACTAATATTCGCAACATTTCTGAGCCCAGGGCTTGCTCTTTAACCCTTCGGTTAACCCAAAGGCCCGTTACTTCGATACTACTCTGAGTGACACTCATCTTAAGAAGGTTAAATGATTACCCCCCCCCCTGGTGGTTTATCTTCACGTTGAAATCCTTGTGGTGGCCAGCCTCTGATGCCAAAACCTGTTCCAAAGTGTCACCAGATCTTTGCAAGGGAGAATCCTTTTGGATCTTCACTCTCCTTGTAGTAACAGGTCGATTTTGTCTCGACGAGGTGTCTCATCATTAACAAAACTGGCCGTACCTTGATGTAAGAGCTATCTTATCATCATCAAAATTTACCAGATATTGTACGTGTTATCTCGTCGAAACCATTTAGTGGGTTCAATGGTAAAGTGATTTATGGGCCATAGTACTATATGGCTATTTCGATTTTCTAAGTTTAAATACCTTTATTTTTATCGTGTCCATTTCCCATGTGTCTAACCTTTCGGAGTAAAATAAATACATGCAATCCCCTGTTTTCTTAGCTCACAATGCATACGAAATATATGTATCCTTGGGGTCTTCAGCGAAATCTTCAGTCCCGTATAAAGTGATTTGAAACACAAACAGGGGGATTTCCATTTCAAAATTTTCTCAATGCTTTCGCAAGAATAAAAGATCTCTCAAGAACCACTTACAAATGCTTTTGGGGGGAAATCGGGTAAGAGCTAGTCTATGGCTTAAGAGCTAAAATACTATACGTGTATTTGGATTGGAGTTTTTTTGTCACAATTGTGATCCAAGTTTATTCATAGACGGGAAATATACGTAGACTAATAATTGCTATGTGAGAGGAGGTAAAAAAAAACGTGCGATCAACACGTAGACTAGCAGTCATGTGACATTTCATTATCTGAGTTCGCCATTCTTTTGTTACAATAATGATCCAACTTTTATCACAGACGTAAAATATAAACTGTATAATCCTTGCTATTAAGAGGATCTTCAAAACGTATTAACAACATGTCAACAAGTAGTCACCTGACTGTTCTGATGACAGGATAGATGTGTGAATGCTTATTTCTTGACTACTATAAATGGTGAAATCAACAACGTCTACTACTGTGTCACATGATTAATCAATGGGCCAAACTGATAACAAATCAATGGATGGACGCCTTCTCCCATCCGTGAACCATTCGGATCATGAATGTACGTTACCGCCCTGTCGACGAAAGTAGTCTATGGGTCACATTAATACTAGTTTTGTTCACGTAATCAAAGAGGCTCCAATAGTAATGTATTTAACTTTAGGATCCAGATATCAAGAAGACTTATTACGAGAGTCCTAGTCGACATCGTTTTTAAGATATGGGAGACTAGATGGCAACGTCTGAAGAAGTTTCACGCGCCAATTCTTACATTTAAAATCTAGATGTACTACCCCTTTGGAAACCAGGTACTTACCAATCACGGAAGATTCCAGGAATTTTTCTTCCATATGGGGTACTCGACTCCTGACACCTGTTCATGTGATGAAGTAGGTGGTTCTCTTTACTATATGCTAGACTGCAGGCTTACGGAACACCTCCGAAAAGGGCTTAAATTCAAAAGATATCAAACCAAGTGACATTAAGCATCTTGTGACATAAGTCTTTGAGTGATAAGCCGCTTGGGTAAATTTGTATGGCAAACTCCAAGTACATCTCCAGAATTTTTCAGGCATCAGAACCATGACAACCAAGTGAAAAAGTAGGTATTACCTAAAGTGTCTCCAATTGATAAGCCGCTTGGGCAAATTTGTATGGTAAACAACTCCTAACCCACCTCCAAGGGTTTGGGAAATGGTTCAGACACCATAACCATGACAACCCAGTGACATTAAGCCTCACCATATGTGTTTTCGAGTAATTAGCCGCTTGGGTAAATTTGTGTGGCAAAAAAACTCCTAACCCATTTCCAAGGGATCGAAGAATAGTTCAGGCATCAGAAGCATCACAAATGCGCTAAGGCTTACGTAAATGGAATTATGACGGTCACTGCAATAAGATATAGATGCCTATGTAGAAATTTTACCTAAGCCCTGCAAGCTCAAGCATGAGCCCGATAGGATATAAATGATAAGACGAATAAATAGGGATAAGGTTACACACATCCTCTGCTCATAAAACACCAATTAGGGCCCATGTGAGGTTGACTTTAGGGGTACCTACCTCCGGTCACATATGAACACATATGAGGAAAACTTGCCAGTCTACGGTTGGCAAGTTTTAGTCCGGAAACCGGAATTTAGCGATGTTTGTATTCCGAGGGGGGGGGGAAGGATTCACAGTCTGAATCATCATACGGGTTCGTCGATATCTTTCCTTTATCTGAAGTGATTTCGGCTAGTTTGAGTGTAGGGGCTATTCCCCAACAAAGAAGTATGTCGATTCACCAACAATTGCGAAGTAATTTAAACTAATATGGTAAAAACTCAAGCTTCGTTTGATCAACACTATTCAATACATCCGCACACTAAAAACATCCGATGGCACGAACCCTCAAATACCGCTACAGAAGGGATTCAAAAGATGTTTACTGAAAGAGAGGAGTTTTGTTCCTTGCCAAAATATTTCTATTCCTTAATATCCACATTTATTCCGACAATGAACATTTTATGAGAAGGTTTTATATGTATTATGGAACTCTTTTGTATCACTTTCGGTTTCCAATAAACCATTATGAGCACAATAACTTCTCTATTCAGTAAATGGATCAAATATGTAATTGAAAACACGAGTTCAAGCTAACGCATCGTATGAATTGTTGATGATTAAAGACTGAACTATATAACTATAGTTGGCTCCACAAAACTCTAACCAGCCGACCTAGAACCTCTTTCTTCCATATAAGCTATTTTTAGAGTATAAGATGAGTTTCGATGAACCAATGGGCTATTTAATTTCTAGTAAAATTACACTCCCTAATGCCTAGTAATATTATACTTACTAATTTAACCTACAGTAGGCAATAATTTTACAACTTTTACTTTTTTTCTTAAATAATAAAATAAATTTTACCAATGAGATAAATATTCATATACCCTTTTATAATACGCGAAATAGAATTATCTTTCAGAAAACCTTTTTAGAAAAAATTATTTCAAAAATTTACAGATAGTCCAATTTGTCATATCAATGGCTTACACAAACCCTTGATACATTCTTAAGCGATTTAATACATTTCGATAATTTTATAGCCGTGTTTCTCATGGTGGTTGTCTCTACGAGGTATCTCGTCAAACCGACCAAACTGACAAGATCTTGATGGCGAGATACCTCGTCCTTAGTAAAATTTATCAGATCTTGATGAACGAGATATCACGTCGAAACCACTTGGAGGGTCAACATTTGGAAACTGAGGTTTAGAATTCTTTCTCCATGGTTGTGTTTTATGTCTTTTCTTTCATATGTTAGTTATAAGGGTAGGTTTTCCAAGAATCGCCCCTGTGCTTAATATCGCCTACTCGTGTTTGCAAGCTACTATGTGCGACATCTATGAGTTTATGTAGTTACCTTGACGGTCTAGAGTTTTGCCACACGTAGCGCCACTGTAAAGTTTCCTATGAGTTATATCAACAACACTATTGCATTCGAAGTATTTGAGACTGTGATCAACGAATTTTTTTTCTTCAATCCATTTAGGGAATATTCAGGTAAGTGTTTCCAAATTATAATTTCGTTTATATGACTTGAAAGTACATTAAATACTAAAGGTAGGTAGGCATGCTCTACTATAGAGCAACTAGTTTTTAATAGTAGCTCCTCATTTCGCCAGGTGGGTGGTAATAGGAACAGGGGTAGACGATATTAGCAACCCACTCTTGAAAATTCTCTTGGGAAGCTTTTTAAAGTTTTACTAGTTAACTTAAACTGACATGAGTAAAAAAGGTATAGGATCTCTGAAAAACAAAGGAGGATAGTTCCTAGTGATATTCATTTAGTTTCCAGCTTGATTTACCAACCCAGGAAGCTGAGATACAGAGAAATACAACGACACCCTGACTAGATTCTTATTCAATAGATGTAATTATTTTGGCGTTATTTGTGGTGTAATGTAAAAAAAATAATCACTACTCGGAAATCTCATGTGTTAGGGTAGGCGATATTTTGAACACCTATACTATATGCAATTTTTGTTTCGTGCTTATATGACGTATTAGTGCTAGAGAGAGAGAGAGAGAGAGTTCATGATGTATAACTGAACTGTTTGTTCCTCTTGCATGTTCTGTACCTTTAGTCTTTTTCCGCTGTCATGTAACTGGAAATATCTGTTTGACGGTATGAATAAAAGAATAAATAAGTGATCCACTGCTTTCTGAATAAGTAACAACTAACAATCTCGATAGCAATAAACTGATCGTCTTCTCTTGGTGGTTACAACATGCCTCCAGCCATTACATTGCAAAATAATTCACTCATCCACTCTTAAATTTAATGAGCAAGATTTCAGCCCAAATCCGATTCAATCCTTGTTAATCTCTTGCCAAGCTGATGGTGTCGTTGTGTGAATTTTGCCCCGTAGGAAAATGGACGTTAAGCTGAGAATAAACATAGCTCAAATATTCAATTGCGCCTTACCTGTTCCCGTTCTTTCATAATTGTCACCCATATTTACATTTTCTCTGAAGGGCAAAAGCTTAATTTCCAGAACTAAAATTTGGGTTCTTGAATATTGACGAGCAGTGACAGTTGCTTTTAACCTACAGCACACGTGATGACTAAGTAAGCATGTCTATTCGTTGAAAGAATCTAGTCAGGATGCTTTTAACACTACCTAAAACAGATTTACTAAGCTAATTGTTTAACAGTGAGAGCATCATAAGATTTCAGAGTGGCAACTATTGTTTTTACCGAACAGTATAATGACTAAATAGTCATAGGTTGAAGGAATCATTAATACTTAAAACAGATTTACTAACCCAATATTATATTTTTAACACTGAGAGAATCATCACATTTCCCAGTAGTCAATATTGTTTTTATCCTACAATATATATAATAGTCACCGGTTGAAAGAATTCTATTAATACTACCTAAAATTGGTTTACTAACTCAAAAATTAGTTTTAACTCTCTGAAAGTCGTAAGATTTCCGAGTAGTGATTATTTTTTTTACCTTACACCACAAATAACGCCAAAATAATTACATCTATTGATTGAAAGAATCATAGGCAGGATTCTATTATAACAATAACTAAAGACATTTGAGGACTCAAAAATCAGTTTTTGAACTCGATGAGCGTCGTGATACTTCCGAAATTATTTAGGTAAAAATAATAGTAATGATTCTTGCTTTTACGCTACAACACACGTAATGACTAAATAGCCACAGGTTAAAAGAATCTGACTAGATGCTATTAATACTACCTAAAAGAGATTTACTAACTCAAAAATTAGTTTTTAACTCCGAGAATCGTGAGATTAGATACACATGGCCTAAGTCGCATATATTGCTTGAAATAATATAGCTTGATTATATTGATACTTTTCACGTTGGGTTGGCGTGGAAGTTTGGAGAGTGGGGTGCCAGTTCAGGTGTTGCTTCGTCATCTGACCTTGGTTCAAAATTACGAGGTGTTGTCCTCGGATCTTTCCCTTAAGGGACTGATCCCGGACCGTCGTCAATAGCCCGTTGTGTTGCTCTAGTACGACGTTAACTAAAATTACCATTACCTATATTGATACTTCGAGAAAAGATTTACTAACTCAAAAATTAGTTTTTAACTGTCTGTGAGGCGTCATATTTTCCAGTAAGGATTATTCCTTTTACCCCATAATACACATAATGACTAAATAGTCGTATCTATTGCTTGAAAGAATCCTACCCAGGATTGAATGTCAATAATCAATCACCAATATCAGAGAATCCTATATCCCGGAGTCTATCACTAAAGTATAAAATAGTAGCTCCTAGGACAACAAACGGGACTTACGATCGAGCGCTCCAAATTGATTTGGAATCTACACGATGTTAAGCTTCCGAGTTTTGTGTGTTTTGCAGCTTCTTTTCTTTTTCTTTCCAGTAAAGTTACACAAGAAGAAGGATACAGTCTATCCAAGTTCTACCCGACTCTCGAGTTTAGAGAATGCTCGGCTGCGGATGGATTAACGAGCGTGGAGACAGCATTTAACGACTTTCTCAAGACCGTAAGTATTGACTTTAAATTTAAAGTTTACAGTGAAAACGTAGGGACTTTTTTGACGTGAATACGTCTTTAAAATCAGAATACTAGGTGGTCAGTACGGAAAGTTAAGCGTTGCGAAAAACGGACATCAGTACTAGCGCTGTCTAATAATTTCTGTATTATCAAAACAAACCAACCTGGTCTCATGGATAGCTGAGGGAACAAATACTTGATAGTGACCTTGAGTTTGCGCACCGTGGTAAGAGGTGAGGAAGGGTAAGGGACGTCGTTTTAGGGACACGCTCAAACTTCAAATCAGTATATCTCGTGACTGCAAAGAGTTCGAAATTGGTCTCAAACGAAAGCTAATGTCAAGGTCTGTCAATTTGAGGTAGTAAAAGCAAAAGCTAATGCAGTGTCAGTTGTGAAACTTGTGATCACAGTTCAAATTTGTTTTAATTTCACAGCATATACACGTCGAAAAGTCGAGGAGATATGCACCGAATGTAGTCTATGCGAAAGAGCACTCGTCATCTTTCAATTAACACTGAATTGAGATCTGAATTTGTCGTTCGTTCATTTACTGCACCCAAATAAATACAGGGTGATTCATAAGTACGTATACAGTTTCCACATGCTGTAAAACAGGAACAGTTCAACACACGGTCTCCATATCCGAACTGTTAGCTAGGTATACTCATAAAGTTTGTGCCCCCCTCCCGAGCGAAGTAACGTAGGTGATAGTGAGCGTGTCACGTATCTAGCCATTGGAAATGGCCTGCAGTGGAGAGGATTGCGAGTTCGAATCCCACCAAAGTCCGTCGTGTACAAAGAGAGCTGGTGCATGTTAAATCTGTAGTGGCCTCATAATTCCTCACGTTGGCGTGATGTGGAAGTTTGGAGGGTGGGGGGAGCCAGCTCAGGTGTGAACTCGTCATCTTAATGTGGTTCAAAATTACGTGGTGTTGCCCTCGGATTTTTCATTTTAAGTTTGATCCTGGACCGTCAGAAACAGCCCGTTGTGTTGCTCCAGGGCGATGTTTATTAGAATACCAACCTACCTCCATCGCAACAATACTACAGCCACCTACATTTTGCTTGACAGAATAGTCCCTCATAAGCAAAAGCGCATTTTTAAAATCGAAATGTCTCAAAAATGGCTGACCGCTGCTTACTGTCCCTTTGCACTATTTGGTCTATTGGAGGACTATCCTTATTTAGGACGACATACTTTCCCGCATTTTCCTGGAACTCCTGTAGTAGCGCTAGTTTAGTGGGGAATCTTCACAGTTTTCTCGAATCGACCTTCTATTTCTCGCGTATATTTATTTCATTAACAATCGAGATCGCGAAATTCTTCTCCCATTTAGCAAACAACATTCGTCCGACACCACAAGATAGTAGCTGTGTAAATAAGCTTGGGTAACTATATGATCAATTATGGCCATGACTGCATATGCGGCTGCTAGACATAGCCCCGAAATATAAGTAGATTGAATATTGCTGTTAAGAGGAGCTTAAAAATTGACTAACATATCGACTGGTAGCAACGTTACTTTTCTGTGGAAAATTGACTTTGTTGGCCAATTTGACATCTTTATAAGCTTGTTTGACGATATAGCATCTTATGACACGGTACATACGAAAATTCGTATGTTTTTAGTAACGACAAAAATGGTGAAATCGACAGATCCTATTTTCATGCCGCGCGGATTTATCAGATGATGAATCAAAGAATAGGCTTCCTAACCAATCCAAATCAGATGATTAATGCTACCTCTACACCAGGCAGACGAAATTTTTCTTTTGAGAAGAGTTTCAAAAAGTATGATCATCACGACAAGTAGTAAAGTAACTGCCTTGAGAAAAATTGACTTGATTGACCATTTTGGCATCATCTTATAGCCTCATTAGCCTAGGCAATAAAAATTGTGAAATCGTCAAAGTTTACTACAGTGTCGCGCGGACCAATAATATTATTAATCAATGGTTGGACGTTTTCTCTTGTCCGAACTTCTCTGTTACCTCCAAAATATAAGAATAAGACCCAGATGAAGAAGCAATGATGAAGATAAGATGAAGAATTCCAAATAATTAACTGCTTTGAAAATCGCTTAAATCGTGATAACGCTATATCTTACGGACATATACTGTATTGTCTTAATGAAAGAAAATCTCTGTAGTGGGCTGTCGAAAACGAGCAGATGGTCGTCACGGATATCCAGGTAACGTTCACCTGTGAGGGACGATATCACACGTATCAGGAGTCCCATTTCAGTCCATGTAAAATGTCGCCAAACGATGATGTCATCTACACCAGCCTGAAGAGCTCCCTGCTGGAAGGAAGGATCCATAGCCTTCATGTGGTTTACGCCGTACACATACTCTGCCATCGGCATGTACCATAGTGAATCTCGACTCATCACTCCAGGCAACATTTTTCTGTATCTCGACGGTCCATTGGCGATGTTCCCGTGCCCATGTTAATCGTTGCGCCCTGTGTTGTGCAGTCAACAGAGGGACTATCGTGGGACGATGGCTTCTGTACCCAATAAAGAGATGGTTTTGGATGGTGTGGCAGCTTACACGTTGTTGTGCACCAGCGTTAAATTGACGGGTGATCTATTACACTGCTGTCCGTCTATCCACTGTTGCAATGCGGGCTAGCCGACGACGAACTCGTTCATCCACATGCTGTTGTCCGTTGCAGTTGACCCTAGCAGGGATGGTTTACCGGAATCGACGTACTCACAGTGCACCCTTGACACAGTGGTGCGTGAACGTCCGAGTGTCTGCATTACTTCAAAGATGGAGTGACCCCCTTCGTCGGGCCCAGTAATGCCAGCAATCCCTAATTTAATTGCTCTTCATTATATATACATTATATACGCTACCCTACTATAATGGACCGGACAGCAAGATGTGATGGTATAAGGAAAAAAATACTTGCTTTAATAGGAGGATGGTCCTTCACGTGCTGCAATTACACTAGCAACCCTTCTGGGCATATTTTCAATAAGGTTTTGATACACAGCTATGGGTATTTTTGTCTATCCCTTTTGCAAGAATGTCGCTATTTCAGCTGTAGATTTCGGACGTGGCTCACTGGTCCGTAAGCGTCTCTCTAACTCGTCCTACAAATGTTCTTTGGGGTTCAGGTCGGGACTCTGAGCAGGCCAGGGAAGACGTTTTACATACGTATCTTGATACCACTGCTTGATAGAGGCTGCAACATGGTATGGAGCGTTGTCGTCCTGGAAGTAATATCCGTCCATTGCATAAAATTGCCAGAGCGTAGGAAGAACCTGATTGACCAAAATGTACATGTAGGCGTCGGCGTTCAATTTACCCGGAAGAACATGCAAAAGTACTAGGGCATACCACGAAAAACACCCCCAAACAAGTTCACCACCAAACCGAACATGACAGTTGGAACGATACACTCGGGAAACAGACGTTCGCCTGGTATTCGCCAAACTCAAGCACGACCATACGTCTGGAAGAGCGTGTAGCGTGACTCGTGGCTCCATAAAACAGTTTTCCAGTGGTTCACAGTTCAGTGGTGACTTTGCAAACACCAAGCGAGTATGCCTGCTTTGTTGGATGGGGTGATGTTCGGTTTGTGTGCTTGGATATTGAGGGTGTGCAATTATTTCCGCAAAGTATTGGGAAGTGCACTATGACATCTGCCTGTTGAAACTCACTGTTGATGATTTGTAGTGGTTTCTTGCGGTTCTTACGAACCTCACGCTGCAGGACACGCCGATCTCGTTCGGTCAGTTTACGGGGACGACCAACGTGAGCAGTTTGTGTCCCAACTCCCGCAGTCTTCCACTTCTTCACGACATCACCAACAGTTGACCGTGGCTGTGATAATTCTACCGCAATTGCATGAATAGACCTACCATTTGTGACAACCAACTATAACACCTCTTTCAAAGTCAGTGAGTTCCTTTCGTTTCGACCTATTGTCACAATTTCACACTGAACTAACGACGTTACCACTTCGAGTATCGTATTTAACCTTAACAGGTCGCGTGCGAGAACTGGATTTGCATAACCGGTCGGATTTTATGCAAATCCGCTGGCGTCCGTTCCATTATTGCAGAGTAGCATGTGTGTGTGTGTGTGTGATGAAAAATTAACTTGGTTGGCCTATTCTGCATCTTATCATCTCGTTTCGTCTCGTTTGGTGAAATCGCAGAAGTCTACTACTATGTAGCGTGAACCAATCAGAAGATGAATCAATGGTTGGGAGTCTTCTTTCGTCCCATATACCAATCATCTGATGAATGTAATCACGTTCCTCCCGGCAGTTGAAAATTATATAATTGTCACGTTTCTACAAGTTTAGGCCACATGATCCAGAGCACATAAAAAGGTTACCATTGCTCACTCTTCTTTTATATTTTCTCAATCCAACAAGGCGCGGGGCATTTGCAAAATAGACAAGCAGAGCAATTTTCGGAATCGAAAAGGTACAAAGCCAAAGATGTGCGTTTCCCAAAAAAACTCCCGCGCTACCCAACCACTGAGACAGCACATCGGAATAAGATTGTCCATACAACACACTCAATTTACTTCCAGCATGTCGGAATTTTTCAGACAAGGGAAAATCCCTTTGTTCCCTTGCCTTGTTTACGAATGGTTTTAGGTCTCAGTATTGTCACGTCACTTACGAGTGAACACGGTTTTTCCATCAAATACCTCGCATCACATGCTCTTTCTAAAACGAGAAAGGATTGCACTTTTATCCAGTAAAAAATCCGGGGATTTTTTATAAAAGGGTTATTGGGTATCTTTATAGAAATGTGGGCACTCTCTTCATTGATCAACAAGTTCCTTACAAAAAAGCGAACTGTTTTAGATTGGATAAAAGCATACCTAATTTCCAAATCATGTTTACTAGTACAGCTGTCAAAAAGAAATGAATCACCCCGATCGCAATTGCGCAATTTACATCGCAAGACCAAACGGAAGGTAGCAATCGATAGGGATGAATGTTTTCTACAAATATGAATATTTAGAATTTGTCTAAGGGGCCGTCTTCATATTAAAGTGGGTGCTTGAACCGATAATTTCTATACTAACCCCCTCTTTTATCACAAATTTAGATCTTACACACAATTTCAGGTAAAAATAAAAAAGTTTATCAATTTTAATTAAATTTTTCACCGATCTGCTTCATTTTTTTCATCAAATCCGACTGAAATTGTGCGTAGGATCCAAATTTGTGATAAAAGATGGGGTTCGTATTGAAATTATCGGAGCAAGCTCCCAATTTAATATTAAGACGGCCCCTTAAACAAATTTTAAATATTGATTATTTGTAGAAAACATTCATCCCTATCGATTGCTACCTTGTGTTTTGTTCTGCAATGTAACTTGTGCAATTGCGATCGGTTGAGTTGTTTTTTTACGGTTATAATCTAAATGTACAGTCACGGGAAAAAATGAACCACCCCTCTTCATTCAAGCAATTTCAACAGTAGAGAAAATTCAAAGATGGCGCTCGACAGGAATTAACGTGTTCTATAAATTCAAATTCATAAAATTTGCTGAAGAGTCCGTCTTCATATTAAATTGAGCACCAACTTCATAATTTCTAATGGGAACCCCCTATTTCAATACACAATTTCTAATCTATATCAAAATTTAACTTCAAGTAGCAAATTTCATGTCATTAAGTCTAACCGTTATAAGTACAGAAAGATTTGAGCTCCTAATGATAAATCAGTTTCTTAGACTTTTATACAAATATTCCTAAATAATGAATCTGTAGCGAGTAGTACCATGGTACTGTCAAACAACCCAAGCAAAATCCACCTAATATTTTATTTTAAAAATAGTTTTTAGTATGCTATAATAATTATTAAATTAATGTTTGAAAAAATTATTGATTGAGACCTTATTACATTTTTATGGGATTCGATTCAGAAGGACTAGTATGGCCATGCGAATTTCAGCTCATTCCAATAGTTAGATTTTGAGCTGCATTAAATTTTCCTCATTATTGCTGGCAATTTTTAGGGGGCAACAAAAGTTTAAAAAATGCCTAACAAACCTCGGATTATAATTCTCGGATCGTTTACGCTTACAAAGTAAATATAATCATGTAATTCCCAGACCTTGATAGACGAGGTATCTCGTCATTAAAGCAAAACTGACAAGATCTTGATTTTGTCATCGTCAAAATATCAGGAAGATCTTGATGGCGAGATATCGTGTCATTCCAGCATTACTTTCTGAAGAAAATAAGAAGTTAAAGCTTAAAAACTATCCAGGTCATGAAAGCAAAACTGTCCAAATCTTGATGGACGATATATACTGTCATTAGAAGAACTGTCATTGTGAAAACTGACCACATCTTGATTTAGTCATCATAAAGAAATCAGTAATATCTTACTGACGAGATATCTCTTCATTTAGCAAAATTTGGCATATCTTGATGGACGAGATATCTCATCGAAACCACTTGGAGGGTTAAGATTGTCCATTCCGTAAACATTGGTTGGAACAACACCACGCAGCTAAAAATGGGTAAAATTTGTCACGACTTATATTCATGGACAACATTTTGTCACCTTACATTTAAAAAAATTCAATTTGACGACCCTAAGTTCACTCCCTGTCCTTGTCAGATATTCAGGAAAGCATAATCCAAAACACAAACGAAAACACACGATCCGCTGATACTTGATGAATGTGAATGATCGTAACAGAAAAATTTTAAATGTCAAACATGATATATGACTTCTGAACGAATTTCTCAGGGAAACAATTATATGAGCCTAACGCTGAGTTTAAACTTTGGATATTTAATACTTGTTCGCTTTTCGACAAGGTTCTGATGTCTGTTCACTAATAATGGCCATCGATAATTTCGCAATAGGACTTTGCTGTAATCAATTCTAACATCATTAAGGGAATAAAGGAATTGAGGAATAGATGCGAGATTTAGGAATGTATTTCAGGTGAGAATACATCATTAGGAAAGATTAATGAGATGTCAAAGAACGCTCGCGAGAGTATCAATTGAATTCAGCAATGTAATATTAACCCTTGGAGCATTGCTAGATCTCCGACTTCCTTGAAACGATTCCATTTACGCATTTCATAGAAAGTAATCCATTTGAAAGATTATATTGCTCCTCCTGAGATGATGATAAATAGTTTTTTTATGATAACAATCGAAACATATTCATTAATTTTCACTTAATTAATATTTTTTGTTTTAAAAAAAATTAATTAAGTATTTTAAATTTCTTGAAATGATTGTGTAATGCGGAGTTGCTATAGTAGGGTCAGGTAAAATCACCGAACAGGCCGTTGTTTGAAGCTCAAAGTGGTATTCTTGTTTTACTTGCAGGTGGCCAAGAGCAAGGACTCCAAAAAGCATCTGCACTCTAACACCTTGCATGTCAGCAAGACTCCGAGTCCAAGACGACACAGTGCTGGAAACTCCGCTCTGTCCAACTGGTGGCGAAGACCACGATCCAGCTCAGCTTGCGAGCACAACCGGCAAGACAGGACTTACACCATGTGACGTCATGACCTTTCTCCGAAGCCCGTTAAAGAAGATGCTGGCCCTAGTAAGCCATAAGTAGCCAGCATCTATTCTTTACGACAAAGGAATCGGAGAAATGATAACAATTAACCTCAAAAATTCATGATCTTGAACTTAAGAACAATCACATTCCTAAAGAGACCTATTATAAAGCCCAAAACTTTTCACTGAAGTTATATCTCCTTTACCGAATCGTTAATAACTCGATAACAAACCTTCAGCAAGACTTAAGCGTATTATTTATCAGGGGAAAAGTTACTATCGATTTAACTCTAATCTCTTCGTTCCGGAGGTTCACATATGAAAATTGCTTCATGAAACCCGAGAATAAATTTTTGAAATGTTATCCCGGATTACAATTATAGAATTTACCCTTAGTTGGGTCTTAAGAGGCAAAACTATATTGACATGTTCATTAAAAATTCACAAAGGTAAATACAGGGTTATTATAAAGAATCATTCCCTCAGTTGAGTTTCAAGGGGTACTCCTGGTGTTGTGTCAAGATGGGTATATTGAGTTTCAAAAGACAAAATCATATTGGCACGTTCATTGAACCTTTACAAATGTGTATACGTTATTACAAAAAGAATTTTACTCTTATTTGGGTTACAAGAAGCAAAATCATATTCACTTGGACATTCACATATGTTAAGAAATTCAATTAAGAATATGGGGCTTAATTGGGTGTCTAAGTGTCAAAATCATATTCCCATTTTCATTGGACATTCACAAATTTGAATCCGTAATGACAGTTAAGAATTTTACCCTTGATTGTATTTCAAGAGACAAAAGTTAACATATGGACCTCCGTAAGGAAGAAGCGTTAAAAGAAATGCAGCTTTTGCTTTTTCAATTTAAACAGGGTAAAGCTTTACCAGGAACTACTTTCAAATGCTCTCAATCAAGAACCAAGACGATCGTGTTACAATAAACTAAAATAAATATGCTATTGAGAATGCAAGACATATCAATTCCTACTCGAATGAATAAAAATTAGATATTTTTAAACTGTGCAAATATCCTGATAACGTACTTCCATCAATACAACTCTCTTTCTATGTTTGTAACTATTGAGGAATTTGAATATGAAACCAAATATGAAGGAATAATTAAATATGAAAACAAATGATATTACATATGAACCGCTCGTTAAATTCACAGTTTTCTTTATATTTCAATATCCTGAAAACGTGCTTCCAGCAATGAAACTCTCTTTTTACGTTTGTAATTAAACCGAAATATTAAATCAAATATGAACCACTCTTTTAATTCATGGCTCTCTCTTTATTCGGATAGCCTAAAAACGTGTTCCCAGCATTTCAACTCCCTCCACGTTTACGACGAATAAAGAGTTTGAATGCTAAAAATGAAATATGAATCCCAATTGCTAATGATAAAGTATGAAAACAAATATAACTGAACATGAACCACTCGTCAAAATCATGATATTTTCCTTGAAAAGAAAGAAAAAATAGTGTAAAATATAGCTTCGACATAATTTCGAACTCTTATGAATAAATATTCATATTCTCTTGATGAAAATAGACATTTTAGCAGCCGTTACTATCTATGAAGTTCTTATCAACACTAATATAAATAGCAAGCGTTAAACTTTTTTGCAAAATTGAAGTGAAACTTTATTAATTATTTACAATATTTGCATCAGAAGAAAATCAATAGTTTACATCATTCCAAAAAGCTTTTCTTCAGTAATTAAGAATGATGAAAAAAGTGATGCATTTTAAATTCTCCTGTCTGATATTCAGCTACTATGTATAGGTTTTCTCTTCATTTTCAATCAGTTAAAATCAACCAATGCAATACGAGAAAACCAGTTCTGTCCCATCTAATTGGTTGAAAAATTAATACAGATCTGGCAAACTAAGTTTAAGAATTTCCTACATTTTGTAGATTGTAAAGTTTTAAAAAATCAATAATTAGTTGCATCTTATTTTGCTCTATAATAGCACATATATATGCAGGATCAAATAAATATCTTACTTAAATAAATATATATATATATATATATATATATATATATATATATATAATCACGTTTTCTAAGTTCTTAATGGACTCTATTCATTCAGACTACTCTAAAATAAATTCCATAAATAGTCCATAAAAGGTTTCGACAAGCCATCAATAAAATAATTTTTTAATAAACTACTGTATCACTGTAATCTTGGCGTTTGATGCATTTTTCAACGCATAAAATTTTTAATAAGGAATCCTTTTTGAAATCTGTGTTATGATAGGAATTTTCTGTACAAACCATACAGATATATTTTACTTCCTGTTACTCAAATGTCTCACGCATGATACAGATCTAGGATACCTTAAAATGTAAAATATCGTCTGTTTGGCGACGTTTGGTGTTTAATCTAACTGGGTAGACCAATCAGCATATGAATTTGGAATTCGTTAGTTTTGAAATTTTTATGGTCTAAAATCGTATTTCATAAATAATCCAAAATGGCGTTACGTCCGAAATACTTATAGGAAGGAAGTTTCTGAACTGACACTAACGCCACCTACATATAGTTTGAAAGAAAAAACTTCCTTTTTAGCTTTTTGGTAATCGTTAAAAAACAGTTTCGATAAAGTATTTCAACTCCTCTCCAAAAGTTTAGAAAAAACTTAGCTATTCGATAATGCATAACTATTTTAAGTATTCTAAAGTATCATCTATACACAACACAGTCAATAGTACCTCTAGATATACTATGCACTAGAGTAATTTGGAAACGCTTTTAAGAGAAGGGTTGTGTGATGTATCCAAAAGGATTAACGATGATCAACGTCTTGAATATTAAAAAATATTACGCGATGTAACAAACTACTTGAACCAACTTCCAGTCGAATTTATAATGCGGTGAACATACTTTCTAGTCTTTATTTTTTATCGAACTTGGTCTTCAAAGTAAAGTTTAACCGCTCAACTCTAATTTCTTATGAAAAAACTGCATCCACTCTTCGCAAATATAACAATTCAGAAATTGTAATAGATGGCTTTAAGAGTAACGCAACGATCAAATTGTAAACAAAAAAACATTGCTCCCAATTTTGTTTAGAATTTCAAAAAAAATTTTAACTTAAGCTGTTGAAATACAGTAACCTCTCTTTATATCACAGTTAAGTGTATCGCTGTAGATGTTATTACCATATTTCACTTGGCATAAATAGGAAGATAACACCATATTATTCGGTTAATCATTTCTTTCTAATAAAATCCTTTGAAAAAATATTTTTTATTTCTCCTTTTCTTATAATGAAATCCCTTGTAAATATTCTGCTGGTTCATTTCTTACAATAGAATCCCTTGTAAATATTTTATTTCTCCTTTCCTTACAATGGAATCCTTCGAAAATATTTTGTTGGTTTTTTCCTTTAGAAAGATACTTTCAAAATAATATTTCATTAATACATTCCTTAGAATAGAATCCCTTGTAAATATTCTATTGGTCTTAGCTTTAAAATATAATACTTTGGAAAGATTTAAAATCTCCTTTCCTGAAATTAGAATCCCTTGCAAATAAGCGGTTGCTACATTCTTTCGAATAAAATTCGTTGGAAATATTTTATTTTTCCTTTCCTTAAAATGAAATTCCTTGTAAATATTCTGTTGACTCTTTATTTATAAAAAAATACTTTGTAAATAATTGATATTTTCCTTATAATGGAATCCTTTTTAAATGTTTTGTTGGTCCTTTCTTTAGAATATAATCCTTAGGAAATATTTTATTTTTTATTTCTTTAGAATGTAATCCCTTGTAAATATTCTGTTGGTCCTTCTTATGAGCAGATTCCTTTGGAAAGATGTTATTTTATTTTATTTTATTTTTTCCTTCAAGTAGAATCCCTTGCAAATATACGGTTAGTCATTTCTTTCGAATAAAATCCTTTGAAAATATTCGGTTAGTCATTTCTTTCGAATAAAATCTTTTGAAAATATATTTTTTCATTTCTCCTTTTCTTATAATGAAATCCCATGTAAATATTCTGTTTGTTCATTTTTTGGAACGAAATACTTTGTAAATACTTAATTTCTTCTAACTTAGAATTGAATCCCTTGTAAATACTCTTTTGGATCTTTCTTTAGAGTAGTAAAAATAACCCTTGTAAATATTTTATTTCTCCTTTCCTTACAATGGAATCCCTTATAATGGAATTCTTTAGAAAGAATCCTTTAAAAAAAATTTCATTAGTGCATTCCTTAGAATAGAATCCCTTGTAAATATTCTATTGGTCTTAGTTTATAATAGAATACTTTGAAAATATTTTAAATCTCATTTCCTGAAATTAGAATCTCTTGTATATATGCGGTTGCTACATTCTTTCGAATAAAATTCGTTGGAAATATTTTTCCTTTCCTTAGAATTGAATTCCTGTAAATATTCTGTTGACTCTTTCTTTATAAAAAAAATACTTTGTAAATAATTGATTTTTTCCTTATAATGGAATCTTTTTTAAATGTTTTGTTGGTCCTTTGTTTAGAATATAATCCTTTGGAAATATTTTATTTTTCCTTTCTTTAGAATGTAAACCCTTGTACATATTATGTTGGTCCTTCTTAAAAGCAGATTCCTTTGGAAAGATGTTTATTTGATTTTATTTTTCCTTGAAGTAGAATCCCTTGCAAATATTCGGTTAGTCATTTCTTTCGAATAAAATCTTTTGAAAATATATTTTTTATTCCTTGTAAATATTCTATTGGCTTTTCCTTTATAAAAATCTTTTATAAATAATGGATTTCTTCTTTATAATGGAATCCCTTTTAAATATTTTGTCTGTCCTTTCTAAATAATAGTATCCTTTCGAAAGATTTTTAATTTCTCCTTTTTTTCCAATATAATTCCTTGTAAATATTCCGTTTCTCATATCTTTAAAACAATTCCTTTGGCAAAAAAAAAAAATTTATTTCATTAAACTAGAATTACTTGTAAATATTCGGTTTTTACTTTCTTTTGAATAAAGTCATTTGAAAATATTTAATTGCTGCTTTCCTAAGAATGGAATACCTTGTAAATATTCGGTTGGTCTTTTCTTCAGAACAGAATCCTTTGGAAATGTTTTATTTCTCTTTTCCTTTTAATATAATCCTTTGTAAATATTCTAACGTTCCTTTTTTTAGAACAGAACACTTTGGAAAGATTTAATTGCTATTTTCATTAGAATGGAATCCCTTGTAAATATTACGATGGTCTTTTCTATAGAATAGAATCATTTGGATACATTATATTTCTCTTTTGTTTAGGATGGAATCCCTTGTATATATTCAGTTGTTCCCTTCGTTATAATAAAACGTTTTCGAAAATTTTATTTCTCTTTTCCTTTAGATGGAATAGCTTGTAAATAATCGGTTGGTACTTTCTTTCAATAAAATTCTTTTAAAATATTTAATTTTGACTATTTTCCTTATAATGGAATCTCGGTAAATATTCTGTTGTTTCTTTCTTTAGAACAGAATACTTTGCAAATATTTTATTTGTTCTTCCTTATAAAAAATTGTCTTGTAAATATTATGTTGCCACTTTTACGCAGAACAAAATCCTTTACAAAATTTTTTTTCTTCTTTCCTTAAAATGTAATCTTTTGTAAATATTCTGTCGTTTTTTCTCTTGAACAGAATCCCTTGTAAATATTTTATTTCTCTTTTCATAAGAATGGAATCCCTTGTAAATATTCTCTTGGTCCTTTCTTCGAAACAAAATCCCTTTTTATTATGTTCGTCTTTTCTTTAGAACAGATTCCTTTCAAATGATTTTTATTTCTCCTTTCCTTAAAATTGAATTGCTTGTAAAAAAATTTCGGTTTATACTTTCTTACAAAGAAAATCCTTTGAAAATATTAAATTTATTCTTCCTTATAGTAGAATCCCTTGTAAATAATATGTTGGTTCTTTCTTTAGAACAAAACGCTTCGAAAATATTTTATTTCTTCTTCCTTAGAATAGAATTCCTTTTAAATGTTTTGTCGGTACTTTCTTTCAAATAAATTTTTTTAGAAATATTTTATTTCTCATTTCCTTGTAATGGAAACCCAAGTATACTTTTTAAGATTTTATTTCTTCCTTCTTCGAATGGTATCCTTTGTAAATATTCTAGTGTTCTTTCTTTAGAACAAAAGCCCTTAAAAATATTTTATTGCTCATTTCGTTAGAATGGAATCGCATGTAAATATTCTGTTGGTCATTTCTTTAGAATATAATGCCTTGGAAAACTTTAATTGCTGCTTTCCTTAGAATGAATTTCTTGTAAATATTCTGTTAGTCTTTTCTATTGAATACAATCATTTGGAAATATTTTATTTCTGCTTTCTTTAAAATGCAATCCCTTGTAAATATTCGGTTGGTACTTTCTTCCGGATAAAATCAGTTTGAAATATTATATTTCTCCTTTCCTTAGAATGGAATCCCTTGTAAATATTCTGTTAGTTCTTTCTTTAGAACAGAATATTTTGAAAATATTATATTTATTTTTCCTTATAATGGAATCCCTTGTAAATATTATGTTAGTCCTTTCTTTAGAGTAGAATCCTTCGAAAATATTTTTTTTTCTCCTTTACTTGCATTGGAATATATTTTTACTTACCTTGAAAATATTCTATCAATCTTTTCTTTTGACCAAAATTATTTGCGAAGATTTTATTACTCTTTTCCTTCGAATAAAATTCCTTGTAAATATGTTATAGGTCTTCTCTTTAGAAAGGAACCCATTGGAAAGATTATTTTGATCATTTCCTGATAACAGAATATTTTGATAAAATCCTATTTGTCAAGAAGATCAAAATTGGTTGGAAATCATGTTAAGAAGTCTACCATTTTCAGGGACTTGAAGCACTTAAAAACCAGCTCAGGATAGTGATAAAAGCATATTCCAAAGTCAATAAAGAATAAAATAAGAACACCCACATGCTTAGTGGTGTTTCTGGGAACTAAAGAAATTAAACCTGCCTCAGGATGGTAAAGCATCTAGAACCCATCCAAAGCACCCTTCTTAACCAAAATGGGGCAGATTTTCCGCTTTTGGACCTTGCACCATAAAATCCAAATACCCAATCCAATCCTCAACCGAAATGTAAACGGTTTCGTTCCCTTGCAGACCAACATGCGAAATGATTCTTTGAATACATACTATGTTACTCTCAAAGACTTCTAGCTCAGTTTTGTTCGTCCTCAGTTGAATTTTAAATTTGTGAACATCAGACGAACTCTTAATCTGTTTTTTTAACTTTGAGGATTCAAATGTGTCCTGTTTCAATCAGCCTTTTCCCATGCGCTCTCTTGTCACAATATCAAATTAGGGTATTTACAAACATCGTCAAGTTAAGTTAGAGACATTGCCCAGCAGCTAAGACACGTCAAATACATATATTGTCAAATCACCTGTCTCAACCAGTTTGCTTGACCTTTTGCTAAGGGCCTTCTGTTACAGCACGAAGTTTCATAGAGACATTTACAGACAGTACCAAGCATCTAGATTCGTCAAGTACAGACATTTTCAAGTCACTTGTTTCAACTAGTTAGCTTAGTCTTCTCCCATAGTTCCTTCTGCCATAGTATAAAATTGCTTAAAGGCATTTACAGTTATTGTGAAATTAAGTCAGACATTTGCAAGCATCTAAACACGTCAAGTACAGACATTGTCGCCTGATTCAATCAGTTAGCTTAGCCTTTTCCTATGGGTCCTTTTGCCTCAATATGAATTTATTATAGGACATTTATTGACACTGTGAAGTTAAGTCACGGACTTTGTCAAGTCACCTGCTTCAACCAGTTAGTTTAACCTTTTCCAGCGGTTCTTCTTGCCATAATAATTGATTCTTGCATAATATGAAATTTCTTAAAGGAATATACAGACATTGTTAAGTTATAGACAATGTCAAGCATCTAAATACTATGTCAAGTATACACATGGTCAAGCCACCTGTTTCAACCAGTTAGCATAGCCTTTTTCAATGGCTATTAAATTTTTTAGGGGCATTTACAAACATTATCTCGTGTGAACGGGTGCAAATTCTTAATCAGTAAGACCCTGAAAGAAAGGAAGAAAACTGTAAATTATCTACCATGTGCACAAAGATATTCCATCTTTTATCGTAATTTCACAAAATTTAAACATAAAATATAAAATATATAATGTGTAAAATTTGTATTTTTTTCGACCCTTGCTATACTGCTTCCTACTGTATAGTAAACAATTTTTTGTTGTCCCTCAAGAAGAGCGATATAACGAGAGGTTACTTGATTTGTTAATTCCATTAAAACTTGTGACAGACACAAAAACCTGTTCTACTAATTAATTCAATATTATAAACATCTATGTAGAATTCATAACGGTATAAATATATAAGAGGGATATTTTCAATGTAAACATACAACCCAGCTGAAAGACGACGACTTTACTTCCTATTACCAAACTAATCTCGCATGTTACATAGCAGGGTTACCTTAAAATTAGTTTTTCACCATTCTGGCGACTCTTACCATTGATGTGGCCTATAAGTAGCTTTCTTATATAAATTCAGAATTCATTAATTGGAATTTCTATTGGTGACGTACGTAAATCATATTGGAAAAAAAGTCGTGTGATGTCACGTCCTAATTACACACACGTACAGGAAGCCCGTTCCACCACAAAAACTTTGCCACTACCGTAGACGTGAAATATAAGTAGACTGAGAGCTTATATTGAGAGGAACCTCGAAACACGTGACCAACGCATTGACTAGTAGTCACAGTTGCTCTGTGAAAATCTGACTTGGTTGGCCGATTTGGGATTTCATCGCCACGTTTTTAGATATAACATCTTATGACACGGTAGATATGTGAGTGTGCATTTCTATAGAGTGGCTACAAAAATGGCTAAATAGTCAAAGTCGACTACTACGTCGCACGGACCAATCAGATGATGAATCAATAAATGATCGTAGTCTCCCATCCCGTGAATCAATCAGATGAATGCTTCATCACTTCTACGGCGTGGCGACAAAAAGTAGCATAAGGGTCACTTTATTACACGGTTTGTTCACTTGATCCTGGGCACACTAAAAAAGGTGTTACCACTCCTCACTCTACTACGTTTAAATCTCTTCTATGACCACCACCTCCATTTAGTTTGACAGAAAAACCTCTCATACATAATTATGAGAAATTTTCAATTTGTGCAAGAACAAACTACAAAAAAAAAATACTTTTGGTTAGGAGCTAATTTGATTTATCGCCGTTTTAACGATTCTAGCCGTTAATTTTTAATATAATCTACACGCCAAAATTGCATTGCAGGTTACATCAAAAGTTCCAAAAAGGGTTGCCAAAACACTAACGCACTCGGCATTTAGCTTTACACGAACACTGTCTCATATAGTATTTGGCTTTAAATGCCGTACTTGAATCATAAAAAATGTAAGCTAGTAATACATTAACAAGGCATTTTCAATACTTAAAAATCAAAATCCCTACCATCTGAAGTTTATAAAATTTGCGTATAACATTCTTTTAAGTACCCTTATGGTACAGTAGTGATTAATAAGTATTTTTTTAAACAAAGTTGAAGTGGTGGTTCACGATCGAATGAACCTACGTGTAACAATAAAATAGGACATAATAAAAGTACAAAATAGATAGGGACGAGCTGCTAAACTTTTTGAAGGAGGGATCAGTCTAATCCGTTTCATGCTGCATCGGTTGATTTAGGGCCGCTTCACACAAACAAAACCCGGGTCAATCTGAATCCAGTAGAAACTGACAAAGATTCGGGAAAGCCACTTCCATAAGATATAGCTTGTTCGTCTCAAAATCTTCCCCACTGCCAGAACCAATGTTCCGCTTTAAATGCACCCGAATCTACATTAGTCTCGATTAATACTGGATTCAGATTCATTTGGATTGACCCGGTTTCTGTTGGTGTGAAGAGGCCCTAACTACGATTCGGAAAAGCCACTTTCAATTGAAATAGCTTGATCGTCTCAAAACCTTTCACAATGCCTGAATCCGGAGCGTTCCTCTTCAATGCATCCTAATCTATGTTAGTCTGTTACTGATGGGTTTAGATTGATTAGGATTGATCTGGATTCTGCATATTGTTAGGAGACTTAGTTTGCGCCTGTTGACGAGTTAAGATTTATGTTAGCTGCTTAATAGTATCGGGGCGTTTTTGTAATAAAGAGTCATTATTTTGGTCTCTTTAGGATATAGGATATATTTCATATCCTTAATGAATGTACTACCAAAAGAGAAACTAAATTTATTGCAATGAGAAAGTTCTCTTCATGGTGTAAAGAGTAAAGATGGGAGTTTTGTCTCACAATGCTCATACGAGTACTTGAATTTGGCCGGCCAAAAATAGAAAACCTAAAGAGAATGTATCGTGTACTTAACTATGAAAGAGCACTAAGTCACAAAAAATTGTTTTGATATGTGCATAAATGGCCATTTACTGATACTGAACAAAATGGATCACAATGTGAAAAAGCACTTTATGGTGTAAAGAGCATAGAATATGAGTTTTGTCTCTCTATGCCTCATGCGCGTACTTGAAATAAATGGCCGGCCAAAAATTGAAAACCTGAAGAGATTGTATTGTGTGCTTAACAATGAAAAGGCATTAAGTCCCAAAACATTGGTTTAAGATATATGTATAAATGGACTAACTGACAGTATATTTTGTCTAATAAGAAACACAATTGTGTAAAATTTTATTGTGAAGAAAACATAAAGAACTAGTTCTTAATGTATTTTGCCTATAGCCAGAAATAGGAAACCTGATGGGATTATTTCGTGAGTACACCATTAAAAGGCATCGTGTCCATAAAGACAGTTTTTGAAATAAAACTGTATACTTGATCCTTCTGTACCGACAATGTTTAGCAGAATTAATGAAAAGGTAGGTCAGAATGGAAACAATGTAAATCCTAATGATAAACTTCCTGACAAACCTGAATCCGAGATACTTACAGTCCTAAACTTGCATAGGCCTAGAAAATGTTCATCAATATGCTAATATAAAACTGATTTGAAACTATGCTTTAAAGGTAATGAGAATGCAAATATATGCAATGCTTCATACCTGAAGTTTAGCTACGAAAGGAACTGTGAAAATAGAAACATCGCAGAACCTTATAAGAAATCAGCATATTTGATGAGTATAAATATATTCAATGTTTCACAATACACGAATGCTGTATACTTGAACATGAATACGTGATCTTGCAGGATTAACAAAACGTTAAGTCATTAAAACGTTAATTGATGTTTGAGAGTTGTCAAATTTGACTCGTACTTTTTTATAAAAAGTGAGTCGAACGCAAACAAACCATCAAAGAGACCATGTTCAGAAAAATTGATGTAATTTTTGTCCCGTTATACAAGCATTAAATGCCTGTAGGCCGGATGGTACTTGACTCTTGATCTTTATAAAATGTGAGATCTTTGTAAAATGCAGAAACCAACTACAAAAGGGCCCGATTATGAGGCCATGTTCGAAAGAATGCTTAGAAATATTTAAGTAAGCTTTGTCTTGTCTTGCCGTTCTGGATAGAAGCACTAAGTTCCTATATCCAGGACGGTACTTGACTCTTGCTCATTTTAAAATGTGAGTCGCACACGAACCAACCATCAAAGAGGCCAATTATCAGGCCGTATTCAAAAGAATGTTTGGAGATATTGTGTTGTAAGCTTTGTCCCGTTATACCGTTTCTGGACTCCGGTGTTAATTGCCTATAATCAGGATGGTACCTCACTCTTGCTTTTTATAGAAAGTGACTTGCAAATCGAACTTAACAACAAAGAGGCCCAATATGAATGAGGCCATATTCAAAAGAATGTTTCGAGATATTGTTGTAAACTTTGTCCGTTATACCGTTTCTGGACTCCGGTGCTAATTGCCTGTAATCAGAATGGTACCAGACTCTTGCTTTTTATAGGAAGTGAGTCGCAAATCGAACCTAACAACAAAGAGGCCCAATATGAATGAGGCCATATACAAAAGAATGTTTAGAAATATTGTTGTAGGCTTTATCCCAGTATACCGTTCCTGGATACTGGTGCTAATTACCAGTAGTCAGGACGGTACTTCACTCTTTCTATATAGAAAAGAAGTCGCACGCGCGAAACAACCATCAGAGGCCAATTATATGGCTATATTCGAAAGAATGTTTAGAGGTACCGTTCCTGGTCACAGGCACTAATTGTCTCTGTAGTCAGGATGGTACTTGACTCTTGCTCTATATAGAAATTGAGTCGCACACAAAACCAACTAAGAGGCCAATTATAAGGCTATATTCGAAAGAATGTTTAGAGATATTGTTGTGAGCTTTGTTCCGTTAACTGTTCCTGAATAAAGGTTGTTGTTGTAAACATAAAGGCTTGTAAATAGAATATGATATGCACGAAAGACTTGTATAGCAATGTGGTGCTTGTATTGAAAAAAAATTCAAATGTTAAACTATTTGCAGTCTAAGGAAAGTCATACGTTGGTCCAACATCATTCTTACGGCACAAAGCAGGCTGAAATGCGCACGCATATCGACATAATTTCTGTTCAGAAACCGATTATATCGAGCGTATAGACGCATGTCCAACAAATGAGGCTCCCCTAAGGCAGCCCTCACACCGAAGTGACAAAAGCCGTGTCCTAAGTGATACGATGAGACCAATCAGGGGTGTCGGCGTGAGCGGTGAAAACGCTGTTTTGGGTCTGTTTCGCAGTACGCTTCCACGGCTTTAGGAACATCCAACACAGGCATGCGTAACCCGTCGGCGTGCAGCAAAAAGGTCTTAGGTATGTACATGTTAGCATGTTGTGATCATCTATCTGCTCAATGTGTGACCTGCTTTAGACTTGCGGATTCGTTTCTTTTAATATGTGTTCGACAACGGTTACAAAACTATTTCACTGCGTGCTAAAACAGTCCTATTACGTTTATATAGTCTACTACATATCTACTTGTAAATAAACTGCTAAAATGCATTATATATTAAATACTAAATAAACGTATTTATAAAATGTTTCACAGATTTCTATGTATATTTTAGATCTATGATACAAAAATAACTGGAATAAATTAAGAGTTGAGTAAAGCTTAAACATTACAATGAATTGAAGATTGAAAATTTTAATAATGCCTTAGCTATAAAACCCTAAAAAGACCTGTTCCGAAAAAACATTTACTTTTGGGTCTGATGGTAAAATTATTGTTACGTTTACGAAGAAATTTATGCTATAGGCTTGAATGTCGTTCAAATAGAATAATCATCAGTTATGTAGTTTATGATAGACGTAAAACTAAAAACATTGTTTGTTACACTGCTTTCAAAATATATTCGACATATCGGTTTGGGCACGCGTACTGTAGTTTTGCTACCGCTGTGATTTCATATGTGGAGTGATTCGAAATTCCTTGGCCAAACTGTGAAGGATAGTAGGGTGAATGATTTGCACGTGCATCTTGATACATGAGTCCGGTGTATTAACACTTATTTCATGATGTCTTCTGTAAACCAGTAAAACAATACACATAAAATGAACATTAGAAAGAACAGTAAGAATAGAATATGAATCACATGCTGTCTTTAAGAGAATTCTAAGAATGTTATCTCAGGTGCAATCGAACAAGATATGCTCCTCGTCAAAACGACCGTAGTTTAAAATTATGTGGTCTTGTCTTGTCCTCGGATCTTTTCCTTCGGGCTTGATCCCTGACGGTCGTCAATAGTTTGTTGTATTGCTCCAGTGCAACGTTAACTAAATGTCTACCTACCTCATCAAGGAAATCTGATAGAGAGAATCAAATTGGACATTTTTTGTCAAAGAATGGGCGTCGGTTTTTCCATTTCCATTGGCAGCGCCACGTGTTACATCAGCGATTTTCAACCTGTGTGCCACAAGAACGACATTTGTGTGCCTTACAGATGGTAAAAAGGTTTCAATTGAGTGAGATTTAACACACGCACATTTCAAAGGTTTCATTTTGAACTTTTAACAAGCGTGTTCAAAAATAGTTTCAGTACTAGTATTTTTAACACTCGTTTATATAAATAATTCTGATAATTGTTTTTATTAAAGTATCACTAAATCGTTTCAAGATTTTTAAGAAACCATTTTGGAGTTAAACGGCTGGCCAGTTATGTTCTTGTAATTCATTCATAATAATGCCACTTTTCATAAGATGGGAAAACATGTATATACCGGGTGGTTATAATTAAAGCATCCCTGTTCAGAGCACTGTAGAGAAAAAAACAGTGGTTATAAGAGCGCCAAATCTGCGTGGTATACATTTCAAAACATGGGGAAACGAATGACGGAAAAAATTTTAGTTCCAAAAACGAACAATAGTGGAAGAGATGGCGCTGCGAACAGTTCGTAGTGAAAAAATAATTTAATGAAATGGCCTTACAATCGTGATGCATATTAATTACAATTTGTAAGTGGTATAAGAATGCGATAGATACTGACAATAGTCATAAACAACCAAATGTCAATTTAATTAATGCATCTAAAAAATGTTACACATGGAACGCAGAAGGAAAGAAGGCTGTTGAAAGAGGTCATTGGCAGTGTTCAATGTGTCCACCGTGTTGAAGAAGCAACAACTGGTACCGTGTGATGTTCAACAACTGCACGTAAGTGATCTTTCGTGATATTGCGCGTGTGTTAGATGACTCTGTCCTTCAAATCTGCAAGGTTCCAAATACTTCCCTGATAAACCATACTTTTTAGGTAACCCCACAGCCTAAAGTCAGAAGGGCTCAGATCTGGCAAACGGGTTGGGGGCATGAAGATGGGAATGCGCGACAGACTACTCCATTTTCTATAAAATGCTGTCGCAACAACTATTGAATAGGAACTGTTGGTCGCTTCCAATTATAATTCGAAATTAATATGCATCACGATTGTAAGGTCATTTCATTAAATTATGTTTTTGCTAGGAACTGTTCGCAGCGCCATCTGTTCCCCTATTGTTCGTTTTCGGAACTAAATTTTTTATTCCTTTATTCGTTTTCCCATGCTCTGAAATGTATACCACGCAGATTTGGCCCTCTTATGACTACTGTTTTTTCTCCACAGTGCTCTGAACAGGGATACTTTAATTATAACCACCCTGTATATATTTGCAATCCGAGGAAAAGTGACATTATTATGAATGAATTACTAAAACATAATTCTCCAGTCTTTATATATATAATATATATTATAGTTTATGTGTACTATATGGAATGAAAAAGGTTGAAAATCGCTGCGTTAGGAGTATAACAGGCATCTCAGAATTTGTGTAGAGCTGAATTCAAATAGGAAGCATGAGGGCGTAAAACGACACGCCCAGATCACAAGCAGAGGTAGTTGAAATCATTTCAACTTTTGCCGTCTCTGATTGTCCTGAACGTGTTACTTTGCGCCTTGCGTTTCCTATTTGAATTCAGCTTTATGTTCCATCACGAGTAAAATCCGCGTTGTGAATGAAGAACTATTTTTAAAAAAATAGAAAGATTTGGCAAACGTGTTAAACATTGCCTTCTATCACTTATCACAGGGCTGTCACAGCTTAGACACTTGAGCAAGTAGCATAAATTCTTAAAAATAGCAAAATTAGTACGTTAATTCAAAGAGAAATTTCATTTCAAAATAAAATAACAAATACTTTCTTACTATTAAATCCAAATTTCCAACACTGTCTTAATAGGAAGAAGCATTTCTATCGTCATTAAACTTAGAATAACGTTTTTGGATTGATATAAAATGGCAACCTGTGGCGACCCTATATGAAAAAAAACCTTAAGTCTTCAACTTGGGAGAAGCACATTTATTTCATCAAAAAGTGAGATATACCACTATTTTTGGTGTAATGGTCATAAAGAATGACAAAAAGTGCAAAACAATAACACAAAAAATGAAAAATTCGACAAAGAAGTATAGATTCATATTATCGGTTAAAAACGAAGTACTTAATTTTGGAATTGTTACAATTTTCCAAAAAAAGTCGCCAAAATTTTCAAGACGTTTTCAAAACTTTAAAAATAGGATCTTTTGAAACGATTTTGCTTAGGTACTCCTTGTTGCCAAGTTGAATAATATCAGCAAAAAGTCGCCTGTGGGGAAGCCTTACTACAAGCAACTGTGCATACATCTTTTGACAAAAATGCTTACTTTGATGCACCCTACAACCCTTTAAACTTTGGCCATAGAACTTCAATTCATCCCAATACTACCTTATGAAATGTTTACTTTTGGTGCAAAAAGTATTTTATTCCTGTAAATAAATATTGAATTATAACTAATTTTTTATGTGTAGAAATTTTGACTCTGCATCGTCCATTGGCAAGGACGGGCTGACTTTGAAGAGGATGTGGAAAATTTCACATCGGCCGGTATGCTTAAGGCATACTTAAAAAAATTTGTGTAACAGAAATGTACAAAAAGTTTAAAAATCATTATAAACATAACGTGAAAACAAATGTCCTGATCTACTCATCCTTTCTATTCGGCACTTTTATCAGACAAGACAGCTTTATCAATCTAAAAGCAGTCTATTATTTTAGTCTTTGACCTGCAGAAAAAAGATACGAAAAATAAAAATAAACTAACAAACTTTTATCTTCCTAATCATCAACTCGCCTGGTTGTTGTCTTGACGAGGTATCTCTTCATTAGCAAAATTAACCAGATCTTGATGGTCGACATAACTCGTCCTCAGAAAAAAGCTGACCAGATCTGAATCTCGTCATCATAAAAAAAAATCAGTGTAATATCCTGATGACAAGGTCAAAATCTATCAGATCTTTATGGACGAGATATCTCGTCGAAACTACTAGGAGGGTTAGCAATAGATCATGTCTAATGAATTAAAGTAATTTCAACAAATGTACTTTCTGCTCATCAGGTGGGTGTCGAGATATTTCGTCATTAGCAAAATTGATCTGATCTTTATGAACGAGATATATCGACTAAATCCCTTTGAGGTTTAAAAATGACCCGTCGGACTGTCAATGGATTTTATCTGGCCCTTCTATAACCACTCTCCATCCTTCAATCACTTCAAAAAATTATAAATATTTAGTAATTACATTTTCAATTAAATATAAGAAATTATGAAGAGTGTTGAGTGAAAATTGTAAAGTTTAAAAGTGGCCACTCAAAAAATTTTCATTCACTGACATTAATTTTTGGAAGTCTCTCTCTCCCAGTTCGTCTTTGCCCATTGGACTATCTTGTATTCCTAGCATAGTTTGCTTTAAATTGTATGGAAGCTTAAAATGTTACTTTGTGATGCTCAAATTATTCTATACTAATAGGTAGGAACTATTTGACGATGTTAATGTGCTGTGTTATTCATAAGGTAAAGTCCTATACGTGTGCTGGATTGTTTAAAATAAGCATGTGAGTGTCTGTGTATGTTGAAAACTGTTCATTAATGATCTTGAAGCTGAATTGTTAACTCGATCGATCACACCTTGTGAACAATAACTTTAAAATAAGCATGCTATACAAGAACTCAAATCGATGTGGTACTTTCTAAAATAAATAAGGGATAAAATCTTTAACTGGAAGCATTTAATAAGTAATTCGTTTCAAGCATATGCCAGGATTGAGAGAGGGTACTTATTATTGAGCGAACTAATTACCCCGGTGATTGCCATTTATGATTTTGCGTATGTCAAGCTTTTCCAGACAGGATTTCACACCTTTTCACAAATCGACTGACCCAAGGTCGACTGCTTTCTCGTCGGAGCTGCACTATACAATCTGGTGAGAAGGCAGGTGACCTTAGATAAGCCCATTTCTACAAGGGTGGGAAAGGTACAGCATGAGGCCCAATCGTTTGCTCGAAAATATAAAACTTCGGGATACTACCTTTACGATATGTAAGGCAGGATATTGAATCAAATACTTTCAACATCGACCTAACATTAAATCTCTCATAATGGATGACAGTGGACTTTCAAAATCACCAAAATAAATTTTTTTAAATTGATTTTTGAACTTAAGTTTTACAAATCAATCGATATCGAACTTTGTGGGTAGCGAAAGGAATTTTATAATTACTATTATTTTTCACGAAGTTACTTATAGAACAACGTAAAACATATTGTGGATAGGTATAAATCTGCTACAAAAGCGCATTATTCTCCTATAGACAGTTTTCTAACTTCAAAAATGTGTTTTATTTCATTCAAAATTTTTGTGATAATCCTTGCAATCGGTTGTATATACGCAAATGCAAATGAAAAATCTGTCTGAAATTTTGGTTTAAAATGTTGTTTTACTTAACTTTTTTAACCAAATTTTAACGTTTTAGCGCAATTTGTTTACATGGAAAATTAATATCCATGGAAACTCTCAATTTTTGCTAATTTATGGGAAATTTTTCCACATTTTATGGGATAACTTCCACTTAACTTTTAATATTTTTGTTTTGAACTTTGTAGACTTTTTCGTGAGAAAGCAGCAAATTTTATAATCGAGTAGAAGCTTCTGTACCGGATGAAATGGTGTGATGACCAAAATGGCAGCGTAATGAACAAGATCTTTGGATTTCACCACTACAATATTTATTTTAACATCCTACAGTAGATATGGACAGCAAAATTACAGATATTTTGGAACAAGAAGGGTTCGGCAGAGGTTAGTGAGCGTGTCCTCGCTCTCTCAGGTCTCAATGGATCTCTGGCCTCTTCCAGCCAAGGCGCCAGCTGAAAACCACCTGTCGATGGAATTTTGAGTATTCTCAAGGGGCCTGAGATCGTAGGAGATCGTAATGTCAGTGTAACGTCAGATGAAGAGGGTTATGTCAAGAGCCCAGAACTTTATGATCAATGTAATGTCAAATGGAGTGCTGTAATAGTACTTCTAGGGTCACTTTGGTAGACAGTTGAAAAGAGTTTTATCATCTCCCATTAGGGAATTCTTGAATATGTTTGCTTTATGTCGGGTTGATCAGAGAAACCACCTTTAGAGTGTTACACTGTCAAAGTTGTTTTGAAAGTCCATTGTCTCCTTGCAACCAAGACAAATAATTAATAACAATTTTTGTTTTCTGGAAGGAGCTTCGGAATAAAAAAACTTCAAGGAGTTTAAAATTCCCTGAAAAACCTGTTTTTAGCTTGATGCATATAATGTAACAAGGTCCGTTGAATTACATACCACCACGAATCCAATAAGTGGAATAGAAGAAATTGATAGTACCATGTCACTGATAAAAAAATACAATGCCCTTTGAACTTTAAGAAAACCCCAATCAGTGATTTGAGTTTCCACTGAACGTATTTTTCAAACAATTAATGAAATGTTTAAGATGCATTTTCACTTGATGTTTCGGAGGCAATGTGATTTTCCATTCCGATTTACATTCGATGCATATTAGCCCACCTAGCGGTTGTTTCATCGCAGTATCTTGTCATTATAAAATCTAAACAGATCCTAGTGGACAAGATATCTCTCCATCAAAAGAGAATTGACCAGATATTGATGTCGTCACCATCTTGAGGAAGATATAAATCGTCATTAGCAAAATTGGTTAGATCTTTGATGAACGAGATATTTCGTCGAAACCACTTGTAAGGTTAAGAGGAAAATAAGTTTTACTTCATATGCAACTGATCTGCAAGCCCATGTAAACAAGTATTAGCAAATAGATCATGTAGGGGGAATTAAAAGTATTTTCATTGTCTTTTCTGAAATCTAGAATTCATATTTAGAGGTAATTCTGAACGTAGTTTCGCCGAATTTATGCAAGTACTCTTGTTTTATGAGCTGTATCAGAAGCGTTCTAACGAACAAAGACCTGAAAATAGTTCATTGCAATAAGATATCAAGGTTTAGAACCGTATTAGAGTAAGAATATTAAATCCATCCATGTAGCTTGAGAGGATAAAAGCAGAAGCGTACATCGTTGATGGAAATAAGTGTAACTCAGGATTAGGTTGCGAACATTATTTTACTGTTTATTGCAAAATGAACATTTTACAATAGGCTTCAAACCAATAATCAAATAACCCAAATTTACAACGAACATACTAAAATTTACAGTTTACTTTAGTTATAAATAATTGGAGAATTTATTTTCGTCGCACTTGATTTATTAAGCGGATTTTAACAATGCAAGCTTCCGTTATATATAATGAGTAATTTATAGCTAGATATATGAGAAAAGCACAAGCAACACTTGAAAAGTCTGAGCAATGTAAAAGAAAATATTAAAAGAATACACAAAGTTGTGAAACGTTGAATACCAAATCGAAAATTACAAAACATTCACATATGGTTTTTTTTTTCTACCTGGCTGTCATGAGAATAACTTATCTGATAACTAAAAGAATAAATTATCTGTAAAATATCATTTTGATAAACATGAGATAAACGCATTGATAAACATGAGATAAACAGAAATAGTAGGAATTCAGAATGCAAAGAAATCAATGAATCAGAAAAACACGTAAAATTATTTAGGAAAATTTCCATTTCTCTTTTAAACCCTACTTTTCTCATTTATAAAATATTTTTAAACAAAATAACTTTTTGTCTTATGTTTAAAATGAAAAATAATAAAATTTATGTTCTTCTGAAAAGCTTTCTTAATTCAATTTATTTTCTATCGCGTGTTTTTTCTTCATTCGTGCAAAATATATATACTTTAACTACTTGAAAAAAATCCCTAAAACTGTCTGCACACTACTGTAAAAACATTTACTATTCAGACTTTATTCTGGTAATCTATTCACACGTTGTACTAGAAGAGAAAGGAGTTTATTTGAAAATGAAAGTTTTATTTTTGATTAAAATGCAATTAAGAATATCAAAAATCTAGACTAACATAACTAATTCGAAACAAACAGGCAAAAATGAGATTTTTTTTTTAAAGCGCTCTGTTCTTGATTGTTGAGGAGGTTTTCATGTACATTCTTTCAGTGTCTCCGAATAGTATACTTAAACGCATTAAATTCCAAGTTTAATTAATAATTATGAATTTGTTAGAAGTGTTATTAAAATAACAGTAAGAAACAAATGGGTTTTTATACAATTATAAAGCGTCTAAAGCCAACATTGTATCGATGAATGAATCGTCACAGAAATTACCTCAAGCGGATGAGTCTTCAAGAATTGCAACAAACGAAACAAACAGGCAAAAATGAGATTTTTTTTTAAAGCGCTCTGTTCTTGATTGTTGAGGAGGTTTTCATGTACATTCTTTCAGTGTCTCCGAATAGTATACTTAAACGCATTAAATTCCAAGTTTAATTAATAATTATGAATTTGTTAGAAGTGTTATTAAAATAACAGTAAGAAACAAATGGGTTTTTATACAATTATAAAGCGTCTAAAGCCAACATTGTATCGCTGAATGAATCGTCACAGAAATTACCTCAAGCGGATGAGTCTTCAAGAATTGCAACAAACGAAACAAACAGGCAAAAATGAGATTTTTTTTAAAGCGCTCTGTTCTTGATTGTTGAGGAGGTTTTCATGTACATTCTTTCAGTGTCTCCGAATAGTATACTTAAACGCATTAAATTCCAAGTTTAATTAATAATTATGAATTTGTTAGAAGTGTTATTAAAATAACAGTAAGAAACAAATGGGTTTTTATACAATTATAAAGCGTCTAAAGCCAACATTGTATCGCTGAATGAATCGTCACAGAAATTACCTCAAGCGGATGAGTCTTCAAGAATTGCAGCAAGCCCCCACACATGTACTTTTGTCATACCTCAGTCATATACCACACATACACCAGTCATGGCCCCAATACCATCAGTTCAGATCGCAGGTCATAGTGCCAGTTTCAGATGACAGCTCATAGAGCCAGTCATATACCACACATACACCAGTCATGGCCCCAGTACCATCAGTTCAGATCGCAGGTCATAGTGCCAGTTTCAGATGACAGCTCATAGAGCCAGTTAAGATGAAGGACCCTAGAACCAATAAAGATGACAGATCAAAAAATCAGTTCGGGTGACGACGTCTACTACCAGTTTCAGATGACGGGTCATAGTGCCACTTCAGACGATGGACCGTAGAGCCAGTTAAGATGACGGATCAAAGAACCAATTTAGCTGACGGGGCTCAATATCAGTTCAGATAACGGGCTCTAGTTTTAGCTCAGATGATGGGTCATAGTACCTCTTTAGATGATGGTTCATAGCACCAGTTCAGATGACGTCCGTAATACCAGTTAAGATGACGGGTAAAAGAGCTAGTTCTGCTGATAGGCTGTAGTATCAGTTCAGATGATGGGTCATAGTGCCAGCAAAGATGACGGACACAAGCACCAGTTACAATGACGCGTCGTAGAATCGGTTCGGTTAATGGGCTCAAGTACCAGTTGAAATGACGGGTTATAGTGCCAGTACAGATGAGAAGTCGTAACAACAGTTCAGATGATGGTTATATATATATATATATATATATATATATATATATATATATATATATATATATATATTAAATATTGAAAACAGATAAACTCTGAGATAGCACATTACAGTACAAAAAATAATTTCCATTTTCCGCCCTTCCCCTGGGCCAGAGGTGGGGAACCTGTGGTATTTTAGGTCCTTAAATGCCTTTTGACTGAATCCGAATTTCTTACAGAACAAATCCTTTTATTTTTATCAAAGCATAAAAGACTATCTTTTTCAAAGCACTTCTTTAAAAGGAAATTTCGGATGAACATACATTTTCATTGATGAGAAAGATGTATATTCGAATCATTTGAAGAATGTGTAGCTGTTATAGACCTATTAATTGGAGAATACAATGCAAGGTTCACTTATTTTGAGAATCATGACTTTACATTCAAACTAGCATTTCAGACTCACCTAATTGATGCCATCAAGGCACCTAGGGAACTGCTGTTCTAATTGATTACTAAGCTCTCAGTGGATGACAGTTTAAAGTCATTGTTTGATGCTAAGAAAGATCCTGTTGAAATATGGAAAATTACAGTTCGGTAACATAGCCGAAAGCCTTTCTTCCTGTTTAATCACTTACAGCTGCAAAAATCTGCATTCTCCCACCAAATCAAGACACCCTCAATGGCACAAATGAAGGATACCCATCTACAAGTTCAAACTGCGGACCTCCATGCTGTAACCAAATATTCAGATGTCTTCCAGCAAACAAAAAGTAGACACAGCAAATTTATTAAGATTAGTTAACTTCAAAACTAGCAGTTTTCATTTTGCCTGAAATCCTTAAATATATTTTTGCAAAATAATGTACATTTTTAAGTGTATTTAATTGAAGTTTCTTGAATGCGGCCTTATTTGATTACGGCTAAATTAATGCGTCCTTCCAACATGAAGTCTCTTTACACCTGTCCTAGGCCTAGGGTCCCCCCTGTGAGGGTTCAGGCTTATACATAACGATAAATATATGAGCTCTCAGATCGGTATTCAATAACGCAGCAGGTTTTTTGAGATAGAATATATACAATCGGGGGTGTGAGGAGATAGAATTTGATGACTATCGCGAATTTTTAGTTATTCTGTGTGATCTATCCCCATCCCCTTTTATGCTAGTTATATATTTAATTTAAATATACGGTCATATGTAAAAAAAGAATATTTAATTTAATAGTAACTATATATAAATTTCCTTTAGAAACTGATTGAACGATTTGAAGTTTCGTGCATTACAAAAATTCATTCCTTAAGTGAAAAAGCTTGTTCCAGGAGAAACGCAATTTATTAAAAATAGATTCGTAAGCTTTCATATTTTTGACACTTTACCTTAGTAATTAAAAACAAGTTTTCAAAAAGTGCACAAAAGAGTTAAGAAATAAGCAAAAATGGAGCAGCAGCTAAATTCGCGTCAAAATTCGTTTGAATCGAGAACACTTCCAAATTATTATGTAACCACTTGTTACGGTTATATTGTCATGCATATTAATACTCACAAAATGTTAAACATCACAAATCTGTGTGCCTGTATGAATTAGTATTTATTTCACAATAGTAAGATAAATAAGAACAGCTACTGTTTAATAGTGTCTGCATTTGGTTATTCCAGGAGTATGAAGTCCATTCTAATTTCTTTTAATAAATACTTTACCAGCATAAACAGATTGTTGAAACGAATTTTAATTCCTCTTAACGAGCTTTACCTCTTCTGTCCCTCGGGGTTCGTAAACTGGAAGTGTGACTGTATACAAGATGTGTGTATGTACATCATGCAAAAACTATCAATGCTCCTGATATTGGTCGAGATTGCAAGCATAAAAATGTTTGGATTCGTACAACGGAATTTTGTTGAAACGAGCGTTGATCCCAATTCTAACGTGTTTCGTATGCTTTGCTGTGAAGTTTGAAAGCTCCATGGGGTACAAGAAAATATTTTATAAGACATTAAAAGTGATATTTTCAATATTGGCTTTCTCCCACTATTCTATTCTATATATCCCATTATCTATTGTTATTATGAAGAGGGAAAAACTGACTAGTGTAATCCACTCAACACACACATTCATATACAGGATGTGTACCGTAAATACTTCATAAAGTCAGTCTAGCAATATTCCTTGTATTGTCTAAAATATGTCAAATCCAATTTTGAAGTCAAATTTCGAATGTATATAAAAAATTTAATTATATACATTCTCTAAGTTTCAAGCCAGTTCTGGATTGAGTACGTAATTTTTTGCGCCTGATGTAAATTCCCCTTTTAATTCATGCCTTCAAAACAATTATCCTATCAATTGATATTATTCATTACTATCAAAGAACCTAAAAAATATATTAGTAACATTTCCTTCTTAAAATAACTTAAGTAGACAATATAATTATGGAATTTCAATCCGAAAATTATGAGCAGCAACCTTAATTATGTATTAAAATCGATTCAGGTCTTAATGACACCAAAGTTTCAGCTCTTTCCTCTTATTTTAGTTTTTCACTTTAAATTTAATAATTGCTATTGCTGCCTATTTGCAAAAACTGAAAACTTCTATAAGGAAAGCTAATATTTTGGAAACATAAGTCCTTTGGTATAGATTTTCATCCAAATTTATCAAGGGTAAAATTTCTTAACTCCTATCACAGTAAAAAAATTAAGAAATCTCATATTTTATACGTTTTTCAATTGTAATGATTAAAAATATTAATGCAATAGAACTATTTTGGGAAAAAAAGTATGAAAAATATGGAAAACTTATTTAATATCATACAGAACTCCCAACTTGTAATCTCAAATTCAAGATTTTGCTGAACTGACTTGAAACTAAGTATCAAAAATTAAATTTTTATTTGAAGTTTGGATGTCACCATTGCAAATTTAAGTTTGTGCACTGTGAAGACTGACCCTTATACAAATTTGATGCATATGCATTTATATATGTTCCTAATTGAATATCTTATAATTTGCTTTTCTATGAATATTGCTAAAAAGAAAATTGTATTTTTCACAACTGCAAGTTTGGCAGACAACCAGTTTTATTTAAAACCGTTTTATAAAAACCGTTTACATTTAAGAGTAAGTTCATTTTCAGAACATTTAAACTTTTCAATTTGAAAAATCCAGAATACAATGCACTGCTGAAGTTTCTGCTTTTCCAAGCTCAAAGTGACTGATTTCCTTTTATATTTTCACTATCATTATTAAGCATATACTGTCTCACTTTTGGAGTAATCTTTATTAGAGAAATAATCTGTACCAAAGTGTTATGAGGGGTTTAATCTCCGATTCTAGTGAGAAAAAATTAAATTTAGATAAGAATGCTTGAAACAAATTTATTAGACATAATGATAAAACTTGATTTGTAAGCTATGTTTTCAAACGAAAAAATGTGGAGTTCCAAATGGTAATATTTACACAAAATAAATAAATATGCTCATATATGGCCAATTAGCATTTCCAGGTTAAACCAGACTATGCCAATGCATGTACAATTGCAAATACTGTATAATGAAGATATATTATAAAATCTTTTATAACTATTACTGTAGAGACAATATATGTGTCTCATTCAAATGTGTGATGGTAACTGTACACATATTTTTTTGTTCTTGAATCAGAGCTAAGTATGGAAATTGTACTATTGTGTCCAACTCTCTCTCTCTCTATATATATATATATATATTCTGGAATTCAGAAAGTTGTATCAAATATAAATAATATATAATGAATGTGATTAATAAACTGTGATGTAAAAAATGCTATCTAGTATAGTCTACATTTATTATTCATACATATGTAGCTACAGCAGTGATTCCTAACCTACCATCTGTGGATTGTCAATGATAAATAGCAAATGCATATTACTATCGAAACTCAATGAATTGCTGAAGAACAAATACGAATGTACTCCGTGTTTTTGAGAACCTCACTTTCGTAAAGCATTTGTAAGATTTTTAGACAGAAGAAATTGGGTAAAAATGATCCATTTTACATTCATACTACATTCTGATGAATTTGATAGCATAAGCACAATACAAAATTAAACTTTTATTATTTCAAATTTAGTCAAAAATATTATGTTTATGAAATACAAATGTAGGTTTTTTTTTTCTTCAGCAATTCCATGAGTTTTAATAGTAATATTCCATGCTTTGGTGCGATTTTGAATGACATCAAAACCTCTCACATAACATAAATAATGTGTTTTGATTTTATAACAAACTAATAAATATCTGATATAAAAGGGATATTTTGTATAAAAAAAAGACTTCCAATAAAAAAATTTATAATTACTCTCAAATAGTAATATAATTTAACACTTCTAGGTAAGATTAATAAATAAATGTAAAAATACACCAATAGCTTTATGAAAATATATAATTACTAGATAGAAAGGATTCATGCATTTTAATCATCGAGATTTTAAAAATGTGCCAAATAAAAATCATAAGTTAGTCATATATCTGTTCTTTTAGTAAGCATTAAAATATTCAAAGAAATATTATAAAGTTCAATATGCATTAAAATATGTGTATAATTGGATGCACTCCCATTATGAAATTGAAGATGTAAACAGTTTTGATTTTTTAAACATTTTATTATATAATAAACAAGCATGAAATTGTTTACAAGTGTGATTAGAGCAACTAATACTGGGACAGAATATCTCACGTCACATCCACAGAAGAATCACTAAAAATTAAAAAGACAAACTAATTTCGTTTACACTTACACAAGTGTGTAAATCAATAATATTAAACACTTGCATATGGGTATTTGCATATTCAAATTTGAAGAGAAAGTAGTTGATCAAATGTACATGGAGTTTATGAAGGAATATCAACTATAAAACCATTATTTACGAAATGTTAGTACATTATTTGCATTCAAAATATTTGCACATGATATGATCTAAGACTTTGGCAAACAAAAACACTAGATTCGTGATAAGTTGTATACTCATCAGTAACTAGATTCCATCACAGTAACACATATTTTAAATAAAAAGTTCAATAAATAATATAAACTGTATAGAGGTATATAACATAAATACACACAAAAAACAATAACAATGAAACTTTAGCTCAAAAATAATTAACAGGAAGAATTTTAATACAAAATTATAAGATATTTGAAAACAGGTTCATAAAGTATTCAAGATAATACTAAAAAATTTGTATCTCCTTGGTAACAGATCTCATAACTGATTACCTATGAACAACTAAACAAAGTTTACTATAACAATAAATAACACAGTTTTAACTATCACAGATTCTTTTAAACAACGAAATATTTAAAAAAATAAAATATAAAAGCTTGTATAAAAAGATAGTAAAAATATCTTTCAAAGCCAAATAGGGTAAACTAAACATAAAATTATTGCATGCAATTTGAAAAACTTGCATGCATAATATTTCTTAAATTTTACTATCTTTACTCAGAACAAAGCAAAGACATAAAAGTTTGAGTAAAGTTGTCAGAAAGTTTTAAGCTTTGATTCTCTGCTAACATGTCTGAAAAATATAGATAATTTAAAAACACATACTAACGAAAAGTCTAATGATCTTAAGACATTCAGTGCTGTACAAAATAGCTTAATAACATTGAAATAAGTCAAACATTTAAAAGCGATTTTATGTCAAATTTGATGATTGCCACAAAATGGAGTTTATAAAAATTTTTAACAGCAAAACAAAGTATATTAGAGAAAAAGTCATAAAATTGGATGGTTCATATACAATTTCTGTACATCAGATAGAGAAATGAAAGAATGGAAAATAAACACTTAACTCGGAATATTACAGTTTTTGTATTCTTCAGACAAAAAAGGATTATGTAATGTGTGACTAAACAAACATAAAATCTAGTACAATAGCATGTACATGCTAAAAACTATATATCACTTCTCCTTTGTTCATTTTCACATTTATTGTTTTGAATAAGTCAGGATTTAGTTAATCACTCCGTTGTTACTTCTCTTGAGACATAAAGGATAACATGATCAGATAATGCAGATGAAAATATTTCACAGCTGTTATTCTAAAATACTAGGTTATAAGATTTGAGTATTGGGTAAAATCATAGTTTGGATTGAAGGTTAATTATAATCGAGACAATTATTTCCAATTTTGTATAAAGAATTCGTAACTGTTTGGGTGGCTTGGTTGCCAAGTTATTAGCATTTACATGGAGTTCAATATTTTTCCAGCTCAAATCCTAGCCACTGCACAGAAGTTCACAGTGGCTCAGAATCCATTTAACGCAATAGATCCCAGTTTAATAAGCCCTAATGTTCCATTTATTTGATTAGAGTTGCCTTTTGAAAATACACTTGTAGTACAATTTTTAAAACTTGGTGTCCTGCAATCCATATATTCTAAAATGTTATTCCCTACCTATTAACAGTATTAAAAATGATGGATTAGGTTTTCAGCTCTGCATTTAACCGTTTATCCAACATGCACATGATTACAAAATTTAAAGTTAACCATTAGTGAAAAACAAGTAAACAAGCATACACTTATAAATTGTAAATAATACAGGGCTACCACAGTCTAAGCACTTGTGAAATAGTAGCTTTAGTAGAAAATTCTTAAAAATAGTAGCAAAAGTAGTCTTCTCTTCAAGCATACAATAGCAGTTTTAGTTGCTCAGATACAAAACGAATAAGCCCAAATTGTTTTGTTTCCATTATTGAAGAGTGCTGTGAGTTGTACAGTTGATTTCTTGCGATTTGCTTTCACTAATCACTTCAGCGATCGTCGGTCACGTTCGTTCAAGATGGATTTTCGACCGCACATTTTGTGCGAACTGGATGGTTCACCGCCATCTTTCTAAGATTTAATTATACGTTGAACAATTCGCAATCCTATGCCACAAATTGTAACTATGTCTTTTCATTTTTTACCACTTTGGTGCAGACCAATGATTTGCCCCTTTTTGAAATCTGTTACATCACTTCCTCGACTACAGCTATCGCTTTCAGCCATGCTTACTTTGAACTAAACAATCGTATGGCGCAAAGACGAAATTTCGAGCTTGCATCATGGAAGTAGGAAAGATAATGGAAGTGCCTTTACTTCCATTATCCAAAAGCCAAAACCATAACCGCGCCGCCATCTTGGTGCTTTAAAAACATTGTGCTCGTGCATGTTAATCAACGTGGTTATATCATTTTTGAACTTCCATGGTTTTTTATTGACGATTTTAACCAAATAATTAGCACCATTTTCTTAGTTTTTATTTGAATTTGACGTCTTGTATCGCCTACGGGAGTACAAACTGTATGAAGTTTTTTAAAACACGCATCTCTTGAGCCAATGGTTAAGATTTTGAGCTCATACAATTTATGCTTGCAGTCTTAGGTTTTACTGTATTTGCATGTATAACAATATAGTTGGGACTTGGAAAAAATATGGTTAGACAGGTTTATCATTAGACAGGATCAATATATAATTTTCATTTCAGGTTTTTCAAAGATCCAGAACGTAGATGCATGGATAAGCAGTGCATAATCATAAAGCGGTGCATAAGAAGTAAAATACCACAACAAAATAAATATTTAGAATGGATGATTGGTCCAAAAGTGTGTGTATTTCAATGAATGCAGAAAATCAATAAAATGAATTTCAATGCCTAATTGTGGAAACCAATTTGGATATAATTTATAAAAAGAAGAATGAGGGATACATTGTAGCACTAGACTAGAATTTGACGTCTTGTATCGCCTACGGGAGTACAAACTGTATGAAGTTTTTTAAAACACGCATCTCTTGAGCCAATGGTTAAGATTTTGAGCTCATACAATTTATGCTTGCAGTCTTAGGTTTTACTGTATTTGCATGTATAACAATATAGTTGGGACTTGGAAAAAATATGGTTAGACAGGTTTATCATTAGACAGGATCAATATATAATTTTCATTTCAGGTTTTTCAAAGATCCAGAACGTAGATGCATGGATAAGCAGTGCATAATCATAAAGCGGTGCATAAGAAGTAAAATACCACAACAAAATAAATATTTAGAATGGATGATTGGTCCAAAAGTGTGTGTATTTCAATGAATGCAGAAAATCAATAAAATGAATTTCAATGCCTAATTGTGGAAACCAATTTGGATATAATTTATAAAAAGAAGAATGAGGGATACATTGTAGCACTAGACTAGAATTTGACGTCTTGTATCGCCTACGGGAGTACAAACTGTATGAAGTTTTTTAAAACACGCATCTCTTGAGCCAATGGTTAAGATTTTGAGCTCATACAATTTATGCTTGCAGTCTTAGGTTTTACTGTATTTGCATGTATAACAATATAGTTGGGACTTGGAAAAAATATGGTTAGACAGGTTTATCATTAGACAGGATCAATATATAATTTTCATTTCAGGTTTTTCAAAGATCCAGAACGTAGATGCATGGATAAGCAGTGCATAATCATAAAGCGGTGCATAAGAAGTAAAATACCACAACAAAATAAATATTTAGAATGGATGATTGGTCCAAAAGTGTGTGTATTTCAATGAATGCAGAAAATCAATAAAATGAATTTCAATGCCTAATTGTGGAAACCAATTTGGATATAATTTATAAAAAGAAGAATGAGGGATACATTGTAGCACTAGACTAGAATTTGACGTCTTGTATCGCCTACGGGAGTACAAACTGTATGTAGTTTTTTAAAACACGCATCTCTTGAGCCAATGGTTAAGATTTTGAGCTCATACAATTTATGCTTGCAGTCTTAGGTTTTACTGTATTTGCATGTATAACAATATAGTTGGGACTTGGAAAAAATATGGTTAGACAGGTTTATCATTAGACAGGATCAATATATAATTTTCATTTCAGGTTTTTCAAAGATCCAGAACGTAGATGCATGGATAAGCAGTGCATAATCATAAAGCGGTGCATAAGAAGTAAAATACCACAACAAAATAAATATTTAGAATGGATGATTGGTCCAAAAGTGTGTGTATTTCAATGAATGCAGAAAATCAATAAAATGAATTTCAATGCCTAATTGTGGAAACCAATTTGGATATAATTTATAAAAAGAAGAATGAGGGATACATTGTAGCACTAGACTAGAATTTGACGTCTTGTATCGCCTACGGGAGTACAAACTGTATGAAGTTTTTTAAAACACGCATCTCTTGAGCCAATGGTTAAGATTTTGAGCTCATACAATTTATGCTTGCAGTCTTAGGTTTTACTGTATTTGCATGTATAACAATATAGTTGGGACTTGGAAAAAATATGGTTAGACAGGTTTATCATTAGACAGGATCAATATATAATTTTCATTTCAGGTTTTTCAAAGATCCAGAACGTAGATGCATGGATAAGCAGTGCATAATCATAAAGCGGTGCATAAAAAGTAAAATACCACAACAAAATAAATATTTAGAATGGATGATTGGTCCAAAAGTGTGTGTATTTCAATGAATGCAGAAAATCAATAAAATGAATTTCAATGCCTAATTGTGGAAACCAATTTGGATATAATTTATAAAAAGAAGAATGAGGGATACATTGTAGCACTAGACTAGAATTTGACGTCTTGTATCGCCTACGGGAGTACAAACTGTATGAAGTTTTTTAAAACACGCATCTCTTGAGCCAATGGTTAAGATTTTGAGCTCATACAATTTATGCTTGCAGTCTTAGGTTTTACTGTATTTGCATGTATAACAATATAGTTGGGACTTGGAAAAAATATGGTTAGACAGGTTTATCATTAGACAGGATCAATATATAATTTTCATTTCAGGTTTTTCAAAGATCCAGAACGTAGATGCATGGATAAGCAGTGCATAATCATAAAGCGGTGCATAAGAAGTAAAATACCACAACAAAATAAATATTTAGAATGGATGATTGGTCCAAAAGTGTGTGTATTTCAATGAATGCAGAAAATCAATAAAATGAATTTCAATGCCTAATTGTGGAAACCAATTTGGATATAATTTATAAAAAGAAGAATGAGGGATACATTGTAGCACTAGACTAGAATTTGACGTCTTGTATCGCCTACGGGAGTACAAACTGTATGAAGTTTTTTAAAACACGCATCTCTTGAGCCAATGGTTAAGATTTTGAGCTCATACAATTTATGCTTGCAGTCTTAGGTTTTACTGTATTTGCATGTATAACAATATAGTTGGGACTTGGAAAAAATATGGTTAGACAGGTTTATCATTAGACAGGATCAATATATAATTTTCATTTCAGGTTTTTCAAAGATCCAGAACGTAGATGCATGGATAAGCAGTGCATAATCATAAAGCGGTGCATAAGAAGTAAAATACCACAACAAAATAAATATTTAGAATGGATGATTGGTCCAAAAGTGTGTGTATTTCAATGAATGCAGAAAATCAATAAAATGAATTTCAATGCCTAATTGTGGAAACCAATTTGGATATAATTTATAAAAAGAAGAATGAGGGATACATTGTAGCACTAGACTAGAATTTGACGTCTTGTATCGCCTACGGGAGTACAAACTGTATGAAGTTTTTTAAAACACGCATCTCTTGAGCCAATGGTTAAGATTTTGAGCTCATACAATTTATGCTTGCAGTCTTAGGTTTTACTGTATTTGCATGTATAACAATATAGTTGGGACTTGGAAAAAATATGGTTAGACAGGTTTATCATTAGACAGGATCAATATATAATTTTCATTTCAGGTTTTTCAAAGATCCAGAACGTAGATGCATGGATAAGCAGTGCATAATCATAAAGCGGTGCATAAAAAGTAAAATACCACAACAAAATAAATATTTAGAATGGATGATTGGTCCAAAAGTGTGTGTATTTCAATGAATGCAGAAAATCAATAAAATGAATTTCAATGCCTAATTGTGGAAACCAATTTGGATATAATTTATAAAAAGAAGAATGAGGGATACATTGTAGCACTAGACTAGAATTTGACGTCTTGTATCGCCTACGGGAGTACAAACTGTATGAAGTTTTTTAAAACACGCATCTCTTGAGCCAATGGTTAAGATTTTGAGCTCATACAATTTATGCTTGCAGTCTTAGGTTTTACTGTATTTGCATGTATAACAATATAGTTGGGACTTGGAAAAAATATGGTTAGACAGGTTTATCATTAGACAGGATCAATATATAATTTTCATTTCAGGTTTTTCAAAGATCCAGAACGTAGATGCATGGATAAGCAGTGCATAATCATAAAGCGGTGCATAAGAAGTAAAATACCACAACAAAATAAATATTTAGAATGGATGATTGGTCCAAAAGTGTGTGTATTTCAATGAATGCAGAAAATCAATAAAATGAATTTCAATGCCTAATTGTGGAAACCAATTTGGATATAATTTATAAAAAGAAGAATGAGGGATACATTGTAGCACTAGACTAGAATTTGACGTCTTGTATCGCCTACGGGAGTACAAACTGTATGAAGTTTTTTAAAACACGCATCTCTTGAGCCAATGGTTAAGATTTTGAGCTCATACAATTTATGCTTGCAGTCTTAGGTTTTACTGTATTTGCATGTATAACAATATAGTTGGGACTTGGAAAAAATATGGTTAGACAGGTTTATCATTAGACAGGATCAATATATAATTTTCATTTCAGGTTTTTCAAAGATCCAGAACGTAGATGCATGGATAAGCAGTGCATAATCATAAAGCGGTGCATAAGAAGTAAAATACCACAACAAAATAAATATTTAGAATGGATGATTGGTCCAAAAGTGTGTGTATTTCAATGAATGCAGAAAATCAATAAAATGAATTTCAATGCCTAATTGTGGAAACCAATTTGGATATAATTTATAAAAAGAAGAATGAGGGATACATTGTAGCACTAGACTAGAATTTGACGTCTTGTATCGCCTACGGGAGTACAAACTGTATGAAGTTTTTTAAAACACGCATCTCTTGAGCCAATGGTTAAGATTTTGAGCTCATACAATTTATGCTTGCAGTCTTAGGTTTTACTGTATTTGCATGTATAACAATATAGTTGGGACTTGGAAAAAATATGGTTAGACAGGTTTATCATTAGACAGGATCAATATATAATTTTCATTTCAGGTTTTTCAAAGATCCAGAACGTAGATGCATGGATAAGCAGTGCATAATCATAAAGCGGTGCATAAGAAGTAAAATACCACAACAAAATAAATATTTAGAATGGATGATTGGTCCAAAAGTGTGTGTATTTCAATGAATGCAGAAAATCAATAAAATGAATTTCAATGCCTAATTGTGGAAACCAATTTGGATATAACTTATAAAAAGAAGAATGAGGGATACATTGTAGCACTAGACTATTCCTACTTCCATGGCTTGCATTGAGCAAACATTTAATCAACGATCTGCAATACTCATCGAATCACCGGCGTCCCAAAACTTAACGTTTAAATTTCAGCTGTAACTTTTTTGTGGGCATGTAGTGTATTAATCCGTTGTTAGTCGCGCATTGGTCTATACCCTGCATGTGCATGCTTTTTCTGTAGTACCTCCCTGTCCTTTTCAAATAGAGAAATGACAGTGTGTAGAGACCTTCAAAGAGTCCTCTAGCCCTTCTCTCGGTTTGGTCATATTCTTGTGAAATTCCTGGAAGTTATGATATCCTAAAGTGAAGTTTGGTCAAACAGACCGCGGCGCGCACATGTCTCAAGGTTGTTGGGGTTGCGTGCTGGCTGCTGGTAGTGCTTCAAAATGAAATTATTTGACTGCTGCGGAAGCTTTGCAGTTTTTTGATGAATTAGAAGAGGTTGATTTAAGTGATGATGGGAGTATTTCTGTAGACATATTAATGCATGTTAGTGAGGAAGGTGAAATCATTCACGAAAAGATGTTACCAGTACCGAAGATGTCGCCAATGATGACGAGGATTTGAATGAAGATATTTTTCTAGGGAAAGATAAAAATGTGGGGATGAAAAACTGCACTAGACTGAATGTTTGTCGTAGTAAGCATAACAGTGTCATATTTGCCTGGCGTACGACCACCTGCTCGGGACTTTAAAACCCTCTTAGAAGCATGAGGATTATGCATTCCAAATACTATTATCAACAAAATAGATGATTGTATAAACTACTACATAAAAAAAAGAAGAGAAGTTTGCTAGGAAAAGAGACTTTAAACTTACTACTAAATATGAAATGATGGCAGTACTAGGCTTGCTCATCAAACATCATAATAATTGCATAACATCAAAACTTATCAGATTTATGGGAAGAAATGGAACAAAATAGATACATTTTTTGCTACTGTGTGTCTCTCAAAAGATTTAGATTTCTTTTGAGATGCATTAGATTTGATGATTTAGATACAAGAAAAGAGAGACGTCGTCTAGATAGACTTGTGTCTATATGAGAGGTATTCACCAAATTTGTATCACCATGCAAGAAACACATGACTCTTAGTAAGTATGTTACAGTGGATGAGATCTTGGAAAAGTTTAGAGGTCGATGTGCGATCAGAGTGTACATGAAGTCTAAACCAGCCAAGTATTGAACAGAAATTTATGCTTTGATGGATGTTAGGACTTTCTACGTGTCCTTGATGGAAATTTATGCTGGACAGCAGTCGAAGGGGCCTTTTGCAGTAAACAATGCCGCGTCTGATATATTGAAACTTTTATTGCCCAATATCAGGAACTGAGTGTAATATAAAAATGGACAATTAGTTTTCTTCTGTTCCACTTGCTAACTCACTGTGATTGGGACACTAAAAAAAAAAATAAAAGGGAAATACCTGTCTCTCTTACCTTAAAAAAATCGGGAACTACACTCAAGCATTTGCGGTTTTCAAAAAAATCTCACTCTAGTATCATATATGCCTAAAAGAGCTAAATGTGTGCTTTTATTTCATCAATGCATCATGATAATGCCGTTACAGACACACCAGAAAAGAAATCTGATATCAATAACTTATACAATGTCACTAAAGGAGGCGTGGATGTAGTTGACAAAATGAAGGGCTCGTATTCAATCGCAAGGAATAGTAGGAGATGGCCCTTAGTTTTTTTCTCTGTGATGAATATAGCAGGGTGTTGGAAAAGTGGGTAGGCGAGACACCCACTCTTATTGCATCTGTTGTAACTAGTTATTCTAAATGTTAACATATTTTGTTATAACTGTAACGTCTTTGTATTAGTTCTCTTTTAAGAAGCTTGAGTTTTTTTTCACTTTTAATCATATTCTGTCTTCTGCTGTTTTCTTTTTCAATAAAGTAAGGTTCGATTATCTCTACTAAACAAGATCGTTTAGAGAATTATTCAAACAGCATCAGCCGCCAAAAATGGTGATGCGCAGAAAGTATAATGACGTGGTTCTAAGCCATTCTTTGTCAGACTCTTGAGATTTCCCGTTGGTAACACGTTCAAAAAGGGGCCTGTTCCTTCGTCACTCCTTTATTGTAATTAATTAAAAATGTATGTATCAATAATTTATTTTTAAAGTTATAGGCCATCAACTCACTGGAACCTGTGCTAGTAAGTAGATCGATGAGTTTTTAGAATAATAGATTCACTACACTTGGAAGCAAGCGATACCGCTATTATGCTTAGTTAAGACCGTTAACGATAGACTGCTATTGCTTAGCCAAACTAGTGCCTAGTTTGACAGTATTTGTGGTTATAATCAAGAACTTGTTTCACCTCAAGCAAACGATTCCAGAAAGAATAGATTTAACAAGACACGTTAAATTATTAACTGGAGAATCTGATTGGCCAATTTGGAAAAGAAAAATTAGAGACTTGCTAGATTACCATGAAGGAGCCCTAGAAGTGATTGATGGCAAGCTAGTCAAAACAGAACCTTTGCTCAACTCAGAAAATGCAGATGTGATAGATGCTCAGAAATGCAGATTCAATTATTATTAGGAGAATCTGATAGGCCAATTTGGAAAAGGAAAATTAGAGACTTGCTAGATTGCCATGAAGGAGCCTTAGAAGTGATTGATGGCAAGCTAGCCAAGCCAGAACCTTTGCTCAACTCAGAAAATGCAGATATAATCAAGGATCACAAACAACAGTGTGATTTCTACCGCAAGGCAAATAGTTAAGCCAAGTCTATGATTGCAATTGCGGTTACTGATACAGTGTATCAGAAAATCATGGACAGAGACTGCACACATGAGGCCTGGAAAGCTCTAAAACAGCAGTTTGAAGCCACTTCAAAATATCAGCTATTTAAAATTTGTACAGAATTTTTTGCTTTTAACTGGTAAACTGGCGATGATGTATTCAACAGAGATTGCTAAACTGAGAAGTCTGTGGAACGAGCTGAACAACGGTCTCAAAGATAGGGGTGAAAACAAGCTACCAAATCTAATGCTAGTGTGCAAAGTTTTAAATATTTTGCCAAGCAGTTTTGAGATATTTAAGTCCAGTTTAATGTTAGCCAAAAATGAGGACCGGACTTTCGATGAACTTACAAATCAACTGTGCATGTTTGAGAGGAATTTTGCAAAATCTGAAACGAGTGAAAGAACCATTTAGGAAGCTTTGCCAGCTACTAACCAAGACAGTCATAAGCAAGATGGCAAGGGCAGATTCCTGAAGCAATAAAGGAAAGGAGACGTCTGCAACTATTGCAACAAAAAGGGACACTGGGTTAAGGACTGCCATAAGTGGATTTCCGATGGAAAACCGAGCAGGAAAAAAAGATTGAATGGAAACATGGAGACTGCCAATGTGTCCCCGACGTCCATCTGTGGGGAAGTCTGTGCTGCTAAAATGGATTGGACGTCCTTCTGGGTTGATAATGGAGCAACTCGTCATATCACAAACTGTCCAGAGTATTTTGTAGAGTTTACGAGTTTCCATAGTCCTTGTGGCATTAAGGCTGCTGGAAAATAAACCTTGGCTGCACTCGGAAAAGGCACTATTCATGTAAAGACCACTGTTAATGATAAATGCTAAGAAATTTAACAAGATGTCTGGTATGTGCCCGAGATCAGCAGAAACTTGTTTTCAGTGCTGGCTGCTCAAGATAGGAATGCCAATAGTGAATTCAGCTCATCCCCTACTGAGTGTTGGCTAATAGTCAATAAAGTAGCTGTACTATATGGAACTATATTCAAGGCTGCTATTGAACCAATTGTGCCTGAGAAAGGGGCAGAAGTGAACGCAGTTGTGGAAGACAGCTCCTTGTTGCAACTGTATCATGAAAGATGGGGACATCAAGATAAACGCCACATCAAAGATATGCTTCTAAAAGAACTGGGAATCAGTGTTCGCCTAGACAACGAACCCTGTGAATCATGTGTGAATAGCAAAGCACATCGATTACCATTCGGAACCAGAAAGAAAGCTTCCAATCCTGGTGAATTGGTTTCAGCTGATGTGTGTGGACCCTTTGATTACTCATTTCAAAAGAAGTGATTCTTGGTTGTATTCAACGATAGTTATACCAAGTTTCACTATAGTTTTTTAATCAAGGAAAAATCTGAAGTAAAGAATGTGTTTAAGCAAATGCTCGCTCATGCTTAGGGCATTCAGTTAAAGAAATTCTCAGTGACAATGGGGGGTGAATTTGACAACAAAGAAGTTTGTGCTATTTTATGCCAAGAAGGAATCACGCAAAGACCAACTGCACCTTACACGCCAGAGCAAAATGGCGCCAGTGAACGTGAGATGCGCACCATTGTAGAAATGGCAAGAACATTCAAATCCTGATGCCAATTATCCTGCTGCAATGTGGGCTGAACTCGTTACATCTGCTGTATATATTTTGAACAGAACAGGCAAATCCTCAGCGGAAGGTGCTAGCCCATATGAACTGTGGATGAAAAAGAAACCTCGCCTGAAGCATTTGCGGGTGATGAGTTCCACTTGCTACGTTCCTGTTCAAAAGAGGAGGAAAATGGACAAAAAAGCTGTCGAGGGCTATCTTGTTGGATATGACGGTGAAGGGCGTTACAGGATTTGGTTGAAAGAGAACCGAGTGATTTTTTCAAGAGAAATTTAGCAAATATGACCACATTAAACTGATGATAAAAGGACTTCCTGATGAGGGAAAGCCCGAAGAGGAGAAATTGATTGGAAAAGAACAAAAATCTCCAAGCGATTCTGAAGATGAACCAGAAGAAAATTAGCCAGGAAGGAAAAGTGATGTCGAAGAAAGTGATGATGAAGAAGACAATGGTGAGGAACTCAAAACTTCAGGTGATAGACAGTTAAGAAACCGTTCTCTATTACACCAGCCTGCACGTTTTGAGGACTACATTATGGAAGCCGAATCATTTGTTTATGAGACTGACAATCCTGGAACATTTGAAAAGGCAGTTAATGGCAAAGAAAGTACAAACTGGAAGAAAGCCATGGACAGTGAATTGACTTCTCATAAAGAAAACCGAACATGGGAGCTGACTGATCTGCCAGCAGGAAGCAAGGTTATACCATGCAGATGCCGACCAACAGGTATAGTGATTAAGTTAAGGTATTAGCCTCTAGATCGGAAGGTTCCTGGTTCGAATCCGGGTCCGGGCATGGATGTTTGTAAGCATGTGGTGTAGAGGCGGCTGGTGCACCTTAAATCTGTCGTGGCCGAAAGTCCTCGCATTGTTTGGAGAGTGGGACTGATCCAGGACCGTCGTCAATAGCCTGTTGTGTTACTCCAGTACAACGTTAACTAAAATTACCATTACCATTACCATGCAGATGAGTTTACAAAATCAAGACAAATCCAGATGGCAACATCAACAAGTACAAAGCTAGGCTTGTTGTGAAAGGTTACAGTCAACGCCAAGGCATTGATTACAGTGAAACTAACAGTCCAGTAGCTAAGTTGGGAATAATACGTGCAATTTTGAGCATTGCTGCTAAGGAGAAAATGTATTTGTCGCAGTTTGACACATCAACAGACTGTCTGTATGGAGAACTTGATGGTCTGAAACAGGCTCCAAGTTGCTAGAACACGTGTTTTGGCTAGATTTTTTTTAAACTTGGTTTTAAAGCAAGTGATGCTGACCCGTGTTTACATATTAGAGAAAAGAACGGTAGTAAAGTGCTCAGTGTTATATGTTGACGATGGACTGGTTGCTTGGATGTATTCCTTGAAGAACTAAAAACTAGATTTAAGATGTGCATTGGAGAAGTTTCCTGCTTTCTGGGACTTGAAATTGAATGTCACAAAGATGGCTATATTGAAATTAGTCAGAAAGGATATGCCAGAAAAATCCTCCAGTGGTTTGGATTTGAAGGGTGCAAATCTGCACTAACTCCCATGCTGAAGGAATCAAGGTTCCAGAAACCAGAGGACACCAAAAGACCGAACTTTCCATATCATCAGGCGGTTGGTGCCTCAATGTATCTGATGGTGGGAACAAGGCCAGATATAGCTTACAGTGTGGGGGTTCTATCCAGGTCACAAGAAAATCCATCTACAGAGGATGTTGTGAGAGTAAAGAGAGTGTTCCGCTACATAGCAAATCCAACTAATCTGACAATCACTTACCATTCAACTGGTACAAGTAGAGCTGGAATGCTACAGTGATGCAGATTTCGGTGGATGTTCTAATACAGAGAGATCAACATCTGGTTCATTAATGGTATACACCGGAGGTGCAATTTCTTGGCATAGTCAGAGACAATCTATTGTAGCCACTTCAACCACAGAGGCGGAAGTTGTGGCAGCATCTGAGGCAGTCAAAGAAGTCCTTTGGCTTACAAGACTGTATCAGGGAATAGTGAACCTGAAAGAAGTGCCCTCACTTCAAGTAGACAATCAAGCAGCTGTAAAGCTTGCTCACAATAGGGAATATCATTCGAAGGACCAAACATATCGAGATCAAGCATTTCGTTATTAGTGAAAAAGTGATGGAAGGCAAGCTGCACATTGAAAAAGTGTCAACCGAAAGACAACTTGCTTATATCATGACCAAGCCATTAACCAAGCCTCGGTTATTGATCTTGTGTCATCAAATGGGACTTAGGAATTAATCAATCAAAAATCCAACTAACAAGGGAAAGTGTTGTAACTAGTTATTCTAAATGTTAACGTGTTTTGTTATAACTGTAACTTCTTTGTATTAGTTCTATCTTTTAAGAAGCTCATGTTTTTCTTTTCACTTTTAATCATGTTCTCTGTCTTTTGCTATTTTCTTTTTCAATAAAGTAACGTTAGATTACTTCTACTAAACAACTTCGCTTAGAGAATTATTAAAACAGCACCAGCCACCAAAAATGGTGATGCGCAGAAAGTATAATGACGTGGTTCTAAGCCATTCTTTGTCAGACTCTTGAGATTTCCCGTTGGTAACACGTCCAAAAAGGGGCCTGATCCTTCGGCACTCCTTTATTGTAATTAATTAGAAATGTATATATCAATAATTTTATAACTTTATTAAATTTGTTTAGTTAAATTAAATTGAGTGTATTTTCACTTATTGACATGAATGTGTGTTGTGTGCCTTTGTTGGAATTAACATTAAGCAGTCTACCTTACCTAAACAATCAATCCTTACCAAATCCATAGAAGTGTTTGGTTATTTCAGAAATAGTTCCTATCTGATAAATTGTTTGGTCGAAAAGACCGGCACACCTACTCACATTACAAAAATGAGAGCGAATAATGGCGGGTTAAAGACACTTTTTAGTGACCTGTGGCAACCCTGATAAATGGCATAGTATGATTTTCATAGTTCAGGTCGCTAAGGTTGAAAAATAATATTAAAGACACTTTTTAGTGACCTGTGGCAGCCCTGATAAATGGCTTAGTATGACTTTCATAGTTCAACAAGGAAATCACACAATCTGGTTATATAAACAAAACAAAATTGCAATACTGCTTTAGTAAAAGCATCAAACATTTGATGTATTCGTTTAACTTTTATCCAAAATATCAAACAATAATGATAATACAAACAGAAAAGCATTTAAATCAATCAATTTTTATAAACAGTAAAAAGAAACACAAGTAACATAGAGCATAAACATAAATATCACATATCTTTCAAAGTAAAATAATTCAGAGAGACAGGACCCATTTTAAGCTAATGTCACAATTAAATTACTGTCCTTCAATCATTTGAGTAAAGTTCTTAAATAAAAACTTTTTTTGCACTTTTCAATACATTGTATAGACAGTTATATAGGTAATAAAAAGGAAAATATAATGAACAAGGAGAGTAAATACTTTTGTTGCAGACAATGATTCCAAACTTTTAGCTTTTAAGAACCAGAACTAAGACCATATTACACAATTTAGGATCCATCTTAAAATCATGGTGTAAGCAGAGCTGCTCAATCATTGCAAATTTAATTATTGGTTGGTTTTGTTTCAGCTTTAAGTACATTTTTTGCTATATAAATCACAACACCCTAGAATTTAACAAGCATTAATTCAGCCTTTAAATATTGCCTTTTGTATGTGTCATAACACATTAAACTGCTTGCCTTGAGGAAAAGGGAAACGTTAAGAATATTATGTAGATAAAGTTAGAAAGAATTGCCTGTTAATGGGTCTTTGAAAGTTGAAAATCGCCCTACAGAAAAAAATCAACTGCAGTAATTGAACCCTAACCTCCTCATTTAACTAACAAAAACTAATCATTATTTCACAAATATGATGGTTTTTCATTCCTATCTTAGTTGAATGTGAAACCAATAAAAATAGAGTAAAATCGGCTCCCTACTGTGGAAATTCTCATTCAAGATATATTTGTAGGAGTACTTGTGTTTGAGATCTAGTTCAAATTCTAAGAAAAAACTTGATTGTATGCAACCTCTCTCTCCCATCTCCTGAAAACAATTTTTTTCCCATGTTTGTAGAAACTAAATTGCGTCTTTGAAGTTGAAGGTTTTGCAGAAAAAATTAATAACAATCCTCACCTAATCTCTAAATTCAAATAAAATCATGTTTTCATCAACCCAGCCTCAAGTGTGCATTATTCCATCATGCAATTTCAGACATGACTTCAAACCAGTTTTAGACTTCTTGGCCATTAGAATTCCTTTCTGGTGTCTTTCTAACAAGTGAGGTTATTTGGTCATGCTTACTCTGGGGTAAAAAATCTACTCAGAAATATCATGATGCTCAGAGGTTTCATACTCTTGTCAATGAGAGGTTATCAATTTTTAAGTTAGATGAAAGTGAAGCAAAAATAGAGTTCAGCATATATTACAGGAGTTGAAGGGAAAGACATCCTAGTAAAATTGACTTTCAGATGTTAGAAGCTCCCAATCTAGACATATATAAGAGCATTTGCATGTATATTTGAGTTCCAATTTCAGGAAAACTTGAATTGTGTAGCATTGTCTCACTTTGACCAAATATTTTATTTGCACGGTTATAAAAAAAAATTATATCTTATAAATGCTTTGAATGTTGAAGAGAGACACTTTAATGCCCAATTGGCAGGAGAGAATACACATGAGGAAATGAATCAGCAGAAAACAATCCTCCTTTACTGTCTCTTCGTTCAAATAAAATACAAAACTAATAATCTTTTCAGAAAGCTGTCTGCAAACACGAGAAGTTTTTCAATACATAACACAATTTAAAATCCAAAAGAAAAGGGATTTTTTGCTCTTTTAGAAAAGACAATTCTAGACAATGCTAGATGTGGTAAAAAAAACTCAGAAATCAAAGGAAAATAGTTATAAAAAACTTTAGACTGGTGTAGAAACTAAATTGTATCTTGTTACTCTCTCTCTCTCTTCCAATGTAAAAGAAAATCCAATAAAAATCAATCAAGACAATCTTGCTTTTAATTAAATAATTTAAATTTTAATCAATGTAATCATTAAAAGATGTGTCCTGACACTCAAAATCAGAGGGGGAAAACTCCCAGGGAGTGGATATCTAGAGTATTAATTCATTGTGAGGTGTGCAGTCAAGAAGCATGTATAAGACCAACAGAGGTGGTAGCACTATTTCTCTTTTGTGTGGATGTAGCTTCGTATAGTTTTAAACTCCCAGTGGTAAAATGAGCAGTGACTTAATGAGAGTTCTGCTGTCATGCATATCAAAGACCAGACCTACAAATAGTGGTGAAAGCACTAGTGCTCTTATATGTTAATGTAACTTCCTATAATTGCCTCTGTCATTGTTAATGATTAGGTATTATCCAAAGTCATATTTAAGCTGGTCGGAAATTAGTTAAGTATGAAATATTTGAATAAATTTATATACAGATGCAAAGGTAAAAGATTGGGTAGCTTGCTTGCTAACTCTATTGCTGTTTGAGATAATACAGTTTATTGCTCAGCAATCAAGACATTTGAAGATAACAAGCATATTATGGCTATGTTACTCAAAAAAAAATATAAATGAATTTGGAAGGATTCGTAAGAGTGCCTAATATCAGTGAGATCAAAACAACTTTCAGTTTCAAAATGTCAACATTGAATAAGATTCTTCATATTTCGAAATCAATCAAAAATGGAACTACTAAAGCTGTTAAACTTTCGAATGAACTCGTTTTTGACGATTCAGTAGGCTGATCAAACCAAAATCTCCTGAGACAGCTGACGCCTTTAAAATTAGATATATCCCTTGAAGCGACTATAAAAAAATATGATAAATTTAAAGACAAAATTGAAACGTATGAAAAAATGTTCAATGTATATTGCCAAAGCAAATTCTTTTCAGAAAATTTAGCTCATCTCAAATATGAAATGCAAAAATATGATACAAAAGTGGACTGTAAACTTAATTCTACGCCAGCAATTTCTAAGGTTTCATGCTAATTATGGAGCTGCTGGATTCCTGCCATGCTCTAACTGCCATGTTTGATAGTGGCTCGCAAGTAACGATGGTAAATGAGACCATTTACAGGAAAATAGGCTCTCCCACCCTTTTACCATCACAAATTTCTTTTACTGAAATCAGCAATTCTAGCCCAGACAGATACTCAGGTCTGGCAGAGGTTTTATGGGGCAACATCTTCATAAAGCGCATCTCCAACTCTCTCTCCCAGCATTAAATATCCTCTCTCTTAATAGGGATGAGGCTTGGAAGCATATCCTCATGGAACAAACCAAAGCTAGACTTGCATAGAAGTACAGCAATAGGGCACTTCAAGCTGCTCACAGGACATGACTGTATCACTGTTATTTCATATTATTGAATTGAACAAAATTGAATTTGCCATTCAATAACTGATATTTTGATGTCACTTTTGAAAGTGTTGGAAAAGTGAGTGGGCGTGACACCCATGTTTATTGCATCAGCCACCAAAAATGCTGATGCATAGAAAATATGACAACGTGTTTCTACACCATTCTTTGTCAGACTCTTTTAAGTTTTCATGCTGGTAACAAGTCGAGAAAAGGGGCCTGTTCCTTTGGCACTCCTTTATTGTAATCGATTGGAAATGTGGATCAATAATTTTATAACTTTAATAAATTTGTTTAGTTAAACTAAATTGAGTCTATTTTCACTTATTGACATGAATGTGTGTTGTGTGCCTTTGTTGGATTAACATTTAGCAGTCTACCTTACCACGATATTCAAAATCTGGCACCCCTGGGTGGGCAGTGACTCACCGAAGACTACTATCAAGGTAAAAATGCTGATGCGTAGAAAATATGACGATGTGTTTCTACACCATTCTTTGTCAGACTCTTTTAAGTTTTCACGCTGGTAACAAGTCGAGAAAAGGGGCCTGTTCCTTTGGCACTCCTTTATTGTAATCGATTGGAAAAGCGGATCAATAATTTTATAACTTTAATAAATTTGTTTAGTTAAACTAAATTGAGTCTATTTTCACTTATTGACATGAATGTGTGTTGTGTACCTTTGTTGGATTCACATTTAACAGTGGATCTCTTTCATTCTTTGTCAGACTCTTTAAGTTTTCATGCTGGTAACAAGTCGAAAAAGGGGTCTGTTCTTTTGGTGCTCCTTTATTGTAATCGATTGGAAATGTAGATCAATAATTTTGTAACTTTATTAAATTTGTTTAGTTAAACAAAATTGAGTCTATTTTCACTTATTGACATGAATGTGTGTTGTGTGCCTTTGTTGGATTCACATTTAGTAGTGGTTCTCTGCCATTCTTTGTCAGACTCTTTTAAGTTTTCACGGTGGTAACAAGTTGAAAAAAGAGGCCTGTTCCTTTGGCACTCCATCATTGTAATCGATAGGAAATGTAGAAAAAAAATTTTATAACTTTTTTAAACTTGATTATTTAAACTAAATCGAGTCTTTTTTCACTTATTGACATGAATGTGTGTTGTGTACCTTTGTTGGATTCACATTTAGCAGTGGTTCTCTGCCATTCTTTGTCAGACTCTTTTAAGTTTTCACGCTGGTAACAAGTCGAAAAAGGGGCCTGTTCTTTTGGTGCTCCTTTATTGCAATCAATTGGAAATGTAGATCAATAATTTTATTACTTTATTAAATCTGTTTAGTTAAACTAAATTGAGTCTAATTTCACTTATTGACATGAATGTGTGTTGTGTGCCTTTGTTGGATTCACATTTAGCAGTCTACCTTACCACAATATTCAAAATCTGGCACCCTCAGGTGGGCAGTGACTCACCAAAGACTACTATCAAGGTAAGACATTCCAATTTTTTTCAAGATATTTTATATGTGTTCAAATAAAAATATTAGAGATAGTAAAAAGGACGGAGCAGCTAAAACGTAACGAAAAGGCAGAGTGCAAGTCATATACGAAATTTTTCAATAACTTAGGTATATAGGCTCTTCAGGAATTCTTAATCTACCTGAATGGATTCTCTTTGTAGGAAAGTACGAAAGCCATCAAACCAAAACTAGATTTGCCAATGGCTGCAGGACTATTTTCGGGAAATCAAAGTTCTACTCCTACTTTAAAATGTGTATTCTGTGATAAAGGGAACCATGAATTGAAATACTAGTTTTGCTCGCAATTCCGATTTGGATTGAACGAACAACTCGATTGAAGAAACAAGGCTGTTGTTACATATGTCTCTGGCGTGGTCACGTGGAAAAGCAATGCAGAGTTTATGTGAAGTGTGCACACTGTGACAAAAGACATCATCTTGTTATGTGCCCTGACATAGGAACTGGTATATCTTTCAATTCAAAGAAAGCAGTGCTGCTTCCAAATATAAATTCTTTGGAGTAATTTCTTACTTAAATACCTATATTAGAATTGAGTATTGAAAGCCATCAAACCAAAACTAGATTTGCCAATGGCTGCAGGACTATTTTCGGGAAATCAAAGTTCTCCTACTTTAAAATGTGTATTCTGTGATAGAGGGAACCATGAATTGAAATACTAGTTTTGCTCGCAATTCCGATTTGGATTGAACGAACAACTCGATTGAAGAAACAAGGCTGTTGTTACAGATGTATCTGGCGTGGTCATGTGGAAAAGCAATGCAGAGTTTATGTGAAGTGCGCACACTGTGACAAAAGACATCATCTTGTTATGTGCCCTGACATAGGAACTGGTATATCTTTCAATTCAAAGAAAGCAGTGCTGCTTCCAAATATAAATTCTTTGGAGTAATTTCTTACTTAAATACCTATATTAGAATTGAGTATTGAAAGCCATCAAACCAAAACTAGATTTGCCAATGGCTGCAGGACTATTTTCGGGAAATCAAAGTTCTACTCCTACTTTAAAATGTGTATTCTGTGATAGAGGGAACCATGAATTGAAATACTATTTTTGCTCGCAATTCCGATTTGGATTGAACGAACAACTCGATTGAAGAAACAAGGCTGTTGTTACAGATGTCTCTGGCGTGGTCAAGTGGAAAAGCAATGCAGAATTTATGTGAAGTGTGCACACTGTGACAAAAGACATCATCTTGTTATGTGCCCTGACATAGGAACTGGTATATCTTTCAATTCAAAGAAAGCAGTGCTGCTTCCAAATATAAATTCTTTGGAGTGATTTCTTATTTAAATACCTATATTCGAATTGAGTATTGAAAGCCATCAAACCAAAACTAGATTTGCCAATGGCTGCAGGACTATTTTCGGGAAATCAAAGTTCTACTCCTACTTTAAAATGTGTATTCTGTGATAGAGGGAACCATGAATTGAAATACTAATTTTGCTCGCAATTCCGATTTGGATTGAACGAACAACTCGATTGAAGAAACAAGGCTGTTGTTACATATGTCTCTGGCGTGGTCACGTGGAAAAGCAATGCAGAGTTTATGTGAAGTGTGCACACTGTGACAAAAGACATCATCTTGTTATGTGCCCTGACATAGGAACTGGTATATCTTTGAATTCAAAGAAAGCAGTGCTGCTTCCAAATATAAATTCTTTGGAGTAATTTCTTACTTAAATACCTATATTAGAATTGAGTATTGAAAGCCATCAAACCAAAACTAGATTTGCCAATGGCTGCAGGACTATTTTCGGGAAATCAAAGTTCTCCTACTTTAAAATGTGTATTCTGTGATAGAGGGAACCATGAATTGAAATACTAGTTTTGCTCGCAATTCCGATTCGGATTGAACGAACAACTCGATTGAAGAAACAAGGCTGTTGTTACATATGTCTCTGGCGTGGTCACGTGGAAAAGCAATGCAGAGTTTATGTGAAGTGTGCACACTGTGACAAAAGACATCATCTTGTTATGTGCCCTGACATAGGAACTGGTATATCTTTCAATTCAAAGAAAGCAGTGCTGCTTCCAAATATAAATTCTTTGGAGTCTTACTTAAATACCTATATTCGAATTGAGTATTGAAACCAGTGATAAGTCTGCCGAACAGTCAAACACATTATCTAACACAATTTGTTCTAGAAGCGCTTTACTCCAAATTCTGGTTGTGATGCTTCGAGAGGAAAACAAAGACCTTGCAGTTAGAGCACTGATAGACATCAGAAGTCAAAAATCTTACATAACGAAAGAAGCTGTTTCGAAGCTGAAATATTCTTCTGTTTGTGAGAACACCCTGATTCACAATTTGTTTGGAGGGGTAAAATACCAACAAGAACATCAAGAGTATAGGATTTTTGTCAGTGATGTTGACAAAAGTTACCTTTGCAATTTCAGTGTTCTTGACCGAGAAAATATTTGCTCAGAAATTCCTCCGGTGAAAACAGGCTTCTAGTCAAAGGAATTAGAAGATAACGGAATTAAGCTTTCTGATCAAAGAATGTTTATCATCTTGTTCATCACCCACTATTCACTTATTGGAGCTGATATTGCTGGTAAACTTCTGACAAAAATAGACCACTTTGTCTTGTGGAATAACAGCAATTGAAACGTTGCTTGGTTGGACACTAATCGGAAAATTGCCAAATGATTAATGCTTACTAAGTAAAGAGGGCACAATAAGTGACTTATGGAAATTGGAAGCAATCGGAATTACAGATCCTGCAGTCTAGAAAGAAGTCTGAAATTCACCTAGAGACTTTGGAGTATTTACGAAGCACACTAAAGATTGATGAAGAAGGCAGATACGAAGTTGCTTTGCCGTATATCTTGGAATCTTCCCGTCTTACCGACAACAGAGAAATGACCGAAAAACATCTCGCTTCTACTATATTATACTACTATATATAAGGCTATTGAAATCTAAGAAAGTTGAAGCATATCAAGAGGTTTTTGACAAGTGGTATTTGGAAGGGATCATAGTAGTCAATGATACGGCAGAGGCAAACATAGACCATATTCCTCACAGACCAGTGATTAAGGAATGTAGCCAGACCACCAAAGTGAGACCAGTGTTCAACACTTCAATGCGGTTGAAAGGATCACCCTCACTGAATATATGCTTAGAAAAGGGTCCTAATTTAATAGAATTTGTTCCTTCTATCTTGAATTGTTTTCGACAATTTCCTGTTGAACTCACATCAGACATTGAAAATGCTTTCCTTCAAATCGGAATAAGAAAAAAGGACAGAGACTATCTGAGATTCTTATGGAGGACCGAAGAAAATGAAAGTAAGATCTACAGACATCGAAGAGTTGTTTTTGGGATTAACTGCAGTCTGTTTCTCCTGGCAGCGACATTAAATCATCATCTTGAGGAAGTCCCAGAGAAACTTTCTGATACTGCAAGAACTTTGAAAGATTCTTTCTATGTAGATAATTGTGTCTGCAATTTGAAAGACTCCCAACAAGCAATTTATTCTCGAGTCACAAATACTTATGTCAGCAGGGAAATTTAATCTTAGAGGTTGGTGGTCAAACTCTCTTGAAGTCATCGATCAATTTGATAACTCCGAAATCGTGCCTTTGCTGGGTCTGAACTGGGATTTGAAAGAAGACACTTTATCTTTCAACATTGTTATCCTGAACAAAGAACAATTGGGTTTTACTAAGAGAAAGTTACTCTCCTTGGCACAGAGTATATTTGATCCCCTTGGTTTCATTTCCCCAGTGACTATCATTCCGAAATTTATGCTACAAGAATCCTGGGTTCTGGGACTGAATTGGGATGATGTGCTTCCTGACGACCTAGCAATACGATTTTTTAATTGGCTGAAGAAAATACAGCTGCTGTCAGAAGTTAAGATACCCTGGTGGATGAAACTTAGACAAGAGGAAAACGTCAGCTTCAAGTATTTTGTGACGCAATTGGCCAAGTTTATGCCACCTGCATTTACTTGTGAGATTAAATAAATCAACAAGTTACAGTCTGATTTATCCAGTCCCGTGCCAGAGTAGCTCCTTTGAAAAAGACTACAATTCCGCGTCTTGAATTAATAGCATGTTGTATAGATGCCAGACTGAGTGTGTTGTGGCAGACTTTAAAATACCTAACTTAAAGGTCTTCTACTAGAGCAATTCATTGACTGCATTAAACTGGATAAAAAGAGATAATCAGTGGGGAACATTTGTATGGAACCAGGTCTGGGAGATTCATGCTCTCACACAGGTTGAACAATGGAGGCATGTTCCTGGAATATTGAATCCAGCAGACCTTCCAAGCAGAGGATGCTCCGTGGAGCAATTCTTACTCATTAAATGGTGGGAGGGGCCTATGTGGCTTTACGACAAAGAAGATTGGCCGCAGAGCACAGAGATACCAGATGAAGATTTGATAAATGCTGAAAAACGACAGACTGTTTTGTCAGCTCACAACGATGTATGTCGAAGACAAATGACTGGTATTATAGGTATTTGCCTCTTCTCATCTGAAAACCATTCGAATGTTTGCTTGGATCCGAAGATTCTGCAATAATGCAAGAAAAGTCAACACTTTAAAGACCGAAACCTGTCTTGTTCCGAATTAAAAGAAGCTGAAAATTTGCTCATGTTTTTGATACAGCAAGAAGTGTTCAATGGACCTTACAATAAGAGGTTAAGCTCTTTGAATCCAGTAACTGATGAGAACGGTTTATTGCGAGTTAAGAAACGAACCATTTACTGCCAAGACACTGAAGATTTTAAGTACCCAGTGATTCGATCAGGTGATCACCCAGCAGTGGCAAATTTAATTATACATAAACATAGACAGCTATGCACTGTGGGGTTCAAATTTTGATAGTGCAACTTAGAGAAAACTACTGGATATTGAAAGGGAGGAAGTCTATTCGGAAGATTCTTAACAACTGCATCCTCTGCAAGCGTTTTACTGCCAAGCCAGTGGAAATGGAACTCACCACCTTTACTAGGGGATCATGTAAGAGATGCAGCAGTTTTTTTAAGTGACTGGTGATCTGGCTGGGCCCCCCCCTTTTTCTGATTAACCGTACCAAAACGTGGATTGTGCTCTTTACGTGCGCCGTGTACCACGCAATTCATCTCGAACTCGTCTCTTCTCTATCGACAGACAGGTTTCTGCTAGCACTCAGACGTTTTATTGCTCGTGGTAGAAGGCCGTCCATTTTTTACTCAGATTATGGCAAAAACTTTATGGGGGCCAATCAACTACTTCAGAGTATTAATTGAAAACGTATCAATGAAGATGGAAAAATAAAACAAATAACCTGGAAATTTATTCCACCATCAGCTCCATGGTGGGGAGGCTGGTGAGAGCATCTCATTGGACTTGTGAAAGATCTTCTAAAGAAAGTCTTGGGTAGAGCATACTTAAGATACTGTTCAGTCTCTGTCTAGCCACTAGATGGCACTATATATCAATGTGAACGATCAACCAATGAGAATTTAGTTTGAGTCAGAATAGTAAGTAAAAATTGAGAGAAGGAAGCAGAAACTGACGACGCGTAATGTCAAAGTCTTTTGTTTAGAAAAGAAATCACACTTTTGATTAGCCAGTCTTATTTATTAGCCGCAAATCGAAATCAAGTCTTTATGATTGCTGAGCAGAATTCTAAAGAAAGTCTTGGGTAGAGCATCCTTAAGATACTGTTCAGTTTCTATCTAGCCACAAGATGGCACTATATATCAATGTGAACGATCAACCAATGAGAATTTAGTTCGAGTCAGAATAGTAAGTAAAAATCGAGAGAAGGAAGCAGAAACTGATGACGCGTAATGTCAAAGCCTTTTGTTCAGAAAAGAAATCACGCTTTTAATTAGCCAGTCTTATTTATTAGCCGCAAATCGAAATCAAGTCTTTATGATTGCTGAGCAGAATTCGGTGAGTCAAAATACGATTATTATTTAGACATAAATTCTCATGGTTCATCCAAATCCTTATTGTATTATTTACTTGTGTTATATGTAGTATTTGCATGATTTATGACCATAGTTAATTGTCCTTTTCGTGTTTAAGTGTATATAATAAAGTTAAAGATTATATTGGATACAGTTCGTTTATATGTCTTAGTTCTCAACAGATATGAAGAAATGAACACAGTCCTCTGTGACTGTGAAGAGGTTTTAAATTCAAGACTTCTAGCCTACATCTCTGAGGACAACGATTTTGATCCCATAACACCATCTATGTTTTTATGAGAGGTCAAAGAAAGTGGTGTTTCTGATCTTGACCATTTGAATCATCGAGTCTACAAAAGAGGCAGCTCTATTGGATGAAACATTGGGAGCATCTTCGAAATCATTGCAGATTAGAATATTTAGGGTAGCTTAGACTACAAACAAGAAAGACCAATAAAAGCCACAAATTCACAGTAGAAGTTGTTTTGGTCGAAGTTAACAACAAAAAGCGTTTGAACTGGCCATTAGGGAAAATAATAGATTTTCTCAGGAAAAGATGGATCTGTTCGTCTTGTGTAGCTTAAAATTGAGAATGTCGAATTCCTAAGGCTGCACGCACTTGCGATATAATCAAATTCCTGACAGAATTTTTAAGAGCAAATTGCTTCTAGAATTTAAAAAAAATCCAAAAAGAAAGGAGAAACAACTTTAATGCATTAAAGATCGTGAGAACCTGGAGAAGTCTGAATATAGCTGCAGTCAAGAATCTATTGTGGGAATAACATAACTTGACCGTGAGATTTGTTCCGTCAAACGTCTAGATCTTTGAAACAGTAGACCGTACAGAGTTGAGAGTTTCCCCATAGAATGTAAACGCAAAAGGTGGGAGTGTCGCGGTAATTATTAATGTTAGTGAAAAGAAGGTGGAACAACTCAACTCGACGGAGTTTCAGTTTAAGAATAAGAACAATTGTTTCCTCAGTTAGAATTCTGATTTCTGTTATGTAGCATATCGTTTTTCTGTACGTCAAACCTGAAATAAATGTTTTGGTTAGGATTTCCAAGTTTGTGAAGTCATTTATAGGTACAAGAACCTCTGTCACACTTGACTTCAATTTTTAAAGTGACGACTTGTTCCATTTTCTTTTATCTTTTCTCTCAAGGAAAAAAAAACGGCATTAAGGTTGGGAAACGTATTTTGGCCACTGTTGGAGGACTGGCAGGAGGTGCAGATGCTGCCTACATTCACGAAGAGCACTTTTCCATCAGGGACTTAATTGGAGACGTCTATCACATGCAGGCCAAAATGGCTGAGGGAATCCACAGAGGACTCATTGTGAGAAATGAAATGGCGAACAGCAATTATACAACCGATTTTATTTTCTGCTTGCATTCAGAAGGAAAGGACATCTTCAGCACACGAATGAATATATTAGGCCATATGCAATAGGGCATTCCTTCCACATTCGACAGAAACTTTGGAACCAAATTAGCTGCCAAAGCTGCTGACTGGCTGATCAAACAGGTGGAATCAAATGCTCAAACAGACAACAAAGTGTTCAGCAAGGATCAAGAGATTGCAGTTCTGCTAGGATTGGTCAAAAGGCAATACAATTTCACACCTGTGCAGAACTTGAGACAAGAAACAGATTTCAACCAAAGGATACCTGAATCAAAATGGTGGAAACGTCTGCGAATACTTTCTAAAATTCTCACCCATCTTTTCTAAACGGAAAAAAATGGCGTTAAGGTTAGGAAACATATTTTTGCCACTGTTGCCGGACTGGCAGGAGGTGTAGATGCTGCCTACATATATGAAGAGCACTTTTCCATCAGGGACTTAATTGGAGATGTTTATCACATGCAGGCCAAAATGGCCAAGGGAAACCACAGAGGACTCATTGTGAGAAATGAAATGGCGAACAGCAATTATACAACCGATTTTATTTTCTGCTTGTATTCAGAAAGAAAGGACATCTTCAGCACACGAATGAATATTTTAGACCATATGCAATAGGGCAGTAGTCCTTCCACATTTGACAGAAGCTTTGGAACCAAATTAGCTGCCAAAGCTGTTGATTGGCTGATCAAACAGGTGGAATCAAATGCTCAAACAGACAACAAAGTGTTCAGCAAGGATCAAAAGATTGCAGTTCTGCTAGGATTGGTCAAAAGGCAATACAATTTCACACCTGTGCAGAACTTGAGACAAGAAGCAGATTTCAACCACAGGATACCTGAATCAAAATGGTGGAAACGTCTGCGAACACTTTCTAAAATTCTCACCCATCTTTTCTAAACGGACCGCACTGACTTCCTCACATCTCGTAAACGCCTTTGAGTGGACTGCACTGCATGATTTGTGTGTCGCTTGTGCTCCGTATGTATAAAAGTACGTTTTTGGTGCCACATCAAATATTCAAAATTCCTTTACGAAAACTGCATTTATGTAAGTTGCGTTGGCAACGAATAGGAGCAACGAAATAAAATAGTTCGTATTCTAACCTTTTAACTGTGGGTCGTATCATTTTACACACCTCCAAAACACAACTAACAAGGGGTGACTATGTGGACTGTTTTCTACTAAAATGAAATAGATTTGAACTGTTATTCATCATGAATATGATCCCATCTAAATGCTTCCATTTTTGGATTTGATTTTGTTTTCGAAACAATTCTTTGAGAATTCATCAGTGTCTGTCTACTCTCCTGGAATATACCAATATTTTGCATAATGTCTGAGGTAGGTGCAGTTCAAATGCCTGTATATAATAAATCAGATCCTGCTGTTTGGTTTATAATGTGTGAAAGCAAATTTAAATTAGCGGTTCCAAAACCAATTACGGAATCTATGACTAAATTCAATTTTGTCGTGTCTCATTTGGTGTTAGGAAGCCTTCGGAATTGTTAAGAAACATGTGACGTCGTGCAGAAACGCTTAAGGTCCCAGAAACATCAGAAGATCCTGAATTTCAAGTGCTGACACCATCAATGTTTTTGCAGTCTCCCAAACAATGATACATACGATTTGGACCAAATAGATGGAACAAGTATAGTGAAGAGATATATCTATGTACAGAAAGTGAGTGAGAATGTTAGGAAAGAATATTTAGGTTTTCTGAGATCCTCAAATGTAAATCAGCAACACATACAGAAACTTACTGATGAACAGCATAGATTCCATTTTTCCATTTTTATGCAATTCTTTCTGAACCTGTCACGAATTTACTTCAAATTCTTAAAATATAAAGAAATTACTTTCATGTGAATGAGAGTAGTAAGAATATTCAACTACTCTGTTGTGGATAGCTAGGTCAGTACAGCAATCACTATAAGTTTACAAAAGGTAAAGAAATTCCGAAATTTAACAGAAAAACAGTCATAAAATGTGAATTAAATTTTTTTTTAAACCATGATGTTTAAGGTAAATGGGTCTCAAAATTTGCTAAATAGTATTAGGCCTGGAGCAATTTGAATTATGGTCATAAGCATAAAATATAAATTTAAAAGATTTTTAATGTGATCTAATTTTGGCTGGAAAACAACATAAAAAAATTACAAAAGCTAGAAAAATGTGAAAGGCTTTCAAAAGCATTACCTTACATTATATGTTTATATCTATTGAGTAATTTGTTCCATACAAAATATTAAAAGTAGTTTAAAACTACGTTATGATGAATTTTAATAAATATCACATTTAAAAATTTAGAGATAAGAAAAAATCATATATTTATATACATGGTATAAGTTGGGAAATACAAATTTTTTCATAGCACTAGAATAAAATATAGATAAAAAATATTCTTTTCCATAATACACACTCCTGTCACTTTCAATAAGATCCCCAGTTTCATTTCAAGATACGAAAAATCACACATACTTTTGTAAAGAGTAAAGAATTCAAATATTGATGCGTCTAAAAGTACCTAAATGCTGTTTGCAATTTGGACATCGATGTTCAATATCTTGGCATTCTGGAGCACAACATGGAATCAGGCAACACCCAACCCAGCACCTAAATATGAAATAACTAGATTACAAATAATATCAGTCTTTTATTTACATTTCTCACTTTTAAATAATTTCCAAAAATAATAAAGCACTACAGGAAATAATTCACATTATCATCTATACTTTTAAAAAATCGCAATTTTTAGACATACATACAAACAGTAAAATACTTTATTGTTATTCAAGAATAGTTCTTAAGGGTCATTCTGAAATAATTAAAAAAGTAAATTAACCATGGAAAATGTCATCTCCATGGTTGTCCCTAACCCTGTTTCTAGGTTAAGATATAGCTGAAACTTAAAAAGTATTTAGTAGCTCTATTTAATGTTAAGAGTTTTATTTTCACACAGCGCACTTGAAATTATTATATTTTTAGTTAAATTTAATGTTGAAAATTCAGTAAATTCCTTTGTCCCTACTATTTTTGTCAGCTCTGCATATAATATAAATAACCTTTACAAAAGTCTACTAGAAGGTAGTACATGTCTGAAAGTGTAATTACAAGAAGCTCTAATGAGCCATCTTTACAGTAAGATATCTTAGACTCAATAGTAAGTAATATTTTGTCTGTTTCATATATTTATACTTAGAAAACTTATGAGTTCTTTTAACAATGTCATTTTTATTCTCATAACAATGTCACTCCATGGCATTTTTTAACTTAATATTGTTTCATTTATTACTGAACTTTTTTCAACAGATAGTTAGAAATTTTACAAAAAAAGTCTGTATATCAAAGCACATGGCAGGGATTGTTTTAGGTTAGGCATAAATGTGGTCCAAGCATTGAAATGTCACCTCCATGGCTAAGTTCCAACATGAAGTCGACAGTCGTCCATGGAGGTGAGCAAATATTTCTTATGACGAATTTTTACAATGACATGGTTAATATTGATTATAAAGTTCTTTATTAAAGTAAGAACAATATTGAGTAAACAAATAAGGAGTTCAATTGTTTTTTCTCTAACCAGTACTGATTTACTGGCCAATTGATTCTGATTTTAATCTGTGGTGTAAAGCCTACCAGTTTTATTTGATTTACAATGTTTGAAAACTTGTAACTTTGGGTCTGATTATAAATGCTGATAGAATCTGTAATTTTTCCATAAAAATATGGCATTGAGAGTTGGGAGACAATTTAAGTATCCTCATGACTGAAATTCTCTTTGCAGTTTCTGACAGGGTACCAGTTGGTACGATGTCAATCTGCCTAGTTGGTACCATGTCTAAGAAATCTGATATAATCAAATTTAAGAAATCTAGATTTTCTACAACATAAAAAACAATGCCAATACACAATATTAACATACATAAATCTTATGTATCTTAACAACTGTGTATACAGTGCTATCAAAATAACTATGAAGAAAATTCTTAACCAGGTAATCCATAATACTTTGGAGCATCTATTGAAACACTCTAATATTTCAATAAATAATATAAATTTCATTAACCATTTTGAAAATTAGCATATTACAATTCAGAAATCTTAAAAATTGGATATTTTTTAAATATCTCAAAAAAAGTTATGAAGAAAATATTTAATTTATGTAATTAGTACCAAAATATTATCTTCTGACTTTAAGTAAATACAAAACTCCTGTTCAGAAAAATTCACAAATAATTTACTGAAGGTAAATGTTAATTTTGTTAAAAAAATTCATTTCAATCTCCCCACCCACAACTACCCCTAAGAATTCTAATAAACAACAAATCTAGAAAAATTTTACAAAACAAAATATTTTAAACGTATCAATTCTTGCAAAATATCTAATTTTTCTAAGGTTGTTTCCTGAATAAAAACCAACTGTAGATGCAAACTTAATTCCTGATGGAAAAGTTAAAAGGAAAATGCTTAAAAATAATTTCTCAAGATAAAAAAATATTAAAGGTAAAATTGGGCTTTTTAAAAGCCTTTCAAAACAAAACTAAAATAACCATGCACTCTACTGCTATTATACTCTTGGAGACATTTCCAACTTGGTGTAACCAATAATTTAAATGCTGTCAGAAATACAAAAAAAAAAATTAACAATAAAATGTTTTTAATGGTTTTCTAAAAAAAAAACTTGATTTTTCATGCCCAATAGTCCTAGGTTTTATCAAAATCTAGGAACTTTTGAATCTAATATTTTTCTTTCATGGTTGTCACAGCATGGTGGCTAATTTGAACATTTTCTCCCATAAGAAAAATTTTGGAAATATTTTTCCCACATGCATTTATTTTCCCAAAAGATAAGAAAACAACCATTTTCTTGTAAGACTTCCTAGAAAATCTGGAAAGGTTGGTGTATAGCTTTCATAAAAACATTTTTGTGGAAATTCTTTGAAGTAACTTTTTGTCCTGCTTTTTAAAGGTCAAATTGCCAAGAATTTTTTTAGAAAAAGTTTTATGCATAGTGGAAAATACAGAACACAGAAACTGAATAATCGAATGTCAGTTATTTCATCTTGTTTAGTCTAGATTTATTTTGTTTAATATAATGAGCTGTCAATAGCACATAACACAACACTGTGTAAATGATTTAATCTACTTATCCCTTCAGTTGAGAGATATCGTGAAATAACATATAATTGCTAGAATAACTAACTTTGAGGATAGAAAACTTATTTAATGCTGTAGAGTTTACTTTTTTCATTTTATTCTTTATTCCATTCTTCCATCATTCTATTCCTCTTGTATATTTCATTAACAATCAAAATTGTGAAATTTAAATAATACATTATTCCTGCTAAATACATTCCAATATAAACTGCCATTAATATAGATACAGATATACAAATCTAGAAACATCAAAAAATTACCTGTAATAATCAATAGAAAGTTCAGTATATACTAATCGAAAGTGGAATATACATTTCCGGTTTGTGAACAGGAAACGGAACATGATTGGTTCAATATTTTCAGTGATTTAAGAAACATATTGATGTGCCAAACCTTAATAAGATCTTGGGTTTTGTTTCAAGGAAACCAGGCTCAAATGCACATGAGTTTTTTTCACTGATGAGCAATAAATGAACTCATCTGAGAAATCAAAACAGCTTAGAAAAAAAATAAGTCAGAACTTATGGTAGCAAGTAATTGAAGGTAGTTGTAAAGAATTTTTGAAACTGTCATAAGAAAAAATGTTTAGTAGGTTTTGCAAGTACTGCAACATCACTTAGATAAGAACATGTAAATTTATAAATTTTTATTATATTTTGTGAGTTGTATATTATGTAGTCGTAATTATTTGTTTTGCTAAATATCCATTCAATAAAATAATTATCCATTCCACTAAAAATACACAAAATTTGTTGACTAAATCTTCCTTAAATTCATGGCTGAAAGTTGGTTACTGTAACACAAGCTACAGATATGGTAATTGAAACTAATCACAAAATGCAGAGTACACCAGATGTAAAAATTAGTCAATTGTAAAAAAAAAATTCATACAAACCCTAACAGAACCAAACCACCAGCTAATAGCCATGTTAACAATCCAGGCAAAGCGGTAGTTTCTGACATAACATGAGCAGAACAATGTGGGCAAGTCACTTGCATTGGATAAGGACCACACTGCTGAACACTTAATACTGTAACTGCTTGAACTCCAGCTACAAATAGACATAATACACATAAATATAAAAGCAGTCTTGAATTAATGCTTTTTAATACAAACTTATCAAAATATGAAATTTAAGGGACCAGGACCAGGATGTTAAGGGGAGTGTGTCTGAAATGCATTTGTCATGTACATAACTGAAAATATAATTCTCATAAAAAAATATAAAACATATACATAACAATATGCATAAGCAGTGTAAAAATTAGTTTTTACTCAATTATTTAAAATCAAGTGAATCCAACTAAAAATGAAAATAAAATACATTGCATTCTAGAATTAACAAGCAAATAAGGAAAATTGATCTGTTAAAATAATGCTTAAATATTATTAAAAAAGAAATTTGTAAAAATGTTTGTGATCCATGTGTCCATGGTTTAAGAGATACTTATTAAGTGTCACTATATTTTACTGTTTCCCCATTTCTATACTTTGTAAATTCTATTGTATTCTGACACAGAAGAAACAAATACACCTAAGGTAGTTATAGAAATTGAACCTGCCTAGCCTTCAGCTCTTTTTTGAAAACAACATTCCCACATGCTGTTCAAAAATGAGCTAGTGAAGTGAGCCTTATTTCAAGGTATAGGGAATTCAAAAAATGTAAATTAGTGAGAAGTGACTGCTAACAGGGTCATCAGTTACAGGAGGCTTGATTAAAGATACAATAATTAGTATATCATTTCATCATGACCAGGAAAATTAATTATTACAATGTTAATTTCACTTGCAGTAATGTATTTTTCAATGATTGCTAACAATCATGTTAATATTCACATGAAATGAAGTAAATATTTCAATAATCTATATGTATATTCTTTCCTCCATAACTATAGATTTTACCTAATAAGTATTCTGAATCATTTATTTTTACTTACCTTGAGTACCTGTTGGTGTGTTAACAACAACAGTCTGGGAAGTAGGTGGATAGTATCCTTTAAAAAAAATAATAACTTGAAAACCAAACACATATATATATATGGAAACAGTACTTTTATTTTTAAAAGATCAATAAAGTTTTCTAATTGTTTTGAAAAAAGGAAAATAATTCAGATTTGTCAACAAATTCAGATTTTAAGACAAGTTTTCTTGGGATGTTAAAATCTCTCATACCTTTCAAGAAATTAAAAGTTAATTAGTTGAATCAGGGACAGCCTGGTTATAGGAGTTATTGACACAGTAACAGTGAGCTAGGAGTTATGAAAGGTTGGTTAGGTTTTATGATGGGCAAGCCATATTTGGCCAAGTTGCGCCAAATAGAAGACACACAATGAGCCATGAAAGGAATTAAACACAAATGTAATTGTATCAATTCCCACAATATTTTCAAATTTGAAACTAACAATGCTTTAATTATTTTGAACTTCTAATTATTGTTATGAATGGATGGCAATCAGAGCTTTCAAATGGTTTCGACAAAATACTATGATAAAATTAAAATTTCATGCTCCAGGTAAGGGTAAGTATACAACAACTTTATTTTGATTTCATCAATGAAATTCAACATTTTTAATCATTTTAAATGGCATATACAAATATGAGAATATATTTACAAATGTACAATACAAAACAAGAGATTGTTTAAATAAGTAACTTAAAAAACAATGCAAAATAAGTATAAGGAATCCAAAAAAAAAGTTTCCATAAAAACCAATATTCTTCTTATAAAAAAATTTACATACATTTATTTACTTTGTTTTTGTTAAAACAATGTATACTTCACATTAGATCTGTTATAAGGATAAGAAGCAAAAGTTAAAGTAAAAATATTAATTCTAACCTGGTGCCATTGGGAAAACTGGAACACCACCAGGAGGTGGTGGATGAACAGGTCCTTGAAACATATTCCTGTAAGCAGCTTTTAAAACCAAAACAGTAACAGTTAAAAATGATAATTCTATTAAAACCTTATAGAAAATGTATAACTCTGAAGTAAATGTACAAAACAATGTCATGTAAAATGGTACGGAATAGACCAAAATCAATAAAATGTATTGCAGGAATTTCTAAGACTTACAATTTCAACTTTATTGTTTATTTCCTTTACTACAAATCTTTCAGGAAAACTTCAGCTAACAGTCTAATCAGACAATTAGCTGAAATCATCAGGAGCACAAGGTATAAATGGTATTTTAGCTATCTAAGAGGAAAGCAGCTAGTATTAAGGAAGGTTGAAAGTAGAGTGAGAACTCAGTGTAAGATGATGAATTCCTTTATTTTATTGACTGAATTTCGTTTGGCTTTTTGTGTTATTTATTTGTACAGACATAAGAAAATTGGAAAACGAAATATTTGTATCACCTAAACATCTTTTGTAAAGTTTCAATGAAAGGGAAGTGAGAAACCTGACAGAAATCCCAGACAATCTCCATTTTTTTTGCAATCTGAATGTAGTCCAAGAACCATTTTTGATTGTTTGTTGTCTGTCTTTAGTATCAAGCGTTTGCGAGGGAAATCTCCACCTAAAACAGTGTAACAAATAAGTTATCTGATTCAGTGGCTCAATTTGATAAGTGGGGTTTCCACAAACCTGTTTTCTCCCATTAAATAGAAAAATTAGCCATATATTCAAATCACAATTTCATACTACTGCTAAGCCATGAATAAAGTAATTAAGGGCACAACAAAAATAACTGAAGCAAAGAGGTAACTGCTCCTTTTAGAGAAGAGTATAAAAGGGAGTTTTTCCCTTTTCTTGTGGATAGTGGGATTATTTTGTCTACTCGTCACTGACACTATGATCTGCTAGACGAAGGGAACCCAGCCTATGCTTTGTCAATTTGGGTTTTTTTTAGATGAAATTATGTCCAATCTCTTAGAAAATTGGGTAGATATTGAAAAAAAGTTATTTCAGCATGGAACCACATGTTTCTATAGTCATCACAAAGAAGAAGTGAACAGTTGAACATACACACCCTAATATACCATCTGTTCAGCGTCCTGTCGTGCTTGGCGAAGGACTCCCTATTCCAGACAGCTATCCGTTCAGACTACGAGGATCATCATGCGTCCGTGAAATCTCCCAAACCGTCAACATCAGCACGTGGTGGCACTATGGATGATGACTTTTCATGTTTTCATGAAACATCTGCATCACATAAACTTAGCTCGCATGAACTGAAAGATCTTATTCGAGATTTGGATAAGTCCAAAAGCAAAACGGAATTACTGGTCAGGGGAATCTTCTTGAACAAAATGTCCAAGTGATTTCATTTCGCCATCATCATCAGTCCTTGGAATCTTTCTTTGAAAAAGAAAAAAGCCTTGAGATTTTTGCTATGATATTGATGGCTTACTACAAGAATTCTGCATTGCACATGAGCCCCTGAATGCCGGCTGTTTATAGATGCATTAAAACCGAGTATCAAGGTAGTTTTGCTGTATAACAGGAACCAGCTTCCATCCATACCTATTGGACATGCTGTCTACATGAAGGAGACGTACGACAATCTAAAGCTGCTATTGAAGAGGATTAACTACAGCAAATATGGCTGCAGAGAGGTCAGTAATGAGCAATGCGAACGTTTTCATCAGGACATTGCCAAGATAAAGCATCGGTACCAGGACAAATGGTCCACATCAATGCTGGTTGACTATTGTTGGATGAGATACTTCCCTTGTCCATCACAAACGACAGGCCAAAAGAAAGCAAAAGTCTGAAGATTAAGGTATTCTTAACATGTATTATAATATTTATATATATATATATATATATATATATATATATATATATATATATATATACAGTTTTTCTCAATAATGCGTACACATTACAAAAACCGTAGCCAATTCAGCTTTTTCTTTGTCATATTCGTATTCAGCACATTGAATTAATTAGGAAATAACTATTTTCATCTCGGAAGCAGAAAAATTTTGAAATTTTGTTGCCCAGTGTAATCAGCCAGTGATTCTATATCATGGTTATATCTCAAGGTATATTTTATTATCAGTTAATTTTTATCATAGGCCTAATTTTAATTTTCTGTTTCTGTAGTAAAAATTATTTCTTCCTATAGAAAATTAAGTATAAATTACATGAGTATTTTTTATGCTTTTTTATATTTCTTAATTTTTATAGCATTGTGCTTTTTAAAAGTCATGTGTTACTAACAAATTATTCTATTGCATAATACTACTAGCTAAATGTTTAAGTGTATTTGGAAAGGTCATGAGTTAATATATTATTATACTGCTTATTTTTATTTGAATGTTGAAACAACACTAGATGGGATGTTAATGCCCAATCATGTAAGAGACATAACGACTATCAATTGTCACTATGTGTTTGTGTACATTTTGTGTGTGAGCTAAAAACAAAAGAGGAATAACAGTCCACCTGTCTTTTTCTTCTGTGAGTTAGATACTGCCCCCTATTTTGAAACCAACTTGTTGTAATTCTATTTCCTTGCATGACAATGGCTTTCAATACCTAATGTCAGTCACGTGAAGCATCCAAATCTGTTTCTGCTTACGTGTCAAATCTCCACTTAAAAATACTCTAGATTATTAAAATTATAGATAACGAAAATCAATAATAACCATTGAAAATTTTGATTTTTTTTTAATCTCACTTACTAACAGTATAAAACTGTTAAATATACAATAAAAAGTAATTAAATTCAATAGTGGAACTATCATTAAAGATATATTCGTGAAAATATCAATTTTTGCAAGTATTTAGAAACTTGTAAGAATGTTAAAGCAAGAATTTAACTTTTAATTTAAGTAGTCAATTTGTTGTACACTTATATTTACAATACTATAGTAAAAAATTTTGTTATGGGTAGTTACTTCATTTTACATAGCAATTTGATTGATTGTTTAAATGTTTTTTGAAACAGCTGTGTTCATAATTTTATACTTCCAACAAATAGTGTATCTAATAAATTTGTAGATTAATCATTAAGTGAATTATAAAAAGATACCTATATACATGTAATAAACAACCAATTATAAATGAAATGCATTTTCAAAATGTTTATACTTTCATACATTTTTGACAAATTGTGCCACTCTGCTTAAGCAAAGCAACCACAGCCATACAAGAAACATTATCAATACTTAAGCTGTGCAGTTGTAATTCTTACTGATCCAAGTATTGAACTGTGGGAGATATGATCAAAATGTAATCAAAAATATTTAAATGAAAAATTATGGAGATGTTTACAACTTACCAACATTTTGTCCATATTGTACTGGTGTTGGATAAGAACCAGATTGGGGTGTGCTTGTATAAGGAGGAGGTGGTTCAGCATATGACATTTTTTCTGTAGGCATGCTATTTATTATGACCTATTAGAATTCAATAAAAGCAATACAAAATTATTGAATTATATCATACGAAATCAATAGAACACACTATTAAAAAAAATATTACAAATATACAAAAAAAAAATATTACATTAGGCTCAGGCGGGGTAATTGTAAATAAGCAATACAAGCACCCAAGTGCGAATGCGAGAAACTGAAGTTATTTCAGCTGATCAAGTTCTGTCATGACTGAAGGAGGCAGAAGAGAAAAAGAACAAAAGGAAGCTGAGTGAGATGAAAGTGAGAGCCAGGAGTAAGCATAAAACCAAGAAAGAAGCAAATGGAAAGGAAAGCAGGTTAACTCAAGGACAGCGAGGATGAGGAACTATTGAAAGAATTGACTGACATCGACAGTTTGAAGACCTCCAAACATTCAAGCAAAATATGGAAAATGAGCTTCTAGGGGAAGTTACATATTTGGAGCCATCCATGGAAAACTATGTTTCTGCTTGTAGATGTTGACAGAGGGAAAGATAAAGAAAACCCATTTTTGTAAGTGTGAAGGGTATATGTCAAATTCAGAAGAGGAGTTTGAGATCACCAGGACTCAAAGCATTGATAATATCAAGACTAAATTTGTTCTGGTTGAAAAGGGCAAATTATGTGTTACCAAAGACCATATCAAAGCAATTTTACCTTTTCCAATATGTTTGTTACAAAGAAATTTTCCAATTAGAAGGCACTGTTAATGCGCAAGAAAATGTAATGTTTTTTTTTCCAACCAAATTCGTATTTTTCAATTTCTTTTCATTTTTAATTTTTTTACACTAAATGTATTTATATATCCAGTAAATAATTGAATTATTTATTCTTATGTAAACCTGGAAGTTCACCTCATGCTCAATGCAACTTTCAAGTGTCACGATAGTTTGCTGGGGAATTGAACACCACTGGAGTTCTTTCTACTGCCATGACTATATCGCTCATACTGTCACTTGTTCAATATTCAATATCAGGAAGAAAACTGTTGTTTACAATTATTCCTACTTTCAGGGGTAATTGCAAACATGTGGGGTTATTGTAAACAGACGAGTACAGTGTGAAATTTCGTTTCTGGAATCTTCGCAAAAATGAAGTATCAAAGTAGGATAGTGACAAGGTAGTTTAGTAGAGTGAACAATGTTTAATTGCTTCATCAAGAGTTTGATAATAGGAATTGAAAGTGAACCAACAAATATTGCTTACAATTACCCCGCCTGACCCTAGAGTAAATTATATTACATATCATCACTCAAAGTGCAAAAGGTTGTACAGGGTGGCAACAAAATCCTTGAAAAAAAGTTCCCTGATATTTCCATGATTTCCCTGATAGTCTCACAAAAATTTCCCTGATTTAACAATTCCCTTAAGAAATGTTGTGATCCGGGATTGGTATCGATATACAGTATCCACACAACACTATTTTTAAATATTTAGGCTCAGAGGATGTAAAAGGATCATTGTCCACAAATATTTTGTATTTTTTCTCTACAGATATTTTAATTGTTATTGTAAGGGTTGGAAACCTTAATGGAACTCTTATAATTGCAATTGAAAAAACTGGAGAAAAAATGCAAAACATTTTGATTATGAACTTTTTACACCTGACATTACATTGTCATACTATTCATCGAAACCAAATGCAAATATACATAAACAATTCTACAAAAATGTACTTGCAAACAAAAATATTTAATTTAATACACAAAAAACACCATTTGTTAAACAAATTTCAAATTGTATCCCACAAGTTGTATCGCTAGCCTCTCGGCGACCAAGACGCTGCAGTCGCAAAAAAAATGGCGGCGGTTTTCGCAGTGTTCAAAAATTACGATGCTATGGTTCTTTATTCAAATTACAATTTCGGCGAATACAATTTATTCGATTCTCAAAAACACTCGTAATCGTGCATCTCTAAATAGGACAAATAATAATGTTAGCCGTTTAAATTGTCAAAATTTCCCTGATTTTTTTGTAAAATTTGGAATTTTTCACTGAGATTTCCCCGATTTTTCCCGAAATAAAAAATTCCTTGATTTCCCGGTTTTCAAGGTTCTGTTACCACCCTGTGTTAAGTCAAAAATTCCATTTTTTCTTTTCCGGTATATTCCATAATAATTCAGGCGGGGGGTCATTCCTTCATAGTCTCAGATGTTTTTTAATTTAACATAAGTTAAAATTCAAGAAAAATTAAAAATGCAAATTTTTTTGTTTTGTTTAAAAAAATTCCTGGTCCGAGATACAGGCTGCTAAAGTGGGGCCTAAAGCGCCATTTCGCACATGTGATTTTCGGCAAAATTTTTTAAACATTCTATTTCTGGAATGGTTCAAGATATTTTGATGCAGTTTTTTTTATTTGAAAGATAATATTTTGTTTAAAATTATATCCTCCATTTGGAAATATATGTCCAAGTTCTCTTACTGTAGCCTTTTAATTTTTTTTTTAATAAAAAATTTTATTTTTCAAAAATGCACATCCCAAAATTTTTTATTTTTTGACTGTTGATCAATACCATAGAGTACTACATTCCCTGAAAAGGAGAGCTTCCACTTTTGCGTTTAACAGGTTTTATAAACAACTGAAAATTTTACCATATATTAAATCAGTTTCAGTTACCACTTAGTCACATATTGATCTCATGAAGTAAAAATCTAGTCTTATTTGACAAGTCATTTTAATTCTTAATAAATATAAGTGACAGACACAGCTTTCAAAACATATTATAGCTTCTAAAAATAGGTGCAAGTTACAAAACATATTACAGGTTCCATAGAATTACCACTTCTGTGCACTCTGTTTAGAACTAAAATTAGCAATCCAATGAACTAAAAATTTATTCAACTGCATCAGTATCTTCCCTTGATATCGAGTGATGCCTTCTGTTGAACCAATAGAAACTGGGGCACCCACAATCTTTAAAACATCGTGAATTGGAAGTGAGCACTGGTGTTGATGTCTTGCAGCTGGAAATCTATATCCAGCAGCCGATCCACGACGATTTCATTCAACTCACAGCTGATATCTCAGGCAACTTTTTGCAACAAATGCAACTTTTTTTCACACGTTCTATGCTGCATGTAAAGTACTAAAACCAAAATTCCTTATTCATGGAGTGTATTGTAAAGTGAGTTATAACCGCACCATAAATGCAATTTTCTGTATAAATGCAACATTTTGCATAAACGCAACCCACCTGCAACTTTTTAAAATTTAGCTTAAAATTAATTGATATGAAGTTATTATTTTATTTTTTGCCCTCTGAACCAACTCTTCGATCACATGTGTCTGATCTAGCGAACGCCGAAGTATTGCGGATCAAACAAGAAGTTAATGGAAAGAAGCTGTTCGTCCTAACAGACGAAAGTGAAATAGTAAGAAGTGCTTTTAACACATTGGTTGGCACTCTTGATAATGCAGAGGAAACTTGTGTAATCGATTGCAGAGTTTGCGAGGTGAGTGTCGATTATGAATATGTTGTTCGCCTTGTAGACATGACGTTTTCAAATCTCTGAACATTGAGCGAAAGGATTTGGTTATTTCTGCTATCCAATATAGCACATTATATGAATGCGGCTGGCACAGTTTTTCAATGTTAAAAAAATTACTGGCCAAGGATCGGCCATTCAACGTTCTTCTGTATTTAAGAATGTATTACAATACTGTTATACACAACTAAAATTGTCAATATATTTTGAATTTTTTCATTTTTTATTAATAATTTATTTTAGAATTTAGTGTATCAAAAATAAATGCAACTTTATTTCCATAAATGCAACTTTTCCCATTTTTGCTGCAACAAAAAAGTTGCCCTACTGTGATATCTATTACCTCTGCAATCCACCAGTCACAATCTTGCACACATCTCACAACATTGGCCAAACTGCACCACACATGATAGACAGTGTCAAGTAATGGACATACACACAAAGGAAGTTTTGACACAGAAGAGAGAAAAACACCTAGGGAGAAATCAAATATGACAGGAATCGAAGCTGTACCACCTACAACTTAGAGGTTGCTAGTGCAGTGCACCAATACACTTAGTCACAATGACCCCTTAACATCAGGTAAAAATACATATTTATATTAATTTTCTTCACTTGATGTTTCTAATACCCACTTTTCTCAGAAACCTTTCCATGCTAAGAGTTAACTATAAAATTCTGTGGTAAAATCCTAGTTAGTAAAATCCTAGTAGTTAGTGATGCTTCCTCAGTTTAGCCACCAAACCAATGCCAAATGGTAATGGTCAGCTAAATGGCTGATAGGATGCCCACTTGGTGAACTTAGGCGACTCAGGGCTGCCATAACCAAAGCACTTGTGAAACAGTAACATACATATTTCAAAATAGTAGCAAAAGGTACCTTCTAAATCCTCAATTACACAATTTTAGTTGCCAGATACAAAAGGAGCTGGCTAGAACACAAAATATGCTAATTAAGTATGAAACATGCATTCAGACAACCAAAAAATATAAATTTCTAAAATAAAATATTTTTGTTCAGGTTTACATGAAAATAAATGAACCACAGATTACAATGTTTTTCTTTCAAGCTTGCCATGAGGGCTTAGTGCCAAAACTTCAAAATTCGAGCCCCTAGGAAAATTTTCTTTAAGAAAAATCAAAAAATGTTCTGTCCTCTATTAGTTAAAAATAAGGGACTAAATATTCGTTGACCCCTGGGGAATTTTCAAAAGTGGTTAAAATTATGGAAATAGGAATTTTTTAGATGATTTTGCTCAAAGAGATGCCTTTAGTCACTAAAACTGAAAAATAACAAATTTAACCCTGCAATCACATCAGAGTATATGGTGTAGCATATGACATAATATCCCAGCTAAACTTACCTCAGAGGAACATTGAAATGTGCACATTTAGGAAAAATTAGCTTTCAAGGGTTGAGGTGAAATACTTATATTGTTGACAAGTGTGTCACACAGTAAACTTTGACAAAGCTTCCTTATTGCAAAAATGGATTTTGGAGATTGGGTTGTTGTATAAGCATGTTTACAATCAAAATTGCTAGTATTTCCACTTATTAATTATTTTTAATATATCTGCTCTATTCTCTCATCTTCACCCCAGGTGCAGAATGCATTATTCTAAAACCGATTTTCAGATATATATAAACATTTAAAAAAAAGAATGTATCAATTATGAAGTTATACATAAGCACATATTTCCAGTTTAAAAATAAACGGAGTATTTTGAAAAAACTGTTTTAATAAGTTTTTAACGAATGAGGATAAAACGAAAAATTCCACGCAGAAAACATCAAAGCTGATGGAAAGACATCACACAGGAGACTAGTACAAAACCACTGAAAAATACCGGTTCGCCGGTTTTGGTACTGAAAAGAAGCTTTGTGAATCAGTTTTAGATTATCTAATTGCAATAAAAATAGCTCATTTAAAAAGGAATGGAAATACATAAAATATTTGTTTGATCGACCACAACTGACACAGTAGTATCTCAAACACAAATAAAAAACAAAATTAAACGAATGCAATAGAATTTTAATGAAATTTTTTTTAAATTTTAATACCATATGCCAACAAGATTGGCACGCTGAAGAAATTAGATTCAGTCATGTGTCTCTTGTTCATAAAATTACATACAGTTTAAACGTTCGTTCAATAACTTGATGTTCGTTTAATGCTCAATCTTTGCGCGATTTTATGTCACGATCCAGCTTTGTTTTGATCCCAACTTTGACAATGACATTTCAAATGATTATGGCATACATTACCTGTTTAAATGTTTTGAACAGTGAGTTGAGAGTTTAAACAAATTGCTTCTTTCTCAGTTTATTTATAAAATGTGAATCTGACGTTCAGTGAAAACTAAGCAATCGCGTGTTTAGTTTTGGTTCTGAATCAGAAATAAACTCTGTAAGTGTGTTGCCAAAACATAAACTTTATACTTAATGCATTCAAATTCGATAAAGAGAAATATTCTCCATTACAAAAATTTCAATGTTTTATAATTAAATAGGCAAGTAGTTAAGCAAAATCCCTACTAAAGAATACAGAGAACAATTGGCAATGGTCCGGTAACAATTCCCAAGGTAATGATCCATGGACATTACCAAGTAATTTGAAACCTCGGTCAGATGACAAGGTCAATACATGAGCTTTTCACCCTGCTCTCCAAACTTACACACCACGCCAATGTGCGGGACATTTAAGGTAACCTACATGATCATATTTGTTTAGATCTAGTTTCAAACTCGCAACCCTTCGTTTGCTAATCCGCTTATTATATCGCCTGCTTCTAAAAAAATAACTAAGGTAAAGTTAAAAAAGTATTACCTTTATCAAAAGCAGGTTTATCTTCTTTCGGGATGTCTGTTATAAGGCTCTCGATGATGACAGTCCATTTCTTATTAGAATACCAGCAAAAGTTTTCCAGATTTTCTTATTAATCAATAATTGATTCACTGCCACTTCAGGATTGTGTTTTAAACATTTTTTATTCCACACACAAATACAACAATCAAAAAACGAAGTAACAAAACGATTTCAAATGCGTTCAAACAAAAGCGACTTCTCCGCTACAATTTTGAGGCCGTTCTGCTGGTAAAGATTTTTTCTTTGTCGCTTTCGGGTACAGGCACAGTTAAAGTTAACTGATGCTCAGTTCGCAACACTCTCCCACCTTTGAGTCCAGAGCACTGTGTCTCTGAACTCATTCCAAACTTTAGTAGTTCATCCTCTGTACAGGTTTTGATGCTCTCCCACTTCTGGTACGGTGAGTTCCAGATTAGGAAAGGTCTCTAGTTCTCTAGTTCATGGAAGTGGCCGGATAGTTTCGGATGGAGAACGGTTTTTACAGTTCATATTTATTGGAATATTCTCGTCTGTCTTGTTTGGTAATACGGATCGATCATTATCACTGACTTTCAACAGGTAAAGTCTTTGTATGGGTCGTAAGAAACTTCCAAAACCAGTATACTTGCACCACAAAATACAGGTAGAGATAAATCTAGATCATTGGTAGAACCTTTTAATAGATGTCGTGATATTTTTTGTTTCTTCAACTTATCCAGTTGAGCTTTCCAACGCTCAAATTTCTTTATAATCTTTTCCGGAAGTTCAGCATCCCATGAAATTCCAAGCTTCCAACATTCTTGTAATAAGATCTTAAGCCCCAAAATGATCGTGCAAGTAAATCCGATGGGATCGAATATTCGATGAACAGCTGAAAGGATGTTCTTTTTGGTTACAGATGATTTTTGATCTGTAAGAAAGGCCTTCATATCAATGAATACCACGTCTTCATCTACTGTCCAATTTAGACCCAAAACTAGAACAGTTCTTTTTTTCAGTTGTATTTTCAATCAATGATGCTGATGAATGCTCCCACCCTCGAAGATCGAATTTGGCATCACTAAGAATCTCTTGAGCTTCAGAAATTAACATAACAAGCTCTTCTTCAGTGTTAACGCTACACACGCAATTATTAACGTAAAAACTCTTCAGCAACTTTTGAGCCGTATTCGGTAAATGGTCTGGAGCGTTTTCTAGATGAAATTCTAAAGTATCTACAAGCAAGAAAGGACTTGAAGAAATTCCGAAAACAACTCTTCTATGTTGAAACACTTTTTGATTTTCTTTCTTCCCATCGTCCCCACCACAAAAATTTCAAAAATGGTCTATCATTCTCTTGAATCCCAATTTGTAAAGAAGCTTTCCTCATGTCGGCGGTAATACCGAACTTTCTAAAACGGAATCTGTTAATGATTGATGGAATCATCTCTACAACATTGGGTCCCTTTTCCAGACAATCATTTATAGATGAACCATGGTTTTTTTTCTTTTGCTGCTCCGTCAAAAACAGGTCTAACTTTGGTTGTCGAATTTTTTTTAAAAACAGGGTGATTAGGTAGGAAATGCTCCTATGTTTCTTTTCTCACGGAACAATAACTTCATCAATAATGTTCTCATCTTGTCATTCGCTAAGAACCTTCTGATAGTCTTGTAATTTCCCAGATTTTGCTAAGGATTTCATGCAGCTGACTATTCTTCTTTCAGCTATACTTCTTCCATTCGATAAAGGAGGATGACCTTCAATCCATGGTAGGCTGACGACATATCTACCTTCTTCTCGTTTGATATTATGAAGAAAACAGTCCTTCGCAGCTTCTTTCGTCTCTTTCCTTGTTACATTTTCTCCGGGATCATTAATTCCCAAGGTGTCTAGGCTCCAAAGAATAGAGGTTCGAATTATTAACATGGAGTGACAGTAGTGTACTAGAGCTGTTGTTTTTTCCGCTCGTACAACCCATAATTGTCCATCCTAAACGAGTATTCATGGCAATTAAACCTCCTGAAACGTGTTTATTTTCTCCTGTGAATAAATCTCCTTCAGAATCAACTCCCAATAAAATGTGAATTTCCTTTGGTTCAGTTTCAATTGGATTTTTGGATTAAACAACCACTTAAATACATAGAATACTAGCCATTGCGTGACTAGCCCGGCGTTGCCCGTGGTGTTGGTTTGCAAAGCAAATCAACACGACGGACAACGCCGTGATGTAAGGTATTAATCTGGTGTATACAATTTTCCGCAGATTTCAAAACGGTTGAAGATATATATTAAATTTAGAAATTATTTATTTAAAGAAAGTCATATTTTTAGGTAACAATCTAAACTGAAATTTTCCGCAGATTTCAAATCCGTTGAAATTTTTAATCTATCTTTAGCGATTACGATTTTACGAAAAAAAATTTAACAATCCCAATCAATACCTTTTTTCATTTCTTGCTCTCATTCGCGCGGAAATGGAATGGGACAGGAAATGTATTCTGTTTCTTTTTTTTTTTAACGCGAAGAGCAGAAGATGCAGTCTGATTTTTTTTTGGAAAGAGAAAGTTCACGTGACGTCACAATCTCTTGTGAAAATATAAAATAAGGTCACGTGGGTTGACATGAAGTGCAAAAACAAACAGACAAACACTTCCTTTTATAATATTAGAGATACAGCTTTATTTAGGACTAACACAAAAACACAACATACAAAAAAAAAGGAACAAGGACAGAAGTAGTAGAAGTGGTTTTACCAATCGCGGTCAACAAAAAATCTTAAACAGTTAAGGACACAGCAAATGTTTTGCATTATATTCAATAGTTTCAAATAAGCAGCAGTTTTCAATTTTAGTAACATCACTGACAAAAATAACAGAGTTCTTAAATTCATAGATGCATTCTAAATCTTTAATTTTAGGAAGCGAGGCATATATTTTTCTTGATCCATTACCTCTAATTCGCAATCAAAACTTTTATTAATATTGCTTAATTTAATGGGATAACTTTTATGGGTTTCCTTCTTTTCTATTCCCCAAATAGTCCATGAATTACCATATCCTCTCCTAACCATTTCAATTTCATAACCCTAGCAACAAACTTACTTACATAAGATTTTTGACTACCAGTATTAACAATAACTCTTACAAACTGATTTCAATTATTTACAATAATGTATACAGTTAAAGTTTGCAAATAAGCTTCTTTAAATGAATTATTAGTTAGTACACTATTTTCATTGACATCATTACTAACTAAAGTAGCATTTGGTTTAATTTCATTACCCTTTTCACAAAAACACATGATCGATAAATGTCTTTTACCACATATTTCACAAATAACTTTTACTTTACACGAACGCGATAAATGCCCTGACTTTAAGCATCTAAAACAGGAGCCTTTTTTCAATAGCATAAGTTTTATTTCTTCTAATGGTAAGAATCGAGCATACTTGCAATCAGCTGCTACATGAGAAGATTTATTGCAAAATAAGCAAAGCGCAAACTCTTTTTGTTTTATTTCAGAGGAACATAAATCTGTCGCAGTCGGTATCCCCTTTCCCTCACGATACTTGAGTCTGTGCGGTAGATATAACTTTTCCTGGTGCCACTCCCTTTTCTCATACGTTTCAAACGGAACATTGATGTTTGATCTTTCCTTTGCGCCCAAATGCCTACACAAAAAGTGTAACAAGTCCTTGAATTCACAACTATCACTGTCTGTTTCTTTATTGAATTCGAATATTAAATCTCGAGGTAACATTTTTAATATCATAGGATGCAAAAGTTTTCCATATGTATCTGAGAAAACACCAAGTGTTTCTAAACTGCGTATTTCTGTTTGAATACTGTCATAAAATTTTCGAAATGATTTAACATCACTAGAATTCCTTAAAGGCGTAATACTTAGTAAATTATTCATATGCGTATTTATAAGGAAATCTTTCCGCCCGAATCTTTGCTCAAACATATTAATAGCGATATCATAATTCTCAGGCGTAACGGCAAACCATCAATAGTGTTAAGTGCCGATCCCTTTAAATAATCTTTAAGATAATTAAATTTACAAATTTTATCTAGTGAATCATTTTTATGAATAGCAGTTTCGAAAGAGTTCCAAAATGTTAACCACTAACTAATTTCGCCATAAAAATGACAAATCGAAAGCTTTGGAAGATTAACGATTCTTTATTTTTGTTCTTTAGGTTTCAATTCGCTTCAGCTGGATTTGACATAACTTTCATTCGGAATATTTTTTGATGATTGAAGAATTTTTTGTTTGCTCTAAATCTCCATGTTATTATTTTTTTCGCGATATTCGGATGCACTTTGCAGTTTTCTAAATCTTTTTCGTCAATAACTTGCTCTAATTCAGAATCAATAGCTTTTAAATCATTCGCATTTTCATTAAAATTTTCTAAAATCTCTTCAAGACTGTCGATATTTGTTTCATCTTTTGCAAGTTCTGTTTCTATACATTTAATATTCTTAATAATAGAAGTTCTGACAGTTCTTTGCTTTTTCTTTAATTTTGTTATAATTGTATCAGCCATTATGTGTGTGTGTGTTCTTAAAGCTTTCTCTAACAAGTGAAATTAATTATTTTAAAACGATTACAGTTCTGCTTTAAGTAAAATTTCAAATCGAAAGTCAATTGCTCAATTTAGACGATCCCGGCAGGGATGCCAGATGTTCTACCACCTGCTTCTAATCAAAATTAACTAAGGTAAAGTTTAAAAGAGCCTTACCTTTTTCAAAAGCATGTTTATCTTCTTTCGGGATGTCTGTTATAAAACTTTCGATGATGACATTCGATTTCTCGTTAGTATGTATACCAGCAAAAGTTTTGCGGATTTTCTTATTATCCAATAATTGATTCACTGCACTTCAGAAACTTGTGCTTTAAACATTTTTTATTCCACACACTCACAAATACAACAATCAAAAACGAAGTAACAAAACGATATCAAATGCGCTCGAACAGAAGCGACTTCTCCGCTACAATTTTGCGACCGTTCTGCTGGTAAACGGTTTTTTCGTTGTCCCTTTCGGGTACAGTCACAGTTAAAGTTAACTGATGCACAGTTCGCAACGCTGCTACTCTTCCAACCTGCGGTCTTCTGCGGCTCCCACGCCGACCAACCAGGAAAGTTTCTTTTGGGTGCGAAATGCAGCGCCTAGGGGCACACTAGGTTACTATAGAATTTCGGAGGTTGCTATAGATTCGCGGTCTTGGCTCAAAAACTTTTTTGGCATGGGAGCCAATTCGATTTAAGCCAATTTCGATTTTGGAATGCATTGTAGTGGAAAATCACGCCAGTCGCTCACGACGCTCGTCGCTCAGTGCCTGTCGGTGGATTTGATTACGCTCCTTGATATCGCGAAGCTTGCCTGGAATCGTTTATCCTTTTTTTACAAAATATTTCGTTTTTTTTTTAATTTATTTTGTTTATGATATTCATTTTTGCGTAATCTGTATTCCTTATGTTTGTCAGTTCTCAAATATTTTTTACTGTTTGCTTTTCATTTTGTTGTGTTTCCATTGTTCGTTTTCGTGATTTTTACTCTTAGTTGAATTATTTTATGAGTTCATTTTGCATTTTAAAAATTGAGTGATTGCATTTGTGCTGCAGTTTTTTTTATTGTTTTCTTTGACTAGTTTCTGCCCTTCTCTTAATTGCTCTTCCTGTCTGTAAATTGTAGTGTGACTATGAAGGTTTTAATTACTGGTGTGGATTCGATGGTCAAATACAGAGTAATCGGAAATCAGTACGGAAAAATTAGTATTTACTATCACAATGACATGGTAATGTAATATATATTCTAGCTTTTCCAGGAATCACCATTGAGCGTGTAACGGAAAAGGTTTCATCTTTAAAAGAATCGTGACTTGATTCTGGTTCATGTAGGTACCAATAACACCTATGATTGCCTTGAGAAATGCTTCTCAAAATTTGAGGACTTGTTGCAAAACATAATAAACTATTATCAAGAGACGTGCATTGTGATTTCAGCTATATTATCTCCCGATAACCACCTCTCCCTTGAAAAGCAAGCTATGAGACCTTTTCTTCAGAAAATGAACACAAAAAATTATCTTCTAAACCACAGGCTGTGTTTGTACTGCCAAAAAAGAAGCAAAATATTTTTTTTGTAGATCCCAGTCATTTGGAAAGGTAGTATGACACAAAAAATTATCTTCTAAACCACAGGCTATTTTTCTACTGCCAAAAGAAGCAAGATATTTCTTTTTGTAGATCCCAGTCATTTGGAAAGGTAGTATGGCAAAGCCCCAGTCACTTGGAAAGGTAGTATGGCAAGGCTGCTCAGTTTACATCTCAATTCTTCATCTGAGAGTTTAATTCAACCTGTGATCCACCTGAGCCCAAGGCTGTTGAACTGAATTCTACAATTGTTACAAAAGGTTCTGTTCAATGCAGGTATTAATTTCTATAATATTGTACATCAAATATTATTAAATGTGTGACGTTGTTTCCATATTCATTCTTTAGATGAGGCTTGGATAACAAGTTCTTTTTTTTTTCACTAAACTTCCTAGTTCTCAATATAGCCATCCAACTTCCAGTAGTAAGAACCCTGGAGGTAGGATCACTGTTTTGTCAAAGCATTCCAGGATTGAGGAGTCTCAAATTTTCCTGACAGTGTTATTGATGGATTTTTATGATTCTTTGTGGCACGAATTCCTCAGCTGCCAAGTGCTTAGAAACATTTTATATCTACAAGATTAATGAAATATTATCTCAATTGGCTGGAGAAAATTTGCCCATAATAAATATTTATTTATACCTTTAAATGAAAATAATCTGGGTTCTATTGATTGGAAAAGTTTCATTTTTATGAACCCTGCGGTACAACTTCTGCTCATAATTACAAAGATTCCATTCAATTACGGAAAAATCATATCTGTAAAGCTTTAAATCTTCTGGAAGATTGGTTAATTTCATGCCATACTCACTTTAACCAGACAGATAGAACTAAACTCTGTAGCTACTGATTACCCATCTAGCAATAAATTAGTTTAATTAAATGTTGAGAAGACAAGACAGCTTCTGGTTGAAAAAATTTACTTCAATAATTTGCTTTGTCAAGATCATAAAATGTAATAAAACTTCATTATTGAATTTTAAAAAAATTGTCGAGAAATATTTCAACTAAGCAGCAAATAAGTATGGATACAGTAATCTTGCATATTTTTAAGTCTAGCTACTGCTAAGAATTAAAGTGGAAAATTCGATATGTAGCGATTTCAAGATATGCCAATCATTTGCATTGTGATGATTATAAGATGTAATGAGGTCAAGATTGTTGGATTAAATTGTCAAGAAAATTTCACATAAGTAGGAAGTGAATACGAATTATCTTAAAGTAATCTCAAACATTCATAAGACTCACTGCTGCTATGATTTTAAGTGGGAAATTCGAGATGTAGCCATTCAAGATATGCCCTTAAAAATTCAGGTAGGTGAAAAGCATGGCAACTACTTGAGTGTAATTATTAAAAAAAAATCAGTGTGTAAAAAGAAACGATTCTTGTTTTTAGGATTCTATTGGAAAAGTTTGTATCATTGTATTTTTATGCAACAGGAAACATAATTAATTTTTTTCTTTCAGGATAAGGGTAAACAGAATGAATTTTTCTTTTTCATGATGCAACTCCAGAGCTTTGTATCATTGTATTTATGAATAATAAATTTCCTTTACTAGGCTAGTAAAAGATTTTGCAAATTCAGGAACAATTCAAATGAGCCTGTAAAGAATTTCCCTGCACCATGATTATAAATTCACATTGTTGACTTTTTCATCAAAACAATTGTTATGTTTCCTGATAACTAAATAATGTTTGTTTTTGGTGATCATTTCATATGTCATCAATAATGAATTTCTTTTGGTTCAGATAATCATAATAGAAGTGCAACATTGATAAACAACTGATCATTTCACCCATTACATACTACTCGGCAGAATATTATTTCCTCATTTGGTTAAGGGAGCAGACAGCTTACGGATTCTTATTAATTGGTGGTATATTCAGTAGGTTTTATATTTTGCATGTAGCACCTTTTCAGAAATACAAAGGCAATAATGATTTATCACATAATAGTGCAAAGCTTCAAATTGAATAAGTTATTTTAGAAAGTAAACTTAGAGTAGCTTTTGGCTATAGCCCCCTAAATCTGCAACTGTATATAGCATGTGTTAAGCACAGTAATCAAATAATGAGTGTACCAAATTTGTTGTGAATTGGTCGAATTGTGATATATATATATCCCCTTCAGGCATTATGCGACAAATTTATCTTGAAACATATTTTGCTTCTTATCTGAAACTGAAATGTTTATAATTAAATGGTAGTATATGGCAGAGATAAAATAAAAAAAAGCTATGCACTTTTGATTTGAGGAATTCAGATTTAAAAAAATTTAGTCACCTGCTAGCATGGTGTTAAAGAATTTTAAAGACAGGTATGTAACGAACCAGCTTTTGGTTTAATCACTCCTTAAAGGTCATTAGTATAAGACTGGTAAAAATGTTAATACTTTTAGGGTGGTGGAACGTCTCATTCTTCTAAAGTATAAATGTGCCAAATTTGGTGTGAATTAGTCAAACGGAGTAGATTTGTATGAAAAGTATACACGAACACATCCTTTTTTTTTTATATAAGTAGATTACAATCCTTTTTTTTTTTTTTTGCGTTTTGTGTTCAAACGGTACTACGAGTTAAGAAACGGTACAATTATTTAATCAGACCAAATTTTTCATTTTCAGAAATAACGAGAAATCGCGAGTTTTATAAGAACGCTGATGTAAGTCCTCCATTAACTTATGCCTCGCTATCGGACAGGTAAGTGTTTAATATTGAAAAAACACCTTACATGCTTTCTTTGGGGTATGAATATGTTTTGCATCCACTAAATTATTAAATGTTTTATTTCTATTTCTTGAAAAATTGCGAGAAAATAATCAGTTTTATTTTCTTTGATTTCAGGCCATTATTGAATAGCCAGAAAGGCAGCTAAAGTGAAATTAAATATAAAATTGATTCCAAAACACGTTCTGTTACTTCCGAAGGAACGCCGCAACATGGAAGTAAAGCACATTCCACAAGTCTCAAATAGTTTTATAAACAGCACTGGTGTTGTTTTTTAAACCAAAAACCAGAACATTTTTGGGTGAATGAAACAAGAATTCGTCAATGAAAAAATTACAAATGTTTATGTCTAGAGTTTCATGACGACAATTAATTTGACAATTCATACACCCGAGAGAGATTTCGACAATTTGTATATGATATATAAACTTAATATGAGGTTAATTAATGTCTCACTTCAGCAACGCACTATTGACGATGTTCCAGGATCAATCCCGAAGGGAAAGATTCTAGGATAACGCTTCGTTCTTTTGAACCACGGTCAGAAGACGAGAAAAACACCTAAGCTGGTACCTCACTCTCCAAACTTCGACACCATACCAATGTGAGGACATCTGAGGCCACAGATTTAACATTACCAGCCCCTACGTTCTCTAGTCTTTAGTTGGATAGAGATTTGAACTCGCAACCCTCGGGTTGTTAATCCGCTTAGATCAAATATGACCTGGTGTTCTTACGTCAACAGCAGGGACGCCTACCCTAGTGACCCTACCCCTTTGCCTCACCAATATCTTTATGGATGGATAGGTGGGTAGTTAATTAACGTCGCTCTGAAGCAACTCAACGACCTATTGGCGACGATCCGGCCGTTATCCCGAAGGAAAAGTCCAAGGATAACGCCTTGCAATGATGACAACACTTGAGCTGGCACCCCACTCTCTAAACTTCCATACCATGCCAGGACATTTCAGCCACGATAGATTTGACGTGTAGATGACGGTCTGAGACTGGACCAAGTTTCGAATTCGCTGCTCAAAGGTTGCTAATCCGTTGCTTTTCCAACTGGGCTCCCTTTTATGGATGGGATCGGCCTCATCAAATTAATTATGAAATAAATGAGTATTGCAAATATACGGGTAATATGAATAGCCAAACATAGAGATGACTTTACTCAATAGGTCGTAAAGCCATTGTATCCGGCGACAGCGGTACACATTTAAGAGGTCCAAACTCCTTGCCCAATCCCAATATTTTTATAGTTTATGCAGAAAGGCATGGATAACATGGGTAGGTAGATATACACTCAACCCTTCTGGCGATTGCCTCGATGAGGTACCTCGTTAGTACAGGGCTCGAAATACCCGGGTGCACTGTGCACATGAAAATAAAATTGTGCACCTAATTTTTTTCCCGCTAGGCGCACCTGTGCACCTAATTTAAAACCTTAGGTGCACCTTGTGCACCTGTATTAAAAAATATATTTCGAGGCCTGCGTTAGTAGCAAAACCGACTAACGGACGAAAAATTTCATCATTGTAAGAAAACTCTTCAGATCTTGATCTCCCATCCAAAAATATCGGCAATACAATATCTTGATTACAAGATAACTCGTTATTGGCAAAATTGATCAGCTCTTAATGGACGAGATATCTCGTCATTAGCAAAATTGATCAGCTCTTGATGGACGAGGTATCTTGAAACTAGAAAAATTGGTCAGCTGTTGAAGGCGTCATTTTCAAAAAATTTCAGTTCTTGATACACGAGATATATTGTCATTGGCAAAATTAGTTAACTCTTGATGATGGACGAGATATCTCGTCGAAACCCCACCACACACACGCTTGGAGGGTTAAACAAAAAATAACTACTATTGTCCCAGCAATTTCTTAAAATGTCATATTGTACACACTCCCAGATCCTTTATTTGCACTGTTACTTGTTCGAATTTGTAATTGATAAAATTTGAATCCCCTGCTTTTTCATGGGGTCGCCCTCAAGATGAGGCACCATAGGCTGTTCGCAATGAAATAGTATTGTGAGTAGACCAAGAGCCGTATCATTTCATATATGCTTTTCTTTGGTCTGTGTCATTTCCTTCATATGTAAAATGTTAAATCTATAGGACCCCTTCAAACATTTTCAGCAGGTGTCAGGCCTTATTGCAATAATAGACCTCTAACCTCTTCTGACACTTTAAAAGACATTATTATCCTGGAAATTACGGTGTCGAAAGATAGTTCAGAATAAGGGCTATCAAATAGAACATTTGAAACACAAGAATTTTATGTAATTTAGTTTTGTGAATACAATATACATTGTCTAAAAAATGTGTGAACCACCTCTGTAATATCTCAAAACTAAACTCATTACTCAACGTCTGGAAAAATTACGCAATTCTTTGTGGGTGTGAGTAAACAAGAACTGGGTTAGTGTCGGCGAGTAATGAAGGAGCGTAACTGTATCGGAAATTGGAATAATCCCTTATCCACGCACGTCTTATTGGTCCTTGGTTCGAATCCCGGTCTGGGAAGAGATGTTCGTAATATTTCGGAAGAGTGTTGAAACACATAGTGTGAACACAGGAATTTTATTATTTCATAAACAAAGTGGAGCTAGCTTTCTTATAAATTCTTCGTTGGAAAAAATGATAGTCCCAATGCCATATTTCGTGTAGTGTTTTGTTTTCACACTTTCTCACGTTCTTTTCAAGAGAATGCACGATAACTATGACACACCTTACTGTTCTCTCATTTGAATGTCCCCAAACAGACACAAACCATGCCGCGTCCACACCGGAGAAGCAGAGCAAAACATGGATGATTGATTAACCCCAGAGACAGGTTTGATTGGTAGCTCGTTCAGTGTAGACGGTGAATGAACAGTTTGAGCACGAGCAAAATGATCCGCTTCTTGTCGGTACATCAAAGGAAAGCAAGTGCTTGTGCTCGCTCTATTTGGACGGCGATTTTTCGTTCCCTTGCTCGACGTTCAATCAATCACCGGGATTATCGTTAAGAAACGGATCGGGGATCTGAACATAGAAATACTTATTTTTCTTTGAGATTTTAAAGTGATAATAGATTCAGACCGTTCTTAAACAGTATGATGGGTGTACATGGATTTTTTAATGTCATTAGTATAAATGATACAGGAAATCTCACATGCTATCTTGAATAGAGAAAGAACATTTTCAAGAGGAAATGCCCCTCAAGCCTATCCAGTGATTAGGGGCGCACAATACCTGATGAACTTAAATTATTTGAATCGGAAAGGTATCGTTTCGTTTTCCAGTTCAAAGATTTCAACTGTTTTAATGTCCGCATGACTAAACTATCACACAGGTGCAAATATGTTACTCATCAATAAATAGATTGTAAAGGAGAATTATATTTAAAAGGTGTACAAATGATTATTATATTTGAAGACCAAGTATAAACCATTATAGTCATTGAAGTTAATCAACTAATTCGGACTTCATCAGCACCGAAAACATAATAGGAACCTCAAATCATTTATCCTCACAAATATATTGTAATTATCCCGTTGATTATCCAAACCTGTCCCCCATTACTTTAAGTACGTTAGTCCGTAGTTTGTGAAGTGTTCTCATCTAGTTCAGTTTCACTGACAGTTGTCCCGCAATTGTACCGCTTTTTAACAGTTGGAGTTTGTTGTTTTTAAATTTAACAGTTCTATATATATATATATATATATATATATATATATATATATATATATATATATATATACATTATTTCTTGCAAGTTAAAAGTTAAGCTCTACTTAATATATTTCATACTATTATTTAAGTAGTATATTTGTAAACATTGTGTTTTGCCATATACCGTAGACGTTTAAAACTTAACTGTGAAAATGTAGCATGCCCATATTAATGTCAAAATTGATGTGTCCATCCATGTGTATTTAGAATAAGAGTGGTATTGGGGAACTTTGCAATTTAAACTTCTTCTAAATTTCTTGAACTTCTAAATTTAAGATAAAGAAGAGAAGGCTAGTTAAAATGTATGTCAACTTTTTTGCAATTGAAGAAAATTTTAAATTGTCGCACTGGCAATATGAATACGTTTTGTCGAAATAGGCCGAATTGAATGAAACATTCAATATTATGTAACATATTATGAGTGAAATATTCAGTAAGAAATTTTATCTTGTTAATTGAAATAATCTGCTTAATAATAATAATTTTGTGCCGACCAACCGGTATAGTGGTAAAGGTGTTAGCCTCTAGATCGGAAGGTTCCTGGTTCAAATCCGGGTCCGGGCAAGGATGTTTGTAAGCGTATGGTGTAGAGGCGGCTGGTGCACCTTAAATCTGTCGTGGCCGAGAGTCCTCACGTTGGGTTGTTGTGGACATTTGGAGAGTGGGGTGTTAGCTCAGTTGTTGCTTCGTCATCTGACAGTTGCTCCAAAATTACGACGTGTTGTCCTCGAATCTTTCCCTTAAGGGATTGATCTCGGACCGTCGTCAATAGCCCGTTGTGTTGCTCTAGTACGATGTTAATTAAAAACTACCAATTACCTTTAATAATAATTTTGCAAGTACGTATGTATAGAAACTTTGAAGAGGAACATCAAACTCGAGAAGGAATCTCCAGTTGCCAAGAAGCGTAAAGTTATTGCCAACCTTTCTCTTGCAGATATAGCACTTCTATAATTAGTGTCCTTCTTCCTTATTTCCGGTTCAGTCAAAGCAAGTAGATATTCAAAGTCTTCCATTGACATTCGACAAAAATTTATGAATTGTCCACCAGCAAATAAATCCTTCATAAGACGAATCCCGCCACATGCTTCTCGACTTTCCATCACGGGTGTCACCCAATGTCGCCTTTTTTGTGAACTTTTCTTCCTATTTCTCTTAAATAAATCGTCTATGATAATATACGCTGCACTCGCGATTATACGCCGACTTCGTAAAGAACGGGACATTTAAACAATTTGCTTTAAACAATAAATTTGCAGTTTAGCTTCAACACACAACCAACCAGATTGATCGCGAGCACATGGAACAATTTGTGCCCGAGCTGTCGAACCAGGAAAACCAGAGAGATTGATTAACCAAACCTGTCTCCGTGGTGAATCAATCATCCATGTTTTGCTCGGCTTCTCCTGTGTGGACGGGGCTTAAGGGACTTAAGGGAAAGCCTCTGAAGAAGCCTTTGGTTGTTCGAGTTTCGAGCTCCAAACCTTTTGATTGCTAATCCGCTCCTCTAGCAAACAGGCTAACACGGCCCTTGGTGGGATAATAATATGTTTATACATCGTTAAAATCAGTGTCGTATATAGGATTTTATTTCGGGGGGTGCCAAATATTCTCTAAAGCAATTTAGTATATATCGTACAAATGTATTAATTTTGGGGGAAGCAAACATTCGAAAGCTATTTAGGACTAGGCCCGCCGTAAGCGGGCGTGCACCGCACGCGGGCGGCACGTCCAAGGGGGGGCGGCAAATCTAGCGATTGATCACGTAATATTCAAAGTCATTGTCATAATACCCACCTTTAGCATAAGAAATGTCATCGCATGGAGGAAAAAATCCTACCCGCACGCAATTACTATTTTTTTTTATATTACTATGGGGCTCCGCCATGACAAGACTGGCTAAATCTTTAGAGTATGTGTATCCGAAAAATTTCGGCCACTCTACTTTTTCCCAAACAGACGAGACTCTCCTATATTTCGGTCACTCATTTCCTTTCCCACCTCTCGTTTAGTGCGTATCTTTTTCAGGGATCTCTTGGGTCGCCGCAGGAGGTCAGCAGCAAATTATTTCTAAATAATTTGTGGACTAATTTTTAAAACTATTAAGTAGCCTCAGTTGTAGAGCAGTTTCTTGATCCATTATGTTTCGCGATCACTTTCCAAAATTCAAAGTATTCATTCTCCAAATTCCAATTGACAGGATGTGCTTCTCCCTAGGACAATAAAACCATCGTTCTTGGAGAGGGGTATACAAAACCTGTCGCGTGTTGCAGGGCTCTTGAGAAAGATTACATTGGCAGTATGAAAACGGAAATTTCTCAGAACTGGGAATTTGGAAGAGGTGTCCCTTTCCACTCTCCACGTAGGGACACACGAATGGACCGTCTGTGGTTCCAATTACCGCAGGGGACCTGACCTTAGTAAAGATAAGGACCAGATGCGCGCAACAAAGGGGGAAAGCTATTCTATTTCTCCCGTCTTTAAAGCGAAATCTGGTTGAAACCTCCCGTCTGGAAAAGGCTAGGAATCCCCACAGAGCTTCGTTCTCAGTTTGTACACGCATTCGAACAGTACTATCGCACATCAAGTTGCAATTATTTTGTTAATACTTCGTCTGACGTTGGTCTAGGTATTATTAAGGATATTTTAACTTGGTTAGTGTGATTATAATTCAATGTATCATATGTCAATTCAAAATATAAGTGCACAATTTTGGTACCTACGTTTATTTATCGGCTTATCATAATAATTGCTGCGCCTAGTAATCATCTGTTTGTAGCACATATACAATTAAATATTTACAAAATTTGAAATAAAAAACCGGCCAAGTTCGTGTCTGACCACGCACAGGGTAGGGTTCCGTAGTCAGTACAGGCTATACAAAATTTTTACAAAACATATGAGCCAAAACTCTATGTATTTTAGAAATACAAATTTAATTTTACAGTTAATTTATACGGAATTTCTATAAACTTTTTACAGACTCAATTACGTGATTATGTGGGTCGATTATTACTCGTAAATTTGAAAAGCCTACTTATCGCTGATAGCATAAATTCAAGATGAGTTCAATTTCTGTAGATCAATATTTATATGGTAACTAGCCACTGCTTGGCCAGCATTGCGTTGCCCGTGACAGTTCTTTTCGTGGGGTCAGGTGAGACCACTGCTCGCTAACCCCCTTTGATTGCTACGAATTCCCATTTGGTAAACCAACACCACTAGCAACGCCGTGATGGCCTCGTCATTGAAAAATGCGGCCAAATTCGAATTGCGAAGAGATCCAATCGACATGACGTCACAATCACACAGGAGACGGCATAATCAGCATTGCACACAGACGTTCAAACAGCTAGCGGCGGGCCTGTTTAGGACTTCAGGATATCAATTTGAATAAATAATAACAATTCAATATAATTCCAACAACAATTTGAAATTCTCAAATTGTTTAAAATTTATTTCTAAAAATAGGTAATTATGCATTTTAAATAATGTGCGTGTATATAATAATGACTTAAAACCAGCATGGATATTAAAACAAATAGAAGGTCAGACATAGGTAAAAAAAAAGGACAGTTCAAATGTATTTTAGAAATTGGGAAGCATAATTTTAAATGCTATTTTTATAGTGAAATATACATTTTTTTAATTGGAAAAAAGTAACTTGTTTACTTATTTAAAATATTCTATAATTCTTTCTTATATACAAGGGTCCCACTCTTAAAGTTCATGGATATGTAATTTACTTTCAATTACTATCTCAATAGTAATTTCTTTGTTTAATGTATGAATATCTAGATATTAGTTTACTAATTATGACTGATTAAACTAGAACACCGAATAAAAAGTAATTTTTTTTTAACTAAGAACTTTTTTTACCCGAAACGTTTCAAATACAATTTTTTCCTTTCCAAAACATTTGTTATTGAAAATATGCATATATAACGAATGGTTAAGAAATAAGTAAAGACATTATCAGTCAAGGCTAAGAGTGGACACCCTGTAAAATGACAAAAATTGCTGAGAACTTTACAAAACAAAATCTGTATTTCTTGGAGAACTGGCAAACTTATCAAGAATTTCTTCGTCTGATATTATAATGTCTCTGTGAATTGAAAGCAGCGCCAGTCCATTTAGTCTCGTTTCTGAAGTCGTATTTCGTAAATAAGTCTTCAGTCTCCGTAAACTTGAGAAACTCCTTTCCGCGGTCGCAACAGAAACTGGAAGAACCGCCAATATTTTGAGAAGAATGAAAATATTCGGGAAGAATGTTTTATCGCATTTTTCAAGGGAGCTTATGGCTGTTCGGGGCAGAATTTCACATTTCTTCCATTTTTGTTGCCATAGAAGGAACTCGCTTTTAACTACCTCTTGATGCGATAAATCATCTTCATAAAAGTAGAAAGCAGCTTCAACTGAAGACCAGTCCTTTTCGTTACAGAACTCAGGAACGACATTATTTAAGGACGCAATTGTTTGATGGTGGGATGCAAAACGCTCTTTTAGGGAATTGCAGAGATCATCAAGAGAAAAGGTACATAAACGGCTCTCCTATAATATTCTTCTGCTGTGCAGTAAGGGATGTTGCTCCTTACAGTTTGAAGGCGGCAAGTTCTAGGAACTTCTTCTCTTATCTTTATTTTTTCAGCAAATTCTTTTATTTCACTGTACAGAGTCTTAAAATTTCCATCGGCATCCGTCCTTAGGTTTGATGCCAGTTCCAACACATCTGATACATTTCTCATTGCTTCCGAGAGGTCAATATTTTTTCTTTGCAGTTTTTCAGATAAATTTTGGGTTATGGCGAGCATACTGCTCAAAACAAAAAGGTTTACGAGAAACTGAAATTGGGTCATTGAACTTATTAGCCCATATGCCTTATTGGAAGAATTACTTCCCTCGTTTTCAAATTCTGTGAGAGCAAGGATTATGGGTTCCATCAAATTTCTGAATACCAAAACAGAATCATGTCTTTCGACCCAGCGAGTTTCGCATAAAGAAATTAGTTTCTTTTTTTTCTGTTCAGGGCAGCATTTTAAAATCATTGATTTTAATATCGCCGTTCTTTTGGTCGATGAATGAAAACACCCACAAACTTCTTTAATGACCCCCATACAGTTTCGTATAGAAGGAATATTACACGAATCAGAAAGGCATAAGTTTAGAGCATGAGAAGAACAATGTGTATATACAGCTAACGTAAAATTTTCCTTAATACAAGCGTGTACTCCTCTAAATTGACCTCGCATTACCGCAGCTCCATCATATCCTTGCCCTCTCAACTTATTTAAATCTAGGCCTAAACTTGATAAGTTTTCTAACACAGTTTTAGCTAAGGCTGCACCTGTTACATCAAAGACAGGAACAAAAGCTAAGAAATCTTCTCTGATTTTATTCAACTCATCATCGACGTATCGAACATAAAGAGAAAATTGTTCTATTTGGCTGATATCGGTGGTTTCGTCAGCTAATACAGTATAAAATGATGATTTACGAACATTAGATATTATTTTTGACTGAATTAATTGGCCAAATGTATGAATCAGCTCATTTTGTATAACTGAGCTCGTATACATGCTCTTCCCGCCGCTGTTAGTGAGATTATCTATAAGATTGATATCTCCACTATTGGCTCTATATCTCAGTAATGCTCGAAAATTTCCATCATTGTTTTCAGGTTCCTCCAAACTGATTCGCCCACTGTCAGTATGGCCTCTAAATGCTATTTGTTGTCTCCCACAAAATCGTATTGTTTGAATTATCGGTATTATTTTCGTTCTATTATTAATTGCATCAGTTTTTCTTTGGGTGTTAATTTGAACTATAACACTTTCAGTTTTTTTGTTCACCAACGCCTTAATATTTTCGGCTGTTAAAACTGCATTTTTGTGGTACGTGCAGTTTTCATGATTATTGAATACCTCTCTAGCTTTTTTCAAATTAGTAAAAGGCTTTGTGACTAAAGCCCCTGGTAATTGGTGATCTCCTTTTCTAACAGATTCAGATGAAAAAAATACGCAGTACTTACAAAACGATCCAGATTTTTCTTTGGAATATGTTAACCATTTGTAATCATCAAGCCATTTCAATTGAAAAGATCTCTTGTGGTTTGAATCTGACGTATTGGGAAATTTATATCCACGTTCAGGTTTCCAAATATTTTCAACAAAGGAAATTCTTTCCTCATTTGTTAAAGATTTCAGAGAACTTTCATGATAATGATTCCCAATATCATAAATATTTTTCGTTAGTTGGCTTACATCGCCAATTTGTTTGTCATTGGATCTTGAAGAATCTTCAGTGGGGGGGGGGGGCTAGTAGCTTCACTACTACTACTGCAACTGATTGCGGTCCCATCAGCGTTATTTCGTCTTTTTGTAAAGAAGTTTTGAATGGAAGATTGCCTCTTCATCTCGATAAACGGGAAGTTAAAAATAGATACCCCAAAATATTTTAAAATACCCTGAAAATGCTCTTTTAGGATTAAGAAAAACAAAAATTTGGTTTAATTGGCAGTTGTTTATAACAACAATTAATAAATACGGTACTATACAAACTTATTATAGCCATAAATTAAAAGATTCAGATCTGGAGATGGGTTTTGACTTTTCCTAAAAATTTCAAAAATAAAAGATTCTTTAGTAATCTACATTATTATGAGGAAGAAAAATTATTTTATATTCGCTTTTCTTAATAAATCAAAAAAAATTTAAATGTCCTGCAAATTAAACCAAATTTTATAAATTCACAAGAGTATGATTATATATAGACCATAAGACAACTATATTTTCATTTTTCGAAACATGCATTCTAAAACATAAACTTTGAAAAGCGTTTTTTTTTTAATTTCTTCGATTTTCCTTTTTTAAGGACTTGCAGTAAAAGTGCGCAATTTGCGAAACATAACTAAAAGGAAAAGAAAATGAGTCGCGTAGTCGGTAGTTTCACCCTGCAAGTTTCCCTTAATTAAATTTAAATTCAAAATTTAAAATAAGAGGTTGACTTATTATTTAAAAGTGGATTTGGATAATAATAGTTAGCTTAAAAGAGTATATATATATATATATATATATATATATATATATATATATATATATATATATATATATATATATATATATAGATAGATAAAGCCTGAAGTTTAACTACTCGATCTGGCCGAAGCCCGTTGTCTGGCCACAATTTGAGCTTTGGCAGTAACTTATGTATTTTAATATTTAAAATATAAAACCAAAATATTACTTACTTAATTGTAAACTCTTTGAAGATGGTACTAATTTTGAGGAAGTTGCAACGCGTGACTACAGGATCAAAATAGGAATCAACTGCTTTGAATTCAATGGACATAGAAGAGAACTGACTCTTTCTGAAATACAACCAATCCGAGAATACCCAACACGTGTGTCCTAAACAAATTTCTGGAATAGCATTGTATCTCTTCCCTCCCGAAGTTTAAGAATTGTGTTTACCCCATTGGCAAGTATTCGTTGGTTCGGTAACATTGTAATTTCTAAGGCTGGGGTCGTAAGACAAGTGAAATGCCCAAGGGGTTGTTAGGGAAGCTAGAAAGAGGGTTTCTTATCTCTCAAAGTCATAAAACTGTCAGGGGTGTCCATTGGATTCAGCGGGAAGCGGAGGAAGAAACTGTTCCCTGTTGAGTTGCACTCTCACAGCCACGTGGTCACAGCACATCTTTCATCAACCATCATAAATTTTGGTGATCCCTGTGTCCAGCCGTGACCTTCGATACTATAGACCTTCGAAGGTTACGGTCCAGACCACTGAGTTTACTTTACTCATGAAAGGAAATAACTTCTCTGTCCAGTTTTAAATGTGTCCAAATAATAAAATTTTTTAAGAAAATAATTTCCGCCAGGAATACAAATTCGATTTCAAAAATTCAAAATAAAAAGTTATCATGATTGAACTTAGTCAAAATTTCGGAAGGGGCCCGCCCCCCCCCCCTTATATACGCCCCTGGTTAAAATTAATTTGCGGTCATACTAATCACTTCCCTACTTCTGGTTCGAATCTTTCCCTTAAGGGACTGATTCCGGACCGTCGTCAATAGCCCGTTGTGTTGCTCTAGTACGACGTTAACTAAAATTACCAATTACCCTACTTCTGGTGTTAATAGTAAAAAGTACTAACTCTTGCTCCATGATAAAATTTCCTTTTGATTTGAAAAATAAGACATATATGTAATGTTCGAATTCATCTATAAATAGTTTGCAAATGCCTTTTGCTTACTTCTATTAATACATTCTTTTAGGAATATTTTGGAGTTATTGTTGTATGCTGTTTAAAATAAAGCTCTTTTTCAAAATTTAATTTGCCTATTACCAAAGCACATACTTTTTACAAATGGTTTAACATGAATCTAATGATTAAAGAATGTATTTTGAACATTATATATGTTCATCATGTTCTTAGTGATACCAATTCAAATGAGAGAAATCAGGAAGATTTTACTTTCCATGCAATCCATTGCTTAGTCACTATTTTTTTTGTATGGAGCTTACTTCTCCTAGTGGCGGACCAAGTCAAGTGGGGGCCCCAAGCGGTAAAATTTTCGTGGGCTTCAAACTCAAGGAAGAAAAAAAGTTTCAAGAAAACTCTCATTGAGTTATTAACAAAAATAAAATAAAAAATTCCATACAATAACACATTAAATAAATTTATTACTTTTTTTTTTACACAAATTTCTGTCACGGTTTTTTTTTGTTGCGAATTCGTCAATTATTTTGGCATTATAAATTCGGTTTTAAATTTTTTGCTCTATCTACAGAATGGCATATTAATTAATCTTTCTTTTCCCATAGTACTCCTTTATTAATTTTTTACACGCTTTAAAACAAAAAACGATCTTTCTTCTAACGCCCATAACTAAGGGAACTGTTAAAAAAAATTTTTAATAATGTTTCAACTTTCGCAAATGTGCAAAACATTTCTTTGAAGGCTCGATATATGTCTGGTGTGGGTTTTATGGTGTCCTCGCTTTCTTTTAGAAACATTAAAAAATTGTCAAATTCATCTTCAAAAATACAAACATCAATGCATTTTTGTAAATTATATATTTTTATAGTTTTTTATCCAACTTCCAGTTAAAGCCTCTTTTCTATGGGTGAAACGAAGTTTTATAGCTAATACAGCATCCGCCCCTCTTGCTGATCATCTTGTATATTAGAAACTCTTTTTCACTGCACTTAAAGAAGCACATTGTAAAGACGCTGTCACATCTTTCCTCGAACACTAATGAATAGACATTTTAAGACCTCTTGGACCACTACGTAATCCGGGGCCCTACGCGGCCGCTTAATCCGCCTCTGACTTCTCCACAAAGGAAATAAATATAGTTTTGATATTTATTGTTTTGAAATTTTATTTATGGAATATTGACGCGGGTATATTTTCTATGAATCGCTAAACAAGACTCCAATAACTGAAGAATGCAACACACACACACGCACACGCATGCACACGCACGCGCACACACACGCACACGCACACACACACTTCAATGGAAACCTCTCGAAACTCAAGGACTCCTCGCAATATGTCTTGGCGATACTTTCGAAATATTAGATATAACGTGCTTCATTTCTATTCCTCTTTTCAAATTGTTATCAAATTTGTGTTTTAATTAAAATACTTTCCACTACGCCACATTAGGTATTCTGTGGAAATTGTGATAAACCCTTTTAAACTTAAAGTTAATTGTAGAATATTTCCATTCACGTCTACGAACTGTTCTTGCGGTTTGGTTGCTCTAATTTGTAGTTTTTCATAAAAACTCTAGTTATGTTCCCCTTAGTACTCATGCACTTTTCAAACAATGCTGTAGTTAATTATTTCCAATTTTGTATAGTTGTCCTTTTATATTTCACAAGGGATCTGCATATGGTGAGTAAAGGTTAACCTGAGTAAAAGTTAACAACAACGATGACCCTGATTTTTTTGTAAGAATAAATCCTCTACGTAATCTGTAGTTGCAAACCGATTATTTTAAAATAATATAGGATGTCCTTAATAAAGTGTTAATCGCGTTCAATGAAATGAATACATACTCAAATATGTGTAAACATAACTAAATAACATCTTTGTGATACGCTAATTAAACACAAGAACTTAGCGCATAGGAATTATAATATATTTATATGATGCCCAAAAGATGCTCTATTTTGTATTAAATACAGCAATAAAATCAAATAAAAAAAAGGAAACCTATGTTATCAACGATTCTTATTTTCAAATCATATTAAATTTTATCGTGAAAAAACGAATACTACCCTGTTGAATAGCGAACAATCGCCTTTCACGAAGCAAATCCCTTGAGGATAGACAGATGCCTGGTAAACAGGGTTCGTGGCAAAACAGTAGTTATAGAAAACTACAATGTATAGCCACCAGCCAAAATCATTAAAGGGTATGAAAACTTTTTCTGGACCCGAGACCTTTTATAGCCCGCCGGTCAAAAAGGTAAGAAAAATTCTTTGACAAATTTTTGTCTTATCTAATCGGATATCAAAGGTCAAAAAAGGTTTTATTTTTTTCTCGACGGGATATAAAAGGCCAAGCTTGACATGAATCTGGACACGGACCATCTGAGTCACCAATCGCTTGACATGGGGGAAAACAAAAGTAGAGAGTGCATCCGGGTTGGTGCACGTTAAATCTGTAGGTGTGGGAAAGATACCGACCCATTTTGATGAAGCCAGTGGCCTCGAATTCAATTTCCGACCCAACCAATTAATCCTACAGACGGTGTTCAGATTCTGCGATTGAAAAGGTTAACATAATGTTCTTCACACCAAGATTGACTACGTTTTCATCAGCATCCCTTTTAGAAAACTAGAGTTTCAGTGCATCAGTAACCCTTTGCAGCCATTCCCATGGTAATGTAATGGTAATGGTAATTTTAGTTAACGTCGTACTAGAGCAACACAACGGGCTATTGACGACGGTCCGGAATCAGTCCCTTAAGTCGAGGACAACACCTCGTAATTTTGAACCACGGTCAGATGACGAAGCAACACCTGAGCTGCCATTCCCATGTGTTCTTTTCAAACAATATTTGCTCAATGAGTGTATCAGAATTTGTTCAAAGCGTTGATAGACAAGAATGAAAAAGATACCGGCCTCGAATTCGACCCACTAAATAATCCGATGAAGGGGTCTGCGATTGAAAATGAAATTTCAATTGGCTCATTCGATCGACATCCTGAAATTTTTAACAGAACATTTTTCTCACGCCTCAAGCAAACTGAGGCACCGCATGATACCAAGTCTCTGAAAAGCCCTTTTGCCCTTTCCAAGTCGGCCATTTGCGATTGGTCGTCCGAAAACATTCAAAACACAAAATTATGATGATATTTTTTAATTAACGTCACATTGGATAACACAACGGGCTATTGGTGACGGTCCGGTATCAACTCCGAAGGAAAGAGAGGTCTGATGACAGCACCTTGTTATTTAGAACCATGGTCAGATGACGAGGATATACCTCAGCTGGCACCAGACTTTCTAAATTTCCACATTGTCATCTGACCTTGGTTCAGATTTACGTGGCGTTGCACTCGGAACTTTCCCGTCCGCATTGATCATGGACCATCGTCAATAGCCTGCTGTGTTGCTCCCAGTGAGATGTTAATTAAAATACATACCTTCCAAACTTCCACGCCAACGTGAGGATATTTGAGACCACGACAGATTTAACATGCCCTCCCCCCTTTGTACATGATGGGCCGACCAACCGGTATAGTGGTTAAGGTGTTAGCCTCTGGATCGGAAGTTCCTGGTTTGAATCCGGGTCCATGCATGGGTGTTTGTAATGGTAATTGTAATTTTGTTAACGTCGCACTATAGCAACACAACGGGCTATTGAAGACGGTCCGGGATCAGTCCCTTAAGGGAAAGATCCGAGGGCAACAGCTCGAAATTTTGAACCACGGTCAGATGACGAAGCAACATCTGAGCTGGCACCCCACTCTCCAAACTTCCACGCCAACCCAACGTGAGGACTTTCGGCCACGACAGATTTAAGGTGCAACAGCCGCCTCTACACCATACGCCTACAAACATCCATGCCCGGACCCGGATTCGAACCAGGAACCTTCCGATCTAGAGTCTAACACCTTAACCACTATACCGGTTGGTCGGCATGGATGTTTGTAAGCGTATGGTTTAAAGGCGGCTGGTGCACCTTAAATCTGTCATGGCCGAAAGTCCTCACGTTGGGTTGGTGCGGAAGTTTGGAGAGTGGGGTGCCAGCTCAGGTGTTGCCTCGTAATCAGAACGTGGTTCAAAATTACGAGGTGTTGTCCTCGGATATTTCCCTTAAGGGACTGATCCCGGACCGTCGTCAATAGCCCGTTGTGTTGCTCTAGTACGACGTTAACTAAAATTACCAATTATTTCCCCTTCGGTATTGATCCTGGATCGTCGTCAATAGCCCGTTGTTAGTTCGACGTTACTATAAATATGTAACTACTTACCTATTTGGATTACGAATTGTTTTTACCTCCCTCTCGTCCCAAGACAAATAGAACGAGGGTTCATACATCTGTTTCTCGCAGGATTCTAAAGAATGAATGTATCAAATTTGGTCTGACATCGTAAAAATACACAATGTTATTAATATGGGGATTTCGTATTATTTTTAGCCTCTCTGCACGCCCAAGATAAATATAATGGGGGTTATTATGTAGCCTATGTTACTCGCAGGGTTCTAAAGAGCAAGTATAGCAAATTTGGTGTGGATTGGTCAAACGGTGTAGATTTTGTATAGAGAACAGAGAAACGAGAATTGGTTTATGTATTTAATAGTTTTGCAATATATATTATAGAGACAATTAAGAAGTGGTTTTATATATAGAACTGGTTTTAGACTATTAAAAAGTTAATCGATATTTTACTATATGTAATTTGATTCAAGTTAAATTTATGTGGGTTCAGGTTTAATACATTTTAAGTTCCTGATTATGCATAACTTTTGTTTTCGACTTCGAGGTTATGCATCGCATTTTTATTTAATTTTTCATTAATTATTTTGTTCAGTCTCATTTTAGAGAGTTGGTATCTGATCAGGACCCCATTGCCTCTCCTTGGTCAAGAATAGGTGCTTTTTATGAAAACTAGATAACTTATTTTTATGATACTAGGGGGCTCCGCCCCCTGCTCGCTTACGCTCGCCAACCCCCGGGGATTGCTACGCAATCCCATTTGGTTTGCTTCGCAAACCAACACTCCTTTTACATATGCCATTTGGTTTGCTTCGCAAACCAACATTCCTCTCGCACAGTGAAACTATCTGAATAATTTGTATTATCCTAATTTCACTTTCCGGTCCATGACGTCACAGCGAGGGCTTCGCAACCTGCTCGCCGATCCCCGGGGATTGCTACGCAATCCCGTTTGGTTTGCTTCGCAAACCAATACGACTTTCGCAAGTGATTTCACTTATTTTTACTTTAACACTTAATGCACCCTAAACTAATAGCCGCATCAGTAAAAAATCTTCTGCAACTTGTTCCCTGTACAATTTTAAGTAAACCGTGTTAATCTAAAAACTTTACGATCTGTACTTTGTACTTTCTCGGTAAACCGTCTGAAAACAGAGGGAAAACAGCGAGCCTTTTTCCTCGCCAAATAAAAAGAAATCGTTTTCATGGCAATTGTTGCTACGATAAATTTGATATCTGGCAAACCCGATAGTAAAATACAACCCTCCGCGAATGCAATGCTCCGCGATTTTGCTCCGCGAAAGAAAAATTACGAAATTTGTGTCACCAACTTTTGATTGCATCCAATTTATTTATGAACCAATTTTAAAAATAATTGTACTGTAAGAAAGAGAACATTCTGAGGTATACTGCGATATTTTAAAAATTAAAAACTAATAGAATTCGATATAGATATGACAGTTTTAGTTTTGTATCGGAAATTACGATATGAAAGTTCCGAAAATTGTATGACCCACTTTTAATTGCATCGATTTTATTTATTAACCAATTTAAAAAATAATTGTACCATAAGAAAGAGTGTAATGTAATGTATTCAGTGATGTTCTCAAATTAAAAAAATAATGTTTTTTTCTGTAGATATAACTGTTGTGACAAAAAGTAGCGAAAATATCCAAAGATTCCGAATTTTGTATCACCAACTTTTGATCGCATCCAATTTAATTATTAACCGATTTCAAAAATAATAGTACCGTAAGAAAGAGTACATTCTGAGGTATTCTGCGATATTTTAAAAATTAAAAACTAATAGTAATAAGATATAGATAGGGCAGTTTTAAAAAAAAGTAACAAAAATGTCCCGATTTTTCCCGAATTTCAAAAAAATATTATCAAGAACCAAATTGAAATTTAAAAAAAAACTCGACGAGCTGCAAAAATTTACGTTGAGAGGTACTCTTAAAAAAAATCACGACTGAAGACTGAAAATTTGAATGTGTTTTGCTCACTCGCGGAAGAAATTTCACTTCGTCAACTTTAACACTTAATAAAACCTAAACTAATAGCCGCATCGGAAAAAAATCTTAATAATTATCCAGGGAATACGATGATGGTAATGGTAATTTTTAGTTAACGTCGTACTAGAGCAACACAACGGGCTATTGACGACGGTCCGGGATCAGTCCCTTAAGGGAAAGATCCGAGGACAACACCTCGTAATTTTGAACCACGGTCAGATGACGAAGCAACACCTGAGCTGGCACCCCACTCTCCAAACTTCCACGCCAACCCAACGTGAAGGGAATACGATGAAGAACAAAGCATGTTAATTTCATTTTTTTCAGATCAGTACTTTCTCGGGAAACCGTCTAAGAATCGAGCTTAACAGCACATTTTTCAATCCTGCGGCGTCGTCGTCGGCGTCGGTAACTTTTTTTTAATATAGAGAGAAAGGCAAATATTTAAATTATAAAAAATATTGTTCTCTCAAGGTCACCTGAAAATAAAGATATTTATTAATTTATACTAGGTAAATATACACTGGAAATTTAATTTAATTTTACACTGGACATTTAATCTCGGAATTTGTGAAAACAATTTGAATAAATTTAAAACGTCATGAAAAGTTAATTATTCGACCGCTTAGTACATTTTTCAATCAATGGAGGTTTGACCATTTCAGTCTGGAAAATGACTATCTCCGTAATTAGTTATATTTGTAGAAAATGTGTATGAAATATTAAAACCCCAACTTTTGATACATTAAATTTACCTATTTTATGCTAAAATTACTGTGTCTAAACTCAAAACTTATAAATAATTATAGTTAATAACGTTTGAAATATTTGTTATATGACCAGCTAACACTAATGTTATGCAAAATTTGAGAAACACGACATTTGAAATTGTCAGTACTAATTCATCAATTCTAAATGTAATTACAAAACGCGAATACACCAGTAAATGAATTTTCGGCATATTTATTTATTTTATTTCAGTAAATAATGCATTTCCAAATATGTGAAGACAATTTAAAATAGTTCAAATTCAATGCTATACAAAATAGTTTTGAAAACGATACACCCACTATGTTAGAATTTTAAACGTTCAAACAGTTTTATTTGTCCGAAAAACACTTGATAAAATTTTTCATTCTTATCAGTCAAAAATCTTGCGAGGGCTGGAAATATTCCTGTTTTCATACCCGTGACAAAATCTGCTGTCACTGCTTCTTGCGAAAAATTGGCTTTAGTGTTTGTTTTTCCCTTCATGTAAATTTATCTTTGAAATTAAAAAATAAAAAAATAATAAAAAATTGCAAGTTTCACAATCAAGAAAGTTTTTGCACAGTTAACAATCAAAATTAAGCCAGTTTTGTCAGCATTTATTTTGTGGGTTTTGTTTTTTGCTCAATCAGGGGGGTCGTAGCATTTTGTCCACTCCACAATTTAAAAAGACGGAGAGCTGCACAGTTTCTCCTTTTCAACACATGAGATGAAACCCCTCGACAATGCTACAAAAAAAATGATGCAACACTACCCCGATGGGGAGAACACTCCCCAGCAATTATTCGTATTTCGAAAGACGGGGAAAATATGACTTCCATGAGAAAACGTCTCAAAGAAGCCAAAGCCAAAAGATACGCCAAAGTATTTGCCAAGGAAGCGATAACTAATGAAATGTAATAGTTGCAAATAGCGATAACTTGCCAAAAAAATTACCTTGAACACATACTAATTACCCTCCTCAGGCGCTGCATTTCGCACTCGTTCGATAGATTAGACCAACCGGTATAGTGGTTAAGGTGTTAGCCTCTAGATAGAAAGGTTCCTGGTTCGAATCCGGATCCGGGCATGGATGTTTGTAAGCGTATGGTGTAGAGACGGCTGGTGCACCTTAAATCTGTCGTGGCCGAAAGTCCTCACGTTGGGTTGTTGTGGAAGTTTGGAGAATGGGGTGCCAGCTCAGGTGTTGCTTCTTCATCTGACCGTGGTTCAAAATTACGAGGTGCTGTCCTCGGATATTTCTTTAAGGGACTGATTCCGGACCGTCGTCAATAGCCCCTTGTGTTGCTCTGGTACGACGTTAACTAAAATTACCATTACCTCACGTTGGGTTGGTGTGGAAGTTTGGAGAGTGGGGTGCCAGCTCAGGTGTTGCTTCATCTGACCGTGGTTCAAAATTACGAGGTGTTGTCCTCGGATCTTTACCCCAGGGGATTGATCCCGGACCGTCGTCAATAGCCTGTTGTGTTGCTTAAATTATTACGACATTAACTAAAATTACTCGACATTAACTAAAATTACCATTACGCAGATTAGACAAACAGAAAGTAAAATCTCCAGTTCTAATTAGACAAACCGGAAGTAAAATCTCCGTTTTCCGATGGTTTGCTTACTTGAAATAACTTTCATATTCGTTGCTTGAAAATTGTTAAAATTGGAAGTTGATTACAACTTAGAAATTTAAAGAAAATTTATGTATGCTAATAGTGTGAATAATCGGGACAAACTATAACACCATGCTTTGGTAAAGAATTGGAACAATAGAGGCAACGGTAAAGTCAAAACTCCCAACAAAAGTAAACAACAATCCATGAGTTTGGATTTATGAATGTGTTATACTATGGTTTAAAGAGCGATTCTTTCAAGTTCAAGATACTCTTGTCTTAACGCATTTAAAACTGATGTAACTATATTTTGTATTCATTGACAAACCAAGTCTCACTTTAATTTAATTTAGATGCAAAAGGTCTTTGTAAAATCAACATGAGAATCAATATTTTCTGGAATAAAAAAGTTCTTCTTTCCCTCTACATTTTGGTAATTAAATCGATTCTCTTTGAAAAATAGCATCAGCTGGTTAGTTTTAAAATGTTGAAAGAAAATGACCAAATATTTAACGTGTTTTTAGCTCCCAGTAAGCGAAACAGGTTTGCATTGCGTTTTCACATACCGCCAACTTAGGCGCCACTAAAAAAAAATTGCCTAACATCCTACTATAGTGTGTAAATGTAAGTTAAAAAAAAAAGAAATATATTACGCAACACAAGACGATTCTGTTTTTCACGTTCATACAAAGAATGATTAAATGACTGGCAGATATAGCTATACGACAGTGCCAGAAAACTATCTTGTGAGAGAAATATTTTGCATTGTCAGTTTGCATTCCACCAAACTGAAGAAACAAAAATCTAAAAGCTGTGAAAACGTTTTTTGTCTCTAAAATGTAGATGGTAGCTTAAAATAAAAAGATTTAAAATTTATCAGACCCAGGAAAAAAAAAAGGTCAAATTTTCTAGGCTTGGAAAATTTTTATAGATTAACTGCGAAATCCTCATACTTATTTTTTTTTAATGTTTAGTACTTAAGCAAATAAATTTGCATGCTGAAACTAATTTTAATTCTCTATTTGCAGATCTGTGGCAAACCACAAAATGTAAAATGTTGAGGTTTGTAGACTAATCAATCTAGAAGCAAAGGCAAAATGTTTATTCTATCTATTGATTCTGATGATTTTTGTAAATTTATTGTAGTGTTCTATTTGTATTGTGTGTGTGTGACTTCCACAAGGCAGTCAACTTTGAGTCAGTTGATTTCTGAATGTGTGTGAAATCGCATAAAAAAAGCTGCCCTATGCAAAAGCATGAATGTTGAACACCACAGATGATTTCCCTGTCGACTCATTATATCAATGGTGTCTCTATCCACACCGAACAAGGAATTTAGAATCCAACTGTGGAAATAATTAGTTTACAATTATTCCAGTCCCTATTTTAACTAATGGACTCACTCAAATCCACATGTCTCAACTGCCTTCTGTCAGGAGCTGCACTATAGTGTTGTTGCCTAAATGTGAACACAATTAAAGATTCATTGTTTGACTTTTCACTTTTGATAAAGGTAACAAGTGCATGTTGTCCAACAGCGTTTTGGGGTAGCCATGATTCAGTGGGCTCGCCAGCAGCACTAGCAATCTTCGAGCTGTAGGCGGCACAGGTTTGATGCCTGTCACGTATTTCACTCTTCTGTGTCAGCGAAACGTGCCTTATGTGTGCATGTCCATTATTTGAAATGTCTGTCTTGTGTTTGGCACAGCTTGGTCAATTAAGGGAATTTTAAATTTTAAAAATTGCATTTTTTCACAATTGTAAAATAACTAACTCGCCCTATCTCTTGATTTAATTTGAACTGATGGTTTGTTTTGTTCATAAATGTACAACCTTTCTAATGTTGTACATGGCCTTTTGAGTAGCCTTTTTATTTTCAAGGTCACTCAATTTGACCTTTGACTTTAAATCATAGAACATGTATTTTTATTTATTTGTAAAAAATATGTGTTGAAGATCCATTACTTATTTTTGTTTCTTGACAGTTTCATGTTGAGACACAATGGTTCATCGAAAAAGTGTTTAAAGTAAACGGAATCTCATGTAAACTAAATCTGTTAATGCCTGTACCTTTTGACCTGCTTGTTTAATCGATACGAAATGGGCTTATTTTGTTGATAAATGTAAAACGTTTCCAATGATAGCATTTTTTGTCAAACACTTTATGAAGTATTAAAAACATGACAATAATGGCTGTAGAATAAGTAGAACATGCTTTTTCTTGAATATCAGAATAAAGAATCAAACTGAATTTTTAAAGGTCACTCAGTCTTGCAATATATCATTTGAAAGGTAGTGCATTTAGCTACAAAACATGTCTTATTTCCTCTCGAATCGGTCATCAGGTCAAAAGATTCAGGTGGTTATGGTTTTTGTGTTCATGATCCCATTTACTTCAAATATTTTTTATATGAATCAATGTGTGTCCCAACATGAAACTTTTAGGAAATAAAGACAAGTTGTGTAGTTTCAACACACATATTTTGCAACTCAAGTAGAAAGGTTATATTGAGTGACCTTAAAATCAAAAAGGTCATTCAGTATCATTAGAAAAGTAAACCTTGTTCCGAAAAAATAAGCATGTTCATTCAATCAACTCAGACGATATAGGTGTTTATGGGCACTAATTCCATCACACTATTTACTTAGAATATTTTTTATTGTGAACTCTTGCATGCACTACATTGAAGCTTTCAGAAAGCAAACAAGTAACACGCATTTAACACATATTTTGGAGGAAACAAAAAAATACACCCTTTTGTAATTAAACGTCAAATTGTATGACCTTGAAACTAAAAGTCACTCAGAAATTCATGTTATATATCATTGAAAAGGTTGTACATTTATCTACAAAATAAGCTCTAATTTAGTGTGATCTGATCATTATGGTGTGTTATAAATTCTACTCATTAAAAGTTTTTAATATTAATATGATAAACTATTGCAAGAATGAAGCTAAAATTGTCCAGAATTTCTTATATGCGGCTGGGCAACAAAATTACCAAGATTTAAATGAAATTGGAAAAGGTTGGATTATGGACTGGTTTGACCCACGTCGCCCTTGCACTTTAAAACCCAAAACCAACCAAGCAGCTCCCAATTTTTCCTTAACATACCCTGGATGGAGTTTCTCTTTAGGTAAACCTTTGTGGGTACTAGGCCTGGGCGATGTTCAAATTTTGACATCGTGATACATCGGCATTCTAACATCACGATATTACGATACATCGTGATGTTAACCATGCATTTTATGCATAGTAAAAAGCAAAACCTTGTTCCTACATCACTATATATACATATACACACACATATATATATATATATATATATATACACACACACACACATATATATATGTGTGTGTGCGTGCATAAAATTTTTTTAAAGTTCTTTTCTTTGCTATATAAAATTGTGGTAGGAAAAAAATAACAAATAAAGATCTGCGTTGTACGTTTAAGAAACACGCATGATTTAAAACAAGATTTTGCATATATATATGTGTGTGTTCCACGCACCATATATGATCAAGTAGATTCAAAAATTAGCTTATTTACAAAGAGAAAAACTTCAACATAAATAGAAATAAAGGGGCATTTGATTCCTGTTAGTAATGATGAAGGCATATATAACCTATATTTCCACAGAAGTTCACAACAAAAAGGGATGCAAGCGGATTGATTGCAACATCAAGAAACAAGAGGGTTTTCGAAATTCAATTTGAAATGTGCAAAATCCTTTTTGTTTTAAAATTTTTTAATTGTACTGAATTTCAATTTCACACAAAAAAAATTCTCGAAACAAAAGTCATCATCAGGACACAAATGATTTTAAGAAATTCCTCATTAATTAAAAAAAATGGAAACATCTTTAAAATTCGCAGATTTTGCAAAATTATTTTGTTTTTAAGTATTTTTAAGCAAAAAAAACCATTAACTAATTAAAAAACGTAATATAAAGCTTACCTAGATAAATTCAGCAAACGAGTAGAATTATTTGCTCTCTCGCAGTTTGAAATTTTTAAATTTCAATCTTTATGTGTCGTCTTATTCCCTACAATTAAAAAATCAGCGCAGAAATCGCAAAATTAACTATCAAAAAAATTCTCATTAGTTAGCCTTTTATCGCGGCATCGAAAATCTAAGTACCGTGGTGGAAAATCGCACATGCACATAAAAAAACATCAGAATCATTGTGTCGATCTATACCCAAATTTCCCCCAAAGATGCTAAAATAACACGCCATCATCAACGCGAAATTTCACACCGGAAAATCATGAGATACTGATTAGGCAACTCAACGTGAAAATCGCGAAACCGATGTGGCGATGTCAATACCGGTTTTTCACGATGAATCGTGATGAATCGCGCATGCGCTATGAAAACATCGAACCATCGATGCATCGAATATCGTGATACCGGAAAACCATGAAATACTGGTTTGGCAACTCAACGTGAAAATCGCGAAACCGATGTGGCGATGTCAATACCGGTTTTTCACGATGAATCGTGATGAATCTCGCATGCGCTATGAAAACATCGAACCATCGATGCATCGAATATCGTGACACCGGAAAACCATGATGATGCGCTGGGATTGGCTGCGTGGCATCGTTTGAAACCGTGATGATGCCCTGGGATTGGCTGTGTGACATCGGGAAAAGCCGATATATCACGATACATCGTCATCGGGAAAATCGCGAAACCGATATGACGATGTCGACCTCAAACCGGTTTTCCACGATGTATCGATACATCGTCCAGGCCTAGTGGGTACACCTTTTACCTGATGTTACGTCTCATTTTTGGCACAGCTTGTCCAAAGTATGGCATTACAACCCCCTAGATACCAAAGTGATCTATCCTCCCTTCACTTTTACTGCCTTGCCTACACTTATTCTTTTTACCTAGGTGTTCCTTATTCCTACCTGGGTGTACTTCTCTTCTGTGTCAGTAAAACTGTCCTGTCTATCCATTATTTGATATTGTCTATCTTATGTATGGCACAGCATGGTCAAAGATGGCTGTTGGGCCATATAAACCCAACAAACAAACCAAAATATGGCCATTGTGCCATAAAACCCATTCAACCAAATTAAAAAAAATAGTAATAAAGTAGGAATTCTTCCTTACATGTTCGGGGAGTGGGTTTACTATTCAGAAAAGAAAATAGACACAAATAAAATTCTCTAAACACAAGCATCTAGAGAACACAAAACAAGGGGATGCCCCAACTTCTATTCTGGATAGGAGCTATTAAGAAAACCCTGCTTTTTGCTAGCTTTTCAACTTGGTCAATAATTAATATCGTAACCATAATAAATTCACCTGCAGGGCTTTATAACACATCACTTATTGTCACTTTTTTGACATTTTGTCTCTTTTTCCGGTGCTTGAGTTCTTAAATTCTACTTGGAGAAAACAATTTTTAGTGCACAATTTCAAAAATTCATTTTTTCCTTTAAAAAATGTCAGATGTCAACCTGGTACGTATTGTGTAATTTCGTCTTGTGTTGGAACTTATCCAGACTACTTTCCAATATGGCAAGTACGTCATTTGAGCGTCATTCAGAAGGGAAAACAATTCCCCTCCCCCTTCTAAGACGCCTGTGTTTATGCCAAAATCAAACTTTTTTTTTAATATTTATTTTGAGGCGATTGTAATGTGATGCTTCGGCTGCTATAATATTGATTTCGATTTGCCAAAAAAATTGGAGCCTCAAGTATCACTAAATAAGATAACCTTGCTATTAGGCCTGGGCGATGTTCAAATTTTTACATTGCGATACATCGACATTCTAACATTGCGTTACTGCGATGTATCGTGATGTTAACCATGCATTTTATACATAGTAAAAGCAAAACCTTGCTCCTACATCACTATATATATATATTAGTACTGGGCGATGGTCGGGAATTTCTACATTGCAATATATCATCAGGGTAAAATCGAGATATTAGATTGTTACTGAACCATTATCGTGTGGTTTATTTGCTGTTACAATTTAAAAAATTTTATATACCTTAAAACGATTTCATGAAACCAAACTTGTTTTATGAATATGCGTATATGTACAAAAATTTAAACCAAAATTAAATTCAGTCAAACCTTGTTAATGTGAGTGAAAATTAGCTGGTGTTCAAAATAGTTTGAGCTATCCGGAAAGAATGAAATCATATTACTGCTATTCATTTTGACAAGGATTCAGAACAGTTTTATGTTACGTGTGCTTACAAGGTTTGACTGTTTACAGATATGTACATAATAAATGGGCACCTACTTATGTGTGAGATAAATAACTGTTAATTCCCAAAACTTTCCTACTAATGTTTAGTTAATTTCAACATAATTGTTAGAAGTAATTATAAATTCCCCAAATGCAATGAAAAATTTTTTGTTACATTTGATTGAAGAAAACTTAAGTTACAGAAAGCAAAAAAATGTAAGTATCTTTATCTCATCATCATCAATAAATCATTATTTTTTATGCAAATTCTTGCATTCTTAACTTAAACCTGATACGACTGCATTGGTCCAAGTTAAGCGGTTTCGGATATCATACTATATAACATGTTGCAAATTTTAATAATCTCGGATGGATGTAAATGGATTGCGAAACGTAAATCATTCTATTCGGTAAATGCAAACTGATTTTATTACAAGAGAAATCGCCCGTTTTCACGCATGTGCTAATGACCAATCATGTAGCAATAAAAAAATGCCGATATTCGACTTTGTAGCTATACAGATTAGTTCCAATACTGCGCAAATTTGCAATACACATCAGTTTACCACCAAACTATATCTGTTTAGGTTGAAACCGGTCTTAATACCGTGCATGCGTACGTCATTCAATCCACATCGGATTAGCAGACATTGTAAGAAAAAAACGGCACAAGCGTATATTGGTTAGGCAGATATCGGTCTAATATGTAGATCGCGATTCATTGGGAAACCGTTGTCTCACGATGTACCGAAACATCGCCCAGTCCTAGTGCTAAGGGATTGGCTGCATGACATCGGGAAAAATCGCGCATGCGCTAAGAAAACATTGAAATTGTTGGTGCTGGGCAACGACATCGTGACACCTGAATTGTGCTCTGGGATTGGCTGTGTGACATTGGTAAAAACCACGATACATCGTCATCGTGAAAATCGAGAAACCGATGTGATGATGTCGACCTCACACCAGTTTTTCACGATGTATCAATACATCGCCCAGGCCTACTTGCCATCAAAGAACCAATAGCAACCCTCTAAATACGGAGCAGCAGAATATAAATTTCCTTCCTTCGTAATTTCCGTAAAGGCAGTGGAATGCTGTTTCATCAAATTCCCCCACAACACCATTGGTCACATACCCTGGTGCTAAGGAATTCAATATAGGAAGATGTGTCTGAACTAGTTTTTTCTATTCACAGATTTTTTAATCAGTGACCTAAGCATTGGTCAACATACAAACAAATTCAAGTAGACTTGAAGCTTCCTATACACTATTTCCTCAAGCAGGTGGCTAAGCCTAAATTACTTAGAAGAGAAACTATGAAGGCTGAGGTGATATATGTATTATCAAGTACAAGTAATAATCGTGTGACCAAATTTCTTCAGAAAAAGGTACCCCTAATGCATAATATTCATTGTCAACTTGAATTGTTGATAAGAACAATTTTGGGTAGGATCTACAAAGAGAAATTTATTCGAGATTTGAAGATGGATGAAATGGAAGATATTGCCTCTGGCTGATATTGTGATTGAAGAACAAATTTCTAAACCACTTGAAAGAGAGGAAAGGAATTTCTTTTTTCTAAAGGTTCAGAAGCATTACATTGCTAGTGTTAAATATCTTTTGAAGAAGTCCTTCAGTTCATCACTCCTTAAAAGTTTATCCTTTCTTGGTCCTCTTGAAAGACTCAATAGTGAGAGTGTACGACAAGTATTAGAAGTTGCAAGAGCCATGCCATAGGAGATCCCAACTAGGGATTGCAATCCAGCACGATTTTCAATCAGGCCGGATTTGTACTTTGTTAATAAGTATATCTAATCAGTATGTATTTTTCCAAAATCAGCTGAAAGAAAGGTAAAAAGGATATTATTCCAAATTGACAAACAAACTTTATTTTAGCATTAGAAAATCAACTTTATTAATAATTATCCGTAGGTAGGAAATCAATCACCAACAATAAATGATAGTAACTACTAGTACTAAGTATTAAATGATTGATGATGATCAGTCTTACTAGTTTCCACACCAAAAAACATCAGTTTGTTTTATACATAGTATTTTTCTATTTATCTAAAATTAAGTAGTCTATCTCTAATGTCGTTGAGCAAATGGCATATAAATTGTACCTAACCTTGTCTCATATTAACATAAAAATCTAATCTAATCTTTGGCAGTTTTGGTCAACATGACAAAAAAGGGAACTCTTAATTCTTCTTAATTGCTTAAATCAAAGTTATACAGCAATGAAAATCACGTTTAAGTTTGAAAGAATGATCTTGGGAAACAAATCGCATTAATTGTGTCTTCCCCCAACCAACTTCTCATTGAACGGCAAATATAACCAGCCGCCGAGAAGGCCCTCTCAGCTTCGACACTAGTTGGTTTAACCATCATCTAGTCGCACATAAGAGACAAATATTTTCCTTTGACTCCCTCTATTTCATATGAAGTCATTTCTTTCTACAGTATTTTCTAAAAATCTGTTTCTTTTCTAAAGTTTGTCTTTTTGCAATAGTCTTCATTTTCTTGCAGAACTTGCTTTTCTAATTCCTCTTTTAATATTAAATTAGTTTGCCATGATAGTGAGTTGGAATTTAAGCTTTCTTCTGCAGGTTCCACATTTTCGTTGTCCTCTTTAATGACTTGGTTTAATATTTTTTAAATTTCCTGTTGCATGAGATTCTTTTTTGATATAAAAACGTATTGTCAGCTCGTCTCATGTTTCGATAATTTTTTTTTGGATTCTTTAAATAAAGTAACATTTCTTTTATTATATTTTACAACGACGTTCTTTTACCCTTACACCCAGTGTCTCGGATAATTCAGCCCTTAAGACATTGTCTTGTTTTTCTAAAATGAATTTTAATGTTGTTCCAGCAGTAAGAATTGTTGGTTCGCATCTCTACTTCATAGTGCCTCCACTGCCAATTTAAATGGCTGCAAACAATTAATTAAATATATCATCGTTAACCACACTCTTGGTCTGTAAATTTTTTGTCATATTGTATATCAATTAAAGATTTATCTATGCAGACTTTCAGATAATAAAATCATTCGATCATACAGTAGCTACAAAGTTCCAAATCTGGAATCCTCCGTACCTTGGCCTTTCCAGATTTCAGATCATTTGCACATTTTTTATCAAAAAAAACCTTAATATAACCTCCCTGTAATAGTAAAATAGATATATAAATAGCAATAATTTTTCAAATAGGAAAAAACATTTTTAATACACTGCAACAAATTTTATTTGCAAATCTTCTAATTTTTCTGTGTGGTACTTACTCTGAACATGTCCGTTATTTTGCGTTGTTTCATCAATCAAGTCCAGGTTTAACTCCTTGTTCTTTAAAAATTATCGGAAAGATGTAAAAAAATGAGTACCACATTAAAAAAACACTGGTTTGCAAAACGTCTGGATTTTTAACAATTCCGGATTTGGGACTTTGTACTGTACTTAGAAGGCTGTTCCAGCATGTGCGACAATCCAAAATGAGACTTAATTCTTTGCCTGTTTTTTCTTTCACATACTTTTGAAGGTATGTATCATATTTTGTAGGCGACTTTTTGAATAACTTTACCACTTTTTGAAGACGATAACTGTATTTAGGGACTATTTCAATGCATGAATGATCGTGATATGATGTTGATGCAGTGTTTTGTTTTTAAATGTACTTTTAAACCTTTGTAAGTTTTCTTCCTTTCAGTAAGCATCCTTCCTTCGTAAGAAATATTGATAATTTAATTTATTATTTTTGCTAGAATTCTCCAAACTGATGATTGAAAAATATAAAATCGATTAATTCACAATCGATTGTTTAATAAACGATTTTACAACTTTAAAGTTGAGTTTGAATAGTTAATTATTTAATTTAAAAAAAATTCAGATTTATCGGATCCAGACAGGATTTGATAGATATTGCTGGATCCGGTAGGTAGCCAAACGATGCTGGATCCGCCGGATCGGATTGCAATCCCTAGTCCCAACAGACATAGTAAGGACTGAGGGGAAATTACTCCCAAGAGGATTTGAGGAAGAAGGATCTAGAATGAATAATGTTTACTGGAACCAGTTCTTCAGACTGTGCAAGACATTAGTGGTGTGGATCCGTTGTGTCAAAGCTAGTGAAGGCTGCTCTGTCACCTTCTCATGGTAGTGCTGACATTGAACGAGGCTTCTCAGTCTCAGGAAGACAGCATCAATGTCAGACCACACACTCAATGCATTGATGCCGGTCAAAAATAGCTTGGCAAATTTTGACAATCAACCTTATTTTGTGCCAATCAATGGTAAGTGTTACATATAAAGACTACAATGAATGTGGTTAGAGGGACTGCCAAAGGTTTACTCCTCGCTGAGTCCTCCCATACATGGCTTCAATCTAATGATCAAAGACAAGCCAGAACTCAATCAACAATATCCCTGGAATAAATCGAGGAAACTGCTGAAATTGAGCAGGAAAGAAATCAGGGTAGCTATTGGCCTTCTGACTGGCCATTGTACTCCGAATAGACACCTCAACCTTACATATATTATATTTATGTAGAGGTTGTTAGATGGTAGAAGAAAATCCTAAACATGTATTGTGTGACTGATTTTTACTCAGCACAACAATTTGAATATCTGGGATACCATTGTATCGAACCCTGGGAACTGGGCAACATTCCAATCATGTTAATGCTGATATTTATTTCGACAATTGGTCTTTAGTGTATCAACAGAGGTCTCAGTACAATAGACTATTAGTCGCGGTGCTGACACTCTTCGGAGTCACCCCCAAAATAAGTCATCAAAAGTCATAATCCTACAATTAGTATTTAGAAGATATAAAATGGAAGGCACAAGAAAAATTCGAGAGGGATATTTAAATAAAAAGAAAGACTTGAAGCATTTGGCAAAGAAAAGAAAGGTAATAAAAGAAGAATGAAAACTTAAAATTATGTATAAGGAAGAGGGTGAGGCGTTGGACAGTGCTTCAAAATTATTAAAGGAAACCAATGATAGACTTAAGGAGATGATAAGATTTTAAGGGAGCAGCACTAGAGCTCAGGTAATGATTGAAGGGGCTGCAAAAGTCTCAGATGATGCTGGTCAGAAGAGACAGACTTTAAAAATGTGCATTCTTCTCTTTATAAAAAAAAGACAAAATAATTATTAAAAAAAAAAAAAATTGGGAATAGATTTGGCATTATTGTTATTTGTCACTTTTTTTGTTCGATTAGTCACTTTTTTACACCTTAAACCTGTTATAAGCCCTGAACCCGAGTAATGTCTGCTTTAATCAGTATATTTCATCCAAATTTTTTAAATAGTTATGCTTTGTCTTCATTTTGAATTTGTAAATTTTTTTTTGATTGAAGGCAGCATCAACCTTATTTGTCTCAAGACAAAAATGTTAAGCTCTGAGTCTCTTAGAAAAACAATTATTGAATGTGGAAACTAAGTATTTCACTTTTGTAGTTATAATAAATAAAGTAAGGTATATTTGATCACATACACAAGACAACAATACAATGAAAGGAAGAGCCTGTATTTTTTTGTATAAAAATTATAAAAGGTGAAATTCTATGTAATCTATTAATTGTAAATTCTGTTATGAAATCTTTTACAGTTTGATGTTTTGTCTAACATTCTTTATTTAAAAAATCTGAAAAGGTGTCCTTTATTTTAGATTTTAAATCTTGGCACCTGAATCTAAAACATGTCAAAATCTTCAGATTCAGGACCATCAGAGGAGGAGAGAGCAGAATGGATTGAAACGTACAAAAAACTTAGTGAATACCAAAATGAGGAGGATTCAGGTTTCAGGAAAAAGATGGTTTCAAAGATCAAAGAGAATCCATTTGTCCCGATCGGTAAGTTTAGAAAAATAAATATTTTCCAAAAATATCTCTATTGAAAAAAAGATGCATCAGCAGTTGCTGGATTGAAAACTCGCTTTTTTTCTCTCAATTCTTAGACGGTTTCCTGAGAAAGTACGGATCAGAAAATTACGAAATTAACATGGTTTGTTCAAAATTGTACAGGGAACAAGACGGAGAAGATTTTTTTCCGATGCAGCTATCAATTTAGGTAGCATTAAGTATCAAAGTAAAAAAAAAGCGAAATTTCTACTGTAAGTGAGCAAAACACATACAAATTTTCAGTCTTCAGGCATGAGTTTTTTTTAGATGCTAGATTCTAGATTATCTTTCAATGTGAATTTTTGCAGCTCGTCGAGTATTTTTAGAAATTTCAATTTGGTTCCTGATAGTATTTTTTTGAATTCGTGAAAAATCAGGAAATTTTTGTTAAAATTGTTGTATCGATATCTTATTACTATTAGTTGGAGTGTTGGCGAACAGGGGTGGAGCACCCTAGTACTCCAAAAAAAATTGAGAATTTCTTGAGACATTTTAAAATTTAAAAAATGTCATGCAATATATTTATCTAATTGATAAATTAATACATAAAATTAAAAAAAAAAAACATTTTTTTTAAAATTTAGTATTTTTAAGACTAGCATTAGAAATAAAAAGAAAACATTTGAGCCATTTTGTTCTCTACTCTTTTCAACAATTACTTTGAAAATATATGTATTTATTTTCCAAGTTCACTGAGTTAATTTCTAATAATATCCCCAACCCAGTAAGTTTAATTGTGTGCAGCTTAACAATTTGTGGAGAAATAAGGGGGTATGTGTTTATCATCTTAAAACTTTCGTCATTGTCAGAAGTCTGATTAGTAATATATGAGAAACGGGTATCATTGATGTCACTATGAACTAATAATTATGAATATATACTTTTTTATAAAATATCATAGGGATGCCAGCGCCACGGTGCAGATAAGGCGGAACGAAGGCGCAACAGAGAGAGCAAACTCATCAGCTGCTAAGCGCTCATTGACGCGTTCATCTTGACACCTCCTTTAGTTGGGCTTAACAGCCTAAAGATGTATGATTAATTCTTTGTATATATTTTAATTGACTTCAAATGGTATTTTTGAATCTTCATCAAACACATGTAGACTTACCCAACCAGAACATATATAAATACACTCTAAGACAAAAATAAATTGCACCTGGAAGGAGTTGGCTGGTATATATGAAATTTGGAAGAGTGGTACATCTGCATCTGCATTGGAGATGCAACTGATCAAATTCTCAGAATCATTTGAACATGCTGAATACTGGGGCATAAAAGTACATTCAGTAGCACAGCAAATTCATTTCAACTCATGCTGTTGTGTTGGTTACATTGTTTCTCATTGAGTTATGCCTTGGGAATAAGTTTGCAAGCAATTTAAGCAACTGAGAGAGTTTGACAGAGGCCAAGTAATTGGTGGATTGCGCAACATATTGGTTGTAATATGTTACTGTCACACGTTGTTGCCATCAGTGGATACAACAAGACAAATGCCAGCATCAACCAAGCTCAGGAAGGCCCAGAATAACCAGATCAAGAGAGGATCGACGTCTTGTAAGACATGCACGTACTGATCCAACAGTCACTGTTGCATGCATCCAACAGGCAGTGGGAACCTCTCAATCATCCTATAAATGATCGCACCATTTGTCGACGGCTTCACAACGTGTGACTAAACTCAAGTATACCGTTACGACAGCTGCTTTGAACAGTATTGCATCGCCGTCAAAGACTGGAATGGTGTCGTGCCAGATGGACATGGGTCATCGAATGATCTTCACTGATGAAACCTGTTTCTGTCTGTGGAGACGACAATCGAATCCATGTGTGGAGGCAACGTGGTCAGCGCCAAATTCACGGTTTGTTATGCAGTGTCGCACGTCCAGAAAACCTGGTGTCATGGTGTGGGGCGCAATTTCGTATGATGCCAAATCACCTTTGCTATTTGTTACTGGTGCTTTGACAAAACAAGAAATTTTATAGCTAGTTATGCTCCCATTCCTGAACTCGCAGGTTCACCCGCTTTTTCAACAAGACAATGCTCGACCCCATATTGCTGCCGTCTGTAGAGCTTGTCTATGACACAACTTATACGATATCTTATCATGGCTGGCATACTCACCAGACCTGTCTCCAATCAAGAATGTATGGGATTACATTACACGAGATGTCACCACTCCACCCGTACCACATAATCTGCTGGAACTAAGTGACAGGGTTCAAGCAGCATGGGATGGACTGTTGCAGGACTTCATAAAGAGCTTGTATGACTCACTACCAAGGCGCTTGGCATGCTGCATTAGGAATACTGGCAGTCATACGCCACACTTAATGGTACCATATTTTTGAATTTTTCTTATAAAATTAGCATATTTCAGTATCGAATTGTAATCATTTACTCATTCATAAGCACTTTACCAACCTTGTAAATTTCATTAAATTTTTACAATTCCTTCCAAGTGCAACTTTTTTTGTCTTTGAGTGTCTCTAATATTATAAAAGGAAGTGTTTGTTAGTTTGGGGCCGCAAAATCTTGACAATTCTATGGCACCTACAGCAATGAGATTTGGCACACAAATAGTCCAAATTATTTGCAATTTTTGGGTTGCGGCGAATTTTAAAATTCAATCTAGAAGATTTTTAAATGAATTCAATAGTTTTATTCTCCATCGCTTTTTCAAACATGGAGAACTTTTTCTACCCATGTGACCTTGCAGTCAGGGTTTGGAATCATGCCAAGTTTTTTTCATCAGCAGTATGCGGAGAAAATTATTTTTTCATTTCTGCTTTGAATTTGCGCGGACGAATAAACTTCCAACCAGACAATAAATCTTTTAACTGAAGTCAGTTCTTTTTTCTATCTCCTGGACCGTTAAAGATAGAGCAAAAATTTCAACGGATTTGAAATCTGTGGAAAATTTCAGTTTAGATTGATACCTAAAAATGTGATTTTCTTTAAATATATAACTTTGTAATTGAATATATCTTCAACAGATTTGAGATATGCGAAAAATTTTACCCCAGATTAATACCTTACATCACGGCGTTGCCCGTGGTCAACGCGGGTCTAGCCACGCAGTGGCTAGTGACTAAATAATCACATCCATTGTCGGAAATAATTCTACGGAAGATTCTGTTGGGCAAGAGGCCCAAACTAGTTAGATGATGCAGGAAAGACTACGGATTGTAGAACGATTTATACGCGTGAACTCTTCAGAGGAATAGAAACACTATACACACGATTCATATATTCATTGAAGGGTTTAAAACTTCTAATTTTAGACCCCTTTAGAAAAAATCCTGGCTATTCTGTTGCACTGTCTACATATGTGTTCGAAGTAAGAAGGTAGTTAAAATAACGTTGTACTGTAGCAACACAACGGGCTATTAGCGACAGTCCGGGCATCATGAAATCTCATTTAACCTTCAATATTTAAAAACAGAAATAAATCTTGTTTTTAAATTGCAATAAAAAGTGAGTTTCTCTTCAACTGCACATCTTGTTTTCATTGTACTTGGAAATATCATCACAAGGATTATCCTTCTGGAAAGCTTCCAACATCAATTTGTGGAATAACAGTATAAAGCTGGGTGATTATCATTTATTCACACGATCTAAAAATATTCTTCCTATTTTCTTTGTAACTATCGCCCTTGAAATTGATAGAGAATATCGCTTTCCTCGATGAGCTTTAAATGTCATAATGCGTTTTAGTAGCGGTTATTTGAAATATAAGAGGAAGAAATGCGGACTCATACACATGCTAGTATATATATATGTAAAATAAACTTCAGGTTCATTTCTGCAATATCCTTGAAAATGAGGTTTTAATAGAAAATTATTCAAATATTCACTTCTTTCAACTCAAATTAAATTAATTAATTACTCTATTATCATGTGCAACTCTTTACAAAATTGTGTTTGTCTTGCCTTTATAAAAATTGTTTAAGTAATTGTGAACCCTGTAATGTTAGCAATTATTAAATACCAGTTTCTACAAAAGTAAAGTCTTGTTTAATTAAATCAAAGCAATAGGTAACCAGAATTATAAATTTCTCACATGGTTTGCCCAGAATTTAATGTATAAAGATTTAAGTATAATAAATAATTTTATTAGTTTAAATCTTCACCTTTAGATTATTTAATGACTGAAGCGTAGGGAAAGGTTTATCTACTTTTCGTAGTTCTTTATAATTTTCTAAAAATCCTATGAACTTGTTCGATGAAACTTTTTAGAAATATAGGAAAATCCTTAAACATTAATTTCTTGTGTTGTAAATAACTAATTTACTTTTTAGTACAGAATTTTCTAATGTTTTATGCTTTCAGGAATTGTTGCTACAACTATAGCATTAACTGCTGGTGTGTATTCAATGAAATCGGGAAATAAAAAACGGTCACAGCTCATGATGAGGGCAAGAGTTGCATGCCAAGGGTTTACTGTTGGTGCTTTAATCCTTGGAATTTTACTAGCATCCAAAACAAAGCCAACTAAAAGTTAGCTTTTCATGTAAGCTTGTTTCGTGTAAATTGTAAAGATTCAGTGTATATAGGCAACTGAATAAAGAACACATGTCTCTTTGAAAGCTTACTAAATTGTGAATGCATTTTTTAATATTTAAACTGTTAAAAGCTGAATAAATTGACTTAATGGAATTTAGTGAAATATTTTCACAAAAATCCTTTTTGTGAAGGTGCCTTCAATTGATATTAAAAATTCACTTTTAAGAATATCTCATCTTATCTTATTTCCTTGCAATTTTAAAGGATGCAAATGAGACTCCCTTAAAAAATATATCTTGCTTCTGACTGCTAAATTCTTGTGCAACTAACATAATTCTATTTGTCTATCATTTTCAGACAAACTTAAATACCAATATGACCATTCTTTGTAAATTATGGAACTATTTACAAATCATGACACATTCCACAATTTTTAGTGATTTCATAATAATTTTGATTTGTTTGAGAAATGTGAAAATATTTATGAAAGCTTTAATCTTATATTGAATTACTTTCTTAATTGCTGTAGTGAACATCTTAAAATCACAAACCTCCATCTTAAACATAGCATCTTCATTGTTTACATGTGTATCAAATCAAAGATTATGGCATTTGAGTAAATACAATTTTGAATAGGGAAACTGCATATGCATAACTCAATTGTAAATTCTGGACATGCATCTTACAATTAAAATCGATTAGGATGTTATATTTTAAAAATACGCCTTTCAGTTTCACAAATACGATTATTTTTTATACTTCAAAACAGCATTATAGCTTTAGCCTGTTGAAAATAACTGCTTTCAGGGTCCAGAAACAAATATTTTACAACTAATTCGAATTTTTTTAATTTAAAATTAATCAAAATTAACTCAATAAAATAAATTCTAAATGGAAAACAACCAATATTTTTCACTAATGAAACGCAAACTTGAAATTAAGAATTATAACTTGTGCCCCTGAAAGGTAAAATTTGACAGCTAAATGTTATCAAGATATCAATCTATTTGTCATACGTATTGAGTGATCAGTTTATAACAATCTGGTTCATGTTATTGAACCACCTCTTTTCTTTAATGCGACTTGATGAATAGTCAATATTTTCAGCAAAACGTTTGTTTGAAATCAACTGAATTAATGAGCAGTAAGTTGTCTTTCAGTGTAACAAAGTATGTGGCTTGTAGGTAGATTTTTAGTTATGTTTACTTACAATTGTTATATACTTTAAATCTACAACTAAATAGTCAAAGAAATGCTTATATTTTCTAGACTAGCAAAAAGTTTGATAAAAGGAAAACAAAAATGACTCACTGAATGTTACAAATTAAGAAAAGAATACTTAATGCAATTAATATTTCTATTAAGTTAATAAATATATTTACCCAGATACGAGGAACACTTAATATCGTCAGTTTACTAATGCATTCCATGATTCTGATAATGCAAAATTCTACTCCGTTTCTAAAGAAATTGAACCTTTATGCAAAGATGTAGGTAGGTATTTAATTAATGTCATACTGGAGCAACACAATGGTCTGATGTTAGTCCAGGAACAATTCCCCAACCTTTATACAAAGAAAAATAACTTAGTGGACTTCATCAATCTGAAGATCACAACATTCTGGTTTAGCTTAGCTAAAAATATCACATCTTGGAAAATTTTAACCTCAACTTCTCTTGTAAGCTGGGAATATATTCTTGGTAATAAGAAAAGAGTGAATTATATTTAAGTTGCTGAATAAAATTTTGACATTAAGAAAGCTAAATCCAGAATTTCACATTAATTTTCATTTAGAAAAAAATTAGTTCATGGGTAGTTATTTTTCATAATTATGCTTTGAAAACTAGATTTATGTATAAGATGTTCCTCTCATTTTCAAGTGAACCATATGAAAGATTGAAAGAACTATTTCTCAATATTTAAGTTCTTTTAATCTAAGGGAGAATCAACAATCCTTTTACTGTTGTGTTGTGAAGAAAAATAGAAATAAATCCAATTCTAATACATAACAATACATTTAATAAAACTCCATCTTAACATGTATACAGCAACATCAGAATTCCAATGGTTTTTTTAAATAGCTCATTTTTGATAGTTCCTTGTGATACCAGTCTGCTGCCAAAAGTATATAGTAATTTGTACACAACACTTAATATTCTTTAGAAATAAGAGAAAGTAAATTTTAAAAATGAGATTCTATAACTTTAAGGATTTAAACATTTGAAAGCATAGCTGATGTAGTAAATTGAATGGTGTCTAGTATGGTTGAAACTATGCATTGCACCAATGTAGAAAACATTGAAGAATCCATATTATCTGATGTTGAAGGATTCTCTCAAAATGGAAAGAATTGGAGAGGTGTCGGTATACCCTATGGCACTTTTTACTGTACATACACTAGGCCCTAACAAACAGATTAAATAATGGGCCCCAATACCAGATATGAAGAGTTCTAGAACTAGTAAATGGGTGTCTGAAACAGTTCAGATGAAGAGGTCCCTCACTAAATTAAAATGTATAATGCTAGTACTAAATGTTCACACATACTTTTACTTTTTGCACTTGTATCGCTCTTCTATAAATTAGTCAAAGATTTATAAATTTCGAAAAAGTAAAGTTAAAAAGGATCTTTGGGGCCTCAGAAAGTCTAGGGCTCTATTCTAGCAACCCACCATGTGTGAGAGCCCTGTAGCACATACTGTTCTACGAGTTCATTGGATTCCTTATGGTAAGGTTCTGTTGTGTGTGATGTGCACTATTCAGATCTTTCCAGAAATGAATAAGATACCGTACAAAGGAAACAGTTCTACTGTTATTGAGACAAGACTAGCAATCCAAGTGAAATCAAATCAAATAAAACAGTTCTGGTTAGAATATGTATCAATCCCCAGCCCCACAAACATGTGATCCTCAACAGGCTTGACACGATTCCACATCAGAGATCAAAACAATGTATCATATTTCCTGGGCCCCAGCTCTAGGGACAATTCTGCCAAATCATGTATGGGAGTATGCTGTACATACTGTTCTTTTTAATAGTTCGTTAGATTTTATATGGCAAGATTCTGCTCCGATGTGCATCCTAACTGTTTAAAATATACATCATTATCACAAATATATGAAACCCTCAACAGGCTTGGCATGATCTACATCACAGAACAAGACATTTCACATTTCCTGGACTCTCATAAGTAGGACTGGGCAATGTCGGAATTTTTACATCTCAATATTAGATTGTCATAGCGCCTTATTGTAAGGTCAATTTGCTGTTGTTACAATTTTAAATACTTTATCTGTATTATAAAAGGAAGTGTTTGGTAAGGATTAAATTTTCGATGGATTTAAAATCTGCGAAAAGTTTCATATTAGATCAATACCTAAAAATTATTTTCTTTAAATAAATAATTTTTAACTTTTATATTTTTTCCCATGCGAATTTGACCTTGATCGTGGTCGAGAAATCAGATTCCATTCCTGCACTCAAGTAATTCCAGCAAAGGATAGCAAAACAAATAAAATTTTAAAAAATTTGTAAATTCGGGATCGTTAAAGATAGATTGAAAATTTTAACGGATTTAAAATCTGCGGAAAAGTTTACACTAGATTAGCTTCCATCTCATACGTTTGATTTTCTTTTAATAAACAATTTTTCAACTAAATATTTATATTTTCACAAGAGATTGTGACGTCACGCCGATTGGATCTCTTCGCAATTCGAATTTGGCTGCATTTGACAATGACGAGGTCTTCTTGGTTGGTTTGCTTCGAAAACAAATGGGAATTTATAGCCTATTCGATAACAGCCATAACGGAGTTACCCGTGGTATTGTTTTGCTTTGTAAACCAAATGGGCATTGCCTGTGACAGTTCTTTTCGTGGTGGTCACATTGCCAGTGGTGTTGGTTTGCAAAGCAAATTACTGCATGCATGAAGCACGGGCAACGCCTTGATGGCTTTTATCCAATAGGCTATGAATTCACAAACCAAATGGGAATCCGTAGCAATCACCTGGGGTTAGCGAGCAGTAGTCACACCTGACCCAACGAAAAGAGCTCACGGGTAATGCTGTGCTGTTTACATTAAAACAATTTCATGAAACAAAACTTATTTCATGGATACGTGGGTGTACAAAAAATTTTAACCAAAATTAAATTTGGCCAAACAATGTAAACATGAGCACCAAAGACAAAACATTAACGGGTGTTGAAATTAGTTTCAGCTATCCATGAAGAATAGGATAATATTACTGTTATAAATTTTGACAAGAATTCAGAACAGTTTATGTTAAGCATGCTAACAAGGTTTGACTGTATACAGATATTTCCGTAATAAATAGTACATACATGTGACAAATAACTGTTAATACCCTATACTTTACTACTGGTGTTTTGTTAATTTCAGCAGATTTGGAAGAAGTTATAAATTCCCAAACACAATGCAAATATTTTTGTTGCATACAGTAGAAAAAAACTTAAGTTAGATATAATGCTAAAAATTTAAATAATATCTTTATTTCATCCTCATAAATTAATTGTTTTATGAAATGCGAATTATTCTTGAAATGCGCTTGCATTCTTAATCTAAAAATACGACTGCATTGGTCCCAAGTTCGGGCTTCATATATATAACATGTTGCAAAATTTAAAAGTTCGTGATTTTTTCTTCTAATGCTGTTCTGAAAATATATTAGAAAACACGCATACAAAAAAATTCTTATGAAACATGAAGTAAATAGAAAAATCTCGGATGGATGTAAATGGATTGCAAAATGGTAAAACATTCTATTCAGTAAACGCAAATCGATTTCATTGCAAGAGAAATTGACCAGTTTTCATGCATGTGCTAATAACCAATCACATCAGAATAGAAAATGCCGATATTCGACTTCGTAACTATACAGATCAGTTCCAATACAGCGCATGTGCAAATTTGCAATCCACATTAGTTTACGAAGACACCCTAATCTATCTGTTTAGGCTGAAACCGTTTAAATACTGCGCATGTGTATGTCGTTCAATCCATATCGGTTTGGGCAGACATTGCAAGAAAAAATGCATAATCGTACATCGTTTGATCCATAAATACTGCACATGCGTAGATCACTCAATACACATCACGATTCATCGCTAAACTGAAAATAGTGACACTGGTTTCTTGATGTCTACTTTATATCAATATCTAACAAAGTACTGATACATTGCTCAGTCCTACCTACAAGCTCTAGAATCATATTCCAGCAACCCACCATGTATGGCAGCTATGTTGTACATAAGATTCTTACAAAAAGTCAATTGGACTTTGTATGGTAAGGTTGCATTCAAATGTGCACTATTCAATTCTTTGGAAAAAAGAAAATTTTGTACTAGAGAAACAGCTATCACTAAGACAAGACTCTTATAATTTAAAAAGCATAAATTACAAAGAATTTTTTGTCTTTCATTGCAATGGTAAGGTGCTGTTCTGATGAGACATTAAATTATTTGCAAAAAAGATTCAAATTCTGCACTAGAGAAACTGTTTCACTGTCATTGAGAAAAGACTTAAACAATTTGAGACGTGAAAACAAAGAACACTTATCATTTAAGAATTAATGGTACACATATAACTCTTCCATACATTTAGAATATGCATCAATAATAACAAATATATGTCCCTCAACAAGCTTTGTATAATCTAGACTGCACATTTCACAGCACAAAATAATGTTTCACATTTACTGGGCCCCAGGAGTTCTAGGACCCCATCTGGCAACCCACCATGTGTGTGGGCCCCTGCTGTATGTACAAATCTTTACAGTTTATTTGATTTGGAATGGCAAGGTGCTGTTCTGACTACCACTATGCAATTCTTTGAAACAAATAATAAATTTCTGGAAGAGAAATTATTCTACTGTCACAGAGACAAGACATTTTTGCAATCCAAGTGAAATCAATCACAAACATTTATCACAGCAGAGGAATTACTAGTTCACATCTAACATTTAGAATATGCATCCATCATCATCGACATGTGACTCTTGACAGGCTTGGAATGATCCACATGAATGTGGTCCTGCTGTACTTACATTTAGGCCTAGACTTGCTAAGGATAAAAAGCATTTACTTGGCAAGCAATAGAACCAGGAACTTTTCATTTCAAATTCCCCTTCAATATATGACTGCCATACATAAGCCAATATTACTCTAGCCTTTGCATTCCTTTCTGTGGCCAAGAATTTGCGACATAAGATCGAAATTGCATAAAGAAAATCTGTTTTTGAACTATCTTAATTGTTATATCAATAGTCTGCAGGCATAGATGGTTAAGCAACTGCATGAATTTGAGTGAACTAATACAGAATACATGCCTGTTGACATTGAAACAGGTATACTTTCTGAAAGTAAAATAACTAAAGCACAATGATTAGTCAGAAAAATGAATGGTCATACAAGTAGTTTCAAAAGTCTAGCCACTTCTATCAGCCTTTGTAAGCAAATTTAATGCAAACACTCTTGGATCTATACAGTTTGTCACTTTATACAAAGGAAAAGTTTCAAGAACATCAGGACATGCATTACATGTCAGAATTGTCACCTTATTAATGAAATGCAGTTCATGTAAAGTAATATTTTCTTATACTCAAAGTATCAATGTAATCTGTTATGATGAACATGTTGCTCAGGAAGTTATAATTAATTTTTTTTGAAAATAACGTATTCTTTTATGAAATATGACAAGAAACTGGAGGAATATCTTATCAAATTGTGCTTGACAAAATGAAAATCATGTCGATTTTATTTTTTTCACAAATTAAGTACTAAATCTTGCACAAACCGACTTTAAAAAATAATTATAAAAATGTTACTTTAATCAATAATGAATCAGAGTAATGAAATATTTTAAACTAAATTTTCAAGGGTCAAGTTTAATTCGTTTCTCACTACCCACAACGTGGTCTTCAGATTCAAACCCTTGAGGTTGAGTTGATATCATGGAAACTGGTTTCCCCATTGATGTACTCATGTAGCCCAAAATCATTGTTTTTGTGTTGTGCACCCATGCCAAATCACAGGCATTAGTCGGAGCATAATACTTCAGACTCAATATTCCAGCTAATTTAGAGTCCACATTCCTTAAGTATGGGCTATCTAAAAATTGTTTTCGAAATACTTGAGGCAACGCTAATGCAGAGTCGTGTTTTTCATACATTATCCGACACCACTCTTTAGCAAATACAGTTTTAATCAAATACTCTCCAACACCAGTTACACTACATGCTACACCAGGTTTTTCGCAATTTGTAGAATTTTCAGCCCAACAGCCTGATCCATAGATAGAGGATTGTCCAATTCTACCAGCATTTTTCAAAAGTAACCCCCCACTAGAGACAGCACTGGACACATTCCCAATTGCATCAACACAGATAGCTCCTACGGTATCTAACAATTCATGCTTACCTAATGAATTAGGATTTGCTGTCTCAGAGGGCATATTTTTCTTTGAAGCAGAACTGGAGGCTTCATCAATTAAATGAGCATACTTAAAATAAGATCCTTGAGACATTTTTGTCATAAGTTGGTTGCTATGAGTGAACTCGAACCCATGAGCTAAAGCCCAATCTTGAGCTCCTTTTCCAACAAGAGTACAGGGGGGAATACGGCCACAGGACAACAACCCCTGATTTTGTTGTTCAAGTACTTTTTGGGCAACTTTTATAGGATTTTTTATATTGCACAAGCTTCCGACTGAACCAAAGTTCAGAGTAGCACCATCCATAATACCAGCATCACATTCCACAGTTCCAATCAGAGTCAGGTTTGAGCCAATTCCAGCATTAGTCAAAGGGCAGTCTTCAATAACAGACACAGCAGCTGTAACTGCTTCCACTGCACTGCACCCACCTCTAAGCATTTCACAAGTCACTTTACAAGCTTCATTGCATGTTTCCATGTAGGATGATCTACGACTTGGGCCATGGTAGCCAGCACCAACATGCACAGCAACAAATCCTGACATTGAGAATCTTTTAAAACCTGAAAATACAGATATTTTTAAGTTTTGAATAGATACCAAGATTTAATCTTTTGAAATCAAAACACTATATTAACAGAAATTTGTAGCATTTTAACATATTGCCTTCAAGTGGTTCTGCTTCAAATATCTGGATGATCTCCATTGGATTTTAACCACTGTAAAAGAGAACCTATGACAAGAATACAAAACATCTATTCAGGTAGGAAGATGAGCACACTATGTCTTGCTTTGGATAAGCAGCAGACTGTAGCCAACCTAAGTGGAAAGCTCTTTCAAAGCCTGAGAAAGAATACGAGAACACTTCAAATCACAAGATTAGGTAACACAATACACATACTACAGAAAAGTTCAGACGGATGTATCAATTTAGGGCCGAATTTAACTACAGAAATTTTTGAAAAGTTCATCTTTAAATTCAAAACGGCCCAAGTTAAGTGTGAACATTGGTATTCAACTGACACTACGCCTTTCGAATTTCTTCAAATTCGTCTCCTCTTCACCAGGAGAATTTATTCAAATCCTTCAAATTTTGTTTGGTGTTTACGATATTCAAACATGACTGATGTTTTGCACATTATCAGGATGTGTTCCTGTGCAATTATGAATTTGCATCTTTTGCATTTAGATAATTTTATTTCAGATATATCATCTGAATATCGGCAAACTTTTTATAGTTGGCCGATATTTTATAATCCAATGTATTTTGCTTGGTGTTTACGTTGTTCAAACAGCTGATATTTTGTATATTATGAGATGTGTTCCTCATTAGTTATGATTTTTGGATTTTGAGAATTTTATTTCATACATCATATAGACTGGCAAACATTTTGTACTTGTGATAGAATTTCCCAATCCATCGGATATTTTATTTCTGTTAACTTAGTTCAAACATGGCTGATGTTTTGCACATTATTCGGATATGTGTTCCTCATTAGTTACGATTTCACAAATCTTGGATTATCGCCAATAATAAAGATAGGCAAATGTTTTATACTTGTGGGATACATTAGAAAGGCTATTGAAGCATGAGACAAATATAATTTCTGCGGAGATTCAAGTGACACACAATTTTATACTTAAATAATGTTGAATTATTCACATTGAATAGCTATTGAAAATATTAATCGTTTTTCACAATTATCTTAATTCATAAAAGAATATTCCAGGGACAATATAATTGCTCCTAATTTTCTCAATCAACTGATTAAGTGCATTGTTTTTGTTTACAAATTTGATAAATAATTTGTTTGGTTGACAGAGATTAATTTTTTTTTAATTATTACAATTGTATTATTTTAATATTTATTCAAGTAAAAGTTTCATGTTTCAAATGTGACTAATTATTCTAAAAAATGTTTAGGTGGTACCAACATTGAGACTTCTTGGCTCTGGATACTTCCGGGCCCCTTTTTTCCCCATTCATCACAACTTTTATTTTTATTTTCCTGTCCCAAAAATATTCATCTTGAGGGCTACCTCCCCTATTTGCTTTTCGCTGGTCAGAAAATAAACTAACATGTTTCAATTGGATTCAGCTGAGTATGTAATTTAGTTTCTTATTGATAGATTCGCGATTATGAAGAGCAGGCAATTATCTTCATAATGTGGTAATCCCAACACCACTTTGAACAATTCACAAGGGTTGACAAATAGCTTAAGTCGAAAGCGAAAAAACAGTTCAAGTAAGATTGAAATTGAACACAAATTTATCGAAGTTGAATTCAGCCTTTTATGTGCACTTGAGATCTCAGAACTTAATTCAAACGTAAGAATTCTTGTCTGATTTTCCTTTTTAAGTCAAACCAAGCAGTTTAAAAAGCAGTCATTTATCCAAACCCCAATTGACCTATTTGTTTACATTAAACAATGCAAGCAATTTTTAAAATTATCTTCTGCATTCAACATCTTAAAATCTGATTTTCCTTTTTAAGTCAAACCAAGCACTTAAAAAGCAGTCATTCATCCTAAACCCAATTGAATATTAGTCAACTCGTATATACCTATTTGTTTACATGAAACAATGCAAGCAATTTTTAAAATCACAAATAATTTTCACTGTTTTGTCAATTACATGTAAACTTTGGCTTGCCAAATTGAAAATGTTTATGTAGGATAGTACTTCCTAGGAGAATAAATACAAGTGCAAAGGGACAATCTCTACTATTATAAAAGGAAGTGTTTGTCTGTTTTCCATCCTTCCTTCTGTTATCAAAGTCCTGACGAATCTATGGCATTTACAGTAATGGGATTTGGCACACAGGTAGTCCAAACTTTTTGCAATTTTTGGGTCACACCAAATTTTAAAATTTAATTTAGAACATTTTAAAATGAATTTATTAGTTTTTTCATCATTCTTTCTTTTTTTGGAATATGACATTACCCAAACCTCAAATGAAGAAGCACCATAATTTTGACCTTTTTCCCTCTGACTTGATGTCACTATTGATGTTAGCCTTTGGAACCATGACAATTTTTTTCACCTTCCAAATGGGAATGGTAGCAAACAGATTCAAGTGCCTTCATTTCATTTAAGATTAATTCATTTTGATTTCATGAGAAACGGTTTTGAGTGAAGCAAAATAAATTATTAAAGTTATCACTGGCGTTCTTCAGTGCTTTTATCTATCACAGCAATCGTCAAAGACAGAATAAAAATGTTAACGGATTTGAAAACTGCGGAAAATTTTACAACATATGATATACCTTATACATTTGATTTTCTTTTAATAAAGAATTTTTCAATTAAATATTTATATTTTTTGGTTTGCGAAGCATACTAACAACACAGGTGATGTGACCCCCATGAAAAGAACTGTCAAGGGCAACTCTGTTATGGCTGTTATCCAATAGGCTATGAATTTCCATTTCATTTGCGAAGCAAACCAATAACCCCACAAAAGCAACTGGCACAGGCAACGCCGATCTAGCCACGCAGTGGCTAAGTACTATATAAATATATCAGTCCCAAATTCACATCCTTCCCTTGTAAATAAATTTGACTGTGGCATGGCATGAGAGCACTGCCTTCTTACCAAGTAATGCTACTTTTTTTTAAATGGTATGCATTTAAAAATTTTCTAATAGTGTTTTGTGACATTAAAATAAGTTATTAGATTAATTAATAGCTTATTAAATTATCATTCACTAGGATATATGACCTTAAAAATTAATCTATAGATAAATCATAAGTTAGTTTTAGAGAAATTTTAAATTATGATAGGGTTAAGATCTTCATGTAACAAAAGTTGTATTGCTAGCTTTAGTGTCTCCAGAAATGAATTCCCGGCAGTCCCTCAGTAAGCCGCAAAATTCCCAAGAGCCTCTAGAGGAACCTCTATGAGGCCAGGACTTTTAATACAAAATAATGTGGCATTAGGTAAGGAAAATTAATTTCAGTAGTTTAAATGTTTTTCTAATTAGAAAGACAGCAAACTGTTACAGATAAACAGTAAAATTTACTCTATATCAAAAAATGGCTATAGCATGTTTTCTTTTGTAATTGAAAGTAAGGCTGATTGTAGATGAAATAAGCAGTTAAATGACGTTAGAAGCCTCGGTCCGTAAAAAAGAAAAGATGGTAGTGATGTGAGAAACCCTGACCATACTGATAAATAAGGTCAGATATATGGTACACCATTAATTCCACAACTACAGTACACTTTTTGAGGCAACACTTTTGATCAACTTTTTTTAGTGAGCTGTGGCAGGTAAAGGCAACTCTGCTGTATTAGAACTGTGGCAACCTGGTGAAGTTAAAATTTTCCTTTCCTACCCTTTTTCGTTTAAAAATACTTTGGAATGTTTATTTCATTTCCGTTTTGTTGTCCTTTGCTATCATTGGTTTAAAAAAATTTCCAATTTTTACGTTATAACAATGTTTTTTCCCTTCTATTTGATTATCCTTTGACTTTATTGGTCCAAATTCTTTTTACAATTATTCCGTTATAGCTAATATCCTGATTTTTCATGTTTGATTTTTTCCAATTCTTTTCTGCTTCCTGTAGATTTGAAGAATTAAAACTTTCAGTTCATATTTTAAACATGGCCAAGTGCAGTCACATCAGGCAGTATCGCTTCTGGCTTTTATTTGAAGCGCTTATTAATTTTTGTAAAACATTATTATTATTATTTTTTTTTATGTCCTCTGTATTTAGTGTAGTACTAGATAAGTTTCAAGGTGTTCTCTTTTGCAAAATTTGAAGTGGGGCAACTTTAGGTTTTGGTATTTTTTAATTAACTTCACACTGGAGCAACACAACGGGCTATTGGTGATGGTTGAGGATCAATCCCCAAAGGAAAAGATTCAAGGACTACACCACGGTCCAATGAAGAGGCAACACCTGAACTGGCACCACATTCTACAAACTTCCACATATGCCAACATGAGGACTTTTCACACTATGATGGATTTAACGTGAACCAGCCCTCTTTGTACATGAGTCTTTAGTTGGATTCGAACTCACAACCCTCAGAATGCTAGGGACAACTTTAGGAAATGGAGGAATTGCTAATAATTTATTCTTAGGAATGTTTCAATTATTAAAATTCTTTAATATTTTAATTATTTTTCACAAAGCCTAAACTGGTATAGTTCAAAGAAATTCTTCCCTTCAGAAGAACTTGGCAACATTAGAAGTATAGCAAAACATGGTTTTCATATCAAAGCTGTACACAATTTTAATAGCAGGACACAAAGAAATATTGGACAGGAATAATACTATAACCGGTGGAGTTGTCGTTCACGGTAAGAAGGCGATTTGTCACAAAATATGGTAACCTTCACCTTTTATGGTTTTTCTTCACATTTGGCGTTTTTTGTATGCCAACCCTATCTGCAAAATTTCTCTTTTTTTTCTCCGCACTCCCACGCTCTGAATGGTACAGATTCATATTTTTTTGCCTTGTTTCATTGGTTAACGCTTGTTACCAGGTTTGTTAAAATGATATTATTCAGTTGGATGTTATTTTTTTGTTGCTTCGGTCGAATTGTTACAGAGCCACCCTTTTTACATTGATTTGGAATTTTGGTTCATTTTCGCTTTGGATTTTTTGTTCATTTTCGCTTTTGTCGGAGTTTTGGATTTTACCCTCGATTAGGTATGGCAGTAGATGGTATTACTAACTGTTTAAATTCTTATTTTTTTGCACAAATGTTTGATGAAGGTAAACATGATCCGGAGAGCATAAAAGTTATTGAATGGTGCCAGAAAGTTAATTTGATTGCTAAGAGTGTGAAATGTCCTGAATGTGGGAATGAAATGGGTTTAAAATTAAGAAAGGATTTGACTGATAAGTATGAATGGAGGTGTACAAGGAATGGGCATTATAGAAAGAGATCTGTGCGAAAGAATACATGGTTTGAAAGTAGTCATTTGCATATTTGTAAGATTCTGTTGATAACGTGGTACTGGGTGAATGATATTTCAATTAAAAGTGTTATGAATGAGATAGATGTGGCAACACATACTATGACTGACTGGTATAATTTTTGTAAGTGTGTGGATGCTTACTTTAAATTTAATGGAAAGATTGGAGGAGAAGGAAAGACGGTTGAAATTGATGAGAGCAAGTTTGGCAAAAGGAAGTATAATAAGGGTCAACGAGTGGAAGGTAAATGGGTATTTGGAGGACTTGAAAGAGGAACGGATAAATGTTTTATGGTTGTAGTGAATGATAGGAGTAAGACTGTTTTGACTGAAGTTATTCGCGAAAGAATTTTGCCGGGAACTATAATAGTGTCTGACTGTTGCAAGTCTTATGCTGCTATCGGTAACCCGAAGGACGAGGAGTTCAAGGGTTATCGATTCCAGCATAAGACTGTCAACCATAGTCAGCACTTTATGGAATAGGCTACAGGAGTTCATACCAATGCGATCAAGGGTACGTGGGGTACCGTCAAACTGACCCTTAACGTGGGAACCAACCACATTAAGGGTCAGTTTGACGGTTTCCTCGTCGAATACATTTGGCGGCGTAATCCCCTCGGGACGGAGATACAAAGAATTTATCTTGCATTTCTAGAGGAAATTGCTAAAATTTACCCCCAACAATAGAGGGCAAGTTTAATTTTCTTTACTCTTTATTGTTTATTTGTGCATTCGTCGTTTCCATATATGCAAAGGTTCACAGTGTGGATTTTGCTGCCATCTTGATTTGGCGACAAACGTCTTACAGTGAACGACAACTCCACCCTATAACCAAATACACTGTTTCCTGCATATTCAAATAGAACTTTTGGATATCATGCAATATGTAGATTCATGAACATAAGAGAAGGCAGATCTAGCATTGAAATTATATAATCATTTCTTTTATATTTAGTGAAAATTAATTCTGTGCCTCTTTAGAAAAAAGGGACGTCCAAATGGGCTGATTTTAAATTATACCAACTAATCACTGCAAGGGAAAGTTATAATAGAAAGTCAACACACCATGAGTTTCAAATCATAGAAAGTATTCTCTGTAGGCTGCATTAATAAATTTGAAAAAAAAAAAAAAAAAAAAAAAACTTTTAAATCAGGTGTTAGAAAAATCGCACAATGGACATTGGCCCTTTTTCTACCAAGACACAGAATTCGTTCATGATTAGATGCTTGTAACAATCATTCAACATAAAATCACAAAATGCAAGAAAGTATTTGAATAGTTTTACTTGTTACGGGATGATTTAAAATTCAACGGAACCAACACTTTCGAAGTAGTTCCATCTAGATAATCCAGTCCAACATTATACAATATAATGAAAGAATACAAGAAAGACAGCAACAGCACACGTTTCGAGAAACACCAGTTATCTCCAAATGAGAAAAGGATTAATATAAAAAGCATTCAATGCACGGCGAGAATAGGTATTTTTTCATAACAAATTAAAAAACGTAAGGATCATGTTTAACTGTTTACAGATTAATATTTTATTTTAAATACCGGTTTGTTTGTTTTCATCACAGTCACGGTTACAGTAAATATTTCGAATCTGGGTCAGTGCATGGATATTTGTGAGCATATGGTGGTGTAGAGAAGGCTGGGGAACTTTAAATCTGTCGGGGCCGAATGTCCTCACGTTGGGTTGGTGTAGAAGTTTGGAGAGTGGGGTACAAGCTCAGGTGTTGCTTCGTCATCTGACCGTGTATCAAAATTACGTGGTGTTGTCCTCGGATCTTTCATTAGGGGATTGATCCCGGACCGTTGTCAATAACCTCTTTTTTTTGCTCTAGTATGACGTTAATTAAAATTACCTTTCCTAACCTTACCTTACCTGGATCGTCGTCAAAAGACCGTTGTGTTGCTCTAATACGACATTAACTAATAATTACTAATTACCTTTGGTAATGGTAATTTTAGTTAACGTCGTACTAGAGCAACACAACGGTCAATTGACGACGGTCCGGGATCAGTCCCTTGAGGGAAAGATCCAAGGACAACACGTCGTAATTTTGAACCACGGTCAGATGACGAAGCAACACCTGAGCTGGCACCCCACTCTCCAAACTTCCACACCAACCCAACCCAATTACCTTTGAGTTCTGTGTTAACAGAAACACAGAACTGGTATGTAGGTATTTTAATTAACGTCCCACTGAAGAAACACATCGGGCTATTGGTGACGATCCGGGATCAATCCTAAAGAGAAACATCTTTGGACAACACCACGTATTTTCGAACCACGGTCAAGTGACGATGCAACACTTAAGCTGGCACCCCACTCTCCAAGCCACTCCAACGTAAGGACATTTGAGGCCACGACAGATTTAATGCGCAACAGCCCCTTCTGTACACGAAGGCCACCGACCAACCGGTCTGGTGGTTAAAATTTTAGCCTCTAGATCGGAAGGTTCCTGGTTCGAATCCGGATCCGGGCATGAATGTTTGTGAGCGTATGGTGTAGAGCCGGCTTAAATCTGTCGTGGCCTAAAGTCCTCACGTTGGGTTGGTGTGGAAGTTTGGAGAGTAGGGTGCCAGCTCAGGTGTTGCCTCGTCATCTGACCGTGGTGTTCTCCTCGGTTCTATCTCTTCGGTGGTTCATTCCATACCATCACCAATACCACATTGTGTTGCTCCAGTGAGACGTTATTAAAATACCTATCTGCCCCCCTTTTTTTTTTGTCTCTTAGAATTTAGAAAACCACATTTGATTTACTGTGCTTTTTAATTTTTTTGTTCCCATTAAATGAGGGAGCTCTAAGTTTATCTGCATAAGTCATTTGTTTGGTACTGCAGCAACTATCGTTTTTTAATTTCTTTGATAATATTGAGGGTTTGTGTAGTTTATGACTTTAAATCGCTCGTTAAGTATGTCTTCATTTCGTCTTTTTCTTCCATTGAAATCTTAACAGCGTCCATTTCTTTCTTAATGACTTGCCAATCTTTGTGATAGTATAGGTTTTTATAATGCATCTTTTCGATAGCTACTTTACATTTGCTAATTCAACTTTCCATATATTCATTTCGCCCCTATTTAAGGAGAATCTCCTTTAACGTCTTTATTAGTTTTAACGTTCCGTCCTGAATGGGTTTTGTTGTTGTTTCTTATGCCTACACTGGCAGACCAGGGGAGTGCCAGGTCCGTCGAAGACGGCAAGAGGCGAGGGGGTGCGCCTTCCATGTTATTGAGCCCCATTGGGAGGAAGTCTGTCTTTGCTCGACATACATGGCACATCCGTTTTACAGGAAGGCCCCTTTCATACATCATTCACTCACTCACACATATCGTAATTTAGATCCCAATCAGAGGCCGATAACCCCCTGATCACGTACCCCCAGAGGTATTGATTTGGTATGGGAACATGGGGGACATTGTGACCACGACCTATTTAACGTGCCCCAGTCACCATTAGTGAACACGACGGTCTTTAGCCAGGTCGAAGCGCCGATCTCGCAATCATCAGAATTGCAGGCTCCGCCGAGGACAGAACCCACAACCCTTCTGATGCGAGCCCGACGCTCTACTGACTGAGCTACCGCGGCTCTGAATGGGTTTTGATCTAACTTAGCAAAGGTATTTTCGTTGAATTCGACTAATGGCATGATAAAGTAATTTTGTATCCGAATCTTTGGGTTCAGTGTCAGTGAATTATTTAACAAATTTATCAATTATATTACTACTTGAGTGTCGTGAAGTGTCAGCACCCATATTTAAGAAATATACACCTTCTTACAAATACATAGTAAATAAATCAGTTAAAAGGAAACATAAATAATCAGTTTAAACAAGAAAAATTCATTCATAAATAATAAAAATAATCAAAAACATATAATCCAAAAACATAAGAAAGACAAAAAAGAACAACTCTATTGAGAACTGTAATGTCTCATCTGAACCAAACAATAAACTACACAGGATCAACTAAGATAGAACATAAGTTTATTACAGTTGTATACTTGGACAGTCGTCCAAAACGATTCTATAAGTTACAAAGGTGCCAGGTACAGAAAAGTATTTTTACTATTACCAGATGCACACATAAAGAAATAATATTGCATTGCCAGATAACACATTACAATATCCTCCTCTACAAATTCAGACGTACTATGGGTTTTATGTTACACTTAGGGCGTTCATTAATATTTATTGATTGTGTGTTATCTTTATTAAAGTCTATTTCATTTGAATGAGAGTTAGTGGATTTTACTACTTCGTTATCTGCTTCTTCTTGTGATCCTTCCAGGGTTATATCAACATCTTTTCCTGTCGGTGGAGCTTCCTGATTCTTCAAAACCTTGTTATCATCATGGTTATGAATATTGCTGCCTTTAAACACAGTATCAGAGTTTACACAACTATCATTATAAGTACTACTACTGCTACTACTAAAATCGTTATTACTCTTATCAAAAAATTATCTGATTTAAATGTCTTTTCCAAATTAAATCCTCATTAATAAGTTTACACATGTATACTCTATCACCCAGCACCTCATCTATAGTGCCATGAACCCAACCCTTCTTGTTTGGATATCGATAGTCTCTACACAACATTTTATCTCCTTCTCTAAATATCTCAACCTAGTACCTTTGCTAATTATGGTACCTGATTTATTTTTTTCATTAAATCCAGTCTCGTTCTTATTTTACTTTTAAATATCAAACTTGCAGGTGTAACTCCAGTAGTCATGTGAACTGAATTTCTGTAGTGAAAGAGATACCTATTCATCATTGTTTCAAAACTTGCACTGTTATCAGTTCGGGCTTTTAACTATTTCCCCACACTACTTTTAAAATTCTTCACAGCATTCTCAGCTAACCCATTGGTCGCAGGGTGAAATGGTGGTGATGTCAAGAACTTTATTCCATTAATTTGTAAAAAAATTAATAAATTTTTTCGATTCAAACTGCCTTTCATTATCAGTTTCGACCACCCTAGGCAACCCAAAACGAGCAAAATACTCCATAAACCTCTCAACGCATGATTTAGAATCTGTATTACTCATGATAAAAGCTTCAACCCACTTAGAGTATGAATCTAAAATAATTAAAATCATTTCTCTTTTATAGGTCCTAAGAAGTCAGTATGAATTCTCTCAAAAGGGTAGCTAGGTTTGTTCCTTGAAATAATTTTACATTTCTTAGGTTTAGGCCTAGCTTCAGAGCAAATACTGCATCCACTGACAAAATCTTCAACGCCAGAATCTAGACCAGGCCACCAAAAATAGGCCCTAGCATTACTTTTCATTTTGACTATACCTTCATGAGTACTATGAAGCAGTTGTTTTCTATACTTATGAGGGATAACAACCCGATACCCCCACATTATAACCCCTTGATCAATATTTAGTTCATTTTTACGGCTAAAATACTTTATAACTTCTCTATCAGTAGCCTTTTGGGGAAATCCGTAAGTAATGTAATTAAACACTTTTCCCAAAATTCGATCCATTCTTGTTTCTGATCTAATTTTAAAGAGATCCACTGGTACTTGTTCTTCGATAAAATGAACATAATAATATTCCTCTGTTTTAGGTAATTGGATGTCAGTTACAGGACATCTAGATAAAGCATCAGCCTGAATATTTAACTTCCCTTTTATATGCCGAAAATTATAATTAAAACCAGATAAAAACAATGACCAACGTTGAAGACGTCCTGCCACCATAGGTGATAAGCTGCGATTTACTCCAAATAAAGCCAATAGTGGTTTATGATCACTCACTAATTCAAACTTGGTTCCTATCAAACACTGATATAGCTTTTGACAAGCCCAACACAAGCATATAGTTCATACACTTATAAAAAATTGTGAGCACTCATAAACGACAGAATCAGAATCAAGAGAATTTTTACCGATGTGCTTCAAGCAAATCAAGTTTAAATCTAAGAAGTTCAGAAAAAATCGACGTATTAATTTCTAATTTAAATGTATTGTAAATTAAAAAATTCACCATAAAAACATCTAGTAAATATTCTATAAGCTAGGGGACTCTGCACCCTGCTCACGAACCCCTGGGGATTGCTACGCAATCCTATTTGGTTTGATTCGCTAACCAACATTGTTTTGGCAAATGATTTCTCTTTTCTTTATTTTAACACTTAATGTATAAGTCACGCATCCGTAAAAAACATTCTCCATCTTGTTCCCTGTACAATTTTAAATAGACCATGTTAATATCTTATTTTTCTTATCTCTACTTTCTCGGGTAACCGTCTGAGAACAGACTGAAAAAAGCGAGCCTTTTTCCTCGCCAAATTAAAAAAAATCGTTGCTATGATAAATTTGATATCTGGCAAATAAGTTAGTCAGAAATGTGATCTTCATTTCCGTGAAGAAGAATGAATGCTAAAAAATACGAAATTTGTAGGACCAACTTTTGATTGTATCGAATTTATTTATGAACCAATTTTAAAAGTAATTTTACCGTAAGAAAGAGAGTATCCTAAGCTTTCACTTGGTATTTTCAAATTTTGAAACTAATAGTATAAAGCTATACATACGAGTTTTAGTTTTGTGTATCGGAACTTACGATCTTAAAGTTCCGAAATTTTTATATGACCAACTTATAATCGCATCGAAAATGTATTTATTAACCAATTTTCAAAATAATTGTACCATACAAAAGAGTACATTCTAAGGTTTTCAGTGATGCTTTCAAATTTAAAAATTAATAGTATAAACTATAGATATGACAGTTTTAACAAAAAATTACGAAAACTTCCCAATATTCCAAAAATTGTCTGACCAACTTTTGATCGCATCGAATTTATTTATTAACCAATTTTAAAAATAATTGTACCGTAAGAAAGAGTACATTCTAAGGTTTAGTGCGATGTTTTTAAATTTAAAAACTAATAGTAATAAGCTATAGATATGACAGTTTACCTAAAACGTAACGAAAATGTACCGGTTTTTCCCGAATTTCAAAAAAATATTACCAGGAACCAAATTGAAATTTCTAAAATAGCTCGACGAGCTGCAAAAATTCACGTTTAGAAGCAGGGCCGGATTTAAGAGTATGCCGCCTATAGGCTAAAGTAAATTTGCCGCCCCCTCTATAGTTCATATTTTCTTAATACATTTGTTTTATACAATAAAAGGATAGAGTTCATTGGTGTTTCCACCTTTTTTAACATTAAGTTTTTTTTGTTTGTTTCAGAACACGTTCTTGTTCTTGAAGTTTCCGTTTTGTTCGTTTTTTGTATTCAGCGCCGCTGAGTCTCTTCCTACCGTCACTGATAGTAGCTAGTAGGGAATAACCGACTTGTTAAAAACTGTACGTTAGGTATTGGAATACTCTAAACTATAACGCAAAATCGTAACAAACAACACGAACACGCCTCGCTCTACGCAATCATCAACGATGCCGTTGTGCACACCGAGAGATATGAATGACAGCTAGACTGACACTACACTACTGATAGCGGAGCCATTGGGCCTACCGCCAACAGCGTTGCCAGATCGGCTACAGCGTTGTTAGATCGAATCGCTGCGCTTGTGCCAGTGTTGTCAAACCAAATTAGATTGCACTACAAGAAAGTTATAATACAATATTAAGTGCTGTGAATTTGTATTACGTAAAAGTTTTAGAAAGTAGGCTATGTAGAAAGGACTAAAATATATTTTTAAGTTACATGTATTCTTAAATTCGTACAGAGAATATTATTGACGTCTGAAATACTTCATTTCAACTTTTGAATAAATTGCCAAACTGCCGCCCCTGAAAAATTTGCCGCTCTAGGCTGCAGCCTACTTAGCCTATTTAGATATACGGCCCTGTTTAGAAGACTGAAAATTTTTACGTCTCTTGCTCACTCGCGTTTGAAATTTCGCTTTTTCACTTAGACACTTAATAAATCCTAAACTAATAGCCGCATCGGAAAAAAAAAATTATTTTTCGTGATTCCTGTACAATTTTGAACAAACCATGATAATTTCGTAATTTTCTGATCCGTAGTTTCTTGGAAAATTGTCTAAGAATCGAGGAAAAAAAGCGAGTTTTCAATCCTGCGACGGCGGCTGCGACAACGCTTTTTTAATATAGAGCAGTGTTTCCTAAACTTTTGACATATGTGTACAACCTTCCATAATTTTCGTAACGCTGAGTACTAATCGTCAAAAAAATGGATGTATTTTAATAACAATCCAAATGGGGTTTTTTTCCTTTTTTTGTGACATACACAAAATAATAAGAAAAGAGAAACAAAATTATTCAGAATAAAATATAAATAAAAGTTATATTACAAATAACGTTTATTTGGATCAATGAGAAGGATGAAATTGTTTGTGATGAGATAACAGATCGTCATAATTTGATTAACTGATTGTTAATTTTAATCTGAGATGTGGTTCCACGTCCAAGTCTTTCTTTCAAGTTTAGTCTGTTTCTTTTTTTCGACTTAATGTCTACAAATGCTGAAAAAGCAACTTCACATAAATATGAAGTTGGAAAAGGCAAGATGTATTTTACAACTTTTTCTGTTAAAACCGGATACACAAGTTGCATTTGTAACCAGAATGATGTTAAAGTACTCTCCTTATGTTTATTTTTCAAGAATCCGTCTCAAGCCAACTCCAACAAATGCTCTTCTTCCGTATGCGACAAATCTTCTGGCATGGATGTTGTGTTAATGTTAAACGGATATCTTATCCATTCAATACTTTTGGTTAAATCAGGGAAATAGTTTTTCCAGCCCACTTGCAAACTCTCCAAATGCTGTGTTATGCATTTCAGAGTATCAGCATCAATTTTAGTAGTCGAGCTTGTTATAAACTCATAAAGAGAGTGAAACGAGTCTACTTCTGCATTACCAACTCTCTTTTGCCATAACTTTAGTTTTGCGATGGCAGCGTTCACTTTATCTTGAACGTGAAACAATGAAATTCCTTTGCCTTGTAACGATACGTTGAGGCAATTTAAAACAGAGAATATATCTGCTAAGTATGCTAGTTTACAAAGCCATTTCCAGTCATGTAAACAATATCTCAACTCAAATCTATCATTAAGAAAACATTGAAGTTCATGTCTAAGTTGAAACAATCAATTTAGAATTTTTCCTCGAGATAGCCAAAGAACATCGGTATGATAAAGAAGCTGGGTATGACTACTTTCCATTTCTTCGCATATTTGCGAAAAAAGTCGTGCATTCAAAGGACGGTATTTAATGTAGTTAACGATTTTCACGCTTTCATCCAGAACTTTCTGTAGATCAGTGGGCATATTACGTGTTGCCAAAGCCTCTCTGTGTATGTAACAATGTGTGAACATAACATACGGGGAAACATTTTGAATTCTTGCAACGAGTCCTTTATTAATTCCGATCATACTTTTTTGCTCCATCTGTGCTTATTATTACATTCATAATTTGTCATCCTTCTCAAACCCGTTTTCCACATATTAACGGAAAAAGCCACAAATTTTGCATGGTGCAGTCATGAAATTAATAAAATAAACAACTGTGATATTAAAACACAGATATTACGTACCTTTATACTTGTAACACTTTCGGGCGCAATGTGCCTGACAGATCAGAATGACGCTAACAGCTGTCAACGAAGCGGGCGAATAAAATTAAAAGTTTGGGTCCAAACATCCGGTAAAGATAAGAGACTACTAGAGTAAGCAGATTTCTACCCCTTCTACGAGAGGAGTGGGGAACGGTTGTGTCCGACGGAGGATTAACGTAGTAAGGTGTTTCTGTAACGAAGTGTGGTATATTTCCGCCGTGTCACTCCGGACCATCTCACGCCTCACAAGACTGTCTTGACTTGACTCATGAGAACGTAGAATTAGGCGCTGCTAAGCACAGTGTAGTGCATATCCCCAACAAACTCCGGTGCAACGCGTACCCCTACCAAACTCTTCCCGTAGCCCTGGGGGTACGCGTACCACACTTTGGGAAACACTGAATAGAGCGATAAAAAAAATTGTGATTTTTTAAAAATCAAGTGTTAATTAATTTATATGTAGTAATATAATTAATTGATTACTAATAATTAATATATTAACCATATTAATATAATTAATTATAAATAATTGATTACTAATAATTAATATACTAACCATATTAATATAATTAATAAATAAATAATAATATATGTTGATTACATAAAAAATTAATATAATTAATATAATCTTCCCCTTTTTACTGGGGTACAATCCAAAGTTTTTGGGAGGACCCCCCCCCCCTTATTCAACAACCCTAGTTACGCCTTTGAATGACGAGGATGAAATGTTATTGGAAGTCTGCATCAATAATGACATGGACACTTCCGCAACTTTATCGGCAATTTTTCCAGAGGATTTGGAAAAAAAATCTTCATTTGGACGGTTGTCGGGGAGTTTCTTCATCTTGCAAAGTAGTTGACTGAGGCGCTAGTCTACCAGTTGAAGGTCAGTAAGCAATTTTTTAATTCCAAGATTTTCTGAATCGGTAAAATCGGAACTGAGTCTGTCCGAGAGGATTTGAACTTGCTCTCTGCGGGTGGATTTAATACGACATCGGAGACGTGAATGAGTCTCTGAATCCATAGTAGCAACAAGAGCAGCATACCACGTGTCATCGCTAGTGATACCGCTGTAAACAACCTCATTCTCACAAGAAAGGTTTGGAGAGCAAATAAAAAACAAGCAACGGTTACCCGCGAAATTCCTGCCGAACGGGAATCCGATTTCCTTCGGTAAAGCGAAGAGAAGCACTGGAGTCGAATGCAGAATGCTAAGACGATTTATGTTTGTATAAACATTGCTGGCAAGCGCTGGAGTGCGGTCATTTAAAGTCCCGATTTGGGGTCATAATCAAAAGCTGATACAGAAGCTGACATAATCAGAAGGTTTTTTGTTCTTATGAACGTCACAGCACATACATTTCACACCGACAGAGACACAACGCACACAACAAGCATACAAAGAAGTAAGCGTTATATACAAATGTGTACTAAAACTAAAGTAACCAATAGGAACGGTTTAAGAAGTGAGAAGTGAAACTAAGGGGAGTGAGAACTGGAACTGTAATTCGCGATTTCTCACCAGCAAGTCCGTTGAAAATGATGGCACTGTTCAAGGTACTGCAAATTCAAAGAATTCCATCAATTTAAAAAATAGGAGATGAGGGACTTACGGGGGATAGATCTTGATGCCAAATATATCGATTAGAAGCTCTTGGCTAGTTCTTCGCCGCTTGTGAACGTAGGTGGCAAGTGATTAACCTCCTGGTGGTTTATCTTCAGGGTGAAAACCGCCTTGTAGTGGCCCTAGTCTCTCATACAAAAACCTCTTTCAATGTGTCACCAGCTCTAGTGCGATAATTTGTTTTGCCCACTTGTATCGTCATCTCCCTTGGAGTAATAAAGCAGTTATATCTTGATAGTAGCAAAGTTGATCAGATCTTGGCATATCTCGTCGTTAACAAAAGTGGCCGGAGCACGACGGATGATATATTTCGTCGAAGCTACTTGGAGGATTAATGGTAATATGGAGCACGGGTCGTATTTGGTCAAGCTGCATCAATGACAAGACACACTTCAATTAAAAAGTGTCGTGAAAATGGAATAGGAGAGGGATTGGGGAACAGAGCAGCGGGATGAAAGTAGATAGATCGTTTTGTATATCTGGAGCGTGATCCCAGAGTTTAGCTACAGACATTAAGTCCAATGGGAAAAGAAAAGTCCTTTAGATTACCTCGGGTCCTTGAAGCTATTACGCACTTAATGGAGATGTGCCCTTGAGGAAGTTTTCACATCTTAAACCTATCTTTCAACTTTGTCTTGGATTATTAATTTTTAAATATTTTTTACTTTTATTGGGTGTTATTTTCTGTCTTGTGCTTGGATCAGCTTGTTCGCTATTGGACCTTGCGCATAAAACCCCAGCATCCAATCTAATCTCCCTAGGGTGCTACATGAAAGGGAGGTAGATAGGTAGGTATTTTAATTAACGTCGTACTGGAGCTACACAACGGGCTACTGACTACGGTCCATGATCAATCCCAACGGGAAAGATTCGAAGACAACAGGGTTGAATTATAAATCAATACCTGTTAGATATACCTCTGTTACTGTAACTGTTCCTATGAAACTACATCTGTATTGCTATTAATCAAATCTAGTTTACATCCTGTTCCTTTGTTTTCTTACGATATGTCTTCAATAAACTATTACATATTTAATTGCTTAATACTTATTGCCTTGCATATTACATTTTGGTAATATGATTAAGTGGTTATGGACCCAAGATATGCTGATTTGCACATCGTTGAATAGTCTTTGAAAGAGGTACATATCGTCACCGGCAAGTCATTAGGCCTAAGTCCCTGATCATCAAAGGTACGTCCGTTCTGTGCAGTTGTTTGTCGATGAACTCTAACATGGAGATATTTAATTTCATTGAAAAATTAGAAGGTGAAAGAAACGGAGTGAGCTGGAAATTTGATATTGAACTGCAGCTCACAGTACAGAAAGCCATGCCCATAGCACTGGTTGATATGACTAAGCCTGGATCGACCACAGTATTTGCAATTGAGGATGAAAGAAAAGCACAAGCAGCAAACGTGAAAGCTTATCAGGAAGCAAATGCCATAGCTCGATATATATTTGGTTCTAGTGTTAGACCTGAGCCTAAACAGCACATTTTAACGTGTGAAACGGGAAAAGAAATGTGGGAGGCTCTTCATTGCGTTTACGAGCAGAAAAACGAGCGTTGGTTGGATTTTCTGAATTCCCAACTTTTCAACTACATGAAAGATCCCTAGGACAATATTGCTACCAATGTGTTCAAATTTCAAAGAATTTGGCAGGAACTGCAGGAAGAACTGAGGAATGAAATTGTATAGCTACCAAAATCTATGTAGCTGAATAGAGTTTTAAATACACTAACCAAATGAATACCTTGCGTTCAAAAATGCCTGGGAATATGTTCCAAACAGTGAAAGAACTCTTTCAAGTCTTACATAAAGGTTACGCCTACATGAGAAACGTTTGGAAGAAGTGAAACCTCCTGCTGAAAGCAAAAGCGTGGCTTTTGTAATGAAGCCAAATAGCAGTTATGGTAGAAAGTTCCCTGAATATAAGTTGCAACTAGTCAAAAAGATTGGAAGAAGAAATTGAAGTGTTATGCATGAAGCCGTCTTGGACATTTGAAAATTTACCGCTATTCACTAAAAGGTGGAAATAATGCTGATAAAGATGAATCAAAGTCTGGTCGAGCCTTTATGACGATTGCTGAGCTGAAGAGTCAAGATTACTTGCTTGTAGACTCAGGTGCATCACATCACATATCAGCCAAGTTAAATTGGTTTAGCTGTTATGAACAATTTAATACCCCAAAGCCATTACTATTAGGGGATGGAAGACCCATGTTTGTCAAAGGTATTGGTGAGATACAAATTGAGATGTTTGTTAGTGGTGAATGAAAACCTGGTCGACTCACTAAAGTTTGGCATGTACCCAACTGTGATAAAAATATCTTCTCATCTGGTGCTGCATTAGACAATGGACTTTGTGAGTATGCTGATAACAAAGTACGACAGTTAAAAAACAAAAGTGGTGAAACAGTAGCTGTTGGCATAAAACACAATAGTGTTTACAGAATTCTTTTACGCGTTTTAGTTCCAGAATCTGCTTGTATGGCTGCTGACAATGATAGGCATGATAGGTTATGGCATGAGCGTATGGGACATCAAAATTATCCGCCATGTTCAAAAGTTTCTAAAACAAAGGTATTGATGTAAAGCTCGACAGTGAATTTTGGGATGCCTGTATGTATGGCAAAATGCATAGGCTTAGGTTTGGCTCACGCCAAGAACGTCCTACAGAACCTGGTCAGCTTGTTCATACTGATGTGTGTGGTCGAATGCCTGAAAGGTCACTGGGTGGGAATAGATACTTTGTGGCATTTAAAGATGATTATTTCAAATACAGGACTGTTTATATGATAAAAGAAAAGTCTGAAGTTAAATTCATCTTGTCTAGGTGTTTTAGAGAAGTTAAGACTGCTGGTTATATATATATTGAAAGAATTATTTACTGATGAAGGTGGAGAGTTCAACAACTCTGAAGTCCATGATATTGTACAGAAAGCTGGACTCTCTCTCTCTCTCTCTAAATCATCAAACATCCCTGCCTTATACTCCTGAACAAACTGGAGTAATTGAAAGGGAAAATAGAATTTTAGTTGAAGCTACAAGATCCATGCTGCATGCTAGGGATTTACCAGAAAGATTGTATGGTGAGGTTATTAATTCAGTTGCATATGGGATTAATCGTACATGTCCTTCTCCAGAAGAAGGAAAATCACCATGTGAACTTTGGTTTATTAAAGTCCCAGCAATTAATCATTTGAAATTCTTTGGTACCGAGTGCTTTGTACATATCCCTAAACAGAAAAAGAAAAAATTCGACAAAAAGGCTTTGAAGGACATTTTGTGGGATACTGTGGAAATGAAGGATATATAGTGTGGATTCCAGATAAAAATGAAATTATTTTAACTAGGGACATTATTTTTAAAAGTGAGGTTACTTCACAGAAAATGTCAGTGAATCAGATTCCTATGCATTCTACAGAAAACTTGTGTGAAACAGATAGTACAAGAAATGGGAAAGTTGCTGAAATTCAGAATGTAGATTCCGTTGGGATGGTGAAAACCAAATGAATCTATGAGACAGCTCGAATGCAGAAACCATCAAGATTTGTTGATTTTGTCGTGCTTGCTGAAGATAATGAGCCAACAACGTTTCAAGAAGAAATTCATTCAGCTAACACAAGTGGGTGAAAAAGTGCAATGCAAGAGGGATTGAGTTCACTGAATGAAAATAACATTTGGAAGTTGGTGGATCTACCGGAAGGTAGAAAAGCCATTGACAATCGCTTGGTTTACAAGATAAAGCAAAATGCTGATGGTGAAGTAGAACGTTTTAAGGCCCGACTCGGGGTGGAAGATTTTTTTACAGAAGCACGGAAGTGGTTATCAAAAAACATTCAGTCCAGTTGTTCGTTGGGATACAGTCAGAACTGTTATAAGTGTTGCTGCAAGAAATAATTTAAAGTTAGCACAGTTTGATGTGAGGAGTGCATTCCTTTTTGGAGAGCTCAGTAAAGAAAATCATATGAAACAAACTCAAGGGTATGAAGATGTTTCTGGACGAGTTTGCAGATTATTAAAAAGCCTGTATGGAGATTGAAGCAAGTTCTCAGATGTTGGAACCAAAGGTTCAAGAGCTTTCTTCAGAACTGTAAACTTGAACATATGGATAGTGATCCTTGTTTGTTTGTTAACAATAATAAATCTTTGTTTTTAGTCCTCTATGTTGTGATGATGGAATTGTTGCTGCCAGAGATGAAAAATTGCTTGATATGTTTTTTTGGAAAACTCGCAGAAGAGTTTAGTAACACGGTTGAATCTGAAAATTATTTTCTAGGCATGTAGATCCAATATTTCAAGGATGGGTCCATTTTCATTCCTCAAGAAAATTATTGTAAGAAAGTCTTGGACTGTTTCAACATGTCTACTGCTAATCCTGTCTGTGTTCCTATTGATAAGTATATGTTATCAGTAGAAAATCTGAAGAACTTGATGATGAGACTCCCTAAAGACAAGCAGTTGGTAACCTCGTGTACATGGCTACTGTCACAAGACCAGATATTTTTTTATGCAATTAATGTACTATCTCAGGTCTTGGACAAGCCATTAAAGATACACTGGTGCTTAATCAAGAAAGTCTTAAAGTATTTGCGAGGATCCACTAGATGGGACAGTTTGTATAAGCCGAGTGTCAACAGCTCATCACTATTAGAAGCCTTCAGTGATTCTGATTATGCTGGTGATACCACTGCCACAAAATCTCCACCCCAGGAATGGTTTTCAAATTTAGTGGTGGAGCGATTACCTGGGCCTGCAGACGACAGAAATGTGTGGCATTATCTACAACAGAAGCTGAGTATGTTGCTGCCAGCCAGCCATCGAAAGAAGCTGTTTGGTTACACAGACTGTTCCTGGACACTTCTTCAATCAGTGTTCCTGTTCTTCAGGTTGATAACGAAAGTGCCATAAGACTTATTAAAAAATCCTGAGTTTCACAATCGAACAAAACGCATTGATGTTCCTTGTAAATTTGTCAGAGAAAAGTTCCAGAATGGACTTTTGGACATTCGATACTGTAGCAGTGAATGTCAGGCAGCAAACATTTTCACGAAACCTTTACCAAAGTTTCGTTTCCAGAAACTTCGTGAGTTAATTGGAATGTGTCAAGTTGGCACTGGAACGTAATTCCCCCTCCCTCGTTTTATGCATGATTTTTTGTTTGTTTTATTTCCTCTGGTGTATGAAACGTATGGATTTTGGGGAAGTGTTGAATTATAAATCAATACCTGTTATATATATACCTCTGTAACTGTAAGTGTTCCTATGTAACTGCAACAGTATTGCTATTTATCAAGTCTTGTTTACATCCTGTTCTTTTGCATGCTGTCCTTACGATATGTCTTCAATAAACTATTATTTAACTACAAAAAACTGATTGTAGCTGAACAACTTATTACATTTTGGTAATATGTTTAAGTAACACCACGTAACTTTTGAACCACGGTCAGACGAGACATACTTTCGTGTCAAGGAAAAAATTGTGCTTAAAATTACATAATGCTTTCTCAATAACTACAAAACATTGAAACAAATATTTCTGAAATGCCACCCCTTTAGACATTTATACTCGGAGCCGCCGTCCCTGTCACCCTCCCTTAGCCGCGACACTGAGTCTCAGATTAGATGATGGGCCCCTCATGATGTTCAAATGTTTTCCAACTTCTAAATGAATAGTTTGGGTAAAATTTATATTAGAGGGTAAGTCAAAAAGTATCCGCACTTTGGCTATAACATATCTTTTGGTGTGTCACACTGTCCTCTGCGTATACATGCCTAGAGTTGATACTACTGTGGGTATCTACGTTTGACCTCGATGATGTCATTTTCTTGCTTATGCTTCAGTGTAAACATGGTCGTTCCGCTAGCATTGAGCACCAAGGCGGAATAATGAGCAGTGTTCCGATTTCTATAGTCAGAAGTTGTGCTAGGGGCTGAAATTCATCGGATGTGTACAACACAATACGAGGGCAGTGTTCTACCACGTAGAAGTGTGTGTGAGTCGATCGAGAAGCCGGACAAGTGTGATGCACGAAAGAGAAGGACGTACGTCAACATCCACCACTTGCAAGAAGATTCATCAGACTCGAGAAATGGTACCGGCAAACCGACGAGTTACCATCAACACTATATCTGCATATTAGACGGACAAAGAAGTGGAGGAAGCGGTGCCTAAATGGTTGGGCGACCAACTGAAAACCTTGGAGGGAATACGAAGCTTGTGGACCGCTTGTCCAAGTGCATCGCAAAGGCAGGAGACTATGTAGAAAATAACGAACTTGTTCAACCCCCACATTTAGGTAAATAGATTTAAAAATAAAGTGTGGACAATCCTCGTATTTTCTTTCCTTTTGCACTCTTATTAAAAATAGAACGAAAGTATTTGCAAATTTTGAACTCTGGAAATACGGACATCAGTGTAAAAATATTTGCCTGTCATTCTTACCAGAGGCACCCCATCAAACATCCTTCTTAGAAGACGAACCCCGGTACCATGGTACCAGCGACCCCTCCTGTGCTCAGTAACCAAAGGAGCAAGTGATGGGCATTTATTCGGATAGCAATTGAAATGAAAGTATTATAGCAATATACAGTTAGCAACTACTATTTTGAAAATATTAAGTGTTGCCGATAAATGTTATTGGGATAGCAATTTAAATCGAATATTGAAAAATTGAAATTTATAAAATTATTTCATGAAAATAAAATTTTAAATCACAACTTTTCAAATTTAATGGTTTATTTTCCAGATAATTATAGTTTAAATCAAATTTTAATGTTCAGTTCTATCAGTTAGAAAAAAAAATTAAGCAAAGTTGATTTGCAGAACAAAACACAGAAACAAAATTGTTGTTTTAACAGTACACAATAACCGTTATCTAAACCAGAAGTAACCGGTAACACTGTTGTCGTAAAGAAGACAGTTTAGCCTGTATATATTATGAACAGTGAGGGAATTCGGATGAAAAATGTCTAATACACACACAGAGGCGGACTAAGCGGCCGCGTAGGGCCCCGGAATACGAAGGGACCCCGAGGTCTTAAAATATCTTTTCATTAATGTTAGACGGAAAATGTGATATCGTCTTTACAATGTGCTTCTTTAAGTGCAGTGAAAAGAGTTTCTAATATACAAGATGATCAGCAAGAGGGGCGGATGCTGTATTAGCTATAAAACTTCGTTTCACCCATAGAAAAGAGGCTTTAACTGGAAGTTGGATATAAAAATACATAGTTTACAAAAATGACATTGATGCTTGTACTTTTGTTGATAATTTTTTAATGTTTCTAAAAGAAAACGAGGACACCATGAAACTCACACCATACATCTATCGAGCCTTCAAAGAAATGTTTTGCACATTTGCGAATGTTGAAACATTGTTTAAAATTTTTTAACAGTTCCCTTAGTTATGGGCGTCAGAAGAAAGATCGTTTTTTGTTTTAAAGCGTGTAAAAAATTAATAAAGGAGTACTTATGGGAAAAGAAAGATTAATTATTATGGCCATTCTGTATATAGAGCAAAAAATTCAATACCGAATTTATAATGCCAAAATAATTGACGAATTCGCAAAAGATAAACCAAGACAGAAATTCATGTAAAAATTATGTTTTTTTAATAAATTTATTTAATGTGTTATGATATGGAATTTGTTCTTTTCTTTTTGCTAATAACTTAATTAGAGTTTTCTTGAAACTTTCTTCTTCCGAGCGTTTGAGGCCCCCGAAAATTTTACCGCTTGGGGCCCCCACTTGACTTGGTCCGCCACTGTACACACACACATTTTCTTTTCTTTTCTTTGCACTCTTAAAAAAACACAACGAAAGTATATCCATGTTTTTAACTTAGGAAATACGGACATCGGAGAAAATATTTCAAATTTCTTGAACATTACCTTTCACAGAGGTACCCCACCCATCATCCTTCTTAGACGTATGCCCCGAAACCAGGGTACTAGTAACCCCTCCTATTATATAACCAAAGGAACTAGTGATGGGTTGTTGTTCGGATAATAGTTTAAATAACAGCATTATATCAACGTAATAATCAGCAACTGCTATCGAAAATATTAAGTTGCTATTGAATGTAATTGGGGTAGCGGTGAAGCAATTTAAATTTAATATTGAAAAATTGAAACTTTTATAAAAATATTTGATGAAAGTAAAAAAAATAAAATCACAATTTTTTAAAATAATAGCTTACTTGAACAGATAATTAATGCTTAAGTCAACTGCAAATGTCAATTTTTAATTGCTAAAAACAGCAAAATTTAATTGGAAATGGAAACAAAGTTGTGGACATTGACAGTTCATAATAACAGTTATCGCAAACTAGCAACAACAACTCAACAACACTGTCATCATAAAATAACAGTTTAGGCTATATCTTCCACAGTGAGTGAAACTGCACTATTGAGGTGTATGTAATGAGGAAGTGTTAATTTGCTTTCATGACTTTTATTAAAACAGGATAAAAGCTCTTGAGTTTTGACAGAGTTGCCATCTATCGGAAATAGGAGTAACTAATTCGTCCATAGGAAAGAGACGGCGGATTTATGTCATCCTAATCGGGCATAACAGGAAGCTTCCAAAGAAAGATTCTGGGGGCTCGTCCGAATTTAGAAACACAATTTTTTGTTCCAAATGGAGATCTCGACCGTATATCTTTTGTAAAAGATGTTGAATTCGTTAAGTCAGAATATTATATTTGGTCACCACACTTAAATTTTAAAGGGATTATTGTGAGAAGAAAAAGGGAAACTTCTTTTGGGGTTGATTCGAATATAAGAATTACGTTCAACAGTAAACAATATAATATATATTATAATGGACACGGAACAGCCAGTGTTTTTCTGGAAATTCACATTTTTACTTTTGTCTATTAAGGTGCGATGTCAGTAATAATGGGTTAACATAATCTTTTATGCAAAGGATATATGAAAAATTCAACTAAAAATTACGTTTGTTTAAAATCAAGAGAATCCATTCACAATCCTTCAGCGATGTACAAAAACACCACGTACGGACCTTCTCATATCATAGTACGAAGTTTTCTTGACTAACTAGATGTACAACTGTGGGGTTAAATCGAACAACCCCTTTTTAACCCCCTTAAAGTTAACATTATTCGCTTTTTCATACTGTTATATCAAAATATCAATTTACACGACAGATAGACAGATAGAAATATAAATAAAAATAGCAAAAAGACAGAAAGCACAAACACTAAAACAAAATTTTAGTTTAATAAAATATCCATGCAAGAGGAAATATATTCCACTAAGTAAATATCTTGATTTTTACTAAGTAGGCACTATGGGGATTCTCCTACTTACGAAAACATTATTCGTTTATTTATACTGTAGTATAGAAAATTCAATTTACATAACAGTTGGTGCGAAGCACTAAAATAGCTAAAAGACAAAAATGGCACAAATAGTGGAACTGAATTTTAGTTTGTAAAAATATATATTTGTAAATAAAGAGAAATGCACTACCCTACAATAATGGACCGTACAGCAAGATGTGATGGTATAAGGGAAATAATACATGCTTTAATAGGGGGATATTTCCCACGTGCTGCAATTACACTAGCAACCCTTCTGGGCATACTTTCAACAAGGTTTTGATACACAGCTATGGGTATTTGTGTCCATTCCTGCTGCAAGAATGTCGCCAGCTCAGCTGTAGTTTTCGCACGTAGTTCCCTGGTCCGTAAGCGCCGCTCTAATTCGTCCCACATATATTCTATGGGGTTTAGGTCGGGACTCTGAGCAGGCCAGGGAAGACGTTTTACACCCATATCTTGATACCACTTCTTGACAGAGGCTGCAACATGACACGGGGCGTTGTAGTCCTGGAAGTAACATTCGTTCATTCCGTAAATTGTCAGAGCGTAGGAAGAACCTGATTGTCCTAAATGTTCATATGAGGCGTCGGCGTTCAATTGACCAGGAACAACATGCAAAGGTCAAAGGCCATACCACGAAAAACACCCCAAAAAAAGAAGTCGGATTTTATACTAATCCGCTGGCGTACGGTCCATTAATGTAGGGTAGTGAATACTCCCTAAGTAAACTCTTTTATTTTCCTACTTAAGTAAACATTATTCAACTGTCTTTTAAAAATATATACTTAATTGACAGTGGGTGGGTAGGTACTTTAATTAACGTCGCACGAGAGCAACACAATGGGCTATTGACGAAGGTCAGCGATCAAACACGAAGGAAAAGATCCAAGGACAACACCACATAATTTTGAACAACGATCAGATGAAGGTCACTCCTAAGCTGGCACCCCACCTCTCCAAATTGCCACCACGCCAACGCGAGGCCATATGAGTCCACGAAAGATTAAACGTGCACCAGGCCCTTTTGTACACGATGGTGTTTGGTTGGATTCGAACCCTTTGGTTGCTAATCTTTTACTCTTCCCACTGGGCAAACGCAGCTCACATTGACAGTGGGAAAAAGCACAAAACATACAATCTATTACAAAAATTCAGGAAATAAAATGTTTGTATTATTTTAAGTCGATGGTAAAATTTTAAAACTTACAAGACTGTTAATAGAAGACATTGATAACACAGTCCAACATATAATTTGGTGCAGGCGTTATTTTAACTGCTTTTATGTGTATTCCATGGTCTGAAAACAAATATGATGTTAGTTTTTGCCCATCATCTCTTGTTTGTGAGACATGACGGTAGCGTTATTTACACTAACATATTAAATTAGACTGATGGTCTTAGGCGTTAAATTAAAAAACCTCTTCCTTAATAAACATTGTAAAATACAGTATTTTAATAAATAGAAAAAAAAACACAGCAACACTACTGTAAATCTACAATAGATTAATCAAAAATTAGAAATGAGAATAATCAAATAAAAACAAAAGGAAAGTTTATTTTGTTCCACTCTAAAATATCCTTTTGTTTGGAATTATTGAGTGAATTTTGTTTACACAGTTTCTTTGCAGAGAGATTCTAACAGTAATCTGCCATCATATGAGTACATATGCCCTGGTATCGGTCCTCCATTGTCTTTATGTCCTGATGAAATCGTTCACCTTGTTCTTCACTAGTATAGCCAAGATTTTCAGGGAAACGGTCTAAATGGCTGTGCAAGTAATGAACCTTTATGCAACCTCATATTACAACCAAGGTCTCTGAAGTTGGTAAGCATACTGTTAACTAGTTGAACATAGTTTTCAGCCTTGTGGTTGCCCAGAAAATTCTTGACAACAAGGACAAATTAGATCCATGCTTTTCGCTCTGTCGCTTTCATGTAATCCACGAAATGAGGATCGTTTATGAGCTGTCTGATTTGAGGACCATCAAAAATACCAACTCCAATTTTTTCTGTACTTGTTCCAGGTATTTTTTGTCATACGTATGAAAAGCAAGGGCTATCCTGATCAAGACTGTTCATGAACTGTTTCATTAACCCTAGCTTTATATGCAGGGGAGGCAAGATGATTCGGTCTCGTCCTATTAAAAGTTCATGAATGCCATTTCTTCCTCCAACAATGTTCTCTCGCTTAGGCCACTCTCTTCTTATCCAGTGCTACTCTACTATCCCATGGGTACAAAAAGCGAGAGTAGCCCCTTGCTGACCAGGAGAAAGTTAACCATTTTAACTCTGAGTGAGGAGGCAATGTTCTCTCGCTTAGGCCACTCTCTTCTTATCCAGTGCTACTCTACTATCCCATGGGTACAAAAAGCGAGAGTAGCCCCTTGCTGACCAGGAGAAAGTTAACCATTTTAACTCTGAGTGAGGAGGCAATGTTCTCTCGCTTAGGCCACTCTCTTCTTATCCAGTGCTACTCTACTATCCCATGGGTACAAAAAGCGAGAGTAGCCCCTTGCTGACCAGGAGAAAGTTAACCATTTTAACTCTGAGTGAGGAGGCAATGTTCTCTCGCTTAGGCCACTCTCTTCTTATCCAGTGCTACTCTACTATCCCATGGGTACAAAAAGCGAGAGTAGCCCCTTGCTGACCAGGAGAAAGTTAACCATTTTAACTCTGAGTGAGGAGGCAATGTTCTCTCGCTTAGGCCACTCTCTTCTTATCCAGTGCTACTCTACTATCCCATGGGTACAAAAAGCGAGAGTAGCCCCTTGCTGACCAGGAGAAAGTTAACCATTTTAACTTTGAGTGAGGAACAGGCCGTCTTGTAGACGGTAAATCAGGATGTGTCCACTTGCTGCGGTTATTTTGGTTTATGCCGGTAATATTCACAATACAAAAATAACAGTCATCAAAGGGGTTTATGGGTTTTCCCTCCAAACCATCGGGACACCAAATTTAAGACTCCATCTCTCCACTATTAGTTCACTGTCGTAGGTGTTCTGTACAAGTTTTACACGCGTATGAAGCCCAACTTTATCTTGGTAACCAAGCCTAACGCCAAAGTACCCAAGATAAGCTCTTTTAACAAAATCAGAAATGGCTTTTCTGTTCTCTTTTAGGGTGTACTCACCACATATGTAGCAAAATACATCAGGATGATTAAAACAATTTCTTCGACTGGATGCCATTCTATAAGGTATGTTAGATGTGAACAATAGGTTAAGTTAACAAATAACGCTTCATGCAATCAGCTGACAGTGGTATATTGAAGAAGGAAGAAAGAAGCAGGAACCAATCCACCTAAAAACTTAACCACTGCTCTATGAGTTTTTTTATAATATTAATTATAATTATATATAATTTTAATATTATGATTATATATATTATATATAATTTTTTATAATATAAGATATTTCCTAATTTAGCTACGCTGAATCTCAAAATGTAGATCTGATAGAGAAAAACTGTTTTCATTTTTGAAACTAGCACACCAAATATAGTCAAAATCAGTTTTAAAAAATTCCAGGCACCAAACAAAAAACTTTTTTTGTAAAGCTGTGTAATTACTAAAGCTGTGATTAAAGGCCGTTGATCAGTGATTACAAAATTTTATTGGTGGATTTTTAAAAAATCTCCCGGAAAAAAAATGGTGATTCTTAAATTGTTTAGTTAGACTTAATACTGCTGTAAAATATAAACTAATTACAGTCCAACACCTACCTTAGTCCAACAGCTTCAGAATACATTTTAATCGTTCTAAAATTAAAGAACCATGCAATGCAACCTATCACCAACTGAAGCTTCGACTAGCCTATTTAGTTCTTATCAGAAGTCATCCTGGGGGGTGGGGGGCTTGCTGAGTGTACTATCTCAGTCTGATCAGGATGCCCCATAGATTTAAAAGCTTCAAGCCATCGCATCTGCAATACAATGAAGGATAAGAGTTATCAAAGCCATATATTATATAAATGATGTGAAATGCAAGGGAGAAATGATAGAATAACAGCTCCGTTCGACTCAAAAGCGGGCGCGGTAGCTCGGTTGGAAGAGTAACGGATTAGCAACCGGACTGTTGCGAGTTCGAATCCAGTCAAAGACCGTCGAGTGCAAAGGGGACTGGTGCATGTTTAATCTGTCGTGGCCTCAAATGCCCTTACGTTGGCGTGCTGTGAAGGCTTGGAGACTGGGGTGCTAGCTTAGGTGTTGCGTCTTGATCAGACCACGACTCGAAATGTCCTCCGATCTTTCCCTTTGAGATTGATCCCGGACTGTCACCAATAGCCCGTTGTGTTGCCCCCATCAGTGTAACGTTAATTAAAAATACTTAAGTACCTACCTCGACTCAAGATCAGTATTTTGTGTAACCGCCATGAACGGCAATACCGGCTACTACGCGTCGCCATTGAAATAAAATTGGTCGGTTTTGAGATTTGTTATACAAGAGCCATTTTTTGTCAAGCTGTGCCAAACACAATTCAACGTTATTTAAAAAATGTCGTGGAAGGGGGGAAAGTGATCTACAGGTGAGTCGAGTTGCGCGATGAAGTAGAAAAAGATCGTTAGGATATTAGGAAAGATAGTTAGGTCGTCGGGACATTGAAGGAAAGAGGCTTTAGATGTATGTTTGGGATATGTCAATCCATTCTGCTTCCGCATTTTGCCAAATTTTGTCGTAACTATGAAAGGTCTGTGGAGTGACAGTCGCTTGGCGATCATGGACCAGTCTTGTTCAATGAGCTACAGATATGATGAATGGCGGGTCACGGAAGAAGTGAAACTTAGTAGACATTAAAAAATTCTTGCATGACGCGTGCATTGTCCTGTTGAAAGCTGACTGCAGAAAATCCTGAAGTTAAAGATGGACAACAAGCTCCAAAAATCCAGGGATGTCGAGTTGAGTGTACCGGCAATGCATACTAGGCGATTGCGGAACTAGAATCCAATGGCGTCTCATACTGCAACGCTCCACAGGTTTTATTGCCTCTGGTAAACATGGGAGATAGCTACCCTAAGATGCTATAGCGATCTTAATCTTCCCTTCATCTTTTCTTCTTACAAATACTTGACATTATCTGTCTTGTGTTTGATGCAGCTTGGCCAAATATGGCCCTCGCGCCGTAAGACCCCAAAACAACCAACGAACGTCTCAAAACCAATTGTTCATAATCAACATCTAAAAACCAATTGTTCATTTATTAACATCTGAAATCCAGTTGTTCATTTGTCAACATCTAAAAATCAATTGTTTATTTAGTATAAACGACGAAATTCAACGGTTTATTTATGAAAGTCTAAAATCCAATTCCGTATTTATGAACGTCAAAAATGAATTGTTTATTTACCAACGTCTTAACCCTCCATTATTCAGGAACGTCTAAACCCCCATTATTCATGAACATCTAAAAACCAATTGTTCAATTTTAATATCTGAGAAACAGTTGTTTATTTATGGACGTCTAAAAACCTATAGTTTATTTGACAACGCCTAAAAACCAGCCTTTTATTTATGAACACCCACAAACTGATTGCTTGTTTATGAACGTTTAAAAAAAATTGGTTTATTTATCAACGGTCTATTAACCAGCTGTTTGTCCGTAGTAATCTAAAATGTCATTGTTAATTTGCGACATCTAAGAACCAATTTTTATTTTCAACGCCTTAAAAGCAATTGTTTATTTATGAAGTTCTAAAAAACAATTGTTTGTTTATGAACGTCTAAAAAGCATTTTTTATTGGAAGTCTAAAACTCAACTGTTTATTTATGTACGTCTGAGAGCCTATTATTTATTTGACGTCTAAAAACCAGCTATTTATCTACGAAAGCCCACAAACTAATTGATTATTTATGAACGTTTAAAAATAAATTGCTTATTCATCAACGACTAAAAACCAGCTGCTTGTAGATAAATATCTAAAACGTCATTGTTAATTTACAAACATCTAAAAACCAATTGTTTATTTGAAAAAGTCTAAAAACCAACTTTATATTTATTGAACGCCCACAAATAAATTGCTTGTTTATGAGCGTTTAAAATATTGTTAATTTTCAAACGCGCGTCTAAAACCAACGTTTTATTTATGAACGCCCAAAAACTAATTGCTTGAATAGGAGCCTTTAAAAAAATAATTGTTGATTTACGAGCGTCTAAAAACCAACTTTTTATTTATGAAAGCCCCACAAACTAATTGCTTCTTTATGAGCGTTTAAAAAATAATTGCTAATTTTACGAACGTCTAAAATCCAATAGTTCATATATCAACGTCTGAAACCAATTATTTATTTATGAACATCTAAAAACTGTTTATTTATCAATTGCGATTAAATTTCTAGTATAAATTTTATCGAAATTTCTTGTATGGATGACCATCTTACATCAGATTTAGTCATACTAAGCCATCTTCAGTTCCTCTCAAAGAAAATTCCTAGTGCGATCCTGGTTTTATGACATGCTACTGATACTAAGTGCTGAAAAGCGTCCATTCTGATTATTATTCACGACCCCGTTTAAATGATTTATCGCTTGTCTGACCCTGATTTCACGATTTATTAAGGTCGTGACCAGTTTCCGAATCAAAATAACAGCTGATATTAACGAGATGCATACAGATTACCGCACTTTTAATTTGTGTTACACCTAATAATTTCTATAAAGTTGTAATGTAATTGATGATGGAGCAAGTGTGAGGATGTTTAACCATCTACACGCATGTCCATAAATTAAGGATAATGCCAACTCCAGCAAATAAAGGTTAAGAAACAAAACAAACGTGACTTATTCATAAAGCCCATTTATTAAACTAAAGATAAAGAACAAAAAAGATGGTGTATGTATGATACCATTCATAAAAACTACGATTTTTCATCACTGTAGCAATTACAAAAAATATAGACCTTACAAAAACTTAACATGACATGGTTGGTATGGTGGTTAATACATTGTATGTCTTCCAGACGATGAAATACAGTCTGTACAACGCCTAGGCATGCTGAGGATCAAATCATCGAGCTGATCTTGGGGAAGATCACTCCACTAAGCAAGCAATGCTCTCCGAAGTTTCGGTACACATGTAGGAGGTGGTTGACCGGCTGCAACTCGTCGACCAAGCCTTTCCCACACATGCTCTATCGGATTCAAGTCAGGTGAAAATGCTGGCCATCATTCCATACGGGTTATATCCTCAGATTCAAGGCATTCGTTTACAATGTTTGCTCGGTGAGGACGGGCGTTGTCATCCATAAACACAAATACTACGCCCACGGCACCCCTAAGCAAACGTACATATTGTTCCAGAATGATGTCCCGATAAATTTGGCCTCTCAAGGTTCCGTTTTGAACATGTAGATCTGTTCTGGAGCCCAGTATAATTCCGCCCCAAACGAGCAATCCTGCACCACCGTAACGGTGTCGTTCAATGATGTTGTCTCGGTGGTAGCGGGTACCTGGCGTTCTCCATATGAATGTCCGCCGCGAATCAGACTGCAAGCTAAACCTGGACTCGTGGGAAAACATCACACAAGCCCACTGTGAGGATGTCCACATTGCATATTCTCTACTCCAGGCTAACCGCTGGCGACAGTGAGTTGCCGTGAACGGAACACATCTGACATGCCTGCGAGCATATAGACCAAACGTCTGTCCGAGCATATAGACCAAACGTGTCCCAAACGTCTGTAAACAATTTGCCTTGAAACTGTCGTACCCGTGGCTGAAGATAGCTGACGAGAAAGGTTGGATGCTGTGCTCCGTCTGCTTCTTTTCGCAGTTACTGCCAAATACCAGTCGTCATTCGGCGTTGTAACTCGGGGGACCTGTACTGTAACGTAGACTGACATTTCCATCATTTTGAAATCGTTGCCAAAGCCTAGAGATGACACATTGGGTGATTCCAAGTTCCACTGAAACTTCCGTTTGAGTACGCCCACATTCGAGGCGGCCGATAATTCTACCGCGTAAAAAATCATCGACATGCGTCCTCTGTGCCATAACTATTCGGTTGTGGCACTGAGCTTATTACAGAACGCTTGTGGACAATTTTACTTTTTTGCTACCATTCCTTATATACACCTCTCTTACACTCTCGTCATTGGGACGTACTATCGGTGTCATCTGATGGCTTCCTGTAATTTGGATATTATTCTTGAAGATGTGTGCGATAATTCTACAGGTGAAATTTTTACTTAAAAGTTCGATTTCCGTGTGATTCTGAATTATCCTTAATTTATGGACATGAGTGTAGATTCGAGAGTAGTGTAGTGTTGCTTAGACCTCACAACACATCTAACGACTAAATAATCATATCATTCTACAGAATCCACGGATTCTTTCCAACTTTAAGAAACATTCTTTCTTTAGAACGATTCGATTCCGATCCTTTCCTTTTAATAAAACTTTTCGGAAAGATTCTATTGGCCTTTGTAGAATAGAATCCATTTGAAAGATGTTATTTGTTGTTCCAGTAGAATAATATCCTTGGATACATTCCATCGTTTTTTCTCTCAAAATAGAATCCTTTGTGAAAATGCTATTTCTACTTTTTCATAGAATAGTATCCTTGGAAAGATTCCATCGTTTTTTTCCCTCAGTATAAAGTCCTTGGGAAAGATGTTATTTGTAATTTCCGTATCCTTTGTACAGGATGAAAAGGTGTGATGACAGAAATGGTAGCGCAAAGAACAAGATCTTTGAGTTTCACCACTATTCTAATACCCTGCTATTATTCTACTATTTATTCTAATATCCTACAGCTAACATGTACAGAAAGTTTACAGATATTTTGGGACAAGAGGGTTTTGGCGGCGGTTTAGCGAGCGTGTCCTCGCAATCTCAGTTTTCAACGGTCTCTGGCCTCTTCCAGCCAGCCCGCCTTCAGCTGAAAACCACCTGTCGATGGAATCTTGAGTTTCTCAAGGGGCTTGGGATTTATGAGATCGTAATGTCTGTGCAACGTCAGATGAAGACGGTTTATTTCAAGTGCCCATAACTTTATGACCGATGTAATGTCAAATAGAGTGCTTTAATAGTACTTTTGGTTTCTTATAAATTTGGTGTCTACCATTGGAACTGATACTTGTTTAGAATCGGAATTATGTCTTTGAACTTTTTATTTAGTAGAGATTTAGTAATTAATTTGTAAATGATGTAAATGAAAAGGAATGTTAATCTGGATTTCTGATACAACCGAGGGAGCAAGGTGTAAGTGAAGTGTAAGAAGTTATACGTGTATTGAATCTGTAAATGTAGTGTCATCGAACTGTTCCATAAGTAACCAAGAGATTTCGTAACTTATCTAAAAATAGCAGAGGCTAGATATAAGTTGGGTGCCAGGGAGGTTAGGCAGGGATAATAAATTGCGTGATAGCTCTGAGTAGAAATATGAAACAGATACTTGTTCAGAATAGGAACTGTCGTGTCTTCGAACCTTTTAGTTAGTTGAGGTTTAGTAACTAATTTGAAAATGACAGGTATGTAAGTGAAAAGGGAGGTTAATGATGGAATTCAGATACAATGGGGAGCTCAGTGTAAGTGAAGTGTAGAACTGGGGGTAGTGTCATCGAGCTTTCCCATTAGTTATGAAACATTTAGCAACTTATCTAAAAATGGCAGATGCTAAATATAAGTTGGATGCCAGGAAGGTTAAGCAGGGGTTTCTAATAAATTGGGTGATGATTACTAGTGGAATTGTAGCACTGATACTTGTTTCGAATCGGAATTGCAGTGTCTTCGATCTTTCTGTTTAGTAACTAATTTGGAAATGATGTAAATGAAAACGAAGATTAATCTAGAATTCTGATACAATCGGGGAAGCTCAATGTACGTGAAGTGATAACTGAGATATACTCTTGTTTGGAATCTATAAGAGGTAGTGTCATCAAAATTTGCAATTAGTATCCAAGAGATTTAGTAGCTTATGAAAAAATGGAATAGACTAGCTATAAGTTTGTGCCAGAAACGTTAAAAAAGCCTTTCTTATAAATTGGGTGACTTCCAGTGCAACTGATATGTGTTAAGAAACGGAATTGTAGTGTCTTCGATCTTTCTGTTTAGTAACTAATTTGGAAATGATGTAAATGAAAACGAAGATTAATCTAGAATTCTGATACAATCGGGGAAGCTCAATGTACGTGAAGTGATAACTGAGATATACTCTTGTTTGGAATCTATAAGAGGTAGTGTCATCAAAATTTGCAATTAGTATCCAAGAGATTTAGTAGCTTATGAAAAAATGGAATAGACTAGCTATAAGTTTGTGCTAGAAACGTTAAAAAAGCCTTTCTTATAAATTGGGTGACTTCCAGTGCAACTGATACGTGTTAAGAAACGGAATTGTAGTGTCTTCGATCTTTCTGTTTAGTAACTAATTTGGAAATGATGTAAATGAAAACGAAGATTAATCTAGAATTCTGATACAATCGGGGAAGCTCAGTGTACGTGAAGTGATAACTGAGATATACTCTTGTTTGGAATCTATAAGAGGTAGTGTCATCAAAATTTGCAATTAGTATCCAAGAGATTTAGTAGCTTATGAAAAAATGGAATAGACTAGCTATAAGTTTGTGCCAGAAACGTTAAAAAAGCCTTTCTTATAAATTGGGTGACTTCCAGTGCAACTGATACGTGTTAAGAAACGGAATTGTAGTGTCTTCGATCTTTCTGTTTAGTAACTAATTTGGAAATGATGTAAATGAAAACGAAGATTAATCTAGAATTCTGATACAATCGGGGAAGCTCAGTGTACGTGAAGTGATAACTGAGATATACTCTTGTTTGGAATCTATAAGAGGTAGTGTCATCAAAATTTGCAATTAGTATCCAAGAGATTTAGTAGCTTATGAAAAAATGGAATAGACTAGCTATAAGTTTGTGCTAGAAACGTTAAAAAAGCCTTTCTTATAAATTGGGTGACTTCCAGTGCAACTGATATGTGTTAAGAAACGGAATTGTAGTGTCTTCGATCTTTCTGTTTAGTAACTAATTTGGAAATGATGTAAATGAAAACGAAGATTAATCTAGAATTCTGATACAATCGGGGAAGCTCAATGTACGTGAAGTGATAACTGAGATATACTCTTGTTTGGAATCTATAAGAGGTAGTGTCATCAAAATTTGCAATTAGTATCCAAGAGATTTAGTAGCTTATGAAAAAATGGAATAGACTAGCTATAAGTTTGTGCCAGAAACGTTAAAAAAGCCTTTCTTATAAATTGGGTGACTTCCAGTGCAACTGATACGTGTTAAGAAACGGAATTGTAGTGTCTTCGATCTTTCTGTTTAGTAACTAATTTGGAAATGATGTAAATGAAAACGAAGATTAATCTAGAATTCTGATACAATCGGGGAAGCTCAATGTACGTGAAGTGATAACTGAGATATACTCTTGTTTGGAATCTATAAGAGGTAGTGTCATCAAAATTTGCAATTAGTATCCAAGAGATTTAGTAGCTTATGAAAAAATGGAATAGACTAGCTATAAGTTTGTGCCAGAAACGTTAAAAAAGCCTTTCTTATAAATTGGGTGACTTCCAGTGCAACTGATATGTGTTAAGAAACGGAATTGTAGTGTCTTCGATCTTTCTGTTTAGTAACTAATTTGGAAATGATGTAAATGAAAACGAAGATTAATCTAGAATTCTGATACAATCGGGGAAGCTCAATGTACGTGAAGTGATAACTGAGATATACTCTTGTTTGGAATCTATAAGAGGTAGTGTCATCAAAATTTGCAATTAGTATCCAAGAGATTTAGTAGCTTATGAAAAAATGGAATAGACTAGCTATAAGTTTGTGCTAGAAACGTTAAAAAAGCCTTTCTTATAAATTGGGTGACTTCCAGTGCAACTGATACGTGTTAAGAAACGGAATTGTAGTGTCTTCGATCTTTCTGTTTAGTAACTAATTTGGAAATGATGTAAATGAAAACGAAGATTAATCTAGAATTCTGATACAATCGGGGAAGCTCAGTGTACGTGAAGTGATAACTGAGATATACTCTTGTTTGGAATCTATAAGAGGTAGTGTCATCAAAATTTGCAATTAGTATCCAAGAGATTTAGTAGCTTATGAAAAAATGGAATAGACTAGCTATAAGTTTGTGCCAGAAACGTTAAAAAAGCCTTTCTTATAAATTGGGTGACTTCCAGTGCAACTGATACGTGTTAAGAAACGGAATTGTAGTGTCTTCGATCTTTCTGTTTAGTAACTAATTTGGAAATGATGTAAATGAAAACGAAGATTAATCTAGAATTCTGATACAATCGGGGAAGCTCAGTGTACGTGAAGTGATAACTGAGATATACTCTTGTTTAGAATCTATAAGAGGTAGTGTCATCAAAATTTGCAATTAGTATCCAAGAGATTTAGTAGCTTATGAAAAAATGGAATAGACTAGCTATAAGTTTGTGCCAGAAACGTTAAAAAAGCCTTTCTTATAAATTGGGTGACTTCCAGTGCAACTGATACGTGTTAAGAAACGGAATTGTAGTGTCTTCGATCTTTCTGTTTAGTAACTAATTTGGAAATGATGTAAATGAAAACGAAGATTAATCTAGAATTCTGATACAATCGGGGAAGCTCAGTGTACGTGAAGTGATAACTGAGATATACTCTTGTTTGGAATCTATAAGAGGTAGTGTCATCAAAATTTGCAATTAGTATCCAAGAGATTTAGTAGCTTATGAAAAAATGGAATAGACTAGCTATAAGTTTGTGCCAGAAACGTTAAAAAATCCTTTCTTATAAATTGGGTGACTTCCAGTGCAACTGATACGTGTTAAGAAACGGAATTGTAGTGTCTTCGATCTTTCTGTTTAGTAACTAATTTGGAAATGATGTAAATGAAAACGAAGATTAATCTAGAATTCTGATACAATCGGGGAAGCTCAGTGTACGTGAAGTGATAACTGAGATATACTCTTGTTTGGAATCTATAAGAGGTAGTGTCATCAAAATTTGCAATTAGTATCCAAGAGATTTAGTAGCTTATGAAAAAATGGAATAGACTAGCTATAAGTTTGTGCCAGAAACGTTAAAAAAGCCTTTCTTATAAATTGGGTGACTTCCAGTGCAACTGATACGTGTTAAGAAACGGAATTGTAGTGTCTTCGATCTTTCTGTTTAGTAACTAATTTGGAAATGATGTAAATGAAAACGATAAAATGACATCTAGTAGCGTAGCAAATTCATTTCGATTCAAGTTGTTATGTTAGTTCCATCGTTTTTCATTGAGGTTATGCCTCGGAATCAATTTAAGCAAGTGGGAGAGTTTGATAGAGGCCGAGTAATTGACATCCGAGAAGGTGGATGATCTAATCGACGGATTACGCAACATATTGGTTGTAGTGATGTTATTGTTGCACGCTGTTGGCAGCGGTGTTTCCAACGAGGCACATGCCAGCGTCAGCCAGGCTCAGGAAGGCCTAGAGAAACCGAACAGACGTGTTATAAGACAAGCGCGTACCGATCAAACAGCCACTGTTGCAGACATCCAGCAACAGGTAGTGGGAACCTCTCTCGATCATCCAATAAGTGATCGCAGCATTTGTCGACGGCTTCACGACGTGTGACTAAACTCACGTATACCGTTACGACAACTGCCTTTAGCAGTATTGCTTCGCCGTCAAAGACTGGAATTCTGTCGTGCCAGACGGACATGGGACATCGAATGGCATCGAGTGATCTTCCATGACGAATCCCGTTTCTGTCGGAGTGGAGACGACAATCCAATCCGTGTGTGGAGGCAGCGTAGTCATCGCCAAGATTCGCGGTTTCTTGTGCAGCGTCACACGGCCAGAGGACCTGGTATCACGGTGTGGGGTTCAATTTCATATGATGCCAAATCACTTTTGGTATCCATTACGAGCTCTTTGACAGGCCATTACGTACAATAAATTTTACAGCCAGTTACGCTCCCATTCCTGGACTCCCAGATACACCCACTTTTTCAATAAGACAATGATCGACGACCCTATATCGCTGCCGTCTTTAGAGCTTGGCTACAACGCAACGATAACTTACCATTGCCGGCATTCTCACCGGACCTGTCCCCGATCGAGAACGTATGGGATACCATTGGACGAGATGTCACCACTCCACCTGTACAGTGTAATCTGCTGGAACTACGTGACAGGGTTCAGGTAGCATTGGATGAACTGTCGTAGGACTTCATAAAGAGCCTGTATGATTCACTACCGAGGTGCTTGGCACGCTGCATTCGGAATAATGGCGATCATACGCCATACTGAATAATACCACTTTTTTTAATTTTTCTCAATAAAGTTTAATTAATTTAGTCTCAAATTTTAATAATTAATATGGTTACGGTAATCTGCACAAGTCTTTAGTGCTATGTAAAATACATATGTAAGAAAATAAAATTAAGAGAAAGAAAATGCAAAATAATTATTTCAAAATATTTTTATATAAGACAAATAAAATATAATAAAAACTGTATTAATCAAAAGTATAACATTTAACGAAGACCTTTGGTCAAATCTTCACTTATTTAGTCAATTTAACAAGATTCGTGAAAAAAAAATCTGAAATAATACTAAAAAAACGGATGTAAATTTTCATTGGGTGAAAAATTTCATTTCACTTAACTCAATGAAGATCCGCATGCGGCTCTGAGAGCCGAATTTGCCCACCCCTGGTTTTGCCTATAGTTTCTTAACTTTCGGAATAATCGTAATTAAAGATGCAAAACTAAAACTGTAATATCTATAACTTTATACTATTAGTTTTAAAATTTGAAAATACCACGTGAAAGCTTAGAATGTACTCTTTCTTATGGTATAGTTACTTGTAAAATTCGTTTATAAATAAATTCTATGCGATGAAAAGTATAATTTATAATTTAAAAATTTTGCGATAACGTACATTTTTTTTCACGGAAATGAAAGGTTACATTTCTAAATAATGGGTTTGCCACTTGCCAGATATAAAATTTATCGTAGCAACAATTACCATAGCATCGATTTTTATTAATTGGCCGTTGAAACTCGCTGTGACGCCATGGCCAAAAGGCTCAACTCGCTGTTTTCGAGACGGTTTACAGAGACAGTACATATCAGAACAGTACGAGATTAACATGGTTTATTCAAAATTGTACAGTGAACAAGATGAAGAAGGTTTTTACAGATGCGGCTATTAGTTTGGGGTGCATTATGTGTTAAAGTAAAAGAAAGCGAAATCACTTGCGAAAGGAGTTTTGGTTTGCGAAGCAAACCAAATGGGATTGCGTAGCAATCACCAGGGGTTGGCGAGCATTAGCGAGCAGGGGGCTGAGCCCTCGCTGTGACGTCATGGCTCGGAAAATCCAATCAGGAAAATAAGAATTATTAAGATAGTTTCGCCGTCGTATAGGAGATTGAAAACTCTGCGAAACGAGTGTTGATTTGCGAAGCAAACCCAATGGGATTGCGTAGCAATCACCGGGTGTTGGTGAGCGTAGTCGAGCAGGGGAGCTCCCTAGTATCTTAAATAGAAATGAAGTTAGAGTCACACGCACACATTCAAAATCGACTAAAAAGTGTTTCTATCGATATACGTTATTATCTTTCCATCAAGACGTATTTTTCTTGCTGATCTCAAAACACACTTGATGTAACTACTCTAACTAATCATGGTGAAATTTTCTGTGGATGGTCTTGGAAAGATAATAGAGGGTGTGAACTACAGTTTATACATAGTTAATCAATGAAAAATGTCATAATTTTTAAAGTAAAAATTGAATTTGTTGTCATTTTTACAGCTGTTTTAACTATTGGTCACATTTATGCACAAGAAAATGCAAATACTTATTGAATTCATATAGGTATTGTGTAACAAACGTCGTAATGGAGCATTACGCCCCAAGATACATGTTTTATTTGTGTAATTCTATAAAAAATAAAATAAACTTAAGTAGTTTCGATGAAACTGTTTACTTGAACCCCCATTTTTGGGTATTTGTTACCTATTTTTATTTTATAATTTGAATAAAATCATTTTAACTGTGCCTTTTCCTATTTTTAATGCGAGGCTTTCTTGGCGAAGTGGGTTTGCTCACTCCACTAGTAATCTGCGAGTTCGGGAAGGCACAGGTCCGATTGCTGTCTGGAATCCAACCAAAGACAGTTGTGTACAAAGGGGGCTGATGCACGTTAAATCTGTCGTGGCATCAAATGTCCTCACGTTGGCGAGGTTTGGAGAGTGGGGTGTCAGGTCATGTGTGACCTCTTCATCTGACCGTTTTTCAAAACTACGTTGTGCGTCCTCGGATCTTTCCCTACGGAGTTGATCCCAGATCGTCGCCAATAGTTCGTTGTGTTGCTCCAGTGCGAAGTTATTCAAATTACCTACATACCAATATTCTTTTAGATAGAAAATTGCTCGTAAAGTACTCTGATATCTTAAGGAAAAAGTAGACCCTCAAAAAGATCAAAATCGAAATATCGACTTTTTCAATTTTAGCGTTAAAAATTAATTGATATCACATTCTGTTGATAGCAAAAAGAATTTCTCAATTATGATATTTTTTGATGGAATTACATACACAACATAAAAAAGTATAGAAGATATGTATGTAAATCTACTACAAAAACGCGTGTTTCTATGATTAAAATTGATGGCATTTTGATTTTTCAATATGTTTTAAATATTTCTTTATTACTTTATAATAGCAATACAATTACTAATTTTATTACTTTACAGTTAAATTATTAATTTTATGACTTTACTATTCAATCACTAATTTTATCACGTGACAATTAAATCAACTACTAATTTTGTTACGTTAATATTAAATGACTAAATTTATTCATGTACTGTCAAATTATTTCCTTATTATTTTACTATTAAAGTATTAATTGTTAATCCTCACATGGAACGTCGTCTTGCCTTAAAATAACTCTGAATCAATCGGTTTTATTTCGTAACGTTTATCTTACCTAATTTGAAGAGGTAATCAAATGTAAAAGCTTATTTACTATTTACGTTAATCAGTTATAATGGTGCATTAGACACTGTGGCATTGACATTCTTTGTCCCGAATTATTTTCGCATTGTTTTTGAAGTTAAATGAATAATTAATTTAGTGTTTACCATAAGTGCTGCTTTGGAATGACGCTTTAATTTTTCGCTAGCTCGATCAATTATTTCGTTGTTGAAAATTATTTTAAAAGAAAATTCGTGCCAATTAAAATGAGATTAAAGTCGGGGGAAAAGTATCGTTCCTTCTGGAGAAAAGTGAAACAAGATTTAATTTTCTGTTAACAATGGGATTTATTTAGCTTGAACAAAGCATGGAAACGTTTCTATTAAAAAAAAAACCTGAACTAATTCTGTAAATTATGTCTGTTTAATACTAATTCTATGTTATTATTTCCTTAAATTATGAATAGTCTATATTAATTTTATAAAATATGAATGTCCTATATTAATTCTACAAAATATGTATAGTCTATATTAATTCCACAAAATAAGAATTAATTCTACAAATTATGAATATTTTATATTAATTCTACAAATTATGAATATTCTATATTAATTCTACAAATTATGAATATTCTATATTAATTCTACAAAATCTGAATATTTTCTATTTTATTTTGTTATTAACTCCAATAAAATAGGAATAAATTCAACAAATTATGAATATTCTACATTAATTCAACAAATTACGAAAATTCTACATTACTTGTACAAAATATGTATATTTTACATTAATTCTGTTATTAATTCCAACAAAATTCAAATTAGTTCTCCAAATTATGAATATTCTATACTGATTCTACAAAATATGAATTCACTTTTAACTACAAATTATGAATAATTTATACTAATTCTACAAAATATGAATATCCAATATTAATCTACAAAATACGAATATTCTTTATTAATTCCATGTGTGTGTTATTAACTCTACAAATTATAATGATTTTTATATTAATTATGCCATTAATTTCTGAAAAATAAGAATTAATTTCTGCAAATTATATCTATCAATATTCCACCTTAATTCCAGGTTATGAATTCTACAAAATATGAGTACATAATACAAGAAATAAAGTATACTAAAGATTTTTTATCTTTAAGTTCTTCTTTAAAATTTCCTGTTTGGAATTGCTTTACTTTTCAGGGAAACGCGATATTATGTACAAAATTAATAAACTGCATTTAAAAGTAAAAAATGTCCTTCAAATAAAAGATTTTGGTCTTCTTTCCTTAGATTTTAAAAGTTCTATCTAAAATATTTTTATTTGAGAAATCCGTAGAATTCTTTCTGTTATGCTAAATTGTTGTCTTATACTATTTTAAATTAAAATTTCCAGAAAGAACGTCAAACATGTATGTGAGACAAACATAAACCAGTTTTAAACTATAATATGCAGATAGGTTTAGGTTTTTTTTAATTAACGTCATACTGGAGTCAACATTATGGGCTATTGACAACAAGATTACGATATGTTTTATAATTTTACAGAAAACGTGGTCAAAATTGACCTCATTGTATCCTCATAAAACTATTCTTGGTGTTTTGCAAATGCAAATTTAAGTTATTCATAAAGTATATGATAGGGTTAAAATCAATTACCTGTCCTATCAATCATTGTTCCAGTATAAATTAATGTGGTAAATAATCTCCTTCAAACTATAGACTTTCAATTTTCGTTTTAAGGCACAGTTAAAGATCCAGTTTTAATCATTATAAGGAACATTCAAAGGGATTTTCATATATTTTGGCAAAAAAATCGTTCCGTATTTTTCACGTAACTTTATTTTTTAGGGTTTTAAGGCAATGTTTGCCAAGAATCAAGACGAAACTCGCTAAATTAGCCCAGTAATAAGCGATTAACAGATGCTCACAGATGTAGAATTTGGAACATGCGTCACTTCATAAAGAAGTAAATTCTAAAGCCGATTTGCAACGATTTGTCATAAAAAATGTCAGTCTAAAGGTAATCAAGATCAAATCAATTAACCAATCAACTGATCAAAAACAATCAAAAGATAAAATCTCAAAACTTGCTCAGTTTTAAAAGTCATTAACAGACTCCCACAGATGTAGAATTTGGAGCATGTATCACTTCATAATGAAGTAAATTCTAAAGCCAATTTGCTACGATTTGTCATAAAAAAATGGCGATCTAAAGGTAGTCAAGATAAAATCAGTAAACCAAACCGATCAAAATAAATCAAAATTCAAGTATAACCGCGACATCTAAAATATAACTACGACATTTACCCCTGTGTTAACTCAACTACACAAACTTTGCAGAACGTGCTTCGTACCACGACAGCTAAAATATGACCACGACATTTCCATGTGTAAACTCATACAAAAACACTGTAGAACATGTTTCCTTATCCATGTCCATTTATAGCAGAAAAACTAACTTTAGATTTTAAAATTTGGGCTACGAGGGGCACTTTAAAGATTACCTGTGTGGCAATTTTGGGAAGACAGGAAAGAAATAGCCTATGTTATCCGCAGTGTTCTAAAGTATAAGTGCACCAAATTTCGTATGGATTGGTCAAACAGTGTAGATTTGTATAGAGAATATACACACATACACCCACACCCACATCCTTTTTTATCTTTCCAGATTTGAACGAGATACCTCGTCATTAGAAGAAAATTCGCCAGATCTTGATCTCGTAACCATCAAAAAATTGGCAGTATCTTGATGACGAGATACCTCGTAAATAGCAAAATTGATCGGATCTTGATGGACGACATATCTCGTCGAAACCACTTGGTGGGTTAAATGAAATTACGAGAATGAGTTAGAATGAGTCAGTTTATCGTGCTTAAGTGCAAATTCTAAGCTCTATCGATGGCAAAAATAATTTTTCCATTTCGTTCATTTTTTAACTGCTTACTCTAAGTGCTTATGTGCTAACTAATTCCAAACTCTATCGATGGCTAAAATAATTTTTCTATTTCGTTAATGTTTTATTTACTAACTCTAAGTGTTTATATGATAATGAATTCCAAACTCCATCAATGGCAAAATGAATTTTTCCGATTTTGTTCAGTTTTTAACTAGTATCTCCAAGTGCATAAGTGTTAATTAATTCCAAATTATATTGATAACAGAAAGAATTTTTCAGTTTCGTACATTTCTGACGAGTTACATGGTCAACAACATAAAACATTACTTGATAAGAATCGTAGATCCACGTTCAAGTAAATCCAGGTTTGGAAGTCCGTTCGTCCCACCCCCATCTGTTTTGAAGGTAGGTGGGTACTTGAATGGACGTTGGACTGGAGCAACACAACGGGTTACTGACGACAGTCCGTGATCCGAGGGAAACATCCGAGTATAATACCACTCAATTTCAAACCACGGTCAGATGACCTGAGGTGACACCCCGCTCCCAAAATTTCCACAGCAAGTCAGCATAAGGACATTTGAGGCTACGACAGATTTTACATGCGCTATCCCCATATGGAGGCGAGATATGATCGCATGCCCTGACTGAGAAAACGAACACTTTTAAGTATGCAAATCATGTCAAATATTTCATCCAATTTTCTGGTGGATACATCTGGGGAAAAGAATTCTATATTTTATACTTAAAAGAGAAGAGCAGATGCTTCAGCCCCAATATCCTTCCCCCTCTACGCGACCAGGTCTCTTTCTTTGAAAACACTGTCATTTCCAAACAGATACCTTTGAAATCGATACATTATTGCAACTGCTGTAGTATTTATCCCGAATCTATGGAGCACGAGTGGTAATAGTAATTGTAATAAATTTAAGTCGCACTCTCCGAGCTACGCAACGAACTACTGGCGAAGATCCAGGATCTATCCTCAAACTAAAGATCCGAGACAATACCGCGTAATTTTGAACCACGGTTGGATGACCTGAGTTGGTACCCCACTCTCCAAACTCCAAATATCCTCAACCCCAATTTCCTTTCTCCTCTACGCGATCAGGTCTTTTTCTTTGAAAACACTGTCATTTACAAACAGATACCTTTGAAATCGATACATTATTGCAACTGCTGTAGCATTTATCCCGAATCAATGGAGCACGAGTGGTAATAGTAATTGTAATAAATTTAAGTCGCACTCCGAGCTACGCAACGACCTATTGGCGATGATCCGGGATCTATCCTCAAACTAAAGATCCGAAGACAATACCGCGTAATTTTGAACCACGGTTGGATGACCTGAGTTGTGGTACCCCACTCTCCAAACTCCAAATATCCTCAGCCCCAATTTCCTTTCCCCTCTACGCGATCAGGTCTTTTTCTTTGAAAACACTGTCATTTACAAACAGATACCTTTGAAATCGATATATTATTGCAACTGCTGTAGCATTTGTCCCGAATCAATGGAGGCACGAGTGGTAATAGTAATTGTAATAAATTTAAGTCGCACTCCGAGCTACGCAACGAACTATTGGCGAAGATCCGGGATCTAACCTCAAACTAAAGATCCGAAGACAATACCGCGTAATTTCGAACCACGGTTGGATGACCTGAGTTAATACCCCACTCTCCAAACTTCCACTTCGCACCAACGTGAGGACATTCGAGGCAACGACAGATTTTACATGCACCATCCCTCTCCATTTTATATGAAACAAATAGACACCTTTGAGTTCGATAAATTATTGCAACTGCTGTAGCATATATCCCGAATCAATGGAGGCCTGAGTAGTAATAGTAATGGTTGTTAATGGACAATATGCATGATTTTCAAATTCATTTTAAAATGAAAGAGCACGAAAAACTACGTAGAAAAATGCCACTTAAACTGTAATCTGACGACATTAATTATATTTAAAACACTTTTCAAATTGCTGTGACGTCACTTTTAACGAAAAACTGCAGTCGCTGACGATTTTTGCCTGTGACGTCATAGTACATGATTTTCCCATCAAACGTTCCTTGAACTGTGTTACCTCTATGGGTATCTTTTTAGTAGTCTTATATTTACAGATTTTTGATTAATTCAGCAATGGAAGGTTCGAAAATAGTTAAAAAGAAGAATTACAAATATTGTATTGTTCCGTTTGTGTCATAATTCAACGATTAAAACACCAAAAAAAGTATTTTTTTGTTGTACCACAATATGAACAAGTTCGTAGAAGATGGTGCAGCGTTATGAAAAGAGATTAAAAGAAAAACAAAAAGCTGTGTTCTACTTCTTGCTTGCATTTCTGTGAAGATCATTTTTGGTAAGTTTAAAATACCAAAAATTATTTGTATTTTTAATTGTTTTTAATTAAGAATTGTGTGATTTAATTTTGCTGATAACTAGTTGTGTTTTTGCTAAAACGAAAAAATATTCTTTCGGTATCAAGTCACTCATAATGCAGAATTTCTTGTTTCATGAAAAAGAATTTAATAAACAAATATAGGAATACTATATATTTATAAATCAAAACTGGTTAAAAAAATATACAGAGAGCTAACATCAATAAACATTGAATTATTATACTCATGATAATTAATTGACAGTTGGTAAAACTGTGTCATATTTCTTCTTTAAACTGAATGATAAGTATTATAGAATTCAAATTCTTGCAATTTTAATCAAATTATCACACTACCTTCTTCATGGTTTAAAATGTTGGACTACCAAATGTTGTGTTCAATATTTAATGCAGTTGCAATTCTCGCAATAAGTTTCTCTACACATATTATTTTTGGATCATCTTTTAGTGCATTACGTTTTATCGCTTAAATATATTTAAAAAATTATTGTTCATTAACTAATAAAAATAATGTTGCTAAAAAATTAATGTAGAAAATTAATTTTAAGTTAGCTTTCAAAATTCACTATTTTAATACACTAACAATTTTAATCTACTTTGAAATTATTTTCCTAATATAAAGCTCTTATTTGATATACTATTCTAATTATCTATACAAAAAAATCTGTTTCAGAATGAATTGCGTTACTTATTAAGGAAAAGAGAACAACTATTAATATTCTATTTTCTTAAGTACAACTTTTTGATAATAGCATTACTCTTTAAAAGCAATATAAAAATACATGTTTTTTAAAAATAAATATGGTGTACAAAATATTATCATACTCTTCGCTTTTACGCCTTTCATTTCTACTCCCATAAAATTTAGATGGTTTCGCAAAAAAGAAAACATGGATATAGCATCCAATTTAGGTAGAGTATCCGACTGGCCTTTTACAAAGCCTTGTTCTACAGTCGACATTTTTAAAGAAGAAATCTGTATTATAATAATAATGTAAAGACTATAATTCAACACAATTATTTAAAAAATAAAATTAGCGTAAAATCAATTAAAGCAACCTGAAATAACATGCAGCCGGCGAATGTAGCGAGAGATTTCATGTATTATGACGTCACACCAAGATCCACCCCGTTTTTAGTCACGTGACTTCAACGCGTTTTTTAATCGCTTATTACGCTTAAATTAAACTTTTTTGAGATTTTTAAAGTTGATTTTCGGATTGTTCATGATCGAATTTGTAAAAAAAGTATCATTTTAAGACGTTTTGTGACATAGTGCATATTCCCTATTTACGTCGCACTCTGAGCTACGCAATGAACTATTGGCGACGTTCCGGGATCTATCCTCAAGCTAAAGATCCGATGACAATACCACGTAATTTTGAACTACGGTTGGATCACCTGAGTTAGTGTACCCCACTCTCCAAATAACCATATTACACCAACGTGAGGACATTTGAGGCAACGACATATTTTACATGCACCATACCTCTCCTTTCTACATGAAAAAGCACGTACTTTGAAGTAACTTTTGTACACTATTTTCTAGTCATGAATTTTGAAAAAATAAAAACAATTTCAAGTATGAAAATACGAATTGCTTCTAAAGTGAATAAGTAGGATCAAACTACCATCTACGTTATTTGCAAAACCATGTTTTTCAAATTATTAAACACACCGAGAATATTTTTTCGCGAATTTATTATTCACTGCTCTAGCTTTTTCATAAATGGAATTCTGCATGAATTTAAGGAGTTTTTCTGACTCTAAAGTGCTCCAGTTTCATAAATATTCACTCGGTTTCGAAAAGAATTTGTGTCGTAAAACGCGTTTGTCCTATATTTAACATCATCACTGAAAAATATGGCGACTTCTTACAGCTCAAGCACTTTTCCCGAGTACTTTGGTACTAGGTCAAGTAGACACGAATACAGAAGTGCTTTAGTTGCGAAACCACATCACATAAATTTGCGAGAAACTTTACTTTTACTGGGGAATGTTTTGAAAAATAAAATTTAACTCTCGCAATAACTGCAAAAATGTAGCTAGGCACTCATATTTTACTATGCAAAAAACTCGCTTTCTGATTCAAGCATGCAATGTTCATTCTTTTCAATCTTATTTTCACGGGTTGGTATCAGGATGAATTAACGTCGCACTGGAGTAACACAGCGGGCTATTGTCTACGGTCAGGGATCAATCCCTAAGAGGAACAACCTCGCAATTTTTATTTTCATGGTAAAATACACTCTATAACAAAATAATCGACTTACCAAGAAAGTGCAGAATTACAGGGGTGACGGGCTCGATCAACTTGGAACGGCGCCGACTGAGGACGTATAGTATTTAGTGACGAGTCCCGTTTCCAATTGTGTCCTGACGACAACCGCAGACGTATCTGGAGACTTCCAGGGCTGCTTGGGGATCCTGCCCTTACTAGCTCACGCCACACATGCCCACAACAGGACATTATTGTCTGCGGTGCCATCTCTTTTGATAGCCTTTGGAAGTCATTTTTGGCACACTTACAGAACAGTAAACGACATTCTACGAACGGTTGTGTTACCGTTCCTTTTGCGACACCCCGGACTTACTTTTAAACAAGATAATGTCTGGCCTCACACGGCACGTATTGCTATGAATTGTCTTGAAGCTTTCACAACACTTCCTCGACCAGCTAGGTCTACTGATCTCTCTCCCATAGAGCACATTTGGGACATTATGGGAAGGCGATTGCAACTATCCCGGACTATTGACCATTTAGCCCGACAGTTGGAGACAATTTGGCAAGACATTCCGTAGGACACCATCCGGGAACTCTTTCAGTCTATGCCACTCCGGGTGGCAGCTTGCACCCAGGCCAGAGGTGGGCCAACACCTTATTGACTTCCTCCCTTTGTTAACGGTCAAACTCTGAAATAAATCATTCAATTGTTCTGAAATTTAAATCGTTTGTTTTTCTATGAATGTTCTTCACATCCACCAATTTTTATCGGCATCGGAAACTCCTTCTTGGTGCGTCGATTTTTTTTGTTATAGAGTATATGTCAAATGGTAGGTAGATAGTTGAATTAACATCGCACTGGAGCAACGCAATGTGCTAGTGGCGACGGTACGATATCCGTCCAGAAGAGAAGGATCCTAGAACATCTTTAAAATACGGTCAGATGACGAGGTGAACACCTGAGCTGGCATCCCACTCTCCAAACTACCACAACACGCCAACGTGAGGGCATTTAAGGCCACGGTAGATTTAACGTGCACCAGCCTCCAACGTACACGACGTACTTAGGTGCTAATACGTTACTCTTTCTACCGGGATACCGCGGCTTGCTTTTGGACAAAGAGCGTACACTCGGGCTCGAACCTTCTCAGGGATTTATACGCACAATTCCTCCTTGCAACCCGAAGTCTTCCCTGTATAACTTTTAGCCATCTATGACCTTCTTGATTAATAGAATCTTTGATATAACCGGAGGGTTGCAAGTTCGAATCCAATCATAGACTGCGGAGCACAAAGGGGGCTGGTGCTCATTAAATCTGACATGGCTTCATATGTCCTCACGTTGGCGTGTTGTGTTGGTCTAAGCTTTGAAGTTCAAATTCGTTTAGTTTAAGCTTTGGTCAGTAGAGTCTGTAAGATTTTATTTCGCAGGAGTTCAAAGGAAAAGATGGAAGTTGCATCTCATAAAACTTTTTAAAAATGGACTTTTATTTCATCTTTGGTTTTAAGATTACGAACTTTTAAAAGGATCACTGCAGTGCTTTGTCAACATGCTTATATACGAAGGGAAACATATGGATTCATTTAAGTTGAGAGTTGTGACCTCTTCGTCTGACCATGGTTCAAAATTACCTGGTGTTGTCCTCGGATCTCTCCCTTTGGGTTTGATCCAGGACCGTCGGCAATTGCCAGTCGTGTTGCTCCCAGTTCGAGGAAAATTAAAATTTCTACCTACCTAAGAAAGGACTTAAAAATATTCTGAAGAAAGAAGTTCCATTATAAGTAAAAGCGCCGACCAAACGGTATAGTGGTTAAGATGTTAGCCTATAGATCGGAAGGTTCATGGTTCGAATCCTGGTGAGGGCATGGATGTTTGTAAGCGTATGTTGTGGAGGCGGCTGGGGCACCTCAAATCTGTAATGGCCGAAAGTCATCACGTTGGGTTGGGGTGGAAGTTTGGAGAGTGGAGTGCCAGCTCAGATGTTGCCTCGTCATCTGACCGTGGTTCAAAATTACGTGACGATACACCGAATGGCTTAGGCTGAGACGGTGGTAAATAGTTGAATTATAAGGAAAAACCTAATTGAATGTTTCTAAAGGTTGAAAGGACCATGTAATCTTTAGAATGTAGGAAGGGGGGTATCTTAATAAACAACCACTGGAGCAACGGGCTATTGGATTCTTTAGAAAACTGTAGTTATTTAGTCATTCTGTTTTGTGGTGAAAGCAACACTACTCTAATCGAAAATCTCATAGTGTAAACTTAATATTTTCGTAACCTCTGTATATTTATTCGTGCTCTGAAATGAATCCATATGTTTCACTTCGTATAAGCATGTTGACAAAGCATTGCAATGATCCTTTTAAAGTTCGTAATCTTAAAATCCAAAAATGACATAAAAATCCATTTTTAAAAAGTTTGATGAGATGTAACTTTCCTTTTTTCCTTTGAACCCCCTGCGATATAAAATCTTAGAGAATCTACTGATCAAAGCTTAAACTAAACGAATTTGAACTTCAAAGCTTAGAGCAAAGAAACTAATTCTAAGAAATTTTACCGCAACAAAAAATAACCCTTGTGGCAGCTTTGCTTAGATGCTTTTATTCACGCTGCTTAGTTATTTCTTAACAAATTCTTGCTAGTGAGTTAGCTAGTAGTTTTAGAGCACAGGTACTTATTCTAACAAATTATACCCCAACAAAAAATGACCCTCGTGGCAGTTTTGCTTAGATGCTTTTCCCCACACTTCTTAGTTATTACATACCAAATTCTTGTTAGTGAGTTAGCTAGTATTGAGTGTAGTGAGTGCTAGTAGTAGTGCCAGTGAGTTAGCTAGTAGTCTTTCAGCAAAGGCACTAAGTTTAACAAATTATACCACGACATAAAATGACGCGCATGGTACAGATTTGTTTAGATTATTTTCTTCACTCTGCATACAGTTATTGATTATCAAATTCTTGCTAGTGATTTTAACATTCAGGCTTGCTTCTTTTGGCAAAGATGCGTGTAATGGTTACGTTGTGTATGAGAGAGAGAGAGAGTAAGATAGAGGTTTGTGACCGAGAGATAGAGTAGAAGAGTGCGCTAGATAGAGTTTATAAAGGATGGAGTAGAGAAGTATGAGAGAAGGAGAGAGAGATAAATAATGTGTAAGCGAGAGTGGGGTAAAGAGTAATAGTGAGTGTATGACAAGGGAGATTGAAAAGTGTGATAGTTTTATCGGGAGAGAGAGTGTAAGAGTGCGAGTGGTCAAAAGGAAGAGGGTGGAAAAGCTTGATAGATAGTATATATAAAGAAAGTGGTGTGGATGAAGAGGGTATACAACTGCAATAGAGAATGTGTGAAAGGAAGAGGGTACAGCGTCACATAGAAAGCGTATACGGGATAGGAGTGGACAGTGTAATAGAGAGAGTATGGCAAAAGGGAGAGTGAAAAGTATGATAGAGAATGTTATCGGGAGAGGGTGTAAGAGTGCGAGTGTATATAAGGAAGAGGGTGGAAGAGTACATACAGAAAAGAGTAAAAAGTGTTGTTGGTAGAGTATAAAAATAGAGTTTGGTGATGTGTGTGTGTGTGTGTGTGTGTGTGTGTGTGTGTGTGTGTGTGTGGGGAGAGTGCATATAGAAATAGTGTATATAGAAGATAATGAAAAAGCGTAATGAAGAATATGTGAAAAGTAGATTGGAACGCGTGATAGAGAACATATAGGGAAGAGAGTGAGTAAAATATAATGGAAAGTATATTCAAGGGGATTGAAAAGTGCAGAAAAGAGTTTAAGTGAAGAGAGTGGGTGAGCAGTCTATAAGAGAGATAGGAGTAAAGTGTGATAGGTAGAAAGTATATAAGGAGTGGGAGATAAAGAGTGAGTAGCGGAGATAATATAGAGCGTATGCAAGAGAGTAAGAAGTGGGATAGCGAGTGTAAGAGTGTGAGTACCCTTAAGGGAGAGAGTGGAAAAGTGATAGGTAGTTGCATGTAAGGAGAGTGTGGGGATGGAGAATGTATGCAGGAGAAAGTAGAAAAGGGCAATGTGTGAAATGAAGAATGTAAAGCGTAAGAGAGAAAAATGGAAGAGCGTATATGTGAGAGAGTGCAAAAGTGTAATGGAGAATGAAAAGTGTGATATAGAGTGTAAGAGTGCGTGTGTCTATAAGGGAGAGTGTGGAAGTGTATAATAAAGAATTATGCAAGGGAGATTTAAAAGTGGGTAGTTAATTAACGTCGCACTGGAGCAACACAATGGGTTATTGTCGATCCTCCGGGATCCATCCACGAGGGAAAAATCAGAGGACAACGGTCGTACTTTTGAACCAAGGTCAAAGGACGAGAACACCTGAGCTGGTATCCCACTCTAAAAACTTGCACACCACGCCAACGTGAGGACATTTGAGGCAACGACAGATTCAATGTGTACCAGCCCCTCTTTGTACACGACGGTCTTTGGTTGTACCGAGTATCGAACTCTCAACCCTACGGTCACTAATCCGTTACTCTTCCAACTGGACTCTACCATGGTCTTTTAAAAATTGGGATAGAGAGTGTAAGAATGCAAGTGTCTTTAAGGAAGGGGCGGAAAAGTGGTGTAGGTAGTGCATACCAGGTAAGAGTAAAGTTGAGTTTTAGAGAGTGAATACTTAAGAGAATGCGAAAGTATAATGTACAGTGTGTGAAAGTTTAATAGAGTTCATTAGGCAGAGAGGGGGGAAGCGGGATAATCTGTGTAAGAGGAAATCTATTTAAACAGAGAAGTTGGTGTAAGAGGGTGAAAGGAAAAAAGAAATTGAGTGGAAGCGAGAATATAAGATACAGCATAAGCATGGTAATGTAAGAGAAATACACTCTAAGACAAAAAAAAAAAAAGTTACACCTAGAAGGAATTGTCAGAATGCAATGAAATTTACATGGTTGATAAAGTGCTTATGAATGAGTAAATGATTAAAATTTGGGACTGAAATATGCAGACTTTATTGAGAAGAATTAAAAAAATTGGTATCATTCAGTATGGCGTATAACCGCCATTATTCCTAATGCAGCATTCCAAGCGCCTTGATAGTGAGTCATACAGGCTCTTTATGAAGTCCTGCAACAGTCCATTCCATGCTGCTTGAACACTGTCACGTAGTTCCAGCAGATTACTCGGTGAGGGTGGAGTGGTGATGTCTCGTCACGATGAGATATTATGAGAGAAAAAGTACCCAAAGGGTATATAAGATATTGAGAGAGATTAAGTGTTGATAAAATGAATAAGAAAGGCATAATGTAAAGAAGATAAGCAAACTACATTGAGATATTAAGAGATATATCAGAAGGATTCAGTGTTGATAATATGGATGAGAGATGATAATGTAAGGAAGATAAATAAATTACGTTAAGAGAGAAAAATCTTCACACAAAGAGTACAAAAGATATTGAGAGAGATTCAGTGCTGATGAAATGATTAAGAGAAACATAATTATGAAAAAGAAATAAATTGCGTTGCGATATTAAAAGAGAGAAACCAACAAGTTTATAAGAGATATGGATAGAGATTTAGTGTTGATAAAGTGAATAAGGGAGTCATAATGTAAGAAAAAGAAAGAGAGTGCGAAGGAAGTAATTCTGAGTTTAAAATGAGGCACCAATAAATAATTTAAACTGTATAAAAAGATGGAGAAAAGACTGATAAAGAGATCGAAAGGAATCGTAGAAAAGAAAAACAGATGCAGTGTTTTATAAAAAAAATTTAAGGTAACAAAAAAATTAAAAGAATAATGATAATTATAGGTTACGAATACTGATAATTAGGGGAATAGTTACAGACAGAAAAGATACAAAGAATAACCTATATAACGAGTAATAAAGAGAAAAGAGTGCTGATAAAAGAAAAACAGGGGTATACTAATGAAGAGAGAGAGAGAGAGAGAGAGAGGAATTGCTGAGCTAGAAAGGCGGATAAAGAATGCTGGTAATGAAAGAACAGATAAAAAAGAGTACTGATGATTAAAGCAATAATTTTTGATAGGAATGATAGAGAGAATTATTGTTAAAGAGAGGAGACAACCAAGAGGAAGAAAAAGGTGTGATTAAAAGGGAATTAATGGGGTTCTCATCAAAACAGAAAGTGCTGAGATAGAAAGACAGATGAAATGTTGATAATGAAACAGATGAAATAAAACTGATAATTCGAGGTGACTAATACAGGTAATTAATAGAAAATTATAAACTGAAAACATGGAATAACTGATACATGAAGATAAAAAAAGTGCTGCTAAAAAGAGTACTTAAAAGGAAGGAAAAGGAAGTACTGATAAAGAAAAAGTGCTGAGATGGAAAAATAAAATGCGTTGATAAAGTAGCAGGTAAAATGAAGGTATAAAAAGAAGTACTGGTAATTCGGGGTCATTAATACTTGAAATTAGACGAATAATTATAGACATAAAAGTTAGAAAGAATAACCGACTGAGAGAGAGAGACAACAGAGAGAAAAAGAAAGAGAAAATAGTGCTATTATGAAATGATGATGAGGGTACTTATAAAAAAGAAAGTACTGAGATAGAAGAAAAGATAAAATAATGCAGATTTTGAAAGAACAATGATGATTATAGGTCACTAATGTAGATAATTAGAGAAATAATTACAAACAAAAACGATTGAAAGAATAACTGATATAGAGAGAGGGCACCAAAAAAAAGAAGGGCTCGAGAGAGAGAGAGAGTACTGCGATAGAAAGATAAAGAGTGTTGATAATGAAAGAACAGTTTAAAAAATAAAAATATTTATGATATTTATTGGTAATTAATACTGATAGTTAGGGGAATAGTTATAGACCGAAATAATAGAAAGAATAACTGATAAAGAGAGAGCGAGAGAGAACAACGAGAAAAAGAAAGACTAAAGAGTGCCATGCTGAAAAGAGAATGAGGTACTGATAAAATAAAAAAAGAAACCACACTGATACAGGAAGGCATAAAGAGTGATTAAATAGTGAAAGGAACACACATATTAAAAGATTAATGGTAATTATTTGGTTGATGCAAAATTTTGTCCCGTTTAGGGCGTTAGATGGCAATGGATCGCAGAAGTGTTATCTAATTCACACGTATAAAGTTTTGATTTTGCTTGAAAGAAGGAGTTTCAGCGTATACTTGGGGGAAAATTGTGTTAGTTGGTTGTGTTTTAAAATTATGTTAGTTATTAAAAATGGCCAGAAATATAATGAACATTTTCATATATTATACTTTTTGATTTCCAAAAATGCAAAAATGCTTCGCAGACGCAAAAAAAATATGTGTTGTGTAGGGTGAGGAAGCCATTATAGGTCCCACGTGCCGTAAGTGGTTCAGAAAGTTTCGTCACCTGGATCAGTTCTCTAGCCAGAAACCTCAGAACTTCTATGAGCGCGGGATGATGCAGCTACATGGAGAGATGTAGAAAGGTCATCGAACAAAACGACACATACTACACTACCCTACAATAATGGACCGGACAGCAAGATGTGGTGGTATAAGGGGAAAATACATGTTTTAATAGTGGAATGGTCCCCCCACGTTCTGCTATTAAACTAACAACCCGTTTGAGCATACTTTCAACAAGGTTTTGATACACAGCTATGGGCATTTGTGTCCATTCCTGCTGTAAGAATGTCGCCAGCTCAGCCGTAGATTTCGGACGTGGTTACCTGGTCCGTAAGCGTCGCTCTTACTCGTTTAGGTCGGGACTCTGAGCAGGCCAGGGAAAAAGTTTTACATCCATATCTTGATACCACTGCTTTACAGAGGCTGTAACATGACATGGAGCTTTGTATTCTTGGAAGTAACATTCATCCATTCCATAAAATTGCCTGAGCATAGGAAGAACCTGATTGTCCAAAATGTTCATGTATGCGTCGGTGTTCAATTGACCAGGAACAATATGCAAAGGTCCCTGGGCCTGAAAAACACCCCCAAATAAGTAGTCGGATTTTATGCAAATCCTCTGGCGTCCGGTCCATTATGCGTTATCGGGATGCGATATCGATGTCGATGTTTTCAAAACATCGATGTTTTTTAAAAAAACATCGATGTATTGGAGTCGATGTTTTTGTAACATCGATGTTTATATTTGTCGATGTTTTTACGTCGTCGATGTTTTATTTTTCAATGAAAAAAGTACCATTCTAAAATTTTTTTTAAATAACCAAGTAGCATAATTTTTATAATCAGCAAATTGAACATACTTTTAGACCCAAGTGGCCAAGGGTGAAGGGTCTGAAAAATAGAGATGCGATATCGATGTCGATGTTTTATAAAAAACATTGATGTATAGGAGCCGATGTCGCATCACCAGTTGCTAAACCAGTTTTAAGAAATGGGGGGAAAAGTTTAAATACACCGAATTTTAAAAACATCGTTGCTTTGGGGGCGATGCATTATCTACATTGATGTTTTAATTTTGAACATCGATGCTTCAAAACATGGATGTTTTGCTGTCGATGTCGCATCAATAGTTGCTAAACCAGTTTTAAGAACTGGGTAAAAAAGTTTAAATACACTGAATTTTAAAAACATCGATGGTATGGGGGCGATTCATTATCAACATCCATGTTTTAATTTTGAACATCAAAGTTTTAGAACATCGATGTTTTGCTGTCGATGTAGTATCACTAGTTGCTAAACCAGTTTTAAGAAATCGGGGGGAAAAGTTTAAATACACTGAATTTCAAAAACATCGATGTTTTTGGGGCGATGTATTATCAACATCGATGTTTTAATTTTCAACATCGATGTTTTGCTGTCGATGTCGCATCCCATTGTATGGTAGTGTATATTGTTTAAATGTAATTTTTAGTAAATAAAATAAGTTTTGTCAAAAAAAAAAAAAATGGGACGAACTTTTGCGTCAACAAAATTACACCTGAAACATCGCAGACTAAATTATGTGAGCGGCGCGACGTCTCAACTATGCGACGTTCCTGCCTAGCCCATTGACACTCAGTATCGAATGTCCGGATCTTCTTGCTTTCCCCATCTCTTGATCTTTCTTCCTGCTAACGTTCTATTATTTTTTTGTGTTTATTATGCATATATTTGGACCAACTTCGAAGTCCGACAACTAAACAAATATTAAATATTTAAGTTTTATTTCTACTATTATTTATAAGGCGCAAAGAGAGACGAAACAAATGAAGCCTCAAACGTCGAGCTCACACAAAGTAGGATTGATCTTGACTAAATTAATGTGAGTAGAAGTGTGCATTTTCGTGACTGCGCTGCGATTGCATCAGCCGATGACGTCAGAGCAAGATCAATGAGCATTTATAGCACTCTTTGTTGCTCTTTTGAACGCGATATCGTTCCTTTATGTATCATTTGCATTTTTCAAGTTATTAAATTTTTCGTACTAACGCTTTTTGTGACACTCAAAAATAGCGTGGTACCCTGGTTCAGAAAGGTAAAGCGTATTCTACGTCAAAAGAAAGATACAAATATTAATAATTAGAGGTCTCTGATACTGATAATGAGAGGAATAGTTCCATGCAGAAAAGTCAGAAAACATAACTACAGATAGAGGACATCAAGGTAATAAAATATTAAAAAGAATACCACTGATAAAAAGGGAACAGGAGTACTGATAAAGATTTAGTCAGAGTACCGAGATAGGAAGACCAATAAAGAGTGCTGATAATGGAAGAATAGACAAAAAAAAAGAAAGGTAAAAATAATAGCTATATATAATAAGAGGTCACTGATACTGATAGTTAGAGGAATAGTTAGACTGAAAAGATAGAAAGAATAACTGATATAGATAGAGGACACAAATATAATGAAATATTAAAAAGAGCACTGATAAAAAGGGAACGAGAGTACTGATAAACATTGAGAAAGAGTACCAAGATAAAAAGACCAATAAAGAGTGCCGATAATGGAAGAATAGACAAAAAAAGAAAGGTAAAAATAATAGCTATATACAATAAGAGGTCACTGATACTGATAGTTAGAGGAATAGTTAGATAGAAAAGATAGAAAGAATAACTGATACGGATAGAGAACACGAAGATAATGAAGATTAAAAAGATCATTGATAAAAAGGGAATGGTAGTACTGATAAAGATTGAGAAAGAGTACCAAGATAGAAAGACAGGTAAAGAAAGCCGATAATGGAAGAATAGATAAAAAAAGGTAAAAATAATACTGATTGTTAGAGGAATACTTAGACTGGAAAGATAAAAAGAATAACTGATACAGATAGTGGACATCAAGATAATGAAAAATTTAAAAAGCACTGATGAAAAGGCAATGGGAGTACTTTTTAATATTGAGAAAAAGAGTACCGAGATAGGAAAACAAATAAAGAGTGCCGATAATGGAATAATAGGTTTTTAAAAAAGGTAAAAAGAATAGCTATATATAATTAGAGATCATTGATACTGATAGCTAGTGGAATAGTTAGATAGAAAAGATAGAAAGAATAACTGATACAGAGAGCGAACCAATTGAAAGATAAAAAGGAAAACTTCGTAAAGGAGATCGGGAGACTGATATAGAAAAATATGAATATTATATAAAGAGAGATATTGATAGGAGAATGGGAGAAAAGATGAAGTATATAGAAAGAAGAGAAAAGTTAAAGTATAGAAAAAAGAGAAAAGGGAGAAAGATAAAGTAAAGAAAGAAGAGGAAAGGGAGATATAGATAAGAATGATGTTAGAGTAAAAGCATATTCATGAGAAGAAAGTTTCACCACACAAATCCTACCTAATATAACAGTTTTCACAGTCTACAATTTTGTCGTAGCAAATTAAAATGGTTGAAATAGCTCACTCAACTCGATGCTCCTTCACAAAAATGCACAAATATTGGAAGCAAATTGCACGATAAAAACGCTAGTAGAGTAAATTGGTTGGCACTCGGACCCCGATTCGGTAGTCTCCGGGTACGAATCCTTTTCCTCCCTCTAAGCAACTAACCGAAACCGATGAAGAAGCTAGGAAGTTGCCTCGTGTTGCAAAAAATGGCCGTAGAGCGACAAGCCCAACCTGAAGTAGCCAATAAAAAATCTAAAACCATCCTAGCGAAAAGGAAAGTGAGCGCCAAATTAATTTACCGCTCAAGAGGCGATCCCTTTCTGTATCAACTTTTGACGGTCAACCCACCCAACTTTCTCCAATTACCTCCATTCTGGCTCTCTACTGAGCAAGGCGCTAAAGCGACCGGCTTGGCGCGCGCCACTTGGCGAGGGCTCCATGGCAACCCTGCTACCGCTACTTCGCTACCTCCGGTCGCGGTTGCTGCACTTGCCGCGATGTCCGAGTCTCTCGCAGATTACGGATCGCGGTGCCGATTTGGTCTCCTTAAAAAAGAAGCAACAAGAAACGGTTCTCGCGAAACCAGTTTTTAATTTTTCTGTCCACCGTGAGAGGAGGCAAGGTCGGAGGTTTTGCTCCAAGACGTAGGCGTGTCCAAAGGGAGAAGCTCACCTGCTCTTGTTTCGGGACTTAGTTGACTCTGAGACCGCGAACCTCAAACAAGTCCGCGAAACCGAAACTTCCCAACTGCTGAGAGATTTTTTCGCCCACTCCTCCCGCTTCGTGTGCCGTTCCGGTAAGTTAGCTCTCTCTGTACGCTTGCTTTGCGGCCGCGACGCACGAGACGTTCTGAGTAGCGGGAAACGTTAAGTACGCCGTCAAATGCTTCATGTTATCGCATTGAACAAAGACATTCGGTTTTCGAAAATAATTCAAGCAAGCGACATGAAAGATAGTCGCAATTTGAAATTCGTTTTAAAGGATATTCTCGAAAATTCGTTTTGATATTTTTGAATTGGTATTAAAAATTGAAAACTCGGAACTCTGAAATAAATTTTGACCAAAAGGATATTCGAATTAATTGTTCCGCACGAGACGTTCCCAGTAACGGGAAACGTTAAATAGCATTGCGCTAAGATATTCGGTTTTCAAAAATAATTCAGGTAAGATAGCCACTATTTGAAATTATTTTTTCCAGGAATTTTCTTCTCAAAATGTTTGTTTCGATAAATATGAAACAGTTTTTGAATTTATTTATTGATCAACAATTTTTTTGGATTTAATTTTTTCCACACCAGACGTACCGAGTAGCAGGAAACCTGAAGTACGCCGTCAAACGTTTCGTGTTATCACATTGAAGAGACATTCGGTTTTTTTTTTTTAAATCGACGTGATTCAAAATTTGGTTTTTAGGAATATTATCAAATTTTTTTCGATAAACTGAAATATATATTTAAATTTTTTACTTATTGATGAAAATTTTATTCGAATTAATTGTATCCGCATGAGAAGTTCCGAGTAGCGGGAAATGTAAGAACAACGTCAAACGATTTCCAAAGACATTCGTTTTTCAAAAATAATTTAAGCAAACGACATAATATAAAATTGCAATTTGAACTTCGTTTTCAAGAACATTCTCCAAAATTTGTTTTGATATTTTTGAATGGGTATTAGTTAGTGAAACGCGAAACTATGAAATAAATTTTGATCAAAAATATATTCGAATTAATTGACACGCGTCGAGTACGCTGTCAAGCAATTTCGTGTTACCTCATTAAACTGAGACATTCGGTTTTCCAAATAATTTAAGTAAACGACATAAAAGATAGGCACAATTTGGAATTATTTTTTTCTGGGAATATTATTCTCAAACTGTTTTTTGATATTCTTAAAAGGATTAAAAAAAAAAATTCAAAGTTCGAACTGTGAAATATATTATAATTAAGTTTTTTCTGTGCTTTCGTAGAAAATATGCCATTTTACAATTTTTTTTGTAACAGCTGATTTTTATTTTTAATATAGCGTACAAAAAAACATTTTCCTGTTCAGATATTTTCTTTATGTACGACTATCCTGTAATGTATTTTTCGACAGGAGGAAATTGGTACTTTTTTATAACTTTTATTATCTTTGAGTAATTTGTGGACATAACTCAAAATAAGGAAATTTGGACATTGACCCTTTATCTATCAAGGTACAGATTTCCTAATCAAAAATATATTGGATTTAATTGTAGCCGCACGAGACTTTCCGAGTAGCGGGAAACGTAAAGTAAGCAGTCAAATGTTTTGGGATGTTATGTCATCGAACAAAGACATTCGGTTTTCAAAAATAATTTAACCAACGACCTAGAAAAAATATGGGATAGTCACAATTTTAAATTCTTTCTTTAGGGATATTATTTAATAAACTTTTTGTGATGTTTTAAATTGGATATGGGATATTAAAAGCTGCACAACTATGAAATATCTTTTATATTATTAATTTGTATTATTCATCAAAATTATTGTATCCGCAAGATACTTTCCAATTAACGAGATACGTTATATAGCCGACGAGCCATTTCGTATCATCGCATTGAACAAAGACATTCGGTTTTCAAAAATAATTTAACCAAACGACATGAAAGAAAGTCGCAAATTGAAATTCTTTTCCAAGTGCCAAAATTAGTTTTGATATTTTGAAATGGTTTTGAAAATTAAAAGCTCTAACTATGATTACAATTTTCATTAAGTTTTATTATTGATCAAAATTATATTGTTATTAACTGTATCAGCATGGCATACGTTTTGAGTAGCGGGAAATTTTAAACACTCTCTCAAACGATTTTAGTGAAAATGTTCTCCAAAATGGTTTCATGGTTTTGTTTTCCAATAATTTTTAGACAAACGACTTAGGTAAAAAGTCTTAATTTTAAATAATTTTTTCTCAAGAGATATCGCGATCTCAATATTTGCGCTTATTTTGAAACATAGTTTTCATATTTTGAAACGGGTAAAACTGTCATTGTGAAGTACTGTTTCCTATTTTTATTAACATTTTATTTGTGGATAGAAATATATTGGGATTTTTGTACCTTCAAGGACGTTTCGAGCAGCTGGAAACGATATAACTCCGGCGAACGATTTCGAGTTGGTATTGTAGAAAGGCATTAATTAGGTTTTCAAAAATATTTTCCAGAAACCACCGGTGAAAGAATATGAAAGCCATAATTAATATTTTTTTTTACATATATTGTTCTCAAAATGGTAGACGTCGTTGGCTTAGAGCAGAAACTCTACGACCGACATTTTTTCGGAGACATTAAATACTAATTTTTATAATGATGAGCGAAACATCGTCGCATTGTAATCTGTTTAAAAGATACATTACACTTGCTTGCAAAACATGCTTACATAATTTTTTTTTTTTGAGTCGAAAACGAATAGTTACTCGTTAAACAGCTGTAGAGTAAAAACTTTGTTTTGTCAGTTAATTAGGTTATTCTGTTAGTTTCGACAATTTTGCTTGTTTTGAAATATCGTTTATATGTATTTTTTAAATGGGCAGTTGTACTGTAGCATTGAACACATTCGGTTTTCTTAAATAATTTAACCAAACGAAATAGTTAGACTCACGGAATGAATAAAAGAAAACATTCGTTACTAAAAATATTTTTTAGAGATGCGCTTGAAATTCATTTTTTGAAACATCATTGATGTTTTTGAATGGGTATACGAGATTAAAAGTTCTTAATGGGAAACGAACTTTTATTGCTGAAAAGTATGTCTAAGTTTATTGAATACGTTCAATTGTTTTGAACCATCAACGATGTGTTCCGAATAACGGGAAAAGTTAAGTACGCCACTTTGTGTAGTGGTATTGAATAATAGCATTCCTTTTTCAAAAATAATATGATCAAACTAATTAATTAGACATGAAGAAGGAATGAAAAACAATATCATAACATAAAATTTATTTATTTTTCTCAAAATTTGTTTTTGAAACATGTAGTTTGGATATTTTTGAATGGGTATACAAAAAATGCTCACAAAATTGTGAATTATACGTTTTTATTTCTTTGAGAAAAAATGTAGTCTTGATTTAAAAATTATTTTTTGAAGAATGTGCTCAAAATTTATGCTTGCTTTGAATTATCCTTTTGATATTTTCAAATGAGGTTTGGAAATATTGGTTTTAATGCGCGCGCGAAACCATCTTTTATATATACATCAAAATTATATTCGTATTTATTGTTTCATGTACAAGGATGCATTGGAGAAATATTTCTGAAAAGTTGGTTTCTAATGATATTAAAAAAAAAACATTCATTTAATGACTGCAATAAGCGTCAAAGCATTTAACAAAATCCTTCATTTTTTAAAAAATATTTAAACCTAACGAACTAATAAGACTTATAGAAAAAAATAGTAATAATTTGAAAATATGTTTTATTGAGATAATGTGGTCAAAACTAATGTGTGATATCAGGGTATTTTTAAAAGGGGTCATTTGTGTGTTACATTTTATTTATTGAACTTAAATAAGTACGATTTATTTTGTCTTTACATAGCGAATTAAAGAAAGTCTTTTTATTTATATAATTATTTGTTTATTTTTCTCGATGAATAAACACATTCTCATAAATAACAAGTTTTGCTTAGACAGATTACACATTCTTCACAAATAAATTTTTGAAAGTAACAACACTTCCAGAGATCTTAAAATCCACGATGCAAAAATAAATCGACGACGAAACCGTATTTTTAAGAAAGCAAACTTCTCATTTATCAAATATTCATACGATATTTTTAATGAATAAATAACGTGTAAAATATATATATATTTTTGCTTTCCCTCTTAACATGTTTAGAATTTAGCTCTCTATATAGTTATTAAAAATTCTGTACAGAATATTTCTTTTAGAGGAGCGTGTGAAATGAAAATAATTATTTACAAAGTAGATTAGTTTATAAACATGTTAGTTGACGAAGATATGACAACATTTTTTGAGACTAATCGTAATTTCTAAATTTAGCTAAGGCACAGCATATTTTTGATAAGTGACATTTATATACAAATTTCAATAAATGTGCATAGATAACGATTGAAAACTTTTGTTTCCATTCACTTTTTGTGGACTTCGCAGTCACTTCTTGACTCTTCGTTCGCTCCTCGATTTTCCTGTCACAATAAAGCTCTGAGCATCGGGAATAGTGTAGTATTGCTTTTACCTCACAACATCCTTGTTTACATCTTTCAAAAGATTCTTTCAACCTTTAGAACAATTCTATAGGTTCTTTCCTTCAACAGAATCCCCTTAAGAAGTATTCTATTGATCCTTTCTTTGGAATAGAATCCTTTGGAGCGATTCTATTGGCCCATTTTCTGTAGATTAGAAGCCCTTGGAAAGATTATATTGCTCTTTTCCTTCGAAGGGAATTCTCTAGAAAGATTCTGTTGCGCATTCCCTCAGAATAATATCCTTTGCAAAGAGTCAATCGGTCTTTTCTATAGAATATAATCATTTGGAAAGATTCGATTACTCATTTCCATAGAATCTAATCCGTAGGAAATATTCTATTGCTCATTTCCATAGAATCAAAACCGTAGGAAAGATTCTATTGTTCATTTCTTTGGAATAAAATGTTTCAGAAATATTTTATTGCTAATTTCCTTAGTATATAATCATTTCAAAAGAGAGAGATTCTATTGATCCTTTCCTTAGATTATAATATTCTCGAATGATTCTAATGCTCTCATTTCCTTAGAATAAAATCCTTTGGAAATATTGTATTTTTTTTTTAGATTAGAATGATTTGGAAATATTCTATTGCCCATTTCCTTATAATAGGATTCGTTGGAAGGATTGTATTGTTTCTTTTTCAGATTAGAATGCTTTGGAAAGATTATATTGCTAATTTCCTTAGAATATAATCCTTTAGTCAAGGTCTAAAGTTATGGAAGTCATGCAGAGGACAGAGCAGGTTTCAAAATAAAATTATGCTTGTGATCTACTCAGAGGGTTAAAAACCCTTTTAAGTTTTTGTCGATAATCGTTACGCAAAACTCGAGGATTTATTTTCCAGTAAGCAACTCATCGCAACTCTCCTTGTGACCTACTTGCAGGAATGAAATCCGTAAGGTTTTGTTTCCTCCTCCTACCTCGTTGAAATAGGTACACCGGTTGGTTTCATTTTACTTTCGGAGGCGCAGTTAACTCGTTAGCACGAAGGGATCGACGCATTTGGTAGTTTGATTCTGTTGCTCGCAAAGCCCGGATCTCCCAAAACCTAAGTGCGTATAATTAGGTACGTGAGAAGTAGCTGTTTTTCTCGTTGCTACGGGATTTTTAGCTACATCAGAAATAGCTGTTGTTATCGTTGAAATAGAAATAGAAAGTTCTTTAGCTGTTAGAAATAGCTGTTGTTCTCGTCGGGATAGAAAGTTCTGTAGCTGTTAGAAATAACAATTGTTCTCGTTGGTATAGAAATAGAAAATTCTACAGCTGTTAGAAAGAACTATTGTTCTCGTCGGAATATTTTTTAGCTATTTATGAGATAGCTATCGTTCTCGTCGGGATGTGGCTCATTAGATACTTGAAAAAAGCTGCCGTTCTCGCCGGGAGGGCTTTTTTTAGCTATTTGAGAAATAGCTGTTCTCTTCGGGATGGGTTTGTTAGATATTTCAGAAAGTTCTTCAGCTGCTAGAAATAGCTGTTGTTTTCGTCTGGATAAAAAATTCTTCAGCTGTTAGAAAAACACTTGTTCTCGTTGGGATAGAAATAGAAAATTCTTTAGCTGTTAGAAGTAGCTATTATTCTCTTCTGAATGTTGTTTTTAGCTATTTAAGAGATGGCTATCGTTCTCGTCGGGATGTGATTCATTAGCTATTTGAGAAATAGCTATTGTTGTTTTCGGGACGATTTTCTTAGCTATTTTAGAAACCGCTGTTGCTCTTGTCGGGATGGAGTTAAACTAGCTCATTACATAAAAAACCGTAAGCGTAAGATAAAAATCAGTAATAGTGAATAGATAGATCGCAGGTGCGGAGACTCAAGACACGTCTCTCCAAATACATTGATTAGACCCACAGACCAGATACGGCCCTCCAAATATTTTATCAGACCCGCAGACCAAATATCGTCCTCGGGAAAGGTTTAACCGGCCCGCAGGTCAGTTACGGTTCTTCAGATATTTTTTTTTTTTATCAGACTCGCATATCAGATACAGCTCACCGAATAGATTTAACACGCCCGCAGTTCTGATACGGCCCTCAGAACAGTTTTACTTGGCCCACACATCGAAAACGGAACTTTCATAAAGGTTCATACGACGCGCAGGCTCTATAAGGATACCACATACTCGTAGAAAGGATTACTATTCATAAAAAATAAACATCCAAGAAAGTAGCAAATCGGAGCCCACCGTTATTTCGCAAATAACTGTAAATCGTTGAAATTTACGCAGGCGGATTTCCTTTCATTTCCGTTTATTTTTATCAATCCGTACAACATATAAGATTGTGAATTCGTTTTCTTTTGTATTTTTAACTAGTGGTAGGTATTTTAATTAATGCCGCTCTGGAGCAACACAACGGGTCATTGGCGACGGTCAGGATCAAACCCGAGGGAAAAGATCCGAGGAAATCACCGAGTAAATTTAAACCATGGTCAGATGACGAAGTCGCATCTGAGCGGGCACCCCACTCCAAACTTCCACACTATTCCAAGATGAGGACATTTGAGGCCGTGACAGATTTAACGTGTACCATCCCACCTTTGTTCACTACGGTCAATTTGGTTGGATTTTAACTCTCAACCCTTTGGTTGCTAATCTGGGCTATTGGCAATTCGGGCTACCATCAAAGGCAGGAACCTCGCGCATCTTTTGGCCCTCTCAAACCAGACGGCTAAAAATAGCAAATACAGCAAACTCACGATGTATCACACCTCGATATATTGCTGTTCGATATGTCGCTTTTCGATGTATCATGATTTCGGCTATATCGCTCTTTTTAACCTATAACCTCATGAATTTTCAGTTTGAAAACTCCGTGGAATTCTCTTATAGTCTGATGTATAACTGCTTTCAATGGCTTAGTGGGCTAGCCCACTGCACTAGCACATTGTTAGTTGGACAGGGCAAGTTCAATTCCCTTACCTTACCCAGGGTGTATTTCTTCTGTGTCAATAAAACTTTCCTTGTGTGTATAAGGTCCCTGTATTTGACTCCAGAAAGAAACTCGCCGACCAACCGGTCTGGAAGTTAAGGTGTTAGTCTATGGATCGGAAGGTTTCTGGTTCGAATCCGGGTCAGTGCATGAATATTTGTAAGCTTACTTGTCCTCGGATATTTCCACTAGGGGATTGATACCGAACCGTCGGCAATAACCCGTTATGTTGCTCTAGTACGACGTTAATTAAAATTACCATTACCTTACCAGAGAGAAATGCTTGCATTTGAGTAAAATATATTTTTAATACTTTTCAAACAGTTCAAAGGGTTTTCCGTGATTCATTGGGTTTGTACAATGCACTAGCAATCTGCGAGTTGTAAGCGGTGTAGGTTCTAATCCTTATTTGCTATAATTCTCTCTTCTATGGGGATGTTGTAGCCCGGTTGGAAGAGTATAGGACTAGCAACCGTAGGGTTGCGAGTTCGAATCCAACCAAAGACCGTCGTGTACAAAAGGGGGCGGGTGCACGTTAAACCTGTCGTGGCCTCATATGTCCTCACGTTGGCATGTTGTGTAAGTTTGGAGAGTGGGGTTCCAGTTCAGATGTTGCCTTGTCATCTGACAGGGGATCAAAATTACGTGTTGCCGTCGGAAATTTCTTAATTTTTGATCCCAGATCATCGTCAGTAGTCCGTTGTATTTCTCCAACACGACGTTAATTAAAAATACCATACCATACCCGGATCGTCCAACAATAACCCGTTGCTCCAGCGTGACGTTAATTCACCTACCTACCTTTAAACTGATACATATTTAAATACATAAGGTATTTAATTAACGTAAGACTAGAGCAACTCGATTGGCTATTGGCGACGGTCCGGGATCAATCCCCGAAGGGAAATTTCCGAGGACAACACCCCGTAATTTTAAACCACGGTCAGATGACGATTAACACCTGAGATGGCACCTCACCTCTCCAAACTTCCACACCACGCCAACGTGAGGACTTTTGAGGTCAAGACGGATTTAACGTGCACCAGTCCCCTTTGTACACGACGGTCTTTTGTTGGATTCGAACTTACAACTCTCCGTTTGCTAGTCCGATACTCTTCCAACCGGGCTACCACGCCCCAAAAATATATAGTAAATAAGTATGTAAATCTAACACAAAAACTCGTTTTTCTCTGTTGACCTCATCATCTGATCGTGGCTCAAAATGTCGAGGTGTTGTCCTCGGATCTCTCATTTCGGGATCAATTCCGGCCCATCACCAATAACCCGTTGTGTTGCTCCAGTGCGACGTTAATTCATCTACCTATCTTTAAACCGATACATATTTCAATTGATTCAAATGCTCAGACTGCCCCGTTAACTGTCCTGGAGTTCACCTGAGTTCTGATCTGACAGATTCACCACGGAAAGTTTTGAAATTTCTTGAAAATCAATTATCCACTTTTCCGCGAAAATAAAGGTCGCGGCACCGTTTCTATGGTAACTCTGGCATTAATCGCCGGGCGATCGTGCCCCTCAACCAAATAGGACACGGATCTGTGCGTTTTGCCTCGACAGCAAAGTCTGCGATGAAACGGGAAGAAAAGCAAAATGCAAAGACTGAGTGGCTAAATTAGTATTAATCTTCCCTCACTAATGCAAATGAATTGTTACAGAGTAATATCATTTATTAATCGAACGGTGAATAGGAAACGAATGACGGTGAACTGTGTTTTGTTTGTTCCTGAAAGGAATTTTTCTATTAGCCCTTTGGCCGTCGCGCGATTTGAGTGGTGCAGTTTTGCTTTTGCCCCAAAGCACGCTTATGACTAAATAACCACAGCTATTGGCTGAGAGATTCTTTCAGATCGGAATCCCTTGGAAAATTCTATCTCTCCTTTCCTTTGTAAAAAATCCTTTGGAAAGATTTAACTGCTTATTTCGTTGGAGTAGAAGCTCCTGTGGGAAGATTTGCGGTGCTCCAGTGTAACGTTAATTAAAAATACTATACCTGTGGGTAGATTCTACTGCTCATTTCATTAGAATAGAATCATGTGGAATTCTATCGCGGTCTCTTTTCTTTAGAATAGAATATTTTGGAAGTATTGTATTGCTAATTTCATTAGAATAGAATCTCCTGTGGGTAGAGATTCTATTGGCGTATTTCATTAGAATAGAATCCTGTGGATGGATTCTATCGGTCCTTTCTTTAGATAGAATCCTGTGGAAAGGGTTTGATTGCTCATTTCCTCAGAATAAAATCTTGTGGGGAGATTCTAGCGCGGTTGTTTTCGTAGAAAATAATAATTTGGAAAGAATATATTGCTCTTTTTCTTATAATAGAATCCTGTGGAAAGGAATTTTTGACGCAATGAGCGAAAAGATAAGGCTTTGAGTCCCTATAACTTTTTCCCTTCTTCACTACCCTTGTCTTTTGACTTTTCCCTTTACATTACTAAATTACTGTAAACAATGAGGAAACCAACATTACTAGATGTTATTTGAATCATGTAAAATGTTTTTTTTTTTTCAAATTGTAAAATTAGTAAAAAGGCAATTTTAACACAAAGAGTAAAAGAGGAAGGCAAAAAGGATTGAGCTCCCGTAGTTTTCCCCACTTCACGATCCTGGTCTCTTGGTTTACCCTTTGAAATATGGTTTGAACCTGCAATAATTATAAAAAAGGTTTCTTGAACAACCTGTTTGATGAAGTATTCACGAAGTAAGAATGCATTTTGCATAACGAAAACTAATATAATAAACTTCTACGTGTCTCACCGCCCATCTAGAATAATCCTAGATATCAGAATACCAAATGAGAGAAAATTTGTATAGTGTTTAACTGCCTTAAAATACCTAGAACATTTATGTATTTACCTTAACTAATTCAATATCATTCTATACCTCAGAAGACTTAGTATACCTAGAATATTTATGTACTTGACCTCCAATCAATTGTGCTCTACACCTTACCAGCCTTAATATACCTAGAATATTTATGAACCTAACCTTAATGAATTCAGTGTTTTCTACACCTTACCAGCCTTAATTTACGCATAATATTTATGAACCTAGCCTCAATCAATTTAGTGTTACTCTACACCTTACTAGCCTTAACGTACCTAGAATATGTATGCATGTAACCTTAATAAATTTAATATTATTCTACACCCTACCAGTATTGATATAACTAGAATATGTATATACCTAGCATTAAAAAGTTCAATGCGTTCTATACCTTACCGCATTGATATACCTAGAATATTTATATACCTAACATTAACCAATTCGACGTTATTCTACACCTTAGGAGTCTTAATATAGCAGAATATTTATGTACCGAACTTTTACGTATGTTACGAACTTTTACTTTTATTCAATGTTTTTCTACACCTTAGCAACTTTGATATACCTATATTTACTTACATAGACTCAATCAATTCAATGCTCTTCTTCAATACATCTTACCATCCTCAATATACCTAGAATATTCACCTCGCCTAAAATCAATGCAAGAAGGCCGGGCGCCAAACGCCTCACTCTTCTGAACGAGTTCAAGGCGTTGTTATTTACAGACAAATAAAAACCTCCGAACTTGATACATTGTAGCAACTGCCGTAGTATTTCTCCGAACCAACAGAGGCGCGGGGAGAGCGGGAAATAAAAGTAAATTACTTATTAATGATCGCATGTCCTGGCTGAGTGATGGAGACAATGAGCGAAGGGTAGGGATCACCGTGGACAAATCGATAATCTCCACGCAGGTCTTAGAGCAGGGCAGGCCGGATCGGAGAGGGAAAGTTGAAAGATCAGCTTATTGAAAAACGAATGTGCAGTTGGAGCTTATGAATTATGCAAGTCCTTAAAAAGGAAGAGCCAGAGGTCTCATCACCAAGCAAAAGCTAAACAACCTAGAAAAATCTTTATTCAGATATAATATTTTTGAGTAGGAGGTGGTCTTGATACCAGTACAAGCAGACCAATAAACGAAGCAAAACAAAAAGAAAGAAATTGACGTAGGGTCATGTAGTCATGATAGAAAATTCTGAGAAAATTTCCACACTTTTTTATTTACTGTCAAGTTTTTATTTTATTTAAAATGGAGTTCATGGGAGTTTTTACTGTGTACCTAATTTAATTTTGCCTGTTGAAATACAAGGGCGAAATTCTTGAGGGTAACCACAGATTCATATGGTGGCATGTTCATTGAACGTTCACAAAAGTGAACCCGTGGATACAATAACGAATGCTTTTGCGTCGGATCTTTGCTTTCGCTCTTAGAATAAATACTACGTTTAAAACTCTTGATTGTCGACACGTATTCTTCCTTCCAGAGGTCTACAAACGGGGACATTTAGTTTTGCCTCTTGAAATTCAACAAAAATGAACAAAATACTTGATGGTAATCACAAATTCATATGTTGGCATGTTCCATGAACGTTCAGAAAGGTGAATCCGTGTGTATAATAACGAATGCTTTTGCATCAGATCTTTGCTTGCCCACTTAGAATAAATACTTGGTTAAAATTTTTTATTGTTGTTCCTGTAAAATTAATCAAGAGGAATGGATTATTACATGAACGTTTGCCATTCTCCTTCTGCCACGGTCAACTGTTTACATTGTGAGTAACAGGTTACACGAAAATTGATTCCCTGACGATGTGCTTTGTGTGAGATTTAGATATCAGGTCACCGCACTCAGATTTGGTATATTGTTTCTGGTGCAATTGGATGGAGCAATTTACATGATTTGTAAAATGTTATTGAATTTGCTTGTTGTTTCTATCAATCAAATGTGTCTCAAATGTCCTCCCGTTGGCGTGGTGTGAAGATATGGAGAGTGGGATCCCAGCTCAGATGTTGACTTCGTCAACTGACCGTGGTTTAAAATTGCTAGTTGTTGCACTCGTATCTTTCCCTGTGGGATGGATTCCGAACTGTCGCCAATAATCCGCTGTGTTTCTCCAGTGAGACGTTAATTCAAATACCCCCTAAAAATGTTCTCTCCTAATTTAATTGGCATTAACCAATCAACTACCATATATCGTTTAGGAATTCATTCTTTTGTGGATAGATATTTAATTAACGTTACATTGGAGCAAAACACGGGCTATTTAGCGACAATCCGGAATCAAACTCAAAGAGAAAGATTCGAGGACAACACCAGTTGATTTCGAACCACGGTCAGATGACGAGGTCATATCTGAGCTGGCACCCCACTATTAAAAAATATATATACCACGCCTACGTGAGGACATTTGAGGCTACGACAGATTTATCGTTCACTAGCCCCTTTGTACACGACGGTCTTTGGTTGGATTCGAACTCGCAAACCTCCTGTTGCTAGTGCGTTACTCTTCCAAAAGGGTTACAGTGGCCTCAATCTCTACGGGATTTGTTAACCAATTTAACCATTTAGTTGAAATATGCTTGATCTGATCTATGGAACTGTGTAATAAAAAATTGCTGAAACCCCGGGAGGAGAAAGTGCTTAAAACTACGACATAGTACGTCGCAGAGCAAACTAAGTCTTTGAAGAACAAATTTTCCTTAATTTGATCCAAATTTTGACCAATTTTTTTTCAATTTTAGTTACGATGTTCTGCAGTGCAATGCGCGCTCCTTGCCACACCTTTTTTTTTTCTAGCTTCGGAACAATCTCCTTACACTGCCCAAATTACCACAAACACTTTAATGTTTTGTCATTGACATAGAAGAAGTGTTATATAACTTCAAAAGTTATCGACAGAATTTCGAATTCTGAAAGTATGCCTTGGTTTTAAATTTTAAGAAAGTTACTTAATTTTGATGTTTTATTTTACACATGTAATACATATTTAGGCGATAATTGTGTTTTACGTCTGTTTTTGATTTTACTAGTTTTCAAAATTCGGACAAAATGCCTATTGAACAATTGCAATTGCTTCGAGTTGTGTTGTAGAACACTGAATATAATTCTGCACCTGAGGCTGAAACTATGCCAAGAGCTGACCAGTCTACTGAAATTCTTCCGTAGACTGATTACAACTACTTGAAAATGAGCGAGGACTGAAAACAAAATGCGCGCGAGCGTGTAAATAGTTTTAGGCATTAAAAAGTACTGAATCGTCTTTAACCCTCCTGGTGGGCTCTTCTTGTAGCGTCCAGCCTCTGATGCGAAAACCTAGTCCAAACTGCCACCAGTTCTAAGGATTCATTCTCTACTTGGATCTTTATTGCACTTGGAATGATTGAGCAGTTTTGTTTCTACAAGATATCTCGTCATCAGCAAAATGAATCAGATCTCAGGCGAGATATTTCTACAAACCATTTGGAGGGTTAACAAGTCGATGTAATGAAATTGAGGTGAACGTTTAGACGGTAATAACGACAACAAGAATTAGGTGTTAAAGTACCAATAAGGTACTCAGAATTCTGTTTCGCATTTTTGACCAGTTTTTATTTCGTTTTGAGGTATGTGTGCGCATATACCCATGTTTATATTCGTTATAAATGGATTTAAGTAATGTATAAATATGAGTAACGACACTGTCATGGTTATATATAAGGAATTAAAAAAGTTTAGTGTAAGTTTTATGTACGAGTCTCCCCTTTTTGGTTAATAAGTAATTTATTATCCCATTTCCTCCCATGCCTCCATCGATTCGGGAGAAATGTTACAGCCAGTTGCAATAATGTATCAAATTCGAATGATTTTATTTATCGGTAAAAGACAATGACTTCAAACCAAGAGACCTGGTCGCGTAGACGGGGAAGGACATTGGGGGGCTGAAGCACCTACTCTTCTCTTTAGATCAGTAGTGTCTTTTGCCAGATGTCTTCGTCAGAAAATTGGATGAAACATTTTACATGATTTACATACCTAGTAATGTGTTCGTCATCTCAGTCAGGGTATGCGATCATTAGTAAGTAATTTAATTTCGCGTTTTCTCCCGTGCCTTTATTGATTCGGGAGAAATGCTACAGCAGTTGCAATACTGTATCGAATTTAAAGGTTTCCATTTGTCGGTAAATGACAGTGACTTCAAACCAAGAGATCGGGCCGCGTAGAGGGGGAGAGGACATTGGGGCTGAAGCATCTGCTCTTCTATTCTTTGGGTCAAAAATAATGTCTTCTTCAGAAAATTTGTTGAAACATTTTACATGAATTGCATACTTAGTAATATGTTCATTTGCTCAGTCAGGGGGCACGAGGTCATTATTAAGTAAATTCCTTTCTCGATTTCTCCATTGCCTCCTTTAATTCGGGAGAAATGCTTAGAGCAGTTGCAATAATGTATCAAATTAAAGGTTTCTATTTGTTTGTAAATGATAGTGTGACTTGAAACTAAAAGAACGAGGTGTATAGGGGGGGATGAATATTGAGACTCAATCCCCTTTCTTTTTGGTCAATTAAGTGTCCGTTTACCCAGATGTCTTCATTAGAAAACTGGATGGAACATTTTACATGATTTACATATCTTGCAATAACTTTGTTTGCTCAGTCAGAGCTAGCGATCATTAATAAGTAATTTATTTAATTTTTCCATTTCCTCCCGAGTCTTCATTGATTCGAGAGAAATGCTAGTGACTTCAATAGAAGAGACCAGGTCAAGTAGAGGGGGATGGATATTGGAACTCAAGACTCGTCTCTGTCAATAGTGCTCTTCATCAGAAGATTGGATTAAACATTTTGCATGATTTAAATATTTAGTAATACATTGGTATGCTGTCAGAGCTGGTAGTTGAATTTACGTCGCACTGGAGCAGCATAATGGGCTATCGGCGATAGTCCGGGATCATTCCCAAAGGCTCAGTCAAGACATGCGTTCTTTTAAAAGCAATTTCCTTTCCTGTTTTTTCTCGTGTCTGTATTGATTCGGGAAAAATGCTATAGAAATGTATCGAATTCGAAGTTTTTTTTATTTGTCAACAAGTAATACATGAAATTTAACATTACTTCTGTGATATTTGGGTTCGCAAAATAATATTTTCAGTTTGACACTTTGTAGAAGTAATTGAATTTTGTTTAATTTCACAAAAATAGCAAATGTAAGTTATATAAAGTAGAAAGAATGTTGAAAAGGTTTGTGATTAAAAGTTCGGGTTTTTGAAAGAAAGATTCTAAATAAAGCACGGTAGGTGTGATTAGATTATTTACTCGTGCAAATCTGAATGTTAATACTAGGATAATTCTAGAGACGTAGAAGAGTTTATCTGAGAAATGATAAAATTATTTCATTGATAAAATTGTTTGAAATAATATGGCATTTTAAATAAGGCACAATAGGATTGATTATATTATTTACTTGTGCATAACTGAATGTTAGTGCTATGATAATTCTAGAGATGTAAAAGGGTTTATCTGAAGAATTGATAGAATGGTTTATGGTATTTCCTTTTTCAGGAAACAAACAAATATGCAAATGCTAGTTAGATAAAAAAGAAAGAATGTTGAAAGGGTTTTTGAAACAAGTTGTTTTTTTCTACGATATGGCATTTTAAATAAGGCACAGGAGATTGGATTATTTACTTGTTCAATACTGAATGCTAATGCTATGATAATTTTAGACATAGAAGAGTTTGTTAGACGAAATGATAAAATGATTTCTGGTATTTTACCATATTTGAGAAAATAAACAAATTCTACTATATCCCCTTTTCAGGTTTCTGGTAGATGGAACCCAGTTTAAGAGGAATTATTTTTTTTTGTGTTAAAATTGCTGCTTTTTTGAAATTATTAATTGATGCAGTTATGCAATCAATTAATTAATTCCAAACTTTGCTCGTGAATTATTTGAGGATTAACAAAAATCTTTTCATCATTTTCATGAAGAATCACGCTTGCTAACTTTCCTCGAAACTCCGTGGTCGCTGTTTTTTTGGCAAGACTTCTCTCAACTCCGCTTGATCTTAACCCTCCGGGTGGTTGTCTTGACGAGTTATCTCGTCTCATTAGCAAAACCTATTAGATCTTGATGGACGAGTATCTCGTCATTAGAAAGAAACTGGCCAGATCTCGATATAGTCATCCTAAAAAAAATCTCCAGTGTTGATGACGAGATATTTTGTCATTAGCAACAATGGTCAAACTTTGATGGACGAGATTTCTCATCGGTACCATTTAGAGGGTTAAAGTTAGAAGCAATAAATCCTCTTTGATTAAAATCAGTTAGAAATTATTGTTCAGTGTGTGTATGTCTTATTCGATACAGGATTTCATTTTTATCCAACGATCAGATGTTCAGATTTCGGTGGACGAGATATCTTCAGAAAACCTTTAACCCTTCAAGTGAAGAGATATATATCGACATCGAGATTTTGCCGATTCTCTTTTTTATCATGTCTTCATTAAACAATCGATAGTAACTCGATAATGAGATACCTCGTCATTACCAAAATTGGTCAGATATTGATAGGCGAGATATCTCGTCGAAACTACTTGGAGGATTAGTAAGAACATGATAAGTCAAAAAAGTCAGTTTTGACTAACCAGCCATTAACCCTCCTGATGCTTGTCTCGACGAGGTATCTCGTCATTAGAAGTCAACTAACCAAATCGTCAACTGATCATCGTCATGAAATCGTCAATATCGTGATGACAAAATGTCTTGTCATTAGCAAAAATTGGTCAAACCTTGATGGGCGAGATATCTCTCGAATCAACTTACAAAGTTAAAGTTGGGAGCAATCAATCTTGCTGGTTCAAAATGAATTAGAAAGTATACTAAGTACGTGTATACGTCTCACTAGATATAATATTTAATTTTTCATGTTAAATCCAAGGAATGATGTTCACGGCTTAAGAAAGAGCAAAAAAGATGGAAACATCGATATTTAATGTATCTATATCCCCTGGAATAATTACTGGACTTATTAAAAGGTCTCTGGAATAATTATTCGAAATTTCCATCGTTAACCTCAATTAAGATCTTTAATCTTAGTTTGCGATGATGTACGAGGCTGTCAACTATTAGGTAACATGAATTAAGTCAAATTATTCGTAAGCTAATTCTCTGATCTTTATAAAAGATGAATTATAGCGCAGTTCATACTTACATTATATTGCAGATATCTAACCGTTTAGTTTCACAGGTCATAATTTTGGACCGTCGGTTTTACCTCTTCAATCCCAGCAATCGGGGAAAATATTTACTGTACTCAAGGATTCACTAATGTAAAACACGTACAAAGAACGTGTCAGCATACGGGCTATAATCAAGAATTTTGCCAGTAATTGGATTCCACGAGGAAATAACAGAGGTCCAACATAGACGTTCTTTATTGTAACCACGGATTCACGTTTGTGAATGTACAGTCGCAGAAAAAACAAACCACCTCCTTTATTTTGAGCACTATACATACTAGAGCAAATTCGAAGGTATTATTCTATAGGAAAAAACGACCTCTATAAATTCAAATCCAAAAAAAGGTGCATAAGGGGGCATCTTCATATCAAATTTTTATGGAAACATCGCGTTTGAATGCCATATACCCAGGTTATGAATACTATCAATATATCCCGAGTTATTTAATGTTAAAGTTAATTTCAATTTCATGAATCATCTCCACATAGAAATACACTATTCGTGGAGCGAGATTATTTGTACTTATCATAACCCGAATTTCAAATTTGAACACTATTTCAAACGTATTTTTCAGCAATCCGAGAATTATTATATTTGTTTTGGAAGTGCAAGCGATTTGAGAATTACATTATTATATTTACTTTGAAAGTGCAAACGATCCGAGAACTATCGTCCGAGGTTCGTCAAACGTTTTATAAACTTTTGGTTTTTCTCTAAAATAGCGATTGGGAAAATTTAATATAGCTCAAAAACTAACTATCGGAAAGAGCTGACATTTTGAATGGCCATACTAGAAGTCCTTCTGAATCGATTCCCATAAAAAATATAATGAGGTTCAAATTCATAATTTTTCTAACGTATTAATTATTTAATAATTATTATTGCATTCTAAAAACTATTTTTAAAATATAATACTAGGTGGATTGTGTTTGAGTTGTTTAACAGTAACATGGTACAAGATATCAGCGCTATAGAAATATTATTTAGGAAAATATCCATATCTAAGAAACTGATTTAACATTAGGACCTCCAATCTTTCTGCCCTCATAACTTCGAAACGGAAAGACCTAATGACATGAAATTTGGTAACTGAAGTTAAATTTCGATATGGATGTGAAATTTTGTGTCGAAATAGTGGGAGTGGTTCTTATTGGAAATTATGAATTTGTTGCTCAATTTAATATGAAGACGGCCCTTTATGCAAATTTTATGATTTTGAATTTATGTAACACGTTAGGTTCCTCTCAAACGCTATCTTTGAATTTTCTCTACTGTTGAAATTGCTCGAATGAAGGGAAGTGGTTTGGGTTTTTTTTTCCGCTACTCTACAAAGAACGTGTCAGCATACGGGCTATAATCAAGACTTTTACGAGGCGATTATTTGGATTCCACGAGACAATAACAGAGTTCAAACGCAGTTGGTCTTTATTGAAACCAGGGAATAATGTTTTTAACTGTACAACGTGTCACCATACGGGCTATAATCGATAATTTTGTCGGTATTTGAATTCCATGAAGCACTAACAGAAGTCCAACACAGTCGTTCTTTATAGTAACCACGGATTCACGTTTGTGCATGTTTAATGATCGACGATTTCTTGGTGACAAGACTTCTCGTCCTTGGCAGAATTGGTCAGATTTTTACACTAGCAAAATTGGTCAGATTTTTTCACTAGCAAAATTGGTCAAATCTTGATGGATGAGATACATAGTGGAAACCTGTTGGAGAGTTAAAATATGTGATACTGTCGGAACCCGTACAGTAAAAGGTATTCCCGTTAGGAGTATAAAAAAGGAAACTCTTTCCGCACAAAAAAGGAACAAAGAAAGTAATACATCACTTTACTTAATTAAAAACAGAAAAATATCATATTTTTGATTCTTTGATGATTTGAATGCGTCAAAAGGCGTTAAATTTTATTTCCAACACTTTACTAGAATTTCCAACGCTTCTAATTAGCGAAAAGTTTATCCCATGAAAGATGATGAAATAGATGATAGCAAACAAAGACAAATCTAACCAAATAATAACTAAAGGGTGCAAAAATCGTGAATACAGAAAAAGTAATACATACTTTATTTTAAAGCTTGATAACTTTGCTGATGAAGTAGATGAAAGAAAACAAAGACAAATCTAACAAAAGAATAATGGAATCGAGTAAAAATTCTGAATCTTGGAAAAAAGTAATACAATCAATTTTAAAGCTTGATAACTTTATTTAATTAAAAACACAAAAACATAAAATTTGATTTTTTGATGATTTTATTCTCCGATTTAAATGCGGCAAAAGGCTTTAAATTATTTTCCCAGCTCTTTACTAGAATTTTCAACGCTTCTAATTAGCGAAAAGTTTATCCCACGAAAGCTGATGAAATAGATGATAGAAAACAAAAACAAACCTAACCAAAAAATTACGGAATAATGCAAAAATCGTGAATCCAGAGCGCTAGGATGATGAAAAAAGCAGACACTAAAAAATGAAACTGCAGGAAGCAAAACGCGAACAGAATGTGACCTCTGCGCTATCAATGTGTTAATGCATACCCAGTCGCCCCTTGCAAGTTGTTTAACTTTTCATCTTTAAGATTTTTTTTTTTGCCACTTTTTCAACAAAGACGACTCTGCTGTAAAAAAGAGACCGCTGCAATTAACCTCAGTTCTGTCTCGGTCTGATTGGACATCAGATATTTTTAATGCTCGAAAGCACGTCAATCAGTTTGGTATTGCAGTCTTCGCCAAAGAATGCGTTCTCTGATGAAAGAAGTGGAATCTGACCTAAAATGATGAATGATGTTGGAATGGAAAGTCAACAACTTCTTAACGTTTGGTTAAAGGTGCCCAGGGCCCCCAATTTAACGACCTCAGGATGAATTTATTAATTAAAAACAATCGCCAACAAAGAAATATCTCAAACATTACATTTGCTTTAAAAAAGTTGTGATAAGAAAACCAATTCATGACAAACAGCGTTTTCAAAACTTCCTGTTTAACGTTTAACCCTCACCAAGATACACGCGCATAATTTCACCTAGCAACCTGCAATCTTTACTGCTTGACTTCAAACCAATTTTTACCATCTTGATCAACAGAATCTTTCCTAAGGATTCTACACTATCTACCAATAAGTATTTGGACAACTGTGATAGAAAAGAAAACAAAATTTATTCTATTAAAGCTCTATTTCTATTCTACCATTCATGGTAGAAGAATAACTTAACTTTGTCATTTAGAAGACATAGGAAAAGTTCGAAAACGAAAAATGTGCAACTTTAGTATGCTAAGCAGCATCTGTTCCAAAACTGATCATTACGATGCGACTTTCACGTATTGCCTATCTACACAGATGTCCAAAATTAAGGCCACAAACATAAAATCTGTCAGAACTGGAGAAATATTCAGTTTATAGCAACGAAATTTGGCACAGAGATATATTATTATGAGAGTAAGCATATAAGAACATAACAATATGAAAAAGAGTTGAATAGTTAGTTAAGATACAGGCTATATCAAAAACAGACAAATCATGATGCATTTATCTCGGGATACGCCCGTCTAATATGGAGTGTGTTCACCGTGCACTGCTATAGAAGCATCACAACGAGACTTCATACCGTAAATAAGGGTGTCAAGATATGCTTGCGGCAATAAATCCCATTTTTCCAAAAGTGCGGTTTTTAACTCCTGGAGGGTCCTGGGAGGTGGGTAACGTTGTGCAAAGGCTCTTCCTAGACCATCCCAAACATGTTCTATAGGATTAAGATCCGGAGACTTCGCGGGCCAGTTCATACGGTGAATATCTTCTTCTTCAAGAAAATCATCAACAATGTGAGCTCTGTGTGGTCGCGCATCATCGTCCATAAAAAAGAAATCCGGGCCTACAGCACCCCGGAACAACCTCACATAGGATTCAAGGACCTCATCCCTATAGCGCTGTGCGGTAACACTACCCTTATCAAAGATGTGCAGTGGTGTACGTCTGCCCAAAATGATGCATCCCCAGACAAGGATTCCTATGCCAAATTGGTCGAATTCCCTTACGTTAGAGGGATGATAGCGAGCTCCGCGGTCTCTCCAGATGAAGACTCGCCGATAATCACTCTGTGTGCTGTATCTCGACTCACCAGTGAAAAGAACACGCCCCCATTCTTGGTGTGTCAGAGAATGGTGCGTTCGGCTCCACGACAATCGGACTCTCTTGTGCAATGCGCTCAAAGGGAGACACACAAATGGACGCCGGGCGTAAAGGGCCCTCTCTGCTAGACGTCTGTATACTGTTTGCCTGGAAATTCTTTTGCCAGACGCAGCAGCAAGGTCACGAGAAAGCTCTGTAGCCGTTGTCTGCCTATGCCGTCGTGCACTTAATGCCAAGTAGCGATCCTGTACAGGTGTCGTCGCTCTTTGGCGGCCTTGGCCGGGCTTCCTGGTGGTAATACCACTTGTTTGGAATTGATTCCACAGCCTGAATACCACTTTTGGTGCAACTTGTAACCATCGAGTCACCTCTGCTTGAGACTCCCCAGCTTCAAGCCTGGCAATGGCTCTCCGTCTCATTGAATCATCCAAACGATGACGAGAACTCATTCTCACTGCAAACAGTCAAATTTGTGGGTTTTAACGCAATATTCACAACACTGCAAGAGAAAATCCCAGATGCTTAAACGGTCAAATTCCACGTTGTTCTACAAAACTAACGCCAAACACCATTTATTCCAAACTGGAGGCTAACATTGTGCTACCTGTTCTTCAAAATATATAAAAAACAAATTTTATTAAATTTTCTGAAAGCAATTTTGAATTATTTTGAAAAACGTGTTTGTGACCTTAATTTTGGACACCAGTGTACTTCTGTGCGCAACTTCTAATCTACCATTCGTGGTAGAAGAATAACTTAACTTTTTCATTCATAAGCCACAGAAAAAGACTAACCGAATGTGTAATTTGAGTATTTTAAGCAAACTTTTCTGTTCCACAATTGGTCGTCGATGCAACTTGTACTATTGTCACCATCTACTTTAGAGTAAGTAGGTAAAAAAGATCTACTTCCATTATTTTACCATTTATAATAGAACTTAACATTGGTTTAACTTTGTACCAATTAAGTCACGGGAAAGTTTCAAAGCCAAAAATGTGCAATTTATGGGAAATGTATTCCAAGCAAACTCCTGCTCCAAAATGTAACCGCCCTTAAATTTGCCGTTCTCGGCGCAGCCTTCTTATAAAGACGGCAGAAGACAAATTGAGAGAGACGCAACTTACATTATTGTCACGATCTACTTCAGCGTAGGAGGTAGCAAAAGCTGAACTTCTATTCTTCTACCATTAATGGTAGGGTGGTGCTTCGAGACTACTAGTCATGAACGTACGGCTTTGTCGTTTAAGATTGCCTCGTTGGAACTGCATAATCGCTTAGTCCAATAATTTCTCCTTTAATTCTTTTCCTCTTCTTTTTCCCTGACATTATTTGCCGATGCGTGTCTATTAAGCTCCTGCTTCCTTTCGCTTGTCAGATTTCTTTAAGGGCTATTGTCTTGGGAATTCTTTTCACACTGCCTCCGTTTAAAGAATTGGATCAATTCAATCCAATATCCTTGATATTTCTCATGGCCGAACTTCAATTGAAAGAGATTTTTAAATCTTAGTGAAGAAAGATCGGTTGGTTGGGATGTAGTAATCACGTCTATGTCTATGGATAGTCTAGTAAGTGTAAAATAATTTATTTTGCAATTATTATTTTTTGGGGGGATGGGGGGGGGGTTATGGCGCAAGGGACATATCTGGCCATGCTGTGTCAAACACAAGACATTCAATTTCAAGTAATAGACACGCACATTGAAAGTTTTACTGACACAGAAGATAGAAATACACCAGAGAGGAATGCATATCTGACAGGAATCGCATCTGAGCCACAACTCCTACAACTCCAATTTTGCTAGCGCAGTGGACATACCCACTGAGTCACTACTGCCCGTCTTTCACAAAAGGCGAAATGTCCAGCATGTTCCTCACCATAGCCGTAGTAGCTCAGTTGAAAGGTAAAAGGTTAGAGAGATGCGAGTTCGAAACTAGGTCCTGTCAAAATCCATCGTGTTCACGAGGGCTGGTTCGTGTTAAAGCTGTCGTGGCCTCAAATGTCCCCACGTTGGCGTGGTATGAAAGTTTGCAGAATGGGTTGCCAGTTCAGGCGCTGCCTCGTCATGTATCCGTGGTTCAAAATTAGTTATATTTGGCTCTTTCCCTTAGGGATTGATCCCAGATCTTCACTAAAAGCCCGTTGTGTTTCTCCATTGCGATGCTAATTAACTATCAGTTTTCTGTGCTCTCCTTAAAAACGGGAGAAGATCAAATTACACAACTTTTAACTTACAGCTAAGAACCAATTCACATTTCGCAGATTTCAGCTTGGATATAAATTACCCGTCAGTTAGGTCATACATGGAGCAATGGATAGGTAGTTAATTAGCGTCACACTGGATCAAAACAACGGGCCACTGGTCAAACCCGAAAGGGAATATCCATGGGTAGCAACGCGTAATTTTGAACCACTATCAGATGAGCTGAACTGGCACTCCACTCTCCAAACGCCACGACAATGTGAGGATTTTATATGAACCATCCATCCCCTTCTACTACGTATTTCAAAACGGGGATTGTAATGACGACGTACACACCTGATCTGTCACCCCATTCGACCAACTTCCACCCCACTCCAACTATGGCGATCTGAAAGGAAGAGGCAAGCATTTCAAGCACTCCACTCTCCAAACGCCACGACAATGTGAGGATTTTATATGAACCATCCATCCCCTTCTACTACGTATTTCAAAACGGGGATTGTAATGACGACGTAGACACCTGATCTGTCACCCCATTCGACCAACTTCCACCCCACTCCAACTATGGCGATCTGAAAGGAAGAGGCAAGCATTTCGAAGGGCGGAGGTCAAGGTTTTTAGAAGGGGTCCATTTGAAGTCAAGGTCAGCGAGAGGGCAAGAGTTCAAAGGTGAAGGAGAGAGACAAGAGGGATTGACCACATGGCTAGCCGGTCGAGACCAAAGGCTAGCGGGGAAGAATAGAAAAGGGGGACATGGTAGTTGGGAGTGGGTTAGAATTGTTTATGAGGGGTTAGCTTTACGTAGTTTCAGAGAGCGAGAGAGAGAGAGAGAGATAAAGCAGAATAACCTTGACTATCCTATCTTCGATTAACCCAATGTCTGAGATACCTGAGTCGAGTATAGGGGTCGCCGTGGCTTTATCGATTCGTGGTGATCAGTCCTGTAAGAAATGGAGGTTCTTTTTGAAATTTTACAAAAAGTTCCTTATTTTACACTTTTAAATCCCTACACATCCTAAATAACATTCAGGCAACTTAAGCGAACGGAGCCTAAATCTGGAATATGGTGCCCCAAGTTTGTTTTTCCGATGATTTAGAATCCCATTCATGTGTCACCAGACACACACACAATGTTTTCCCTCACTTAAATTTGACGTCCGAAACATCTCTAGTCCTTGAAGACAGTTTAGTGCTACGAAATGGGCTGGCCACTCTTAAAAGTGCCTATTTTCCTCTTGCGCAAAGCCATTGTAGTTAAGGTTATTTCCTTCAAAACCTCCACTGACAGACTTCGGCGTTTGATCTCCAACGGGATGCGGCAGTTAGAGACACAAAATGCTACGAAAGTAACGTTTTCATTTTTCTGATTGGGAGGACGTTGGATTTTAGTATTAGTCCGTTTGCTTTTCCATCGTTAATCTCGATATCACATTTGCCGCACAAATCGGTTCTTCGGTTAGTCAGGTGTTCATAAATTAAAAACGATTTGTTAAATCTTCCTGGGTTGAAATTTCTTTGGTTATCAAAGAGACCAGCGGATTCTGATTGGGAGGAAGTTGGATTTTAGTATTAGTCCGTTTGCTTTTCCATCGTTAATCTCGATATCACATTTGCCGCACAAATCGGTTCTTCGGTTAGTCAGGTGTTCATAAATTAAAAACGATTTGTTAAATCTTCCTGGGTTGAAATTTCTTTGGTTATCAAAGAGACCAGCGGATTCTGATTGGGAGGAAGTTGGATTTTAGTATTAGTCCGTTTGCTTTTCCATCGTTAATCTCGATATCACATTTGCCGCACAAATCGGTTCTTCGGTTAGTCAGGTGTTCATAAATTAAAAACGATTTGTTAAATCTTCCTGGGTTGAAATTTCTTTGGTTATCAAAGAGACCAGCGGATTCTGATTGGGAGGAAGTTGGATTTTAGTATTAGTCCGTTTGCTTTTCCATCGTTAATCTCGATATCACATTTGCCGCACAAATCGGTTCTTCGGTTAGTCAGGTGTTCATAAATTAAAAACGATTTGTTAAATCTTCCTGGGTTGAAATTTCTTTGGTTATCAAAGAGACCAGCGGATTCTGATTGGGAGGAAGTTGGATTTTAGTATTAGTCCGTTTGCTTTTCCATCGTTAATCTCGATATCACATTTGCCGCACAAATCGGTTCTTCGGTTAGTCAGGTGTTCATAAATTAAAAACGATTTGTTAAATCTTCCTGGGTTGAAATTTCTTTGGTTATCAAAGAGACCAGCGGATTCTGATTGGGAGGAAGTTGGATTTTAGTATTAGTCCGTTTGCTTTTCCATCGTTAATCTCGATATCACATTTGCCGCACAAATCGGTTCTTCGGTTAGTCAAGTGTTCATAAATTAAAAACGATTTGTTAAATCTTCCTGGATTGAAATTTATTTGGTTATCAAAGAGACCACCGGAACTTTGCTCATTCTGCCACCCATTCTTACTAAAAAAGATTTTCATCATTTGTAGCTTGAAAATAATTAGAAGCGAAAATTCTTGAAATTGATTCTTTTATTCCCCTGGTTACATTGAGTACAGATTATTCCCCAAGCGATCTTTCTCTTCTCTCCATCCTTTCTTGTGGAAGCGCAACAGCTCTGTAACCGAATCCATCGTCGTGTCCATTGGAGATTGGTGCACGTTTAATCCGTCGGTGGCCTCAAATGTCCTCCCGTGGGCGTGGCATAGAAGTCTGGATAATGGGGTGCCAGCTCAGGTGTGACCTCGCCGTCTGACGTGTTTCAAAACTACGCGGTGTTGTCCTCGGTAATTGGTAAATTTTAATAAGGTAAGGTAATTTTAACTAACGTGGTACTAGAGCAACACAACGCGGTAATCATGAATTAACGTCGTACTAGAGCAACACAGTGGGCTATTGACGACTGTTCGGGATCAATACCCTAAGGGAAAGATTCGAGGACAGCACCCAGTAATTTTGAACCACGGTCAGTTGACGAGGCAACACCTAAGCAGCACCCCTCTCTCCAAACTTCCACACCAACCCAATGTGAGGACTTATGGCCGCGACAGATTTAACGTGCACCACCCGCCTCTACACCATACGCTTACAAACAGAAATGCATTGACCCGGATTCGAACCAGGAACCTTCCGATCTAAAGGCTAACACCTTAGCCATCAGACCGGTTGGTCGGCAGGTGTTGTCCTCGGATCTTGTGATTAAGGACCGTCGTCGTTAGACCCTTGTGTCGCTCCAGTGCGACGGTAGTTGAAATATCTACCTACCCTGCCACCTTTATGCTGCGGCTCTTAGATTTTTCAATCGTCTCCAGGAACGGCTGTTTCGGCTGCATGTCCGACCCTTACCAATTACCCAACTTGAGCGATAGAGCCTTGAGTGGCATTTACGACTGACGCTTTCCTTTCATAGTCTTGTGTGGCGTATATCACCAGAGCGACCTTCTGCCTTTTCCCTCAAAGCGTTCACACCTTAGAGGAGAGATATTTTTATTACTATTTTTCCTCTATGGTTCACAACTCTCTCGGTAGGGCTCACGATAGGGTAGAGTACCGAACAAAAGGAGTGAACCTCTGGGTCAGTCGCTGACAGCTAGTAAATGGTGATCGATGCCACTTAAAAGGGGAATAACATTCACCGTACACAGATCTATACCATGCCACTGATGTAAACTAGACTGTAATGGTAGCAATCGTCTACCTGCCGCAGCGTAAAGGTTACTCTTATCTTTGAAAGAGCTGGTTCTCTGCACGCTTGCCCATTACCAGCATGCCCGCACGAGTACGATCTAGCATTCAGCTCAGCCAGTTGTTCCGCAATAATGTAAACACCCTCAGCTCCTACAAGTCTTGATTTATATTAGACGTTTAATGGCGGCGTGTAATGTCTTCGGCGCACAGGTTACCTGGCGATACCCGAGTGAATTGGGTTAGAGGATGCATATGCTTTCCAGGTCCAGATACAGGTGGGAAAAGAAGCCGACGTCGTTAAACCCCCTTTTTTTTTTTTTGCAATGTCCATCGGAGTATTGGAATTTGGTGAAAACAAACAAAGAAATGAATTACCTCTCTGCATTAATTATTGCCAAAAGTATGTTATTAGCTCGCAGGGCAGAAATTTTAAACTGCAATTAGCGATCATTATGACTGGACGTGAACTTGCTACGCGATCAGGGTTTATCTCCGTGAAAGACGGAGAAGGAAATCATGCACTGTTTGAATGATATCTTTTCTCCTTCCTTTCGTTTCTTTTAACGGAGGGTTTGGAGAACTGTTTTTCCGTGGGTAGTTTTGATTAGATTTTATTCATCGTAATTCCAGGAATTGGATTTGCTTTCACAGCAGCGCCTGGGGAGAAATTGTTCGGTGCCGGGTTTTAATTGGAAGCACGCAGAATCGTGAAATATTACTGGCCGTTGTAGCTCGGTTGGTCGGATTTGTAACCAGTTTCGGTTTGGTTTAGTTTTTTTAATTACCGTCGTACTGGAGCTACACAACGGGCTATTGACGACGGTCCAGGATCAAAGGTCCGAGGTCAATACCACGTAATTTTGAACCACAGTCAAATAACGAGGCAACACGAACAAACACCCCACTCTCTGAACTTCAACATCACGTCAACGTAAGGATGTTTGAGGACACGACAGATTTAACGTGCACCAGTCCTCTTTGTACACGACGGTCTTTGGTTGGACTCTAACTCGCAACCTTCCAGTTACTAGTCCGTTACTCTTTCAATCAGGCTACCACGGCCCGGATTCGCAAGCGGAGGATTGCGAGTTCAAAACTAGGTCCAACCAGACCGCTGGGTATGTGGGGGCTGGTGAACGTTAAATGTGTTGCGGCTTCAAATGCCCTAATATGTTAGCTTGTCTTGGAAGTTTGGAGAGTGGGCTGCCAGCTCAGGTGTGACCTCGTCATCTGACCGTTGCTCAGAATTTTGTGCTGTTGTCCTCAGTTCGTTCTCTTCGAGTTTGATCCCGGACTGTCGCAATAGATCGCTGTGTTGTTCCAGTGCGACGTTAATTAAGTAACTACCTGCCAGATGAGTTGTTCTGGACGGATCTTTCCTTTCAGGATTGATCCCGGACTGTCGCTAATAGATTCCTGTGTCGTCCAACTTCCTACCTATTTACAATGAAATGTTTCGCTGTTAGAAACAATAATCGTTCAGAAATCATTATAGCTTTTGAAGCTCAATTCCACAGATAGGTTCCAAACTTCTCAGGTGTCTTGTTCTATTCGTATTTCTTTACTCGCAGTATATAAATTGTAAACAATCACACATAATCATGAAAATTTACCAGTTTGGTGTTAAAACACAATAAATTAAAGTGACTTTCAAAGTAGGATTTCACACAAGTAGGTTAATACACACAAAAATACTTCTCAGATACCTTTACCTCAGCTTAACTTTATTTTATTACTTATTAACAGTCTGTTAACAATCACAGAATCGTAAAAATTGCTCGTGTGTTAAAAACAATAATCGTTCAAAAGTAATTCTAACTTTTAAAGTAATTACCAACTTTAAGGTAATTCTAATAGTCCGTTTTCTCCATTATCCATTATCACTAACTTTTAAAGCAGCATTTCACAGACGTATGCAAACTTCTTAGAGACCTTGAACTACTAGTATTTCTTTATACTAGAGTAACAATAGTCTGTTAACCATCACAGAATCTCTTTTAATGTTGCCTGTCTTGTTAAAAAATAGTAATCGTTCTGAAATAATTCTAACTTTCAAAGCAGCATTTCACAGACAAGTTCGAACTTCTGAAATTATTTATTAATGGTATCAATCTGTTTACAATCGCGGAATCATGAAATGTTTTAAAAATAATAACCGTGCAAAGATAATTCATACTTTCAAAGCCTTCCATATATACTGTGTCGAAACTTCTGAGATCTTGTATACTGTTAGTATTAGTCTGTTAATTGCAGAACCATGCCATGTTTCCATGTATGTTGTCAAAAACAATATTCATTCAAAAATACATCTTCCACAGAAGCATTTCACAGAGCGTTTCAAACTTCCAAAAGACCTTGTGAACTATTAGTATTTCTTTAATACTAGCATTAGTCTTCCAACAATTACAGAACCTTTTTCACGTTGCTCCCGCGTCTATTGTTAAAAAACAATAACCGTTCAAAAATAACTAGTTTTCAAAACAGGGTTTCACATAGCGGTTCTAACTTCCCATAGACCTTGAAATATTAGTATTTCTTGAAATATTATTAAGACCAAGGAAGAATATTTAACATTTTATTTATCTGATAGAATAAGCTTATTTCCATCTTTTTCATTTGTCGAAGCAAGGCTCCCAGTTGAAAAACGGCACTTTGATAAAATTACTCGTAAAGAAATCCGAATGTTATATTTCTCCATAGAATGCGTTTCACCTAGATCATGTTTGGGAGCAACGCACATCATCATTATGCTCTCGACTTTCTTCGGAGGCAAAATTTGAGATAGAATAAAATAAAGCGAGGCTTCCATTCACAGCGAAAAAAAAAAGGGAATGGAGCTAAAATGTCTTCCTCTGTTCCCTTCTGATTTGAAACGGGAGAAGATCTGACATGACATAAGAATGCGCTCTTTTGCGGATTCACTTTTTTTTTTAAATTCTTTTTCCACTTCCTTTTCATGCGATGCGAGAAAGCTACGACGATCCCCTGAATACTTGATGTCGAGCTGTTTCTGTTTCGCGAAGACGGCAATATGTTTAACATTTACCATTTCCGAAGGGATTGTAGGCCTTGCAAACGTTTGTAATACACAGTGGCGTTAAAAAAACCTGGTAGATTGCGTCGAGGACGCATACTGTAGTTTTGATGTAAATACCCGGGCCTGATGTTGGATTGTGGAGTAAATGAAGCTGACATAGGAAGCTCGAACGATCGCTTTTTGTGAATATTCAACAACTAATGTACAGTTTGAACGATTAAAGTGCGGTTTGTTATTATATTGAAGAATATTTTTATTGATTAAAGGCTTGTTATTTAAGAGTAGTTTGACAGCTTTTGAATAACACCATTAAAGCAGTCCTCACTCCTCGCAATACGAAGTTACACTGGCCCAAAGCTCGCCCAGCACCGTAGAATTCGACATAACCCTTCCCCGCTCTCAGTGCGCCTGCGCAGTATGTGACGCTATATTTATCTGGATGTTTACTCTAGTTCGGAAATCATGAGACAAAACAGTTGAAATGCTCGACTTTCATGGTAGTGTTCCTATGTTATCGACGTATTCATGAGGGCATGTTACGATGCAACCCTTTTTTTTTGCAATGATACATTAACAGCAGGTAATATAAACAACAACAAAAAACCAAAACAGGAGTAGAACACACAGAAATATGAACAAAAGACAGCGTAGCACAACATTTACGACTGGATGACGGGAATGAATTTGCTCTACTATGAGCCTGCTGGACATGTATGTTTAAATTTGAGGTCATACTGTACGTGTCTTTCTGACTGAATGCATGTACACGCCTCACATCAAAAAAGTTAAAAGGGGTTTAATCAAAATGGCTACTTTTCAGAATCTTAAATTGAATACTTCACTCTTTCTTACAAATATTAAGGGGGGAAATTTGTTAGCATAATTTACATTAGTAGATTAATCTAATTTTCATTTTAAGCGCATCACATAATTACTTTTTAAACTATTGATGCACTCGACTCACAGATCAAAGGTCAGACGTAATCTTTTTTGCCCTGATACGTAAGAGACATGATAATTCGGCAATTTGGTAACTGACTCTGAAAGAAACTGAAATTATGATTTATCGCGCGATTTTAGCCGTCCTATGAACAAAACATAGGCACGCGCCTTGAGTTTAATCCTCCACTGGTGCCCAGCCCTAATGCTTGTTTTTAAGGAAAACCCGACACCAAAGTTTGACCATTCGAAGCCACGCACCTGAGGAGTCAGGACAGGGGAGAAGAGGCTCAGGCACCTGTTAGTCGGCAAATAATTCGCGGAATGTCAATCATTTCCCCAGGCTGTTGTGCGGGACCGCATTTTTGTGTTCCAAAGCAGCCTCATTCACTTTCCCACCCGAGACCGCGGGTTTATCTAGTAGCCGAGTAACGGCCTAATGCACCGCTTTACTACGGATGGGATTATCCGTGGTAATCGACGGTATCAGTCATTGTTAAGAGTTCTTTGAGGTTACTACAAGTGAGTGCCGATTTGGTCAATGTATCGCTGATCGTCACTTTTGATGTTTTGGGCCTGGAAGAAATATTTTAGGTACAAAAATTGCCCTGGACGTGGTTTGAAAATAACTTCACTGACTAGACATAAAATACAATGAACAATCTTGAAGTTTGTCATCTAGTAGGTGCGAGTAACGGCCTAATACACCGCTTTACTACGGATGGGATTATCCGTGGTAATCGACTGTAACAGTGATTGTCAAGAGCACTTTTCGGTTACTACGAGTGAGTGCCAATTTGGTCAATGTATCGATGAACGACACTTTGGGTTTAGAAGATATATTTTAGGTAGAAAATTGTCTTGAACGTGGTTCGAAAATAATCTTAGTAACTAGACAAAATACCATGAACAATCCTGAAGTTAGTTATGCTTAAATTGCGCCTCTATGTTCGATCTTGATTTTATTAAAATTATCTCGGTAAAACTTATGGGTATTTTGTATTGGATTATCCTCAATAATCGAATATATCAGTCAATGTAAATAGCTCTTTGAGTGTACTACGCTGATTATATCAAAATGGTCCTTGTATCTGTTTGTCACTTTTGATGATATAGATTATTTCAGGTAGAAAGATTACCCCGAATGGTGGTTTGAAAATAACCTTAGTAACTATAGATCTGTAAAATACAATGAACAATCCTGAAGTTTGTTATTCTTTAGTTGCACCTCGTACGCATATAACTATTTGAAAAGCAGCCACAAAAGGATGCAACAATTAAGTGAAACACATAATTAAAAAAAAAGATTCGAATGAAAGTGTTAATTTACGCTACCATTTCCTCACATAATTGCACGTGTTTGTTTGAAGATAGTCGTCACAACTCGATATATAAAACTTCTCGAACGAACCATCGTCAAAATAGTTACGCTCTGTGCCATTACCAGTTTAACGATTTTAATTTGTGTTTGTTAAAGATAGTCGTAGCAAAACTCGATACATAAAACTTCTCGACCGAACAATCGTCATAACAGTTACGGTCTATGCGCCATTACCAGTTTACAGATTTTAATTTTTGTTTGTTAAATTGCGCCTCATACGCACAAATTTAAATGCAGCTACAAAGGATGAAAAACGTGATTCAAAAAGATTCGAATAAAAGTGTTGATTTACGTTACTATTTTCTCACATAATTATATGTGGTTTTGTAAAGATAGCCTTAGCAACAAGATACATAAAGCTCCTCGACCGAACAATCATCTGTAACGGATTTTAATTTTTGATAGTTAAGTTGCCCCTCGGATGCATAAATTTAAAAGCAGCCTCAAAGGATACAACTCATGATTAAAAAAGATTCGAATAAAAGTGTTGATTTGATTTACTATTATCACACAATTGCACGTAGTTGTTTGAAGACAGCCTCGGCAAATACAGATACATAAAACACCTCGACCGAACAATCGTCAAATTAGTTACGCTCAATGCAGTTGCTGCAACACAATTTCAAGTGCCTCAGTTTAACGGGCAAAATTTTAGTTTCACTTCCCTTCTACGAAGACACATTGTTCTCTGCTGTTTTAAAGTTAGCTAGACATGTCGGTTAAAAGCGAGGCTCCTGCAACGCTAGTTTAATTAAATGGGAGAATATGTTTGGAAACTTCGGGTCTCCGACTCCACTTAGCCTAATTACAGTTCTCTCCAACATCCAATTCAGTTCGGTTCACGCTGTTTCAGTTAGTTTTTCTTGATACTCATCTTTCACAGCTTGTAAATTCTTGACTTTTAAGGACTCCAGTGGTTTTAATTGAGTTGAGTTAATTTTTAAAGAAAGGAGAATGAAGTTTGTACTATTTCGCGTTAACAAAGGTCATTAAACTACACGATGCTGATTTGGTAAAAATATGCGTTTCCCGGTTAATTTGTCAAAAGTTTAATCAGCTATGAAAATATTGAAGAGGGTCGTTCAACTGCGCAGGGTTTGGTTTGAGTTCTATAACGTATGATGCGCAAACATCTGCGCGCGGCAGATTTGGCTTTAATTTGCGTTTACTGGTTAATTTGAAATAAAAGTTTAACCAGCTGTGAAAATCTTGAAGGTCGTTCCACTGCGCAAGGTTTGGTTTGAGTCTTATAACGCATGGTTCAGAAGCATCTGAAGAGGTTGCTTTCGTAAAAATTTGCGTTTTTTGGTTAACTTGTAACTAAAGTTTAAACCAACATTGAAAATATTGCTCGCTCAACTGCGTAAAGTATGGTCCACTGCTCAAGTTGCTGAATTCAACTGCCGGTGTTTCATGAGAATTAACGTTAACGAAACAACATTACGATATTTTCCAGAATATTTTACAAAAATTCTCCTTTAGTTTTTAAAGTCTTCAATCTTCAACATCAATCTTCTTCAGACTAGCTTCCTCTTTAAGCATTTAACTTTTGGGGACACAAACTGTTGTCGCATGCTTCACACTTTTTTAAAAATAGCAGACACTGAAAATAAGACGCTTACAAAAAAAGTTTCTGTCTACTAAAATCAATTCCACGTTTCCTTGAAGCATTCAAATTTCGAGGACACGACCTGATGTTGCACGCTTCACGTTTTTTGAAAAAACTGAAGAAATTAGTGTTCAGACGCATGAAATGGTAACCTGTGTCTCCCAAAATCAAATCCTTGCTTTCTCTTCAGTTAGCATCTAAATTTTCGGGACAAAAACTGCTGTTGCACGCTTTACATTTTTTAATGTCATTCCAATTTTATCGCCATCATTTTCCCGCAAAACTCAACTCACGAGTTATTTACAAAACAACTCGTAAGTTAAGAGTTATTTCCGTTTACGTCTCTGCGAAAAGTAAACCCCTCCCCCTCGCCCCAAGTTTCAACCAGTTCAAAGCGTAATTACGCCTGCGATGACATCTTACGAAGTGAATTGTCGTAGCATTGCGTCGTTACGTAAGACATATCGTACAAACACAGCGTAGACGGGGGGACTTGACTGACAGCCCGATTGTAAATAATCTCCCGCCGTAGTCCTTGTCTACGTGTCTGATGTAGGACCATGATCAGCTGTTCAAAGAAAGGAGGCACAGATGAGAACGTAAATAATGTGCAAGAGGATTCCATGAATGATTACAAATAAAATCATTCGGAAGAGTCCTAATTGAACAAAGAATGTTTTTTCTGGCAGTAAATCCGGAATCCGATTTTGTTTAATGAAAATACTTCGGAAGGGACTCGAGATTCTTTTCCAAATTCTATTCCAATCGAGAAGCCGTAATGATAAAGGAACGCGAGTGTAAGAAGATTCAGTATAAATGGTTACACAATGATTAAATAGTATGCAAGACTCGGTATGGATGGTTAAAAAGCGCAAGTAGTTAAATAATCTTAAAGACGATTCAGTATAAATGGTTACACAATGATTAAATAGTATGCAAGACTCGGTATGGATGGTTAAAAAGCGCAAGTAGTTAAATAATCTTAAAGACGATTCAGTATAAATGGTTACACAATGATTAAATAGTATGCAAGACTCGGTATGGATGGTTAAAAAGCGCAAGTAGTTAAATAATCTTAAAGACGATTCAGTATAAATGGTTACACAATGATTAAATAGTATGCAAGACTCGGTATGGATGGTTAAAAAGCGCAAGTAGTTAAATAATCTTAAAGACGATTCAGTATAAATGGTTACACAATGATTAAATAGTATGCAAGACTCGGTATGGATGGTTAAAAAGCGCAAGTAGTTAAATAATCTTAAAGACGATTCAGTATAAATGGTTACACAATGATTAAATAGTATGCAAGACTCGGTATGGATGGTTAAAAAGCGCAAGTAGTTAAATAATCTTAAAGACGATTCAGTATAAATGGTTACACAATGATTAAATAGTATGCAAGACTCGGTATGGATGGTTAAAAAGCGCAAGTAGTTAAATAATCTTAAAGACGATTCAGTATAAATGGTTACACAATGATTAAATAGTATGCAAGACAGTATGGATGGTTAAAAAGCGCAAGTAGTTAAATAATCTTAAAGACGATTCAGTATAAATGGTTACACAATGATTAAATAGTATGCAAGACTCGGTATGGATGGTTAAAAAGCGCAAGTAGTTAAATAATCTTAAAGACGATTCAGTATAAATGGTTACACAATGATTAAATAGTATGCAAGACTCGGTATGGATGGTTAAAAAGCGCAAGTAGTTAAATAATCTTAAAGACGATTCAGTATAAATGGTTACACAATGATTAAATAGTATGCAAGACTCAGTATGGATGGTTAAAAAGCGCAAGTAGTTAAATAATCTTAAAGACGATTCAGTATAAATGGTTACACAATGATTAAATAGTATGCAAGACTCGGTATGGATGGTTAAAAAGCGCAAGTAGTTAAATAATCTTAAAGACGATTCAGTATAAATGGTTACACAATGATTAAATAGTATGCAAGACTCGGTATGGATGGTTAAAAAGCGCAAGTAGTTAAATAATCTTAAAGACGATTCAGTATAAATGGTAACACAATGATTAAATAGTATGCAAGACTCGGTATGGATGGTTAAAAAGCGCAAGTAGTTAAATAATCTTAAAGACGATTCAGTATAAATGGTTACACAATGATTAAATAGTATGCAAGACTCGGTATGGATGGTTAAAAAGCGCAAGTAGTTAAATAATCTTAAAGACGATTCAGTATAAATGGTTACACAATGATTAAATAGTATGCAAGACTCGGTATGGATGGTTAAAAAGCGCAAGTAGTTAAATAATCTTAAAGACGATTCAGTATAAATGGTTACACAATGATTAAATAGTATACTAGACTCGGTATGGATAGTTAAAAAACGCAAGTAGTTAAGTAACTTAAAGACGGGAATTCAGTATAAATGGTTAAAAAATTCAAATAGTTATAAAATCTGCAACAAGGCTCATGTAAACGGTTAAACGGTTCTTCTGACAGTAAAATGCGGAATCCGCGCGCGATTGCGCTTGTAATGAAAATACTCTCTATAGTAAAAAAAAACTGATGCAACAAGAAGGTATTGAATTACAATGGTACTGTGCTCGATCAACTTGGAACGGCGCTTACTGGGAACGTATAGTCTCTACTGACGTTCCAGTAAGCGCCGTTCCCAGTAAGCGTCTTGTTCCAAATGTGTCCTGACGATAACCGCAGACTTGTCTAGAGACGTCCAGGGCAACGCGTGTTGATCCTGCTCTTACTATCGCAAGCCTTACATGCCCACAACAGAGCGTTCGTTATGGTCTGGGGTGCCATCTCTTTTGATATCCGGACCCCTTTGGTAGTCATTTCTGGCACACTTACAGCACAACTGTTCGTAGACAACACTCTACACGACCTGTTGTGTTACCATTCCTTTTGTGACACCCCGTACTTACTTTTCAACAAGATAATGTTCGGCCGATACTTGTTGCTATAAATTGTCTTCAAGCTTTCACAACACTTCCTTGACCAGCTGTCTCCTGATCTCTCTCATGCAGCACATTTGGGACGTTATGAGAAGGAGATTGCAACCATCCCTGAATCACATTCACCAATTCTATAGCAATCGGACAACTCCCTCTTGGTGAGTCGATTTTTTGTTAAGCACCCGTACCTCGGTTGACCACACTAAAAGAACTGGCACGGGCAAGGAAAATTTTACATTAGATCGATACCTTATACCATTTTATTTTCTTTTAATAAATAATTTTTCAAATGAATATTTATATTTTCGCAAGAGATAGTGACGTCACACCGATTGGATCTTTTCGCAATTCGAATTTGGCCGCATTTGACAATGACGAGGCCATCACAGCGTTGCCTGTGGTGTTGGTTCAATGGGAATTTCTAGCTATCACCGTGGGTCAGCGAGCAGTGGTCACATCTGACCCCACGAAAAGAACTGTCTCAGACAATGCCGTGCTGGCCACGCAGTGGCTAGTCTGTAATGGAAAGCAAAAAAAGGTTTCGTGACAGTAAATCCGGAATCGGAGTTATGTAATGAAATTACTCCGGGAAGGACCCCAAGTCTTCTCTACCGGTTTTTTATTCGCATCGTATGTAATGATAAATAAGCATTATATTTTTTGATTTTTCAACTCTTTTCAGACATATGCGTGGTTTAGGGCTGCCACAAGCGCCCTTTTGCATTTGTATTTCAACCTTGGCGACTACAGGTATCTTTTTAACCAAAATTATCTCAATGGCTACTAATTCCAAAATTATGGCATCCTTTCGAAAATTTTGGCGATTTTTTTTTTTTTTGGAAATTCATTTTTTGTCAAAGAAATTTTAGTCCCTTTTTATTCAATAAATAGCGCACGGGAAAAAAAGTTTTTCGTATTTTCCCTGTTGGGAATGACCGAGGTAACCCAGTTGTGAGAGCATCGGATTGGCAAACCAGAGGGTTGCAAATTGGAAACTGGGTACAGTCAAAGACCGTCGAGTTCACGGGGACTGGTGCACGTTAAATCTGTCCTGGTCTCGAAAAGCCCTCACGTTGGCCTGATGTGAAAGTTTCGAGAGAGGGGTGCCAGCCCAGGTGATGTTTTCGCTTCATTTGGCCGTGGTGCGAAATTACGAGTTGTTGTCCTTGAATCTTTCTCTTAGGATTATTCCAGGAGCGTCGCCAATAGCCCTTAGCGTTGCTCCAGTGCAACGTTAGTTAATTACCTACCTACCATGGTGGGTAATGGTAATGGTAATTTTAGTTAACTTCGTACTAGAGCAACACAACGGGCTATTGACGACGGTCCGAGATCAGTCCCTTAAGGGAAAGATCCGAGGACAACACCTCGTAATTTTGAACCACGGTCAGATGACGAAGCAACACCTGAACTGGCACCCCACTCTCCAAACTTCCACGCCAACCCAACGTGAGGACTTTCGGCCACGACAGATTTAAGGTGCGCCAGCCGCCTCTACACCATACGCTTACAAACATCCATGCCCGAACCCAGATTCGAACCAGGAACCAACCTACCATGGTGGGAAAGATTTTCAAGGGAGGCCCGAGTTTTAGCGTAAAATCTTGGCAACCACGGAAGAAAAACATCGGAATCTCCGGTTGCTAAATTGTCATGGAAACCATATTAAGAATCATATTTAGCTTTTAAATTTAATTTTCATGGGGAGATCTTCTGAGTCTTTTTCATACTTAATTAGCAGGCCGTGTGGTTGACGGGTCGGAAGAGCATCGGATTAGCAACCGGAGGAGTGCGAGTTCGAATCCAACCAAAGACCGTCGTGTACAAAGAGGGCTGGTGCACCTTAAATCTGTCGTGGCCTCAAATGTCCTCCCGTTGGCGTGGTGTGGAAGTTTGGAGAGTGGGGTGCCAGCTCAGGTGTTGTCCTCGTCATCTGACCGTCTTTCAGAATTACGTGGTGTTGTCCTCTTATTTTTCCCTTGGGGGATTGATCCTGGAGCATCGTCAATAGCTTGTTGCGTTGTTGCAGTACGATATTAACCTACCTACCGTTTGAAATCCGCGTTGCAAATGACAAAGCTTAAAAAAGGCGCAAACGCTCCAAACAGTGCTCCATACCATACTTAATTAGCACATTTTGTGTTTTGGACGATTCATTTTGTATCTGAGCTACTATTTCAAAATTATTTTTTTAACGGACTGGTTAAACCGGACCCCGACGAAAACGACAGCTATCTCTCAAATAGCTAACAAGTGTCCTTTTTTCATTTCAGCCCCAGTTCCAACCAGCTCTCTGCCCGGAACTAGTGTATGGTCACAAAGATCACACGGAAGAACCCCTAATTGAACGAGGAATGCTTTTCTGACAGTAAGTACAGATTCTTTGTTATTGTATTGAAGAAATGCGAAGGTCTAGTCTGTTATTCTCTGTACAATTATCCATGTCTGTCCCACATTGACCCTCCTGGGTGTTGTCTCAACAAGGTATCTCGTCATTAACAAAACTGACCAGATCTTGATGCACAAGGTATCTCCGTCATTAGAAAAAAGCTAACCACATCTTCATCTGTGCATCAAACAAAATTCGGCAATATTTGAAGGCAAGATATATTATTATTAGCAAAAATGATCAGATCTTGATGGACGACATATCTCGTCGAATCTACTAGAAGGTTTAAATCGAAAATTAGAAAAACGGACTAGAAGCAAAACTTTTAGCTCCTCGTCATTCTCGTCACCAGATCTTGATGGAAGATATATCCTTGTCATTAGAAGGAAACTCATCAGATCCTGATCTCGTAATCATCAAATGATTTCGAAGTTGGTCAGATATTGAAGGACAAGATCTTCTCGTCATTTGAAAGTTGGCCAGATCTTGATGGACGAGGTATCTTGTCGAAACCACTTGGAGGTTTAAGTTTCAGTGACAGACTGGAAAGCTAGACTTCATTGACCTGAAGCAAGTGAAGCTTTTATCACTTTCTGCAATGAAGCTTTTCCAACGCCAAAGCATGACCAACCTTTAGCCATGAATTTAGGGAGATTTAGTAACGTAAAATTTTGCGCATTTTAACGACTTGATTTATCTCCAACAAATGTTCATGGAATGAATAAAGTTGAACGAAACAATTAGTTTGGATAGTATATAATTGGGTAACGCTTTGTTATAAAGATCTTTTTAGGACAACGCTTTTGGCGTGCTTTTTGTAGCGAGTTGTGGCAGGCAAATGCAACCCTGCTTTATTAGGATTAAGGCAACCTCTCGAAGTTTCATTTCCAGCCCTTTTTCGTTCTTAAATATTTTGGAATATTCCTTTCATTTCCGTCTCATTGTCTTTTGATTTCATTGTTGATTCAACATCCCACCCTTTTTTTCCGTTATACCGATCTTTGATTTTATTGGTCTTTGTGAAATTTATCGAATTATTTTTTCTTTCTTGTCAATTTGAAGAATTTAAACTTTTATTTTGTATTTTGAACACGGCGCGCTACAGTCACATCGTTTCTTGCTTTTATTAGAATCTGTTATTAAAGTTTGTAAGCCATTATCTATCTATCTATATATATATTGAAAATTACAAATATTATATATATATATATATATATATATATATATATATATATATATATTAATTAATATTATAATTTCCATCACACTGGAGGAACACAACGGGCTATTGGACAATTTTAGAAAATGAGCGAGTTTCTAAAGGTGTGTTTATTTTGTGTACATTTGCGCATACACACTCAGGGTAGATAGTCAATTACGATCGGTACATATGCAACAAAATGGTCTATTGATGACGGTGCAGGATCAATAACGAAGCGAAAGACACCCGCAATTGTGAACCACCGTCAGATGACGAGGTCAACACCTGAGGTAGCATCCCACTCTACAAACTTCCACACCACGTCAAGGGCAGTAGCCCGGTTGGAAAAGTCATGGATTAGCAACTCGAGGGTTGATAGTTCGTCCAATCAAAGACCGTCGTGTACAAAGGGGGCAAATACAAGTTAAATCTGTCGTGGCCTTAAATGTCCCTCACGTTGGAGTGTGGTGAAAGTTTGGAGAGTGGGGCGCCAGCTTTGGTGAGACCTCGTCACCTGACCGTGGTTCAAAATTACGTGGTGTTGTCTTCGGGTTTGATGTTGGACCATCGTCATTAGCCCTTCGTGTTGCTCCAGTGCGAGGATTTTTGAAATATCTGCTCATAAAATATAGATCCGTGGACAACACAACGTAAATTTGAACCGCGGTCAGATGATGTCATACCTGAGCTGGCGCCCCACTCTCCAAAAGTCCACTCCACGCCAACGTGGAGACATTTTTGAGGTCACGACAGAGATAGCGTGCGGCAGCCTCCTTTGTACAATTTCCTTGTACTCCTTGGTTGAATTCGAACTCGAAACCTTCCGGTTGCTGATCCGTTATTCGTCCAAACTGGTTACCACAGTCCTAGACGGGCGTAGTATAAAAAAATAACGACTAGAGTTCCTATGATATCTATTGCACTAGATATTGGTGATCAGAATTTGAGTGAGATGTTATTTAACGGGTTAATTACTTTTGGAATTGAAGTCGTATATTTCAGGGTCCAGACGAAACTCATCACACTGGCGATTTTGTCGGGGGTGGGAAGTTGTTCCTTTCATTTTCCGCCCTTTGTCTCCCCCCGTCTGTGTGACCACCCCTTCGGTTCTCCTCCCCAAGGAAGGGGTTTGTGGCGGGACATCACGTTTTCTTATCATTGGACAAACCTCGGTGTCAGATGACTGGACATTCCAAAGATAGGACGTGACCTTCAATTCCGCCAGCTTAACACCTTCCCGCATCGGCCAAAGCATCGGTGTGGCGTGTTTCGCCTGGACCCTGAAGAATACGCCTGCAATTCCATAAACTAATTCTTCCTTTAAATAACATCCCTCTCAACTTCTGTCGTCAATAGCCCGTTGTGTTGCGCCAGAATGACGTTAATTAAAATACCTACCTACCTCTCAAATTCTGATCACCGACAACTAGGGAAATGGATACGATAGGGTTTCTGATTATATAATCATTTTAAAGTAAATTCCGAATGAAAGACCAACTTTCCCGCATCGGACAAAGAGTCGGTGCGGCGCGTTTTGCCTGGACCCTGAAGTATACGCCTGCAATTCCATAAACTAATTCCCCCATTAAATAACACCCCTCTCAAATTCTGTCTTCAATAGCACGTTGTGTTGCTAAAGTACCAACCTATTTCTCTAATTCTGATCACCGACAATTAGAGAAATGAATACGATAGGGCCTCTGATTATATCGTCATTTTAAAGTAAATTTCGAATGAAAGAGCAACATCCCACCACCGACAAAATCGTCAGTGTGGTGAGTTTCGTTTGGACCATGAAATATACGACTTCAATTCCACAAGAAACTACCCCATTAAATAACATCTCCCTCAAATTCTGATCAGCAATAACTAGTGCAATAGATACCATAGGGCTTTCTAATTATTAATTTTTAATTCTACGCCCGTCTCGGGCAGCGGTAACCAGGTTAGAAGAGTAACGGACTAGTACCCCGAGGGTAGCGAGTTCGAATCCAACCAATAACCGTCGTGTAAAAATGGGACTGAAAGGGCGTGTAGAAGGTGCACGCTAAATCTGTCGTCTACTCAAATGTCCTTACGTTGGCGTGTGGACATTTGAAGCGGTCCTTACGTTAGCGTGTGCGGTTCCGTTCAGATGTGACATCATCATGTGACCGTGGTTGACAAATACGTGGAGTTGTTCTTGTCTCTTTCCCTTCGGGTTTCATCCCGGGTCACCAGCAATAGCCCGTTTACTTGCTCCGGTAAGACGTTGATTAAAATACATATTCAATACCACGTAACCTTTCCCCGAGATGAAACAGAGTTCATGCGTCGATGCATACCGTTGAAAATCAAGGTGGGAATTACGCCTTAGGCTGCAGAAACGATGTTATCGACTGCCCTAAAAATCAGCACCCTCCAACATCTAAACTCGCCATTTCCGGACACACATTCTTGACATACAGTCATCGACATTGATGTACAAATTATTTTTTATTTTAGGCCTTCCCATTCCACCCTTTACAACTTGACTAGATGTTTTCGAAACAGCTATATGTTTCATTTTCATTGAATAAGCGCTCAGAATAGTTTACAGCGGTTTTTTACACAATTTTAAACGTAAACCTGATCCCAGAAACGTTTTCTTAAGATCCCCGATGTGCCGTCTGCTGGATGTTTTATGTATTTATGTTCATCCATGCGTTGTTTAAGTGTTCATTGTTTGTATACAGTTTTTAGCCTCTCTTGTGACTTGATATATAGTATTTAAAATAACTCGTATCGGCACGATCTCGATAAGCGTGATGTATTAACTTAAAGAAGTAAATTTTGCAAGAAAATCGAGCAAATTTTGCTTTTCAGTTGGGAACTTGTAATCTGTCATATCTTTATTAAAAATTTGTGGCAGGTATGCCCCATTTTACAAGATTTCAAAAGCTGTTATTGAATGAAAAATAAAATATACGTTTTGAATTGTTTATACCATTGCCATTATACCATAAGAAAGAGTACATTCTAAGGTTTTCAGTGTTGTTTCCAAATTAAAAAAATAAGAGTAGTAGACTATAGTTATGACAGTTTTAACAAAAAAGTTACGAAATTTTGTCAATATTCCGAAATTTGTGTGACTAACTTTTGATCGCATCGAATTTATTTACTAACCAATTTCAAAAATAATTGCACCGTAAGAAAGAGTACTTTTGTGGTATAATTATTTTTGAAATTGGTTTGTAAATAAATTCGATGCGATTAAAAGTTGGGCATACAAATTTCGTATTGTTAGATCGTAATTTCCGATACAAAACTAAAACTATCATATCTATAGCTTAATACTATTAGTTTTAAAGTTTGAAAATACCACGTGAAATCTTAGAATATACTCTTTTTATGGCATAATTATAGGAAAAATTGGTGAATAAATAAATTCGATAAAATGAAAAGTATAATTTCCCGATAGGGTGTACAAATTGTTCATCGCAAAGATGAAACAGCCTTTGCGAAACTCGCTGTTACGTCATGGCCCGGAAAGTCCAATCAGGACTATACGAAATATTAAGATAGTTTCGCCGTCGTAGAGGATTTAAAAGTGCGAAAGGAGTGTTGGTTTGCGAAGCAAACCAAATGCGATTGTGTAAGAATCACCGGGGGTAGGCGAGCAGGGGGCGGAACCCTCTAATCCTTTAATAATTATGTAGCGTTGGCTTTCAGAAACGCTACAACACTAGAATAATACAGCAGATAAATAAGGAAGGATGAAATAAATCATTAAAAAATCCACCACAATGTGGAAAAATGAACTTTTGACCTTCAAATTATGCTTTGAGTAAACCACGATATAAAATGTGTTTATTTTTCTAGTCTTGTGCCACCGAACACCCCCCAAATCAATCGAACTAGTCATGAGAATGAGATAAAACTGGGGAACTCGGAACAATTTTTGCGGCTCAAAAATGGTTTTGGTGACGCTTGACGAACAGCATATTTGGAGCTGCCAAAAACTTTCTGGAAGTGGGGCAGCCATTTAACTTTTTGACCTGAAATCTTTTGCCTCTCCAAGACTTTCTTTTCTCTTTTTTGGTCCGAACCCGACACGTTTCTATTGGACAGTTTTAGTTTTTAAGTCTTCATCTCAGCTCGTGAGAGAAAATAAGAAGCTCCTGAAGATCACCTTACGGTGCAATGATCGAGTCACGATTTTTGTACATGTGCTCTCAGTTCAGGTATTACTCCCGTGTATACTTAGAACACTATTGACATTTTTGATTCGGTTGTGGTCGATTATACTGTGAGAAGAAATTTGCTGTATTTCAAGACTTTAAGACAAAGAATTTTTCTGAAGGTAATTTTTTAATGTATCATTTTTTAACTGTAGTATATTACATCATTATAATGAGAGGTCGTCAAACTTTCAAAACGGAAGGTGAAATTTTCATTTGCGTCAACTAAATTTCATCTTATGCACATATACATAAAATAGAAAAACTATTGACATGTTTTATTCATTCCTTTTACCATGTGACGAAATTAGCGGTATTATAAATGTGCTGCAGGTCCTGGCTTTTGGACAAATAATTCCTCCAAATAATTTTATTAGTATTTTTTCTTCAAATTTTTAATTCATTATTTTAGCTTTAATATATTGCATCGTTATAATAACAGGTCATCGAACTTTCAACACTGAAGCTGAAATTTTTCATTTGGGTCAAGTAATGTTCTTTTATCAGTTACAAACATTTAATTTTTAAAATTAAAATTTTGACTTGGTTGCTGTTGAAGCATATCAGCAGCTTCGTTTTTAACATGGCTCTAGACATTATAAACAGTATTTAGATTTAGGAGCAATTTACAATCAAGTAATCCTATATTAAATGTTGCTAAACTTTTTACAGGCTTTTTGAAAAATTTGGCATATTGTTACTGAAATTTAGCAGGTATGTGGTTAATACAAGAATTGCGTGGAACAAGTAATCTCTCTGATATTAATACTAAATACAGCACTTTCTCTCAACTAAGTTTTATTCACTAAATATCCAATAAGATAAAAATTTCTAAATCGCACTTTGGGAAAAAGTACTGTGGAAATTTAGTTTTAGGGATTCTCGCGTTCGTTAATACTTCTAAAACTGTTTTACAGCACTAATTTTTATTCACTAAATATCCAGAAATCGCCGAGTGTATTTTTCTCCCAAATCGTATTTCGGAAAAAGTCTTTGTGAAATTTAGTTTTAGGGATTCCCACGTTGCGAGCTTTGAGGATCTAATACCTACAGCGGGATCTTCGCACAGCAGAAGGTGCTTTGAACTAGAGCCAATATTTCTATAAATAGAGCAAAGTGTCGTCTACTCCCTGTCATCGCAATACGTCACGTGATTCGCTGCTCAGATGTAGCATAACATTGACATTTACCCCGAAACTTTTCAGTAAAGGAATTGCCAATCTGGAGTACAGACGTTTCTTAAGGACCGTACGTTTCTTTTTAAGGTAAAAAAAAAACTTATGAAAGCACATTATATAAAACCAAAAAAAAAAAAATCACTATAAATTATCAGAATTTATCAAAAATTGGAAAAATTAGACAAAGAAATGACGTTATCTGAAAACATTACAACAGAAAACTCACCGAGTACCTTTGGCTTAAATAATTTTGCATAAAGTCTCCTAAATATAGTATTACTACTTATATGTCATCTCACCGTGGTTCAAAATTACGTGGTGTTATCCTAACATCTTTCCCTTCGGGTTGGATCCAGGACAGTCTCCAATAGCCCTCACAAGATTTAGATAACTTTCTTTTCATTTGTCCTGAATTTGATAATTCAAGAGGAATTTGCCTTCAAAATGATTTGAGAAGATTGGGTAAAACATGGCCAAACATACAATGTTTTTGTTGGGTCGAATCTGCTTTTCTTTTCATTTGTTAAGTTTCTCACATCTTGTCACTTTAGTTAAGTTTAATATTCCACTGTTTCATTGATAAATCAGTTTACTTCCGTAAGCCCTGTGTTGTACTTTGGTGGTGCCACGGGTATTCCCACATCTAACCTATCGTAAGATGATAATCGTCAAGCGAGCAGATAAATGCTAAATCGAACAACCAGGTCGATTTTTCCCCAGAGCAGTAACGTGAGTACTAGTTGACATGTTCACACTTTTTGAAGCTTCTCTCAATAGCAGGCCTCAGTCTACTTATATTTTACGCCTATGAATATTTCCAGATTCAGTACTTTAATAGAGTCAGAGTCATCTACTCTTCAACACAATATCGCACGTGATATGTTTCTCAGCTGTTGCATGACACAAACTCTTCAGTGAACTTACGGAGGTCTGTTTCTAGAGAGTTTAATATCCTATCAAACTAAGTTACAACAGGATGTCCCTTTTGGTGGCTGTTAGCGTTTTATATAACTCTGCGAATAAAATGTATAAGCACAAGAGTGTTCGGACATAGGTTCACACACAAATAACAGTGTTGTGTATTACTCCTCTTGATAGTAGCTTGCATTTTCTGCGCCGATTTTTTATGGAGACACTCTTATTAGTTTTTAAACTACACGACGGATTACAGCATGTTTGGTCAATGATTTCAATGGATCAATACATCTATAAGTAGGACACAAGTCACCTATTGTCTTTTATCACAATACGGCGTGCAATCCGTTGTTCAGCTGTAGCACAACCACCCCGAAATTTCAGTCGAAGTAGTCACCAAATCTATGAAGTTTGTTTCTCAAGAAACTAATGACCTTTCAAAAGAAGTTACGAATGTCCCTTTTGATGGCTGAGTTACCTCATATATTTTATACAACTCGGCAAATGACACGTATAAACACAGAAGTGTGCCAACAAAGGGTCACACTAATGATGTGTATTATTGCTTCTGATAGAAGCTTATTTTCTGTGCCGATTTGATTTTTCTATGTAGCTGGAGACGCACCTATAATTATTTAACAGACGACGAATTCCAGCGTGTTGGCCACTATTTACAATGGCTACTATAGTCCAGTACTTCCAATGGCTTAAATAGGTCGACTTATCACGGGTCACAATCTGTTTCTCAAATGTAGAACTTAGAGGGATACACGAAAACGTTTCTGCGAAGAAATCGTCAATCTACGTACGGAGTTGTTCCCAAGAAACTAATGGCCTATCAAAAGAAGTTACACGAAATTTCTCATGATGCCTGAGTTACAGCATACATTTGATACAACTCGGCGAATGAAACGTATAAACACTGAAGTGTGTGAACATTGTCGCACTAATGACAGTGTTGTGTGTTATTGCTTTTGATAGAAGCTCACATCTTCTGCGCCGATTTGTTTTTTTTATGTAGTTGAAGACACACCTATAATTCTTTAACAACAGACGACGGATTCCAGCGTGTTTCGTGAAGCGTGAAATAGAGCCTTGCAAGGAAAGGAAGAAAAACGAAGTCAGCTTCGACAAAAAAGAGGGGAAAATTGAGTAAGTCTGAGAAAATAACTGTGCGTGCTTGTTATGTTGACTGTAATCATCGAATCATTTCTTTTGCTTTTCTTTTCTCTAAATAATGGCACTTCCTTTTTGCTGCGTTAAAAGTCTTGAAGGAACTTTTATTGTGAATAACCCATTTTCGCATACTTAACGCATCTGATTCCATTATAGTACCCTGTGCGGAGTCCTTTTACTTGGAGTGGGAAAGAATAACTGTAACTATTTCTTTATTCTGAGAAGCTATGCGAATGTGTGGTGTTCCACGAATGACTAGGGGAAGAATCTAAATTATTTTGTAACACACTCACACGAATTTTATTGCAGTGCATGATTGGGGGTTTTACTTGGTTTTGTAAGTAGCAAGTAGCGAAACCACTTCCACGTTATTACATGAAACGTTATTTTATGATGACCTTAGACGAATATTGACGTGACATTATGTTGAGGGTAAAATGAAACAAAGCAGTTGTTTTGGGTTTTTTCGAGTTTTTTGGTTCGATTTGACTTTGATATTTCGGTTTTATTCTGTGTACCAAGAATAAACTATTTGAACGAAGATCGGGCTGTTAAACCCCTACTTTAGACTAATATGTATAGCCTCAATTCTTTACAGTGAAAAAATAGGATAACACTTATTATTTAAGTAGTTAATTAACGTCGCACTGGAGCAACACAATGGGCTATTGTTGACGTTACGGTATCATTCCCGAAAGGTGATTCCCAAGTGATGCGAGAACAACACCACTTAATTTTGAACCGCTGTCAGATTTCGAGAACAACACCTGTGCTGACATCCCACTCTTTAAACTTCCACACCACGCAAACGTGAGGATATTTGAGGTCACAACAGATTTAACATGCACCAGCTCCCGTGAGTACGACAGTCTTTGTCTGGACCTAGTTTCGAACTCGCAATCCTCTGCTTAATAAAATTGGACTCAACTTTTTTTAATCATTGGACTCAACTTTAATCATTGGACTCAACTTTTTAAAGTAAAACCGAGGCTCTTAATAAAATTTATTTTTTGGACTAAACCTTTTCAAGTAAGACCGAAGCACTTAATAAAATTTTCACCTGTGTAATTTACTTAATTGAACTCAATATTTTAAAGTTAAACCGAGGCACTTAGTAAAATTTATTTCATTGGACTCAACTTTTTAAAGTAAAACCGAGGCACTTGACAAAAGTCACTTACTTAAACTCATCTTTTTAAAGTAAAACCGAGGCACTTAATGAGATTTGCATCCGCTTAAATTACTTCACTGATCTCAACTCTTTAAAGTAAAACCGAGGCATTTAATTTCAAGTAAAGGACGAGGAATCAGGCTGCTTATATCCGTCATCACTAGTAAGAGTTCTGAAAGAGGGTCCTGAGGACTGATAAGCAGCGACATCACAAATGTCAACACTCTATTCACTAGCAAATTTAGAGGTCTGGAAAGTTGACAACCTCTCGTTATTCAACTGTTAACACCATAGGTTTCCTCACAGAGACGCTTTTATAATTCAGTCTCGTAATTATTGTTTTATTTATGCTACATTCGCTGTGATAAAGTGATAAAGTTTAATAGTCTTTGGACTGAGCAATGAATTTAATCAAATCTAAGTGATAGTATCTCTTTCAACTGGACTACAAACAAAAGTTTCATTTTGTCTGCATTTTTCTCAGGGCCGTGATACAAGGGCCAAGCGCTTAACCTTTTTTTTTTCTGTCAGAAATGCCCTTTTCCAAGAATATCTCGAGTCGAAAATGTGATAAAAAAAATCTAAGTTGTTTGCTGATTTATCTAAATTTTTGACCGCATTTTATTGTAATAACTTCTACACATTTTAATATTTGTACCCAACTTTATGTGAAAGCTTTTTAGTAGGAAGCAAACAGTCTGTGTAAGTCTTGTTGTTGTTGTCGTATGTTCTTCTGGGATGCATATGAAAGCAAGTGGTGAACAGAAACATTCAAGACAAGTACAGAAGAAGAATATTTTTATTATAACAAACGATGATCCCAGCAAAGAACAGAAGGTGTGCGCTGCTTTCCTTTCAAGACGGGAATCCATTCCAGGCGAAAGTCCGACTTCTTTTCCCAATTTTACATCCATGCCTTATCCGGGATTCGAACCCGGGCCCACTCGGTGACAACCGAGGATCATAACCACCATACTGGCTGGGCGGCCTGTGTAAGTCTTAAAACAATAGAATGAGAATTGCGAAAGTTCGTTTTGAAAGTCCACTATCCTTTTAGCCTTCCAATCCAAGTGGTTTTGATGAGATATCTTGTCTATAAAGATCTCACCAATTTTGCTAATCACGAGATATCGCGTCCAACAATATCTCACCAATTTTGTTAATCACGAGATATCTGTCCATTAATACCTAGCCAATTTTGCTAATCACGTTATATCTTGTCCATTAATATCTCACCAATTTTTCTAAAAATGAGGTATCTCGTCACCAATTTTGCTAATCACGATATATCTCGTCCATTGATATCTCACCAATTTTATTATCACAATATATCTCGTACATTAATATCTCACCAATTTTTTTAAAAATGAGGTATCTCGTCATCAATATATTACCGATTTTTTTATGATGATGGGTTCTCGTTCTGGTCAGTTTTCTTCAGATGACGAGAGACGACGAGATATCTCGTCCATCAGGATCTGGTTAATTTTGCTAAAGACTAGATGATACCTTGTCGAGACAATCGCCAGGAGGATTAAAGACAGAATTAAAGGCAAATAGTTTTGAATGAAAACAAAAATTTAAGCTTATTCAGTCAGCACTGTTTTACGAAGTGACACGACTTAATGAACTTTCCAAGTCCTGCCCACATATTACAGAGAGCAAACGTTAGTTTCCATTCCATTTTTCGCGAACGCACTTTTCCACCCAAACAAAAGGAGAAAATAATCTTCAGAAATAAATACTTTAGAAGAGACAGCATTCTGTCACCCAAAACACGTTGCAATCTATTTTGGGTTTTGTCAAGGCCGAACTGTGGGAGTTTGTCTTAACCGAAACCAATAGTCAATGATCGATGATAGTGTGTATGTGGAAATGTGATATTTGCTGAGGAATACGGAAGAATACCTTGTCGACAGATATCTGGATATTTTTTATATTTAATAAGAGGCATTTTCTGTCAAACTAAATTTAAGTGGAGGCAGAGCGCACCCTTGATACAGTACAAAGTCCCAAATCCGGACGTTTTGCTAACCGGCTTTTTTTTGTCTTCTTTTTTTTTTCACTTTTTTACATATTTCCGACAAATTTTAAAGAACAGGGAGTGCCAGGAGTAAACCTGGACCTAATTGATGAAACAACTCAAAATAACGGACATGTTTAGAATAAATATTGGGTCATACGAAAAGTTCTACGATTTTTCAAGTCTAAGCGTGCGTTGTTATTATTATTTTGATAGCGCTATAAGTACTGACCTTGATTGAAGCAGATGTGTAAATTCGGTCTTTTCTGCTTTCACTGCATAATTCTAGCTTGTATTGTGTCATAATATTTGTTTCACTGCAGTGCTAAGAAGTGAGAACCAAAAAGTTCATTCCCATTCCGGATTTTGAAACTTTGTACTGTATCAATCTTGAAGACAGTGGCGGCTTTAGGAGAGGGGGGGGGAAGTGTGACTACATTGGCTATAGCCCAGAGTGGCATAATTTTTTGGAATGTTAGGGGTAGAGGGAATATCATTGCTGACTGCTTAGGGCAAGCAGCAGGGAGTGGAAAAGGGGGTGGGGGCGGAAAGTTGCCGTTAGTCCCTAGGCGGCAGAAGTATAAATCCGCCACTGCTTGAGGGGCTGTATTTTTATCGTAAGCTCTTTATTTATGGGGTAATGGGTATTATAGTGACGAATTACCAACCAGAGGGTTGCGAGTTCGAATGCAACCAAATACCTTCGTGTACAAGGGGGTGGGGGTGCATGTTGAATTTGTCATGGTCTCAAATGTAATTACGTTGGTGTAGTGGGGAAATTTGGAGAATGAAGCGCCAGCTCAGGTGTGACCTAGTCATCTTTTGGTGGTTCAAATTTACGTGGTGTTGTCCTCGGTTCTTTCCTTTCAGGTTTCATCCCGGACCATCGCCAATAGCTCGTTGTGTTTCTTACGACGTTAATTAAAATACCTACCTTTATTTAGGGAGTGAATTTAAAACTTGACAATTTCTTTGAAATATAGGCTGATTTCAGAGTGTGTTACCTAGTTTCAATGTGCGTATTACTTAAAGACGAGTTTTAAAGGGACTATACCTAGACGAATAGGGACTATCGTGGCTCAGTGAGTATGTCCACTGCGATAATAACCTTCGAGTTGTAGACGGTTCTGGTTTTATTCCTGTCAGCTGCATTCCTCCTTGCGCCAGTAAAACTTTTATTGTGTGTGTATGCTTAGTACTTGATATTGTATATCTTGAGTCATGCGCAGCATGGGCCTTGCGCCATAACACCCCAAAACAACCAATCTAGACGAGTCGATACTGTATTGAAAGGAAAGGCGCCCACGTTTTAATCAAATATTAAATTTTTGAATTATTTTATCCAACCCCAGTTAATGAGAAATGGAACACCTTTGTAAAGGGATTAAAAGCAATGTATAAATATTAGTTGACTGCAAGTAGAAAATATATTTTGTACACGACTTTTATAGGAGCAATCACTGAATTAAATAAGCATAATTTTTGCTTTTCATACGATCGATCTAGAGGAGTTTAAACCCCCCTAGAATTTCCGCAGGTGCGCGCTTTGTGTCGATAGTGTATCTGCGCCCCTCCCCCCACGTGTTTTCTGTAATCTGTACCGCTCGTTTTCCGTATTCGATTTCAGTTTGCTGATAAAAATTCCAAAGGAAAAATTCCGATTTGAAACGGGATAGTTGATTAATCAACAGCAATTGGATTAAACGCTATACGTTTGCCTATGAAAAACGCTAAACGTTGCCAAAAACGGCGATAAACATTTAAGACCATCCCGATTTTCATCATGCGAGAGCATTTGCATTTGGGTAGTAAAGATCGTCTGTTGTTTTGTTAACACTGAATTATATATCATTGTTTTCACAATAGAGTTTTACTCATTGTATAAGCTTGATTTGTTCAATTTAAGAAATTCTGTTTTACGAACTTTTTCTTGCTTCTCCATGGGGTCGTAAGAACCAGAGTCGACACTGTTATAACGATTTTAAAAGGTTAACATCATTTCCCTTTATCGATAAGAGAGGGGTTTTCAACGTGTGAGCAAAAACACTACGAAGATATCACTACTGCTGTCCGAATGGCTCGATCGTGATAAGGGTTACCTTAAAATATAGTCTATCGCCTTTGGCAGCATTTGGAATTTAATCTATATAATTGTGGTACTGACCAAGCATCTATTATACATCAATTCGGACCACCAATCACTATTATAATATGAATTTATTTTCTTTGGAATTTTAGTTACAGAAGTTCTGAAATCGTATTCGAAAAACAAGGACAATGGCATCACGTTAAAGCTGCGTTTACACCGAAGTTGCAGACACGTGTTGACGATAAGAGTCGATGACATTTTAAGAAACGGCATTAATTTTGTGGTCAACATCTCGTGTCGTCGACAGATTTGGCGAGTCTGCGACACAAATGTTGTCTTCCATCAGGAATCGGTAAAATCAAAGGACTGGGACATTTGTTGGCGACATATGTCAGCGATAAAAAATGGGGTGCATTATCGGTATTGCGGATATTCATCACGCTATCCTCTGCCCTTCGGCGCCCCGTTGTTGCTCACGCCGTCATTTGTTCGCTCATTTGTGTTATCGTACAAAAGGTGCAAGAACACACTAGTATTTTGTCTCAGCAACCAAACGTCGTCGACATAAAATTGCAGACAAGTGTCTGCAACACTCTGTGTAAACCCGGCTTATGAACACGCATCGCTACAGAAATAATATCGCCCCATCTACAATATATTAGGTAATTGGTAATTTTTAGTTAACGTCGTACTAGAGCAACACAACGGGCTATTGACGACGGTCCGGGATCAGTCCCTTAAGGGAAAGATCCGAGGACAACACTTCGTAATTTTGAACCACGGTCAGATGACGAAGCAACACCTGAGCTGGCACCCCACTCTCCAAACTTCCACGCCAACCCAACGTGAGGACTTTCGGCCACGACAGATTTAAGGTGCACCAGCCGCCTCTACACCATACGCTTACAAACATCCATGCCCGAACCCGGATTCGAACCAGGAACCTTCCGATCTAGAGGCTAACACCTTAACCACTATACCGCTTGGTCGGCTACAATATATTAGGACAGAAAATGCCTCTCATGTGTAACGTTGCGACAACAGTTCTATGCTACTAACCCTTTTATTACAACTCCCTGCTCTCAACACACTGTCTTTTAAATCAGTGACTGGAAATTGTTGTTTGTCATTTATAACTACCATCTCTGATTCTTTGTTTATGGCAATTTCACAGGAGAACATGTGATGTTATGATTTGGATTTGTTCGTGCAAGGTGCAAAAATAAGCCGTTAGGCAAATGCTTTTACTTTCAGTGATATTGTTTATGTTTAGTTAATAGCTGTTTATTTAGACGAGTCTCGTTACCCGTTCCTTGCGCTTAGTTTCAAAAAGCGATAAGTCGGGTTTTATAGAATCCTTTACAGGTGCTTTCACACAAACGTGGCCTCAAATCCAACTTCGGAAGAAAGTCAGTAGCTTGTGCTACTTTCCCCCATCCAACCAGCGTATTCTATGTAAACACTTCCTTTCACGATTTCTGTTAAAACTTCCTGCTTTTCATCTGGCAACGATAAAGCTTCTGTGTGTGTTTCGCCATCTATCTTCCTAATTAAGCTAATTTTGTGTTTTAGAATAATTTTGGTTTTTTGATAAGTATGGAAGGGGGGAAAGGTATTAACTTCCACACTGAATCGTAAAAGCATACTACTTTAACCCTCCAGATGGTTTCAAGATCTCAAGATCTGAAAAATTTTGCTTGTGACGATGTATGCCGTTATTAAGATACTGTCAATTTTTTTTGTATTGACGAGGTCAAAATCTGGAGAGTTTCCTTCTAATGACGAGATATCTCGTTCATCCGAATCTGGTTAGTTCTCTTATAATAACGAGATATCTGATCGAGACAACCACCAGGAGGATTAAAAACTGACATGTACAATTGTCTTTTTGGTTGATAGACATATTTTAATCTCATTGACGCTAACCAATTTTTACCGTTGTAAAAAAATATATAATTTTTTATACCTGTAAATGATTTTTTTGATATTTTATGAAAAATATTCAAGTTAGAAACATATAGTATTTATCGCATGAGCGTATCAAACACGTTGCGCAAAATATACTTTAAATTATAGATTTAAGATGAAAGTTTGAAAATAACAAAAATATTTTTAAAACTTCGATGAATCTCGGGTAATTTTACTAATAGATTCAAACTTAATTTCTTCAAAAATGAAAACATTAATATTACAAATTAAAATGTTGACCACTGTCTTTTGGAAATGATTAATACGTAGATGTTCTAAACTTTAACTCTTGTTTTACATCTTGGCAGAACGGCATCAGTCCAAACGTTGATGTAATTAATAAAACTATAGAATGCGCCTTTTGTTCCCTATTGATTAAAAAAGAAAGGATAATAGCAGCTGGAATCGTACAAACAAACTTTAAACACTTTCGCACGGTAAGTTTTAATTTTCCTCAACTATGCTCTATCAACGTTTTACCGTTTATAGAAATATCTGAATGATACTCCTCAGCTATGTTTTACTGTAGATAGAAACGTGTGAATGATACTTTAAATCTATGGTGTGCCTCTGGCGAGATGATTCAAAAAAGAAGATATTAATGTGCCAAATTAAAATATAGTGACCATTGTCTTTTACAACCACATCGGATAAATAAGTACCTGTTCTAAAGTTCAGCTCTTGTTTTACATTTTGCCAGAACGACATTAGTTTAAACGATGGTGCCATTTATAAAACTTTAGAATGTGCATCTTCTCAACTCTACCGATCCAAAAATACAGAGAAATAATGTAAAATAGTAGCTGGAATGATGTAAACATTTTTTCAACACTTCCGTACAGAAGGTTTTAGTGTTGATCGAAATATGTGAATGTTACATTGAATCTATGATGCACTTTGGCTTCATGATTCAAAAATGAAAATATTAATAAAACGAATTAAAATCCTGGCCACAATCTTTTGCAACCACATTAGATGACTAAGTACCTGTTCTAAAGTTTAACTCTTGTTTTATATTTTTCCAGAACTACATATGTCCAAACGATGGTGCAATTTTTAAAATTATAAAGAGAATGCACCTTTTGTCACCTATTGAAACAAACAAAATGGAGAATAGCAGCTGAAATCATGCAGACCTTGAACATTTTCGCAAAGATTTTAGTTTTTTTCAGCTCTGTTCAATGTTTAATCGTAGATCGAAATACGTGAAAGATACTTTAAATTTAAGGTGAACTCGGGTGACATGATTAAAAAATGAAAATAGCTAATTAAAACATTGGTACTGTGAAGAATTCCAGCTGGAATTGTGCAAACAAATTTTAAACACTTCCGCACCGATTTTAATTTCTTCAGCTCTCCGATGTTTTATTGTAGATCGAAATATGTGAATAATACTTTATATTGATTGTAAACTCTGGCGACATGATTAAAAAAAGGAAAATATTGGTATTACAAATTAAAATGTTGACCACTGTCTTTGCAACCGCATCATATGATTAAAGTACCTGTTCTAAAGTTTAGCTCTTGTTTTACATTTTGTCTGAATGGCATTAGTCCAAACGTTAGTGCAATTTATAAAACTATAGAATGCGCCTTGTCACCTCTACGGATCCAAAAAATCAGAAAGAATGGAAAATAGTAGCTGGAATCGTGCAAACATTTTTAAATACTTCCGTACAGAAGGTTTTGGTTTTCCCCAGTTGTTCAATGTTATAATTTGGATAGAAATATGATGAATGATTCTTTAGAGCTATGATGCACCGGCAACACATGATTAAAAGGGCATATTGTATGCATTAACATTTTTTTTAAAGTTGAAATTTTTATTTGAACCTGGCAATGAATTCGAAAGAAAATTGTTAAAAAGCAATTATGTTTGCTATTTATTTTAGTTATAAATTCCATTATGTATTTTTATTTCGATCAAATCAAGAAGAAAATTTAAATAATTTAGTTTATTTGAGTTCCTTTTGATACACAATCACGAGAAAGAAAAGTTTATCATTTAGTTACTGCATTATTTTCATTATTTTCTTTTGATTCATTTATTGACAATAGAATTTAACAGGAAATATCTAGGTAAATAATTTTTTTACGAGTTTCAATTTAAGTTTAATTGTACTTTCCGAGTTTAAAGAAATTAAAAATTTTCTGAATCTTGATTCCATTTTTCTACTTTTCTGTTGAGGTGCTGTAAATGTATGGAATGTCTATCTTCTCCTGAGAAATATTTTCTTTGTCGGTTAATCTATGTACTATGAAAACAATTCGTGAGAGATTAATTATTATTTTATTTCTCAAGCGTCTGATTTTTTTTACCAGCTCTGAGTTGTTTATCAAATGGACCTTGAATACTTAAGCTGCTTTCGTATTTTATTTTTTTCTCAGTTCTATCTCAACTAGAAGTAAATCATTTACTGCCAAAGGAAATATTTTTGGCACTCTCTCCTCGAAGTTATTTTCTCAGTTCAATCTGAGCTGAGAGTAAATCGTCTGCCAAACGAAACTCAGATTGTTTTGGCATTCTTCGAATTTTATTTTCCCAGTCAATCAGAGCAATTGGAAGTAAGTTGTCTGCCAAAGGAAATCTTTGGCGCTCTTCAAATTATTTAGTTCAATCTAAGTTGGAAGTAAATCGTTACAGATTTTTGGTATTTTCTGAATTCTATTTTCCTAGTTCAAAACAAACTAGTCCGTCAAACTAAACGGGTTTTATCGAATTTTATTTTTCTTAGTTCAATTGCAGCAGCTGGAAGTGAGTTGTCTGCCAAACAAAACGTTTAATCTGATTTTAAAGTAAATAATCAAATACGTGTATTTTTTTTGGCGTTCTTCAAAGTTTATTCCTCAGTTCAATCTGAACAGGAATTAAATCATTAAATTAAACATTTTTCTGCTTATTTTTGAATTTTATTTTTCTTAGTTCAATCTGAGCAGCTGGAAGTAATTGGCGGTCTTCGAATTTATTTTTTCTCAGTTCACTGAGTCTAGAAATAGTCTAACACATATATGTTTTGATGTTATTCGAAGTTCATTACTTCTACTCAATCTGTGCTGGAAGTAAACATTATCTGGCAAACGAAATTTTATTTTCCTCAGTTCAATCTGAACTGGAAATGAACCATCTGGCAAACGAAATTTTATTTTTGTCAGTTCAATCTGAGCTGGAAGTAAATCATCTGCCAAGCGACATTTTATTTTTCTCAGTTCAATCTGAGTTGGAAGTAAATCGTCTAAGACGTACATTTTTTTGCACTCTCTGAATTTTATTTTTCTCACTTCAGTCCGAGCTGGAAGTAATCGTCAGTCAGAAAATAAAAGGAAAAAAAAAAACCCGAATATTTTCTTAAGCGTTCGCTTGTTATCTCTCGCAGCACAACCCGAGCAAATGCAAATCGCTCTCGAAGGAACAATCGCTTGATTTTGATGCACGCAACGCCTAGCGGTCTACGGATGGAAGTTCAGTGTAGCGGGTATTCAATCGGGGAGAGAAAGGATTACTAGTGAAACAAACAAGAAAGGAAAACACGGGAAAGTAAGTGGAACAGTCGATCAGAAGGGCAAGTGGTCTCTCTCACTCTCGTACCCTACTGACGAATTCCGAAGCTGCAGGTTGCGGATACAGTGACAGCCACGTGCACGGCTGACGGTACTTATTACTGTTTTCTTGGAAAAGGAGCGGGCAGCGCATTCCGTTTACCCTTCGGAATTCAGTGGGGGGTTTTCTGCCGGGAAGAGTTCCCCCTAACACCATGATGTGGACAAGAAGCGCCGTAATTCGACCACTACTTTAGTGGAGAACACACAGGACAGGCGCCGGACAACAGTCAGACCGCATTAACCCTCGAAGCCGAAGTTAGAGCAACGTCTCGCACAACATTTGGTGAAGGCGACAAGGTTGGAGAAGAGTAATTCCTTAAAACACGTAAGTCCATTAAATGCTATCCTACTTAAGGAATGCTTTAGTTTTGTGATTGGAAATGTTTTTAACTAGTAGACCTTGGAAAACTTTAGCATCGTTTTCCGATCTTTAAGGGTCTATGCTTCGAAAATTTATTTAGTTGTTAAAATATTGAATTTATTTGTCATTTAAGTGATTGATGATAGGTTTTGAAAACAGAAGATTTAAGTTGATATTATCCTATTCGTACAAATGATTTAACCTCATAGGACGCTATCGTGATTATTGCGTCGTTTTCGAAATCCTCCACGTGGTTTCGACGAGATATCTCGTCCATCATGATCTGAGCGCTTACTAAAGACCAGATATCTCGTCATTTAAATATCGCCAGTTTTTTTACGATGACGAGATCAAGATCTGGTCAGTATTTTGTAATGGTGGGATACCTCGTCCAACAAATTCCGGTCAGCTTAGTATACCGATACGATACCTTGTCAAGAGAACCACCAGGAGGGTTGAAATATAATCCAGTTCAATACTATGCTGCTAAGAATGTTTTAGTGATAAGAAAAGAGCTATTGGTTTGCCGCTCTACCGCTATTCGTTGCTATAGTAGGTCCAATTAGACCAGTTTAGGGATGGGATATTTGCGTTTAGTTAGCTAGCAGAAAAAACGTGGATGCATTGGTAACTTCGTACGACATAGCGGACTGAACCTTAATATCAGTTTGTGCATTATAAGGATTGTGCTTAGAATTTTCATTTACTCATTGAATTAGTTGAATGCTAATTTTAAACCGAAGAATAAAAGTTGATCTTCTTCCATTTCACAATGCGTTACCTTACTTTAGAAGTATGTCTATTGTCCATTCTTAAGATACATAATATTCCAATACTATTCTACTTTCGATTTCATGACAGAAATGTGTTTAACTGAGCGATTTTCAATCAGTGCGCCTTTTCTGAAAGTGAAACGGTTTCAATGTTCTAAGACTTATTTCATTTCAACTTGAACTTTTGAAAGTATGTTCACAGATATTTTTAAGTAATACCCGTAAATAAATTTTGTAGTGTTATGTTTTATTATAAATATTGTTTCTCAAAAGGACATTTAAAAGCCCCTTTGGATCAAAAGGAGGTACAATATTGCCATAATTATTTTTTGTCGATCAATCAAAATTATTCCAAATTTTTATCTGATATGCTAAGAATTTTATATAATATATTTTTTGGTGTCTTAATAGAATTTAAGTAATAAATATTTGTGTGCCATGAGATGAAAAAGGTAGAAAATCGCAGCACTACTCCAACTAGATCTCTACAAACTTCGCCCAAACGGCGATGTGTTCACAAATAATTTCAAGTTATCGAATAAATAATCGTAAACATGTTTTTAATACGAAATATAAAAAAATTGATTCAAAAGATGCTTTAAAGTCATTTTGGAATTTGTAAATCAATCAAAAGTATACCATTTTTTCATCTGATCGATAAAAAATATAATATATATTTTTTATTTTTGGCGCAGAATTTTGGTAATTAGTCTATGTGTGCCATGAAAAATGTTGACAATCACCTAGATCTACGCCAATTAAATTAAACTTAAAAAAAAAAAAAAAAAAAAAACGTTGCCCACATCTCTTGACCCACCTATAAAATTCTTTTTTTATTTTATATACTAGAGTTATTATAGATAGTAGTTATCTTAAAAAAATATAATAAAAAAATATTAAAGAAAATTTGTGATTTATCTCTACTATTCTTACCGTTTCTTCCAATGTTCATTGTATGTATATTGCTTCACTGGTTATAGATGACATAGTAAAATCGGCGTTAATACTCTGTACTCTTGTATCAAGATGTTAAGCAATACATGGGTAGATTTCTATAGCGTAGCCGGTGTAGATGTGAAAAAACTGTTATTTATGATAACAGTGTTAATTATAGCTGCTATAACTATAGGCTAATAATGTTACGTTTATTATTAACTGCTAAAAAAATTTATGTTAATTATTAGCTTCGACAATTTAAATAGCAGCGTAATTTTTGTTTATTTTATTTTAATTTATTAATTTATGTAAAAAATTTAGTCTTTAAAAGTTTTCAATCTTGGTGAAAGCGTTTATCCATAGTTGCTAATATTTTCTGTAGCAGTTGCTAACTGTTAATTGTGATACACTTATATTTTAACTGATATCGGAATAACAGCATATGTTTAGTTGCCAGGATTTTATTTCGGTGTTGTGGAGCAAATTAAAAAATGAAGCAATTTTTGCATTGTTAAGAGGCTATTACATTGAAAAAAAACCCATCCTTTGTATTATTTTAGGTACCCAGATTGAAGAACTTTGCAATGATTACTCTAAGCGCGCACACGCAAAAGTGACACATGTATTTTCGTCTAAGTTGGCGAATGTCTGTTAAGGTGTTTTTTGTCCCGCTATGCTCACTATTAGCTCAACGCTATCCAATGTGATTTATTTGAAAAATAAATCACGTTGAATAAAATTAAGCAAATGTTCACACGCCACACAGCCTTATTTCCGAAAATTCACTTTTTACTTGTGTGTGTGCCACAGTTATACACAGGATAGTCATTGCTTTCGTAATGATTATTAAGCCTTCTCACTCTCTAATAGTTTTTGAACGTTAATTAATTAAACATTATTTATTTGAAAAATAAAATAACTTTATTTTAAGAATTTGTTTCATGCATTTACAGTATTGTCCCGCTATGCTCACTATTAGCTCAACGCTATCCAATGTGATTTATTTGAAAAATAAATCACGTTGAATAAAATTAAGCAAATGTTCACACACCACACACCCTTATTTCCGAAAATTCACTTTTTACTTGTGTGTGTGCCACAGTTACACACAGGATAGTCATTGCTTTTGTAATGATTATTAAGCCTTCTCACTCTCTAATAGTTTTTGAACATTAATTAATTAAACATTATTTATTTGAAAAATAAAATAACTTTATTTTAAGAATTTGTTTCATGCATTTACAGTATTCCAATTATAGAGATAGTTCAAGAATAAGAAACTTAATGGTTATTATGTGAAATGAGAGTAATTCTTGAAACTTTCAGTCTATTATGTGAACTAAGAGTAATTGACGAAACACTTTTTTGTCTGTATGTGGAACTGAGAGTAATTCTTGGAACACTGTCAAATATATCTTATGTGAACTAAGAGTAATTAATGAAGCATTTCATTAGACTTATACAGGGTTCTTACAGGTCAGGGAAAACCTGTTTAAACCTAGAATTGTCAGGGAATTTAATTTTGTCCAAAAAAGGCAGTGAAAATTAAGCATTTTCGTCTAAAACTTGGAGAATTGCCTCAATGACTGATCATGGCTTTACAGACGCTTTGGAGAAAAGTAACTTATAAGATTCGTATATAGTTTCAAATGACTTTATTATATGAATATAATTTTTAACCGATTTTAAAAGAAACGACTAATATTTAACAGGTAAATAATTTAAGTTTCACCCACAGGCTTAAATTGAAGATTTTAAAGCTTTACGATACATTAAATAACAAATTAATAAAAGTCAAATGTGTTGGATTGTTTGAATAAGTTATTTTAATGCAAAATTACCTGGGGTTTGAGTTTTAATTTTTACAGTGAATAATTCTTAAATTGGTTTTTAATTATCGGCTATTGAACGCTAAACTATTTATTGGTTTTAAGTATAATCTGGAATTTTGTAAAAAATTGTCTGGAAAACCTGGGAAAGCCGAGGAATTTTATTTTTGAATTAGAGTGGGAACCGTGTGATAAATAAAGAAGGTATCGTCATATTTAAAAGTAGTTTTACAGGAGTTTCTCCTGTTTCGTTATCTTCAGACAAAAAGCACGCATTAAAATGATGATAAAAAATTAATTTCTAAACACGAACTCGTCCTTCCTAATGCATAGTTGATTGTCTGTGCTTTGTAAATTGTAAAATCAATACTTAGATGGAAAAGTTTAATCTTTTATGATAAAACTCTTTTCGGTTCGTTAGCTTTTACCTTTTGTATGTATTGTGTTCCTGAAAAGAAACAAACGCAGCGCATTGTTTCAATAATGGAATCTGCTGTATCGACTCTCAAGGGAAGGATTGTAAATTTGGGAAAATAATCACCTTGTAACAAGTTGTGTATTTTGATAAGGTTTATCTGAACTGTTTTGGTCTTGGGACTGGGGATACATATTTTCCTTTGTTAGAGTTCTCTGAACTAATTTACATGGAAAACGACGAAACAGATTGGTTAAAATTAATCTCTTAACGAAGCCGTTTATTATTAGCTGTATAAAAGATTACAATGAACGAATAATTCTATTGCCCCTGAACATTCACTTCTGTGAAGGAAGTTTATCCCCTTTTGATAGTTAAAGTTTAATTTCATTACCGTTACAGGTGTTAATCCCTAGTCATAACTAATACGTAAGAATTCTTAATAGTTAGAACCAGTGACACTGGTAATAAAGGGTTCAAGTATTGGTAATGCTATGGCAATTAATTAACGTCACACCAGAGCAATACAACGACGGTCAGGGATCAATTCCCAAGGGAAAGATATGAGGACAACACGTAATTTTCGAACTCGCTACCCCCGGTTACTAATCCGTTGGGCTACCACGGCTTCCTGATTTACATGGAAAAACTACGAAACACTGGTTAAAATTAATCTGTACGAAGCAGTTTATTGTTAGCGGTACAAAAAATTACAATGAACGAATAGTTCTGTTGTCTCTGAACATCCTCTTCTATGAAGGAAATCTATTCCTTTTTATAACTATAGCTCGTTGTGTTATTCCAATTAGGGATGCGACATCGACAGCAAAACATCGATGTTTTGAAACATCGATGTTCAAAATTAAAACATCGATGTTGATGAAACATCGTTCCAAAAACATCGATGTTTTTAAACATCGATGTTTTTAAAATTCATTGTATTTAAACTTTTTTTCCCCATTTCCCAAAACTGGTTTAGCAACTAAGGATGCAACATCGACAGCAAAACATCGATGTTGATAATGCATCGCCCCCCAATCTATCGATGTTTTTAAAATTCCGTGAATTCAAACTTTTTCCCCATTTCTTAAAACTGGTTTAGCACCTAGTGATGCTACATCGACAGCAAAACATCGATGTTCAAATTTGAAACATCGATGTTGATAATGCATCGCCCCCAAACTTTCGATGTTTTTAAAATTCAGTGCATTTAAACGTTTTACCCCATTTCTTATAACTGGTTTAGCAACTCGTGATGTGACATCAGCTCCAATACATCGATGTTTTTTACAAAACATTAACGTTTTGAAAACATCGAAATCGAGGGATACGACATCGACATCGATGTCGTATCCTTACTTTCAGACCCTTCACCTTTGGTCACTTTGGTCTAAAAGTATGTTCAATTTGCTGATTATGAAAATTATGCTACTTGGTTATTTTTAAAATTTTTATAACGGTACTTTTTTTATTTAAAAATAAAACATCGACAAGTATAAACATCGATGTTACAAAAACATCGATCCCAATACATCGATGTTTTTTAAAAAACATCGATGTTTTGAAAACATCGACATCGATGTCGCACCCTTAATTCCAATACGACGATAATTAATTACCATTTTCCTTATCGTTACAATTGTTAACCTCTTCATAACTAACTCCTCCAATTTGGAACCAATGACCCTGGTAATAAAGGATTTGAGATTGGTCAACAATTAAATCTAGTGATAAATGAAAAACCACACATTAGTTTCAGTATTCAAACAAAAAATTCAACTATACATTCCAATGAGAAATTTAAGCTTTGTATTATTTCAGGCAAACTCGATACCACAGGAGGTTTCAGAGCGAAATATACTTGGGAGAAAAGTAATCTAAAATTAATTAATCAAAGTTAACGAAGCGCGTGTTTGAATACTGATTTGGAATGAGTCTTAGGGATTAGTCTCTGTTTTGCAATTCAAATACAACGGGGTTCTGCATTTCTGTGATATAGACTAACCCAAGAAAACAAGTGTTGATTTAAGATGCAGTAGGCTGGCTGGGATTTGTAAATAATACGATGTCAGTCTAATGAAATTCCTGAACTGTAGCAAAAACAATAGAAACCGCCTTTATGAGGATATGCAATTTCCCGAATTGCTTTACTAAGTTCGGTTTTTAATTTCATCCATACCACTAATTCTCTGGAGAAATGAAACATTATGAAAATAAGCAATTGTGTATTGATAAATGTGAAAGGGATCTTTCCATCTGAATTAGATTTCTCTTAAACTCTTCGAAATGATTTTTGCAGTGCTTTAGTAAAGTGCAATTTGCAATATAAGGCTCAATTACCCCTTAGTAGCATAAGCAGAAATTTCCGATGGAGAGGTTGATATTTTAGATGGGCATAACTAATTTCACGAATGCAGTATTGCTAATTTGCGATAGAAGTTATTATTAGCTAATAGTTTTGTTATCAGTTAACTAAATTTAATTATTATTATTAACTGCTAGAAATTGACATAAATTGTTAATTAAATAACTATTAACTGCTTTAATTAGCCATTAGATATATTTTTAATATAAGGTGCAATTACCCTTTGTAACATAACCAGAAATTTCCTATAGATGTTGCTACTGTAGAGGGTTTAAACTATTACTTAACAATTGCAGTATTAATTGCTAATTTGAGATAACAGTTATTGTTAACTATTAATATTAACAGTTTTGTTATCAGATAACAGTTATTGTTAACTATTAATGTTAACAGGTTTGTTATCAGCTAACAGCTAAATTTAATATTTCTCTTAACTGCTAGGAATTGTGATTAATAGTTTATTAAATATAGACATTAAATAATTTTAAAATATTAAGTTATTTTCAACTTTTAATTTCTGTAAAATACTCTACCAATTTCTACTTTTTAGAAGCGAAATTTAATTTTATTCGCTTCACTGCTATACCCGAATAGCATTTTTTGGGAACTGCTACTGCTTTTCATAACTGTTGCTGTCTGCAATTTGAAATAACACTTATATTTTAACTTCTATCAGAATAACAGCCTATAGTTTCTACCAAGCATTCTTTCCTCGGTACTCTTCCCCCTAAAATGAGACAATTCTTGGAAGTTTGCGAGACAATAAAATTATTATCAATAAATAATTTCGCCAGTAAATAATAAATACTCATTTGTAATTTAATAGATGAACATGGAAACAAAACTGGGAATGTTCTGTTTTCCAATAGGTATAAATTGTTTGATAGTTTTGGAGACTGACCCCATTTGCAATAGCCACGGTTTTTGAAAACACTGCTTTTGGTCTATTATTCTTGGTTTTCGAATGCAGGCGAAAATAAAATGCAACGCTATTTTATTTTCCTGCATTCAAAAAATAAAAAGTCACCTGTCCAAGATCATGTGTCATAAAAAAGCGAGGGCATAAGGTATTCAGGTTTGCAAAAACTGATGTTTTTAAAACTGGGACCAAATTCAAGTACATGGGAACGCTTCAACTCATGTGAAATCTCGAGATCTCTCCATAGCGGTCTATGTTAAAAGTTGCATTTAGAAATGAAAAATAACATTGAAAAAGGCCCAAATCCTCCAAGCGTCGCAAGTTTTGCGGGTAGTGTAGTGTTGCTTTCCCCCACTACATACTTCATACCTGAATAACCACATCTATTGGTTGAAAGAATTCGTAGATTTTTTGAAACTTTAATGAGATTCTATTGCTCGTTTCCTTAGTTTTGAATTCTCTGGAAAGGTTCTATTGTCGTCTTTCCTTAGGCTAGAATCATTTGGAAAGATTTATTGCTTCTTTCCTTAGAATGGAATATTTTGGAAATAGCCTGTGTTGCTCCTCTCTCCTAAGAATAGAATCCTTTCGAAAGATTTATCGTTATTTCCCTTAGGTTAGAATCCTTTGGAAGTATCATATTGTTACTCTTCTCAGGTTTGAATATTTTGGAAATATCCTATTGCTCCTTTTTTTTAGAATAATTCGCTGGAAAGATTTATTGCTCCTTTACTGTAAATAGACTTTTATCCCTTTTACACTTTTTACTTGACGTTGTCTTGTGTTTGGGTCATCTTGACCAAATATGGCCCCACAGCGCCAACAATCTAAACAACCTTATAATAGATTCCTTTGGAAAGTTTCTATTGGTTAATAGTAAAAAATGGTTAGAAGTCGTGCATGAAAGGTAGATTGCAAGGTGGAATTGTGCTAGTGAATCAATCAGAGTTTAAAGACAATAATTATTTTGCCTGTAGAGTGATCCCCTCAAAGGGTTAAAATACCCTTATGATTTTTGCTAAGAGTGTGAACCTCTCAGATGTTAAAAGATCCTAATTATTTTGCTTTCAGAGTGTGAAGATGTTAAAAGACCCAAATTTGTTTGCTTGCTTTAGAGTGTAAACCCCTCTGGTTAAAATTCCCTACTTTTTTTGCTAGTAAAGTTTGAATCCCTCAAAGGGTTACAAGATCCTAATTTCTTTGCTTGAAGAGTGGGAGCCCTGCTTAAGCTATCTGCTAGCTAATGAAAGAAAACAAATTTAGACTTCAAACATTAAGACTTTGTAAGTTCTACAATGCAATATAAAAATCCAGTTTTCAGACAACACCGCGTTACGTAATACCACACCACACCTATTTCGATGGCAGCATTGTCTAAGCGGTAGTGATAGATTACAGACAATGAAGTAAATGCCTAGGACTCCGCATTTAATGAGACCTAGTACGGGTGCCCGCATGATAGGGCAATGTACTGAGCTGTGCAATCGAAGTACAAATCTCGCAGATGTTATCTATTGGTAAGTTCCGTATTACGCGTTTTTAAATGGAGGGGAAATCACCAGATCCGGCCCGGAAAGTAAAAAAGAAAATGGCGCAACCTGCACTTTTGTTTGTGTTCTCATTTGATGTTTATTTGTTGCGAATCACCGGAAATGCGAACTGCTCCTTGCAGCAATTATACCGCTGGAAGTGTGTTCGGGAGGTTAATTATACAAAAAGCTTTAGGCAGTTTTGGCCGTGAGATATTTTCTCTCTGTGAGGTGGGAAGCAGATTGGGGCGTGGCATTGGTAGAATGTGGGGACGCATTCTCCGCAGAGCTGGTAGTGCCGTATTTCTGTATAGGCTGCGGCCTAGGACGAATTTTGACTCAGCTATGACCTAGTACTTTTGGCACTTTTGTGGGCATTTTGGCGAGAAAGAGTCTTTTTGAGAAAAGGAGGAGAAAAAACTTGAATCCTTTAAAAAAAACTCCGAAAAATTCAGAAGCTTCAAAAAAACCCATCGCTTAGGTTTACATATATGATGCAAATGGTAAACATATATCGTACAAATGGTCTACATACACGTAGTTCTTATCGTTTTCAGACTCAGAAATGCATTTAGTTGCAGTGTGAGCAAATAAATAAATGACTCATTGTCGAATCATAATGGCTGTGAGCAGTGCCGTAACTAGCCATTCCTGTGCCCTGTGCAAGAATTTGTATTTAGGCCCCTTAATTAATTAGGTATTATTTCAGCAAATTCATTAATTGCATCATCGTAATTAATATTTTGAATGATATTGTATGCTATTGAAATAATAACGATTGGATACTCGTTCTTGTCGGATAGTTGATCTTAAATAATTTTTATTATTTTCAACTTGCTAAAACTTCTCTCGCACGAAGCAATAGAAACAAGAAGAGTTAGAAATATTCGAAGAGTGACATTGATATTTGGGTAAGACTCAATTAAACCAAAGTCATGAAGAATCTGTAGAATATTAAGCGGAGAAGCAGTTTCTATATTTTGTGTGTGTATAAGAGTCGTTGCTTGAAACGTAAAACTTTCCATTTCGCATTTGAATTCGTACTTTTTAAATCTTTGCTACATTTAAAAGCGTGATCTGCAGCCAATTTTTTTTTATTCGGCAACCCTCATGTATTGTAAGACAAGCCACAGAGAAAGCAAAAATCATCGCAGATAGTTTTCGTTTTTTGATTACGCCAATCTATTTGAGACAACACTGTAAATTTGTATTTTAAATAATTCTTCGGGTGGCAAGTTACTTCCATCATCTGGTGTTTCATCTTTTCCCATTATCTTAACTCTTCTCTTTAAGTTATCTCTCTCTCTCTTTTTGGGCCCCCTTCCAAATGGACCCTGTGCGGGTGCACCTGTTGCACCTGCCTAGTTACGGCACTGGTTGTGAGATCAAAGATATGTGCTCGATCCTCATCGTTTTTGGATTCCGAATAGCACATACTTGCTGTTTTCTCTGTTATGCAAATGGATTTATATGTATGACTGTCTAAATAAATAAATGACTCAATGTCGAATCATAGTGATAAGAGAACAGACCTAAATGCACAGTCGTAATCGTTTTCGGATTCTAAATTACGCATTGTAGTTATTTTCACTGTTATGCAAATGTTGCGCGGTCTTCGTCGTTTTTGAATAACGAATAGCACATTGTTCATTTCACTGTTAAGTAAATGGATCTATCTGTTTGACCAGTGTGAATAAAAAACAAATAACTCACTGTGGAATCACATAGCGATGGCAGAACTAAGCTACATGTACAGTTCTCATCGGTTTTGGATTCCGAATTCTTTCTATAGGAGTCTAACGGCACGATTAACTGTTTTCAGAATTGGAGGTTATTGATCCGACGAACCGGATAGAGTGTGGTAATGAAAAATATTGTGGGTTGTAAGAAAAGAAGATAATTAAATGGCAGTTTCTCGTGAGTGAAATACCTTATATATTTTTTACAGTAGGTACATTGTAACCTTCGATAATCCCTCGGTCAAGGCTGGGAAAACATGACAGTAGATTTTTCTTTCTTCTCTTCTCTATTATTTTTCTTCAGATTTATCGCCTTGATAGGTTTTCTCTTTACAAACACTTTCGGATTGTAACTCGTCTGTTTCATTTTTTTTCTGCTTTGATTGAACGTAAACAGGAGTTCATATCCATATTTCTTCGTTTGAAGGTTGAAGATGTTATGTGGAGATTGGGGCGAGGTTCTGTTTTGATTGAGAACGTTCGAGTTGTATCGATTCCAGAACTAATGGGATTGCTTTCAAGAAGAAATACATTCTTGCGTTTGTTTTCCCGTTAGGGAACTTCATGCGACAAACCATACAATGAAACACGTACTGTATTGAGAGATTTTTATGAGACTGTTCCGATTTTATGTCCGTATTTAAATGCAATAAAGCAATTTTTTAGGTTGAAAGTACATTTGCCGATATAGCTTTGATATAAAGACTTTAGTGTGGCAACACTTTTGGCGCGTTTTTATGCATGTTTTTTAACTCTCCTGATGGTTGCCTCGGGCAAGTATCTTGTGCAGGGTGCAGAATTATGTTCTGTGTTCTGTAACACAACTCCAAGCAATTGCAATTGTTCTGCAGGCATTTTGAAAACTGCAGTAAAATCAAAAACAGAGGTAAAACACAATTATCGGCTAAATATGTATTACATATTTATAATAAAACATCAAAATTAGTTAACTTACATTATTTACTTAAAACCAAGGCATTCTTTCAGAATTTGCAATTCTGTCGATAACTTTTGTGGTTAAATATTTTGTCATTGACGTAGTAGATGTGTTATTTATAAAGCGTTTGTGTTAATTTCGGCGGTATAGGGAAGTTGTTCCATAGAACTGCACTGCATAACATCGTAACTTATGATTAAAAGAAACAATCGGCCAGAATTTTGATAAAATTAAGGAAAATTTGTTTTTTTTGACGTATGTTGCAGTTTTAAGCACTTTCTGCTCCCGGGATCTTGTCATTAGGAAAGCTGACAAAATCTTGGATGAACGAGATGTCTCGTCATTAGAAGTAAACTGGCCCGATTATGATGTCGCCATCATAAAAAATATCAGTTACATCTTGAAGACCAAATATCTCGTCACTGGTCAGGTATTGATATACGAGAAGCTAATCGAAACCAATTGGAGGGTAATATTCCAAGGAAAAACTTCTTCGAAAAAAAAACACCGTTCTAGGCTTTGCGGGAAATAACAAAAAAAATTAACGAAAATAATTTTAAAAATAGAAAGAATCCACACAAATGATTCCTTGCGACATAAAATCCCAAAATCCAATCCACACAAATTATCCAATCCACACCACTTTTAAAGCTTTATTATGACTATTTTAAACTCCTCCAAATCTAAATTTCCAACAATTTCTAAAAATGTATTGAAATAATGTACTTTTTTCCTCACACAAATTAACAAATACACAGCTAAATAAAAAGGAAATTAAGTTTGCCCGATGTGAGAGACGGGGATGAGCTTTTCTAAAGTTACCCTACCACCATAAAAATTATACCTTAACTTTCGTAAAAAATCACCCTGAAACTTATCTACAACATTGCATAAAAACATAAAGATAATTATTTACGAAAACTAATAAGAGATTCAAATAATAGCGTTTTCCAAAGGATTCTATTCTAAGGAAATGAGCAATGGAATTTTTCCAAAGGATTACATTCCAAGGAAATGTGGCCAACATAATATTACAAGAGAACTTACTCCCACGGAAAAGAGCATTAGAATAATTCCAAAGGATTATATCCTACTAAATGGAGCAATAGAATCTTTCCAGAGGATTATCATCGTTGAAGAGCCCCAACTGAATCTTTACAAAGTATTCTATTTTACAAATTGGGCCAATAGAATCTTTCCAAAAGATTACCATCGTTGAACAGCCCCAACTGAATCTTTCCAAAATATTACCATCGTTGAACAGCCCCAACTGAATCTTTACAAAGTATTCTATTTTACAAAATGGGGCCAATACAATCGTTTAAAAGAAATTCTATTCCACGGAAAGGACTAATCGAATCGTTCCAAAGGATTCAATTCTAAGGAAAGGACCGATAGCTTCGCCTTCCAAAGGATTCAATTCTAAGGAAAGGACCGATAAAATCGTTCTAAAGAATAATTATATTCTAAAGAAAGGGCCAATAGAGTCGTCCCATAAAAATATTATATTCTAAGGAAAGAACCAAAAGCATCGTTCTAAATTTTAAGAATCCATGGATTCCTTAGAAAGATGTGTTTATTTAATCAAGTGTGTTGTGTGATAAAAGTACTACTCGCAAATTTCACAGCGCTCAAAGGGTAAAACAAACGAAGCGTATAAAGCGTTGTCTTTTTGTTAGTCCTAACCGTTTGTATACCAGATGGGAATTTTTCAATTTTATTTTATCTAAACAAACACAGCAATATGAAATTAATCGACTTGACCTACAGTCCTTAATGCCTCTTTAATATGCTAATCACGTAATTATTATCAAACCAGGCGGAAAAAAACAGGAAGCTCTTCGTATTTTTTCTCTCCAAATGTCGTTTTTGGGTAATGTATATCGTCAGTCTCGAGATTAAGAATCGTTTCATCCTGCTGGTGGTATTACTGATTAAGCCTTTGTATTGCGTTTATTTTCCGCTGGAAATATAGTTCCCGCTGCTTAATAAATTCCATTATATTCTAATAAGTTTGGTTTCATTAAGCGGTTGATTCTCACGGGATGTATTTTCATTGCAAGCAAATAAACCAGGTTTAATGTAAAGATTTTACTTCTCCAAATACTCGTATGATACATATCGTGATTAGCAAAGGATTTTAATGTATGGAAAGGAGCAATACGATCTTTCTATTGAATTCTAATCTGAGGAAAGGAGATAATTTCTCTCGTTCGAGAAAATTCTAATCTAAGTAAGGTTTGGATTGGTTATTGGCGTTCATGGCACAAAGCTCAAAAGTGAAAAAGCTGCGCCAAACGCAATATGAAAATAAATAAAATCAATGTGAATATAAAAATACTCTTAATAAAAGATAGACCAAGTCTTGCGCAAGAAATTTACAAATCACAAAATTTATTTCATGATCTTTTGAAATCAGGTTATTATAATTTAAAAAAAAAATATTCGCGGAAAGAAATTAAATGGAAATTATGGAATTAAACAGTGGAATTCTATGATTAAAAAAATGCTGATCAACAACATGACGTACAATATAAAAATAGTATTGAAATAATGGATGATAAACATGAAGGATCATAGCTCTATATGAGATTTAAAAATCCAATGATACTTAAAAAATAGAAAAGATTTGGATGAGGGTTTTCGCCAGTGAGATTGCAAAGTTAAAATTGACCTTTTAAACAAATTCAAACGATGATGATTAAAAATAGTACAGTGGATTAAAGTCTGTTTGACAGTGAAGTCTGATGAACATGCATGACAAAAAGGTGGACGGTCGCCCAACAAAGATAACGATGGAAATCTAAAGGATTCTGTCATTGTCTAAAGGATTTCAAAGGATTCTGTTCCTAGGAACAGACCAAACGAGTAGTTCCAAAGAAAGATTATATTCTAAGGCGAAGACCAATAAAATCTTTCGGAAGGGTACCGTAGAATGTAATAATCACCGTTTGGTGACTTTTGACGTAGATCAGAGACTTTTTATTTTTTTCATCTCATGGCACACATAAACTTATTAAAATTCTGCCACACAAAAAATATGTTATATTACATTATACTTTTGCCTATCTGATAAAAAATAGATGTAATTGTGATTCAGATTGTTTTACAAAAAATAATAATTATTTAGCTTTTTCCTCCAAAAGGGCTTTTGAAAGTATCCGTTGCGAAGCAATTTATTTATATTATGAAAAAATATTATTCCAAAGTAAAGGTGAAAATTAATGGTCGCCACGTGGCGACTGAAAAATTTTGCTGCAATCACCACACTTTCTTAAAAACTTTAGTTTATTTGGCGGAACCTCCGTTTTTCCAGTTTTTTTTCTTCTGAGGACCGTGAAAGAAATTTTTTTTTGAGAAAGAAAAAAGTTTGGACACTTGTAAGTGGCTACTGAATGATACAAATTCAGTAGCCACTGGTCACTGAATGAAACAAATTCAGTAGCCACTGGCCACTTACAAAATTTCTTAATTTTCACCTTTAACCGAAGTATTTACTCGGGAAGTTTTTACTTCCGCTACTCAAATGCTTTCGCGTGGTACTCATCAGTATACCTCAGAATGTAATTTATCGCTGTTTTGGTGACTTTTGGTGAAGACAAGAGATTTTCTACTTGTTTCATCTTGTGGCACACATAAGCCAATTAAAATTCTGGAGCACCCCATTTTGATGAAAAGAAATGGAATAATTTTGATTGATTTACAATTAAATTATAATAGTAATTAATGCTATTTTTGCACCGAAGTGGCTTTTTTAAAAGTATCTTTTTGAATCAATTTATTTATGATACTTTCAAAAAATAACATTCCGAAATATTTATATTGGAGGATTTAACTCACGCTACCCAAATGCTCTGGCATGATACTCATCGGAGTTATCCCAAAATGTAATTAACGCCGTTTGGGGAAGAAAATGACCAATAGAATATTTCCAGAGGATTACATTTTAACAAACTTTCCAAAGGATTCTAAATTAAAGGAAAAGAAGAACTTAATCTTTTTAACGCATTCTATTCTATTGAAAGGAGCAATAGAATATTTCCAAGGAACTATAATCTATAGAACGGATGGACAGAATCTGACCAAATTATTCTATTTTAAGTAAATGAGCTATAGAAACTTTCAAAATTATTATAATCTAAATGGTAAATCTCCAAAGTATTCAGTTCCAATGAGAAGCAGACCAATCGAATCTTTCCGAAGAAAAATACCAATAGAATCTCTTTTTTAAGGTTGAAAGAATTCGTTCTTTCGTGTGAAAGAGTATATACTTCTATAATACTTTGAAATCTCGCAGATGATAATTCAACTAGTTACCACCGTCCCAGCCTAAGCCATTCGGTGTATCGTCTCGTAATTTTGAACCACGGTCAGATGACGAGGCAACATACAAGCTTCCACCACAACCCAACGACTTTCGGTCAAGACAGATTTAAGGTGCACCAGCCGCCGCTACACCACGCGCTTACAAACATCCATGCCCTGACCGGGATTCGAACCAGGAACCTTCCGATCCAGAGGCTAACACCTTAACCACCATACCGGTTGGTCGGCACTGTTCAGAGGATAGAAATGTAGTTGGCCTCTTATATTATCACCGCGTATACAGCACTTCTAGACAACAGAATATCAAACGAGGCAACATTTGTGTCGCAACAGCCTTGATTTATCTATTACTATGCTTAACGTTAACCATTATAATGAGTTGGGATGCATCCCACCACCTCTAGAAAGGTTAAATAACCCATCACTATCTGAACAGAAGATACTTCATTAAGCCTCGTGTCCCTTCGCTTTGTTTTGAATTTCCTCGGAGTTCTGGAAGGCGATTGGAAAGGACACCGCGGGTTGGTTTCTAAGCGAACACAGATGCTAATAGAATGGTTTAAATTGCAATAAATCAAGCGAAATTGAAACTAAACTTGTTGCGAAACAGGTTTCGTAATTAGGGCGTAACAGTAAAAGGATCCAACGACACAATTTCGAGGTGTAGGACACCTACCAGAAAGTTTAGTAATGGCGGAACAAACATGCCAATATTGCTAGAAATGGGTAAAACTGTTATTTTACGACAACAGTGTTAAATGTTATGACAGTAATGATCGCGATAACAGTTATTATTAACTGTTAATATTACCATATTTGTGGTCTGCTAGCAACACCTAGCAGCTGTTCATCAACAGTTAGCAACTAAATTTTACAATCTGTTTTCTAACAGTTTTCAACTAAATTTAATAATATAATTGTTAAATATTACCTATTAGAGTTTCTAATAACATTAACAATTAATTTTAGCAATTATGAACCATTCGCCCAAAAATTGATTTATAATATTTTATTTATTACTTTTACTTTTTGTGAAATACATGTAAAGAAATGTAGTTTTTACAATTTTTATGATTTCTTTAATTTCTGTTACTTTAATTATTCATCCAATTTTCATAAATTGATAAAAATGAATGATTTAAATTGATAGCTAATTATTATAAGTTATACCATCTTCTTGATAATGACTGATTTTTGCACGTATTTAATTTTTTTAATGCATATTCTTTTTGAGTTCCCATTTCCCTTTGTGAGTCATGGTGCGTTCTCGTCGTATTTTCGACAAAAACATTTTGCAGCTGAACTTATAGAAACAGGCTCACCCTGTAAATCGCTCTCGTAACGGAAACAAATCGCTGAAAGCTAACTAGCGATTCTTTTCATTTCCGTATTCCTTTCCAACTGGGCAACAAAGACAGCGAAGCCGTACTTTTCCCCTAGTCAATTAGATTGTATAAACGACGCCATAAATCTTACGCCAAAGCAACTGTCTTTCACAAGCGACTGGAATGTTTACCGAAGACTCGTTTGTGATGGACTCTATCCCCAAAGCTAACTGCGTCCACACACGAATTAACAAACGATGCTGTAACAAAATACTAGTGGTATACATTGCCATTGGGAGATTCAATGGGACAGGTTATACTCCAATCGTAGCCGACTTTCTTCTTTTGCTATTCCCTTCTTGTTCTTTATTCACACTATTAAGTAACGGTTGAAGACAATTTGGAGAGACAGCTCCGCCTTTATAAGTAAATAAATAAGCAAATGCGGTTGTTGTGAGTCGTAAGACAACGAGGTATTTTATTTCATACCTCTATCGGGAGATGTGTTTCTTTATCAAAGAACTGCTCGATGTACTTTAAAACTTTTGATGAGCGGTATTACAGTACCCGCAGCATTAATACGATCGCTTGTGTTCAAATAAATTTGACTTTATCAAATTTTTGAAGGCACTGCCTAATTTTTTCTTTCTGAAACAATTTTTTTTAATATTAAAAAAAAAAAGTAGTTATATTTTTTGTATGTAATTTTTTAAGAAAACTTTTGGATGTTAGTTTGAACATAAATGTGATTCTATCAATTCTTTAAAGGCACTATGCTTTTATTCTTAAAATAATTAAAAAAAATTTAGTTTAAAAAAAAAACATTTTCAATATTTTTTTGAAAATATATTTTTATTCCTAGTTTTTTTTAAGAAAAATTATCGGTGATTATCTTCACATGAAGATAAAGCATTTTGCAGAAAAAATCAGTTTAGTTTTTAAAGGGTAGTGTGACTATATCTCGCTACCCTTCTAGAGAACTTCTAGACTTCAGAATATCATATAAAATAATATTTATACACCTTAGAAGCCTTATTTCTCAGAATATGTACATACCTTAGAAGCCTTATTTACTAGAATATTTTTACACCTCGCGTTAATCATTTCAAGAAGGGTGAGTGTTAGACGCCTCATGTGTCTGTGTGAATGAGTTAGGAGGCTAATTTTACTATCGATGATTCAAAGTAAAGAATCCATTGGTTAATTCAATTTATTAACAAGTGATTACTATAAGTAAAACTCAAAGCAATGAAAAGAATTAATTTTTCTGCAATTTTAACATCGGACAGCTTTAGCTTCTCCAATAGCTCCAGGTTAAGATTAATTCAGGTGAAGTCGTCATTAAAAACTTTGTTTTGTTCATTTGCGGCGGGCTTGATCTTATCAACCGGTGGTTGTACAATGATACTGTATTGATTTGAATTGAATCTTGGGTAGGTAGGTATTTTAATTAACGTGGCACTGGAGCAACACAACGGGCTATTGGCGACGGCAACTCTTTAATTTTGAACCGCCGTCAGACAACATCTCAGCTGACACCCTGCTCTCCGAACTTCCACGTCATGGCCAAAGTAAGGACATTTGAGGCTACGACAGATTTAACGTGCACCAGCCGCCGTGTATACTACGGCCTTTGGCTGGATCTAGTTTCGAAGTCGCAACACGCGTTTGCTAATCCGTTGATCTTCAAACTAGGCTGACGCGGCCCCTAACTATTGAGGATAGAGACAGTAGAACTGTATTTATCACTAAAATTCTTGTTCATATTTTTAATACTTTAGAATTTGTCGACAGGTCTAAGGACAACACCACGTAATTTTGGACCACGGTCAGATGGCGATTGATTCTTGGGAGCGGTCACACACAACGGAGCGTTAAAGGCGCAATCCCGTCGAAACAACTACCAGGAGGTTGAAATTGCATACTTTTTTGTTGTTGTTTAATCTTGAAACCGGAAACGCAACAAAATCTAAATGGCAAGATTCTTCAAACGCGCAGAAAATGAGGTAGAATATTTTTTTAAACGACAAAACTGTTCGCATGCCTGTAACAGGGAAGTAGGTAGTTTAATTTAAGCAGCATTGGAGCAACAGAGCGGGTTAGTGGCGTTAGTCCGTGATCGATTCCGAACGGAAAGATACCAGAAAAACTCTTCGTAATGTTGAACCGTAGTCATATGACGGGGACAACACCCGAGCTAATACCCCAACTTTAAAACTTCCACACCATGCCATCGTGACGACAGTTGAGGCCACAGTAGATTTAACGTGCACCACCACCCCACATACACGACTGCTTTCAGGTTGAATCGAGTTTCGAACTCACAACCCTCCAGTTGCTAATCCACCACTCTTCCAACTGTGCTACCACAACCCCGCCTGTAACAAAATAAAGAGATACAAATGAATACTATCATTATTTTGTTCACAACATTGAAGTCGATGTAACTAATAACTCTCAAAGGGCACATAAAAATACAAATAACAGCAAAATCAAAAGCGAACTCTCTTCAAACCTTTAAACAAAAAATAAACACTACAATCACGAATAATTTAAGTCATAACATATTGTTTTATGTTAATATGCACACAGTCCCGTACCAATAATAAAATAGAATATAAACCCCGCTTCCTTAAGCTCAAAACAATTTCAAAAGCAAGCGAATCCCTCAGTAGCACAAAACCCTCCATTTCAGATTCGAAATAATACGTTTTACGAAACTCCCCAAGTCTATATCATAGATAAACATAGATATAAGACGGGAGAAATATTCTTCGTGCGAATGCATCAATATCAGCAAAGCGAAGTGTCTTTCTTTAGAGAAGGTACCTGATGTTTTGCCTCATTGATTTAGAAGTTCTGGTATATGCCCAAAGTGCGTTTGCACCACTGCCCTATTTTATAGACGATTTTGGAGTTTCTATCCACGATTAGCTAGACATGTTTCAAAAGATTTTATGGAGTTCAGAGCCGATGTCCTACTTTAACTATCACCAACTCCTGTTTCCAAAAATGGAGAGTTCTTAACCACTGACGCATTTCCTCCTTTGCTTCTTCCATGGCTTCGTGGATGGAAGTAACATATTTACCCCCCCCCTTCCTTTAAACTAAACTTTTTTTTATTAACGAATCAGTCGGTCTTGTCTCGCAGTGCTTAAAAGCGGGATTTGCTAATTCTTTTCTGATGTTTTTCTTAGCATCCACCTAAAACTTGGGCTATCTTATTTTTGGCTCTAACCGGGACACTTGATGGTTTGTCCAAACCGGTGCACTTGATGGTTTGTTCAAACTGGGTACTTAATGGTTTGTTCATTTGGGGCACTTTATGGTTTGTCCAAACCAGGATACCTGATAGTTTGTCCAAACCAGTGCACTTGAAGGTTTGTACAAACTCGAGCACTGAATGTTTTTTTTTTTAAATAAGAGCACTTTATGGTTTGTTTAAACAGGGACACTTTATGGTTTGTCCAAACTGAAACACTTGATGGTTTGTCCAAACTGAGACGCTTGATGTTTAGTCCACACAGGGACACTTAATGATTTGTACAAACTGGTGAACTTATTGATTTGTCTAAATAAGGACACTTGATGATTTGCTTAAACAGGGGCACTTGATGGTTTGTCCAAACTGGGGTGCTTGATGGTTTGTCCACACAGGGACACATATGGTTTGTCCAAACTCATGGTATTTTTCAATTGGATCCTTGAGATTCGGAAATGATCCTAGACTGGCCAGTGGACATTTGAGATAAATTTCACTTGATCATGGTTTTAAGGTTTTTCTGACCTGCTGGAAAAGGCGATATAGAGCACCTCTTCTGATCACCTTGCTGGTTTGAGGCTTTCCAAGGAACATCTGTATTTTAATCCTGACTCCGGTTTAAAAGACCTTTTCAAGGACTTTATTATTTGTACTTTTCAATCTTACCTTTGTTTAGACTTTTTCAAGGTGTATAAACTCAGTCTTAGTTTAGCTAGTTTAGACCAAGTGGGATAAGAAATAACAACAGGAACTTTGTGGTTGGTATTATTGATGTTTAGCAAAAATATTCACTTGTATCTTAATGTTTTGCCTCTCTCAAATAAACTGACGGATCACAGCAATTGGTTCTGAATCAGAATGGGAGATGAAAATGATTGCTTCGGTTCAAGAAACAAGCTTAGAACATACGAAGTCAAGCGATGCGGCAGCTTTTCAACTTTTTCCTGTAGAAGCTTTGATAACAAAAGATGAATATCGCTGTGAAGTTGACTCAGTTTTCTTTATAATGTGGCATTGTAAATATTTAGTCATTTATGCAGAACGTATAAGCGCGCTGGGTTTTTGTCAAGAGCAAGTGGTAATTTTAATGTTGTAACTGTTTAAATTCACGCATAAAATAATTGTTGCTATTTCCAACGAGAGAGGCAGAATAAAAGTTATAATTGTGCTTTTGCGGAATGGAAGTTAAACATGCATTCACTTCTGTTACGTAAGTTATTCTCTTTTGGTTTTACTGTTCACAAATAGAAGTCTCTTTAAGAGTCTCATTTATAAGGAATTCTTTACTGTATCTGTATTGACGTGCTCATTGTACATTCACAAAATGTGTATCTGTGATTAAGCTAAGGAATTTTGTGCCTAGTTGTGTTTCAACACCCAACCAAAGATCCATATAAGTGAATGCTTATTGAACAGGCCGATATGTAAATCTGTGGACACAATAATTTATCTCTTCGTTGGACAAAGCCGAAGATTCACATAAATGAATGTTCATTGAGCAACCTAATACGGAATCCGGGGTTACAATAAATAATTTTGTTTTTGTCCCAATTTTTTTTTGTGCAAATCCAAAGGTCCACTTAAGTGAATGTTCATTGAACAGGTCAATTTAGGAAATCCTTGTTACAATGCAGAATTTTTATCAAAGTTTAAGAGGCAAAACCGAGGTCACATTAGGGAATGTTCATTAAAGAGGAAATAATGGAATCCATGATTGAAATAAAGAGTTTTTCCCTTAATTGAATTTCAAGAGACGAAACCAAATGTTCTCATAAGTGATTGTTCAATGAACAGGCCAATATGAGAATCCATCGAGACATTAAAGCATTTTGATCAAAGTTGGGTGGTTTTAAGAAGCAAAACCAAAGGTCACATAAGTGAATGTTCAGGAAAAAAAGGGGAATCTGCGGTTACAGTAAATAATTTTGCTTTTAACTGAAATTCAAGGAACGAAATCAAAGGTCCTCATTAGTAAATGTTCATTGAACTTTCTCCAATATGGGAATCTGTGGTTACAACGAAGAATTTTGCCATTGTATTTCAATAGCAAAACCAAAGGTTTATTGAATAGCCAATACGGGAATCCACGGTTACAATATAAAGCCTTTGTTGGGTTTCAAGAGACAAGAACCAAACTTTCGCTCTCATGTGAACGTTCATTGAACAGTCCAAATGTGGGATTTTGTCGTAACAAAAAAATAATTTTACCCTTAGTTGGGTTTAAGGACGCAAAAACTAAGGTCCGCATATGTGGACCGAAGATGTCGAAAAACATGGATCTTATTGAAACTATCAAAAACTCTCGATGTTTTCTTATTGATCGATTCTATTTTATCCATATTTATGGGTGAACTGAGGCTGCTTTGTCCAAGGCCTGTAACACTCTTAGGACGTCCCTGAAACCCGACCAGAATGTGATAAAATTGCGAAAGTTTTTATGATGCCCGCAGAAGTCGAGCAGTGATTAAAAATAAACCACTGTATACTCCTTTAAAACACTGGGATGGTGAAGTGAGACAACCCTCTTTCTCACTTGAAGGAAATCAGAAGCAATAACAACAATAAAAAAGTGGTCTTTCATGATATCGCAGGGCCTCAACAAAAATATCCTGATACTTATTCCCGACACGTATCTGTAGACCTTGAAAGTATGTGGAATTTCTGTAAAAGCATCTCAGCACTTATAGATCAACGTGTTCCGAATGAAAACTCGTGTTTTTAAGCTCTGAAGATAGCCCAGAGTCTTAGTCATTAATTATATCAAGCTCCAGGATCAAGTGGCAATCGTGGGAACTCTGAAATTTATGTTGGAAAGATGCTTTCCTCAACGATTTACTACTAGGTAGATTTCGCTGTTTGATTTTCAGAAACTGTTGTTTTGCTTCGGAAATGCACGTGGTGGGTTGTTCTCACTTCCCAATAAAGTTTCGGCTCTTTCCTCCTTTGATAACTTTTGTCTGGTCACTTCTATGAAAGTAAATGAACAACTTATTTAAGTCGGTACCACATACAGCGTAGTGGGCTGATGTGTTTTATAAGAGGACACGTTTGGCGTTTCGAGTTTTGGCATACCCGTTGTGATTACCATGCTGTTCTCACTTCCAATAAATTTGAGGCTCTTAACTCGTTTGACAGAAATTTCTCTAGTTACTTCTGTCTGAAAGTAAATCAACAACTTATCGAAGTCGGTATCACATCCAACACAGTGTTCTCACGTGTTTCATTAGAGAACAATTTCACATTTTGATTTTTGATATCCTTGTTGATTATTATGCTGCGCTCACTTCCAATACATTTGAGGCTCAACTTATCTAAGTCCGAATTGCATCGAGTATAGTTGTTCATTTGTTTTATAAGGGAATAATTTAACGTTCCAATTCCTGACATCCTCATTGATTCCCACGTTGTTCTGCTCACTCCCAATAAAGTTAAGGCTCTCTGATTATCTGGACACATCCATATGAAAGTAAATGAACGCCTTATCTAAATCTATCGTATGGTATATAGTGAGCTCATGTATTTTATAAAACAACTATTTGACAGACTCAGTCTGCAGTCCTAATTGATTATTTCATTTTTCAATTAATCCCTATTGAAGTAAATGAACGCCTTATCTAACTCCCTATTGCATAGCGCATAGTATGCTTATGTGTTTGATAAGGGCACAATATGAAGTTCCGATTTTTGGTATCCTCATCGATTACCACGGTGTTCTACTCACTTCCAATAAATTTAAGACTCTTCCACCAATTGACAGAAATTTGCGTATCTAGGCATTTCCATAGAAGTAAATTAACGCCTTATCTAAGTTTATCGCATGGTACATGGTAATCTCACGTATTTCATTAAACAACTATTTTACATTCTACTCTTGGTGTCCTCATCGATTATTTTGCGTGTGCGTCTTGCATTTCCCACGTTGTTCTCCCTCTTCCAATAAAGTTAAGGGTCTTCTGCCGCTTGACAGAAATCTGCTTATCTAGCCACCTCCACGGAAGTAAATGAACGCCTTATCTAAGTCTATCGCAAGCTACATAGTGAGCTCACGTATTTTATAAAACAACTATTCCTCATTTCTACTCTGGCGTCCATCGATTATTTCACTCTCGCGTGAGGTTGCGAGAAATCTCTATCAAACATCCATTCCCCAACCAATTTCCGTCATTTTAATCGCATTCTTATACGCTCAACTCAATTCCCCGAATCAGCGAATTCCTTGGATGAATCACAGAGGGCAGAGTTCGCCGTTACTTTGCGACAGAATGTAACATTCTGTCGTCCCTATCGCATTCGATCACTTAACTTCGGCCAACAGTATCTGAACGTTGCGACAGAGTAACGACCAAAGATTGGGATTTTTATTGCTCTTATAAGGCTTTTGTCTGCACGGTGCGGACTCCCACATCTCTCCTTGCCGTGCACTTCCAAGAAGTTCAAACGTCTACTGTTCTTGAGTTCGATTACTAGACAAAAGCATGCGTTGTGGTCTACTGCGAAAAAATCAATTGCACTCATAGCTGTTTGTAGATACGAGACTTGGTTACGGTTAGCGATTGATCCTTAGTGGAGTAGCTGGAGTAAAAGCATTGAGTAGGTTGTATTGATTAGTTTTTATGCAGGTGGTTCAACTTGTGTCAACACAACGTGGTAATGGCGACATTAATTTTGTAGGACAATAGATATTATTATGTCTGCCATTTTCGCATTTCATACGATATTCTGCCATGAGTTGTAGGTAAGTAGTTGAGTTTACGCCGCACTGAAGCAATACAACAGGTTATTGGCGATAGTAGTTTTGTAGGACAGTCAACATGATGATCATGTCTACCATTTTCGCATTTTATAGGGGCTCGATTCCTTTGACTTATCTTGAGTGTATTTCTCCCTTCTGTGTCCAAAAATCCTTCCTTGTGTGCATTGCTTAAAGCTCTTTGTCTTTGGCGCAGCTTGGTCAAATATGGCTCTTGTTCCATAAAACCCAAACAACCAATTCCGTATAATTTATGAATACTAGGCGCACATTGGTATTAAATTCAAGTCTAAAACTTTTATACCCATAATGTCTTGTTGCGCCACGTTCTATTGTTTTTCTAAAACGTTTAGTGAACACTGATAAGTCTCAAATCCTAAATACACATTGGTACCAAATGTAAGTATAACTTTCATACTCGTAAAACCTTGGTGTGTCCCGTTCTGTTGCTTTTCTTAGAGTGCCTATATAATAAGAGTGGCGACAAGGGACCAAATTTGGCCCAATGCGCATGCGCGGCAGCCATTTTTCTACTAGAATCGTCTCAGAGAAGGTTGTTGGGCGAATTAATATATCATTTCAGGGAGAACAAAAAGCATATGATTGTTATAATATGGATACATTCGGTATAAATGAATCATATAAACGCTCAATTACATGCGTAATTGATGAGATGGATTACACAACGCGCTAACTTAGATTGCGGGAAACACCATGTTGTTCCAAAAAAGCTATTTACTTAAAAAGTCTTCAAATTTATACTGACAAAACACTGAAATAATAATAAATAAACATTCTAGAACACGAAATGGAACATGAAAAAGCTGTACTTTCTTTTTAATTTAATATACACACGTTTTTCTCGAACACACAAAAAGTTCCCATGTTAAGTCTACGGGAGCTGGGAAAAGACCGCATCGGGCGGTAGAAAAGGTCTCTAAGCCAATCAGAAAGTGTTTCCCGTATGTCGCCACTCTTATTATATAGGCACTCTAGCTTTTCTAGATCGTCAAGTGAACACCGATAAGTCTCAAAAGTCCTTAACGCACATTGGTACCAAATGTAAGTCTATAACTTTTATCCTCATAAACCCTTGTTGTGCCCCATTCTATTGCTTTTTTAGAACGTCAAGTGAACACTGATAAGTCTCAACAGTCTTAAACACACATTGGTATCAAATGCAAGTCTAAAACTTTTATCAACCACAAGAGGATCGATCGAACAAACAAAACCTCTAAGACATCACCGAGCTCTATCTGTGTCAGCCATCAATGTTTTAATGTCTACTTGGAGTGGCTTTCGCAGCAGCCTTGGAAGTTCCGTCGTTCGTTGTTGGTTGCGAAATTTCACCTGTTGGGTTAAAGAACTGCCTTCACATACTTGCAAAAAGATGTTCACTTTACAAGGATGTTTGAATTTCTGTGCGAAACTGACCGACATCGCTGCGTTGATAAGCTTTATGCTTTTACAAAAGATAGGTGGGCAGTTTGTTGATGGATGATAATTGATCCTGGTAGCTGGTGCTTGCTTTCTTGCGTGTCTTTTGTGACGCAAGGCCCAAAAGATGGCTGTTGCATTTGCGAGCTTTTTCTCTTTGTGTTCAATATTGGTTTTGTGAACATTTTGAGGTTTGGGGTCATTTTTTGTGTTTACGGAACCTCTTTGTTTTGGGTCACTGTTTTTCACTTTAGTATTTTCTGTTTTATCGATAAGAAATTTACTTTCATTTGGCTTTGTTTTCATTGCAACACTCGGAAGTCTGGAGTGACAGATGACCCAAGTTGAAGTCATTGAATAACAGCTCATTCTTGCAGCTCAGCTTGAGGCTGATTGTTGCAATCTGGTTTTGGAGAAAGAGTTCCACTTGTCTGTTTTGGAAAGTGATTTTTTTGACCCTCTTAGTACCACGAGATTTCTGACATGTGTAGAACTGCTTTCCCTCACAGCACTCATGACTACATTGTAACATCTATTTATTGAGTAAATCCATGGATTCTTTCAACTTTTAATAAAACCTTTTTCGATGCTTTCCTTAGAATAGAATCCTTTGGAAAGTTTCTATTGTTTCTTCCTCGGAATAGAATTATTTAAAAACCCTTTTCTGCTCGTTTCCTTAGGTTAGAATCCTTTGAAAAAATTATTTTGGTCAATAAGTCAGAACTTGTTAGAAGTCAAGCAAGGAAGGCTGCAGGTTCCGAGGTGCTGTAATGCCTGTGAAACCTCCAAAGGGAGAAGACGCGCACACATATCCATTGATTCATTATCTGATTGGTCCGCACGACATATTAGTAGACTTAGGCCATTTCACCACTTTTGTCACCACTCTATAGAAATGTGCATTCACATACCTAGCCTGGCGTAATACGTCATATCGCCAAACAATGCGATAATATGCTAAATAGGCCACCTGAGTCAATTTTTCACATCATCAAGTCATCAGGTGATTGTTAGTCGACATGTTGGGGACACTATTTGAAGATCTTCTCAATAGCAATGCTCAGTCTACTTATAATTCGCCTCTGTGGTTTAAAAGCTTTTGTTGCTTGCATGTTTTTGATCTCCAGACTTCTCATCCAAAATTATTTCCAGAAAAACCATTGAATCAAAAAGCACAAAACGAAAAGTATTCAATGAACAATGATGGGATCGAAGGAAAGGATCCATGACAGTTCAACGGACGTGTTTAAAAACTGTTGAATACACAAAACCGAAAGCATTCAATGAAGAAATAATTCGGATTATAGTAAGGGATCCATAAAAATTCAATATTGTCGATTCAGACGTCCAAAGGGAGGAGAATAACAGGTCTTGAATGACTGTCTGCAAAACATGTCTTCGTAACGAGGCAATAGGCTTCTCCAGTACTCAAAATGTTTCTTTTTTTAATATAAATAACACCGATATATCATTTTATTAAAATATTATTTTTTCTTCTTCGCTGTCTGCTTTTCCCCGTGCTTGCACCGGCCGGCTTTTCAAGGTAAACTTCTTTCCTTGAATGGACGCGATGCTGGAAAAAATGACAAAGGAGCACGAAGGAGGAGTAAGAAGTCACTTTAAATCAAAATTTTTTCGACTCGAGCCTTGCATCTCAGTAATTAGACGTCTGCATCTGAGGTTGCGGAACCAGATTTATCGAAAAATCGTTGGAAACGGAATGCATTTGAGCTGTTTTGAGTAAACGTCTTTTTATGAGAAAATCCTTTTGATGCTTCTTAAGTGTAAGCAATTTTAAGCCGCGCTTGGTTTTCTCTGGGAGGATTCGACTTTAAAAACCTCAGTTATGTTGGTTGCAATGGTTTTGGTGGTCAGGTAGTTCATTCACGTCACTCTGAAGCGACACAATGGGCTATTTGTGACGGTCTTGGATCAACCCCGATAGGAAAGGACAACGCCACTTAATTTTGAACCACGGTCAGATGATGAGGTCAATACCTGAGCTAGAAATCCACTCTCTAAGCGCTTCCAAATCACACCAATTGAGGCCACGCCAGATATTTGCAAAAAGATGTTCACTTTACAAGGATGTTTGAATTTCTGTGCGAAACTGACCGACATCGCTGCGTTTAACTTGCACCAGAACTTTTTAAACATTTTTCAAAATATTGCTTCATGAAAAACGTCTGACCACATTTCTACGAAAGTTGCCTGACAATCTGAATAGACACTCAACATTAAATGTAAGACTGGCTGCAACGTTTGAACATTTCCCAAAGCAATGCTCTATGAAAAATTTCTGACCACACTACTGTGACAGTTGCGAGACAGTAAAGATAGAAAAACAGAGCTAAATGTAAAAGTTCCAAACCACATGTAAAGCGATAGTCGTAGAGTCTTTTTAATAAAACAGCAGTCGTAGCAAATCTTTGAACTTCTCCCAAAGCAAATGTAGTCGGGAATTTTTTATCTATTGATGCAACAAAGGGAAGTTATCCACATAAACCCAATTCTAAATCAATGGTCGTTTGAACTTCTCCCAAAGTAAAAGGAGTCGGGAATTTTTTATCTATTGATAAAAGAAAGAGAAGTAGTAGCAACTTTTTTTCTGAACAAATTCCCAAAGTCAGAGGAATCGGGGAATTTTTTTTATCTAATGACTAAACAAAAGGGAAGTTATCGACACAAATCCAAGCGGAGTCTGAACCAACATATCCAATCCAGATTTTCACAATGTAAATGTCTTTCACCTCGCATTAATCTAAATGATCTGGCACATTTTCCCGTCCTTGTGCTTCGTATATTCCTCGATACGGAGCAAATAAAAAAAAGCCTAATCTCAGGATCTACGAGACATTTTTTCGTTTAATGAACTCAGGCAATCTTATACCAATATGTTTGGTACCAAGGTAAGCCGTTGCTATGACAACGGACTCAGGGGGGGGGGCAAACTACGGAAGTCGAGTGGGACTTCCAACAGCAGCTAAAAAAGACACTGCATACGCGGGTGGGGAAACGTACCCAGCGATTAGGGTTTAATATCACTCACTAAGCCAATTAGGGATTGGAGTGCAAAAGAATCCAGTTTCAGTCCCCTTGAGTCAGTAAAAGGGATATTCTCTTTCCTTTCTCTACAAGTTCTGTGCCGGATAAGATAACCAGCTGTCAGCCGTGTCTTCAAAACACCACACCTTTTTAAAGAATTCATAGATTCTTTCAATCTTTACAAAGCTTTCCTTGGAATAGAATCTTTGGATTGATAGAGATTGATCCTTTCCTTGGAATAGAATATTTCTTTGGAACGATTCTATCTCTTCCTCCTTACACGTTCTCTGCTGAATAAGATGACCAACTTTCAGCTGTGGATTCAATCTTCTTATCATCGCGAGATTTCTGAGTATTGTAGTGTTGCTTTTACCTCACAACCACAATGACTAAATAATCATATCTTTCAAAAGAATCCATGGATCCTTTCAATCCTTAGAAAGATTCAATTCGTCTTTTCCTTGGAATAGAATCTTTCTTTGGTACGATTCGATGGATCTTTTCTTTAGAATAGAAACCTTTGAAACGATTCTATTGGCTCATTCTGATGAATAGAATCGTTTGAAAAGACTCCCTTGGTCCTTTTCTTAGATGAAAATACACTGGAAAGATTTTACTGTATTCTATGGAATAGTCGGAACAATCTGGAAACATTCGCTTCTTAAGATTAGAATCCATATAAAATATTCAATTGCTCCTAAAAATACCTAATTAACGATGCCTTAAATGTATTGAATAAAAGCGATCGAACCATTTGGTGAGGGTATGGAAAGATAATGCTAAAATCAGTTAACTAAACACAATGATGTATTCTCGAGAAAATTGTAACTCTTCGTATAAGATTGTGATATCTTTCATGTATGGAAAACCATTCCGGCGTGAAATTTTAATCACATGTGATTGTCTGCCTTGACGGTCCGATTACCTTACTTCGCTTGTGTGCTTCTTTGCCTTGAAATAGAAAGCGCATCTTGTGTTGCTCAGCCGTGAAAGTGAGACAGTCAACCGGCTATGAAAATGCTTAAGATGAATCGAAATATGTGTGTTGAAGTGTATTTATCCAACCTAGGATACATACATGCGGTACGCGGGCTGAATCCGGGCCGTGATCTTCTGCATCTCTGAATGAGAGAAAATGAGAATCGAGTACTTTTTATAATCGAATACGCGGTATTTTCGAGTACTTTCAAGTGTTTGAGTAAAGTATCGAGAAAAAAAATCGATCAACTGCCGATTTTAGGCTTGTATATAAAAATAGGTTACAAGAATGCTTTTGTATTCGAATACTTAGGATGAATATTTTGGAATTCTAGTATTTTGGTATCCAAGTACTCTTTGTTATCCGAGTATCTTCGTATGCGATTATATTTGTGTTAGCGTACTTTTGTATCTCAGAATTTTGATATTCGAGTTCAGTGGTATTCAAATAATTTGGATGCATACTATTGTATTCGAATATAGCAAGAACGAATCGAGTTCAAAAATTAAGTATCGAATACACGAGTACTTTTGTATTCGAATACTCCCATCTGCCATTAATACTGGATTAGACTAGAGTAAATTATTTTGATTTTAATCTAAAAAAATAACTATTTTCTTTTTGGATGTCAATAAAATTAGAAAAACTGAAGTTGAACCAGTTTAGATCACATGTTCCAATACCATAACGGGCTTTAGTATTAATTTTGATGATGGACTTTAGTACTGGTTCAGATGACATATCCTTGAGTACCAGTTTAGATTAAGGATCCCAGACTACCATGTAAGGTGACAGGCTCCAGTTATGTTTAGATAACAGGCCTCAGTACCAGTTCAAATGATGGCCTATAGTACTACTTCAGATGATGATTACCGGTATTAGATGACGGTCTCTAGTAAAAGTTTAGATGACAGGCCTCAGTACCAGTTCAGATGACAGTCCGTAATACTAGTTCAGATGACGGTCCCTAGTAGTAGTTCAGATAACGGGGCCTGGTACTAGCTTAGATGACAGGCCTCAGTACCAGTGTAGATGACGGTCCCCATTACTAGTTTAGATGACGGTCCCCAGTACTAGTTCAGATGACCTGGCCCCAGTATTAAGTTAGATGACAGGCCTCAGTACTATTTAAAACGATTCCTTTTTTGACGACTTTATATATTATTCAAATATGCTCCACGAAAGAAATGTCTAAGATATCGTCTTTCCAGAGGTTTCCTGTCAAAACAATAAGATTTAAATTTCCTTTAAATGCCCTTGACCGAAATATTACCTCTTTTTAACCCTTCCAGCACTGTCTTTTATTTACGCTCGGCTGACAACTATCACCAGTTTAATTCATTCTCATACGCTGGCGCAGGTTTAAAAGCTCTACTATTTGAGAGTCTTTGAGAACATAAAATTATCCTCAGCAAATTTTTTACGAGTCGCGGAAACGAAGCAAGTAAAGGACGAGTAACAGTCGTGTGGGAAGTAATTTGTCTTCATTCGTTTAAACTGAGTTTTTAGCATTGTAACCCATGTGCCGCTATGAATGACGGGCTTTTGTTTGACTTCTGAATAAAAGGAAAAGTTAATTTTGAATCGACCAAAAAGGAATTAGCGCTCGAGGCCGGTCTTTCACGTTTACGGTGACTCTGATATGCCCACTGCTCTAGAAATCTGACAGTAGAGGAGACATAAAAGTAGAGTGAGCAGTTGTTACCTTTTTACTTGGCCAGGATGATGTGACCAAAACTATGATAGAGTGACGTGACCCGAAGACTCTTTCGTCTGATGTTTCGTAACGAACATTCATCATCTGATTGATCCACGGAACTGGAGGAGACGTCCATCCATTGATTCATCATCTAATTGGTCCGCGCTACATAGTAGACCGGTGATTTCACCATTTTTGTCACCACTCTATAAATCCTTTATGCATTCACAGAGCAGTCACGTCATTAATTGTTGATAGGTTATATGTGGGTGACACATTTTTAAGCTCCAATGAATATCTCAGTCTACTTACACTTCACGTCTACACTGTGTGGGGTACCAGCTCAAGTGTTGACCTCGTCATCTGACTATGATTCAAATTACGTGTTGTCCTCGAGTTTTTATTGATCCTGGACCGTCGCCAATACCCCGTTGTATCACTCCAGTGCGGCGTTAATTCAACTACTTACCTCTTCTGATTCAGTAAAACATCCCGTGTGTTTAGTTATGTGGTATGCAAGTTTTAAGCGCCAACCGAAGGTTTGCGAGTTCGAATCCTAGTTAAGAACGTCGTTTACGAAAAGTGCTTGTGCACGTCAAATCTGTCGTTGCCTCAAATGTTCTCGCTTTGGCGGGGTGTGGAAGTTTGGAGAGGGGTGCTAGCTCAGATATTTCCTCGTCATCTGATCGTGGTTCAAAATTATGAGATGTCGTTCTCGGATCTGACTCTTTCGAGACTGATCTCGTACTGTCGCCAATAGCCCGTTGTGTTGCTTCAGTGCGAAGTAGTTGCCGACCAACCGGTATAGTGGTTAAGGTGTTAGCCTCTAGATCGGAAGGTTCCTGGTTCGAATCCGGGTCCGGGCATGGATGTTTGTAAACGTATGGTGTAGAGGCGGCTGGTGCACCTTAAATCTGTCGTGGCCTAAAGTCCTCACGTTGGGTTGGCGTGGAAGTTTGGAGAGTGGGGTGCCAGCTCAGGTGTTGCATCGTCATCTGACCGTGGTTCAAAATTACGAGGTGTTGTCCTCGAATCTTTCCCTTAAGGGACTGATTCCGGACCGTCGTCAATAGCCCGTTGTGTTGCTCTAGTACGACGTTAACTAATATTACCAAATTACCAATTATCAGTGCGAAGTAAATTCAACAACCTAAGGTGTGTTCCAGGAACATTTTTCAAATCAGCCAATATGCTCCTTGCGTCATAAAACCCAATCAACTTTTCAAATTGAATTTGAGCTCGACTTCGTTTAGAAAAAGCAAGTTAGTCCTGCCTGCGATTGTAAGGTAAATAGTATCATAAATGAAACAATAGTAGAAATTGTTCTTATCTTTTATACAATTACTTTCAAAAAAGGCTTATTAATTGCTTACTTTTTGCGTCTAGACTACGTAAATAGGCTCCGGAATAAAGAACTAGAATGTATAGTCTGAACGTATGCCTTCAACTATCCAGACATTAAATAAATATACTTTCTTGAATAGGCTTAATGGTTTACTGATCGAATAAAGTCTACTTTTGACAAAAATAAGTTTCTTTAAGGAGCACATATTTTAAGAGGGAACTCTCTCAATAGCAAAATGCTAGGAACAACTCACATTTTCCAGCACGCAGTTAGTAGTTTCATAGCTTATAGTTTTAGAAAGTACTTTGTACTCATTTTTTAAAGATTTGGTTCGAATTTTTAATCACTGTCTGCTTGTCTCAGCATAAAATCATATACTTCCTTTGAGCGTCAGGTGTAAAACTTGTCATATGGCGTGGTAAAAATTATGGTGTTGCTCTCGGATCCATAGAGGAAATATAAAAGTAGAGCAAGCAATGACAATCTTGTGCGCCCAGAATCATGTGACCAACACTAATAGTAACGTGATCCTTGGATTGCTTTCGTTTATTGGGTGGAACATTACATTTATCTTCTGATTGGTTTACGGGTAGTGAGAAGACGCCCATCAATTGATTCATCAACTGATTGGCCCATGAATTCATAATCTGATCGGCCCATTGATTGATCATCTGATAGTAGTAGTAGACTTAGGGAATTTCATCTTTTTTTCCCACTCTATAGAAATGCAGATTCACACACCTACCCTGTCTTAGGATGTTATATCTCCAAACCACTTGCAAGGTTAACATACATGAAAAGTGTAATATATTGTCATCTAAACGTAATGCCTGTAAAATTGTACTCATTAACCCTCTTAATGGTTATCTCAACGAGGCATCTTGCCATTAGCAAAACTGACCAGATCTTGGGGGGGGGGGACGAGAAATTTCATCATTTGAAAAAACTGGCCAGATCTTGATATCATAAAAATTGTCAATATCTTAATGTCGCTATATCTTATCATTAGCAAAATTAATCACATCTTGATGGACGAGATATCTCGTCAAAACCACTTGGAGGATCAACAAAGAAAGATTGAGGCATGAAAATCCCTCCCAAGTAATATTAATCGTAATTCCGAAACTTTAACCAAAAGATAAAACACGGTCTTAATATACAATATTTAACCACGTTTAGAAAATAAACCTTTCAATTTACGAATAAATCTTTTTCATCTTTCTTAGAAACGTGACAACTATTTGGGAGCAAAATTTGAGCATTAAATTCTAGCCTTATTCTAGGACAAAGGGAGAGTTTATATTTATGAACGCGAATTTTACGTGGTTTAAATTGAGACACATCAAATTGCGTTTTTCATTTGACGATGGCAAAAAGAAACGTTCTTGGTTTGTGGATAGTTGTTACATCGAATAAAAGTTCAGTCATTCCAAAAAAAGATGTCAAATTATCCAAGATCCTAGCCCTACACATTAAGTGCAGCTCTTACCCCATTCCATGTAAGAAAAAAAAACCTTTTATTACGATTAAATCTTTTTGTTTTCCATCTTTTTTTACAAACGCGACAACTATTTCTGAACAATTTAACCGTTAAATGAGACTTAATTATAGAACAGATTGAGAGACAATCCTCACACATTCCTTAAACATACTAGCTCCACTGATTTCACAATATTCTTATTTAGTGGTAAATGAATGCCGTTTTTTATCTACATGATTTAGAAATACTTTTAGCCCCGAATAACGTTTTAGTCATTCCAAAAAAGATGACAAATCAAGAAACTTGTAAACCTACTAACATAATAAGAGCCTAAATATAGTTTTAATATCTCTTTAACCCTGGTGGTTGTCTTGATGAGATATCTAGTCATTAACAAAACTGACCAGATCGCGATCTCGTCCCAATAAAAGTATGTCCATGACGTAGATATCTCATCATTAACAAAATTGGTGAGATCTGGCTGGACGAGATAACTCGTCGATACCACTTGCAAGGTTAATACCCTAACTTCACTGTTCGAGTATTCTTACCTTGTGGTAAATAATGCCGTTTATCCTCGACTTGATTGAAGAATGTACGTTGCCTCCAATACCGTTTCAGTCATTCTACGGAGGTGCAAATCATCAAAATCCATTCTAGTCTTATAAATAGTGTATTATGCCTAAATATAGTCCTTACATTCCTTGAATGCCACTACTCCACTATTCCTCTACCCGCAGTGTTCCTACTTAATGGTAAATCAATGTCGCCTCTCATCGACTCTACTGAACGGGGCCCCTGCAACTCTTAGCCCTAGGCTAGTTTGCACCGTTAACAGCGCCGGAAGTTATGGCCCTGTCAACCGTCACGGTCAAGGTCAGGGTTCTGGGGGGACAAGTGTCAGGAGGTCCCTGAACTCAGAGGGCCGGTTATGTACCATCAGTAATGTCCTTAGCTTCCAGTCAAACCGGTAAATTCTTGGCATGATAGGTACGTGGGGTCCGTCTGATGGTAGTACCCAATGTTTGTAGAGGGTAGTATCATCTTAATGAATGGAGATACTGGGCGATTGCTCAGGGCCGTTGTCTTTTAATATTGCGATTTATCGGTTTAAACCATCCCATTAAATAATTGTCTTCATTCCATAGAGAATTTGAGTCTTAAAAAGTATAATTTTATTTTACCCCGAAAGGAAATTAGCTGTTATTAATCCTGCTGGGGTGCATTTCTATTTTCTGCCAGTAAAGCATTTATTGTAATGCGAAACTCCATTCACTTAACGTTGTTTGGCGCAGCTTGACCAAATATGTTCTCTATGTCAAAAAACGCAGTCACCCGAACTCTAATTTAACCAACAACTGAACTCTTGTTACCACGCTTATTTATTAACTTAGCCTGGGTATCTATCTCTCTTCTGTCTCAGTGAAACTTTCATTGTGCTGCGTGGGTCCCCTTACTTGACGTTATTTGGCACGGCTCGGCCAAATATGGCTCTGGCGACATGAAACCCACGGCCAACCAACTTTCTGAGGACGATATGATGTGTAAATGCTCGTCTCATGCGCAATCTGAAATCTAAATTCGGGCTGGAAGTATTTTGCTCTGGTGGCAAGCTATCCAAGGTTTGTCGACCTCAATCATTTTCCAGACGTTGCATATTTCTTTTTGTTTTTCCACACCTGTCGATATCCCCGCTTTGACACGCCGTACCGTTGGAAATTTGGCGCTCCACTGCCACGGGGAGACGCACGTATTTCCCATTCGCAGACTGTAATCCTTGTTTACACTAGTGAATCGTGTATGTGTCAGTGAATCTTGTTTCGGCAGCGAAAAAAGCGGCTTAGCGCTTGTCAGAGTTATGTGGCGATGACGAACATTCCGTAATGACTACGGATTTTCACCTTTCATTATGTCATTGCGGCGGTTGGTGGAATTGTTACGGAGCATTTTCCTACATAGATTTGCGGTCTTTATGTATTCTTCAAGCAAATGAGTTTTCTCACTATGTGTATTTCATTAGCCCTCGCGTAGTACACTGACCGTAGAGAGACAAACCAAACTCTATTTTATTTTCCCCAGTGTATGACTGTAGAGCGGCAGACCAACTATATTTTTTGAGTAACGATATTTCCAAACTAACTGCAAAAATTGGAGATGTATTTAGGTGAATTAACGGCGGGGGGCATTGGAGCTATTGGCGATGATCCAAGATCAGATCAATCCCGAAGGAAAAGATCCAGGACTACACCTTGTAACTTTGAACCACAGTCAGATGATGAGGTCAACACATGAGCTGGCGCCCCACACTCCAAACTTTCTCCACACTACGCCAACGTGAGGATATTTAAGACCACGGCCAATTTAACGTATACCATCCCCACATGTATAGCGGTGTTTGGTTGGATCGAGTTTCGAACTCGCATCCCTTTGGCCCTGCAAATTGGAGAATGAATCCCGTAATAGTCGATTTTATAGTGTTTATATTTGTTGTTGTCATTCGACAGTAAACAAAAAACGTCGCCCTCTTGCCCCAAGTACCTTAGTGAAATACATACAGGTAATACCATGCGATTTATTTCAAATTGCAAAATGGGGTAAGTCCTTTCACTTAATCGCCAAGGAAATAATTAAACTTGCTTTAAGTAAATTTTCGCAGCTGAAAAATTCAACTAAACAGCTTCAGAGGGATTTTCTGCCACCAACGTTTACAAAGGCCGAATATGCCTACTATAAATAAATAAAACTATTTTTATTGACTGATTAAACCGGTTGAACTCAGACACCGGGGCGTCTTAAAATTTCAAGTACTCTATAAACATGTCCAAGTGTTGCGACACCAAAGTCTTTAAAGTTCTTTAAAGTGTCTTTGCGATAAACCTCAATTCGGTTTATCACTGTATAGCTGGACGCACTCAAACCGGAAAATAGGTAATGAATTCTATGACACCATTTGGGAGTCGTGCGAAGCAATTGCAAATTTCGTCATTGTTGTGGCAGGTGCGAATCGGTTGGCCCGAGCGAAGTGACAGCTTGCCTTTATCTTTGCACTCCCCACATGAGTTTTGAGTTAAGTCTAACGCTTAGTTACTGATTCAAAGATTTGTTATGTCTTGCAGATGAAGTTACAAATTTGGGGCAACCTATTTTTCTATGTAGAGACGGGTGCGGTTTATGAGAAATGAAATTCGCAGCATCGTGTGAAAACAGAAATTCCATTGCTCAATTGGACACTCAACACTCACTGATTGAACAAGTTTTTTTTAAGCATGTTCGCTTTGACCAACTTGCAACTGCCCGCGGAAATGATGAAAGTCGTTCAGATTGAAGCTCTACGATTATAGATGACTGACAAGTTAAAGAAGCATTTTCTGTCAAATGTATGATGTGCATTTCAACTGTAAAATTGCTAAGTTCACCAAATATGCAGTATATAAGAGTAACTTACTCTTTTGTTAGGTCGTTTCGAATTAGATTGTTAGATGCAGCGCTTTTAAGTATCAAATGCTTCACAAACTTTAGATAGCAGTGGGATCACTTGACCAACTGTTGATTGAGTATAACACGCTCGCAACGCCGAATACAGTTAGGTCATACTCAAACAACTGCTGATTGAGTATGATCTAACTGTTTGGCATTATGAGACATCAGATAATTTGAACAATCGTTAACCTTACAGAACAAACTTGGAGATAAGCCTTGTTGTCTGGCAAGGCAGTACACGCTGAATGTTTATCAAAAGTTACATAAAAGTATGTGAGAAGGACTTTCAGTGCAAAAAACAAACAAACCAGACATAAAGTAAAGATTTTACTTCCATTACCCAAGAGCTCATCGATGGTGCATATATGGGTTACCTTAAAATATAGTGCATCGGTGAAGTTTGGCGTTTAATCTAACTGGCGTTGACCAATCAACTATTATATATCAATTCGGAATTCATCCTTTGGAATTTTTTATTGGCGAAGTATTGAAATCGTATTCCAAAAGCAAGCCAAGTTACGTTGCGTTCGGAATACGTATAGGAAACACGTTTCGCCACAGTAGCACTACCGCCACCTACATTTGGCTTGACAGAAAATGCCTCTCATATTCATATTTGGTCTTTTCGAATTATATTGTTAGATGTATGGTTTATAAATATGTAATACTTCACAAACATTAGATAACAGTGTGATCACTCGACCAACTACTGATTGAGTAAAACGCCCTGAACTGCACACAGTTGGATCCTACTCAAACAGCTGCTGATTGAGTATGATCTAACTGTTTAGAGTTGAGATATCAGATAATTTTAAACGCTACATTTTTACAATATTTAACCCTGCAGAACAAATTTGGAGATACGACTTGTTTTGACAAGCACGGCAATAGAGTTGAATGCTTACAAATAGTACACAAGTTAAAACTTTTACGGATGAGTAAGTAGATCGGATTACACGTGGTTCGTTTTCACATGTAATGGAACAGTCTCATTAGCAGAAGGTCAGAGTCTAGTACTTTTTATAACCGAGTACTTGGTATTCTAGTACTTTCAAGAATAGAATAAATATTCGAATACATATTCAAAAAACGACTAATCGATAGTAAGAATCTGCCAACTGCGATATAAGGCTATTATATAAAAACGAGTTGGATGCATACTTTGACATTCAAATACTTAGTATGAATACTTTGGTATTTGAATACTTAAAATGAATATTTTAGAAATTGAATACTTTGGATTAATACTACTGTATTCGAACACGAGAAAGAATAGAGTACAACGAATACTTTTAAGAATCGAGTACTACAAATGCTTTTATAAATCGAGTACAACGAATACTTTTACAAATTGAGTACAACAAATACTTTTAAGAATTGAGTGCTGCAACGAATATTTTCAATAATCGAGAGTAACGATACTTTCAAGAATCGAGTACAACGAATATTTTTAAGATTGAGTACAACGGATACTTGTAAGAATCGAATACATTTAAGTATCTAGTACAATAAATTCTTTTAAATATCGAGTAGACGAATACTTTTGTATTCGAATATACTCACAGAAAACATGGCATATTGTCCCAGTCAGGACATGGACCACTATTTAAAAAAAAAATATTAACATTTCCGCTTTTAATTTTCGCTTTGTTGTCACCAAAATGATTACCTGGACTATTGTGTCCCTTTTCCATAGCGACGTGAAAGAAAAATGTAAAGGAAATGCGAGGTTTTGTTGCTTTCTCTCTCCATCGCAACGGGGTTCTCTGTCGTAAGCCGAAGCGGTTTTACAATTTAATGACACGTGCTAAGCGGCTTTTGCAGTTTTGTTTTCCGAAAACAGTTTTTTACGCTCTATTCATAGCTTGAGATAGACGATGTCACAGACATCATTGAATTTAGAAAAATAAAAACTGCATGTTGTTTTTTCGAAGAAAGGCTTCTTGCGATTGTACGAGAGTAATGAATGCAAAGCTGGTTCGAAATTGGGATAATTGATGACGTAAACTGAAGATTTAAGAGTGTTTATCCTGATCCAGGCTAAAGTTGAAAATTGGATTACCCCAAAAAATAACAATACAAATAATAGGAGTTTGTTTCAGCTTGTTTCGTTGCTTGTCATTTTGAAGTGAAATAGTTCAGTTTTACTGTTTACATTATTTACTTTAATTGGACGATTGAATTATTATTTGTATTCACATAGTTTGACTTATTTAGATGAATATTTGTGATTTAAAAAGCTAATTAATTCAAACATAGTTGTTGTTAACCGTGTTGTGTTATAAATATAATGAAGTTCCATGTGACCAAGCTAAAAAAACGTTAAGTAGTATGTTATCCATAAAAATTCCTTATTTATTGTTATTCTAACTAAGCTCGTAATAAAATTATTTAAGGTTACTTAGTTTTTGAAAAAGTAAATGAAAAATATTAGGATTAACTTTCGATCTCATATAGGAAAAAACTAGTTTTCATGGTGCATATACATTTACGTTACGTTATATTACATAAAAAGTTAAAAGTTACCTCATTGAAGAACATCTCTAAGTAAATTTCGATCTCATATAGGACAACTCTAACTTTTCCTGGAGTCCTAATGTACTCGTTGAAAGTTAAGGACAACTCTAAAATAAAGTTCGATCTCATATAGTTAGAAAGTTAAAATTATCTCATGTAAAGACTTCTCTAAGTAAAATTAGATCTCATATAGGTCAACTCTTGCTTTTTCTGGAGCTATATGAATCCCGTTGAAAGTTAACCAACCTCACATTTGGACACACAACTCGAAGTAAAATAACAATCTCATTGGAAAAGTAAATTTTCATGGAACATGTGCATCAATTGAAAGCTAAAGCTATCTCACATTAGGACAACTCAAAGTAAAATTCTATCTCATGTAGGACAACTCTTAATTTTGCATGGAACATATACATTCTTTAAAAGTTAAATTATTCGTGAAATTTTGCTTAAAGTTCTAAAGCACACGGATTTTTTGTTAAAATGAAACAAAATTATTATCAAAAAAATAAAAAAAAAAATTAAAAAAAAATAATAATAATAAAAAAAAAATAATAAAAAAAAAATATATATATATATATATAAAACTTTTGAAATTCAAGACTGAAATTCCACACTATAATCAGTTAAAGGTGTGTTTTAATCTGTTAAGTTGCTAAAAAGTACTTCAAATTAATCTCATATTGAGAAATCACAATGGGGAAATTATTGCACTAAATTATAGTTTTAAAATAAAAAGTGCACTCTAATTTTCCCAACTTTTCCTGATAAACAAGTTTTAGACTTGTATAATAGTAGTTAAGTGATAGCTATTTCTTTTAACTTATAGCACACAACCGTGAAATGAACAAACCTACTTAATTACATACCTCCTTTTTTTTTCCATTTCAGAATTTTTGGGACATTCCTAATGAAATGAACAAAATGAAAATAGCAGTGATTGTCTGATTCATGCTAACTTTTGGTAAGGTGTAATGTTATGTATCTCTTAGTTTTTATTAAGTTTAGGGCTGCCACTTTCAGTAGGTTCCATTTATACCCACAGATTTTCTCGCTAAATAATTACAAAATTCTTTGCAGCATTCGAACTTGTATCACACCTAGCTGTAATGCGAGTTCGAAAGAGAGTCATTTTCTTTCAAGCTAAGGTGACACATATGGTGTTTTAAGCAGCGTGACCACACCAGCGTGACCACGCAGGGTGAATACATTTCTACTGCTCTTGTTCCACAGTGTAGCGCTACTTATCAAATCGCGTGCGAAGGTCGAACCTCAACCACTCTGACGCAAGTTAGAACCACCCATATCGTCAATTTATTGTCTTTTAGACGGGTGACACTCGAGGCGACTTGAGAAGGTCGACCCGGGTACGCCTTTTCTTCCCGACAAAATGTTTGAACCGCTCGAAATGCGCCATCCAGTTCGCGTACCTAATCGCGACTGAAAGAAGAAACGAAACTCGCGTCACGCTTCACAAGTCGCCCCGTGTGTCACCACCCTAAATGTAAGTGGTTGTAGTGGTTCTGTATTGGAGCGTGTTTCCAGTTCGAACGTGACATCACTTGACTTGTTCTTCGAATATGAGTTTAGCACACTTTGCCGATAAATTTCTAAAGAATAAATTCCGAATTATTTTATGATAATTTTATATAAATATTCGAGGATTTTAATGCATGTAAATTTTGTGCGAAGTGTACTATTCCTTTTATCATAGTCACTCTTAGTGAGTAAATGGTTGTGTCCCTTGCTTGAGAGAATCGTAGGAAAGATTTTATTGGTCAAATTAACAAAAACTAGTTAGAAGGAATACTGCAGGTTGCAACGAAATGCATGCTTGACCTTCAGAAGGTTGCAATCCTTAATTTGTAAGTGTTTAAATCCATAATCGCGTCTAGTTAGAATATCCCACTAAGGAAAACAGAAGAGCTAAACACCGGCATTAAGTACTTCTGTGAGTAATTTAACCTGTATTCAAAAAATGACGGTAACTTGCAATTCCTAATTTGTACGTACATAAATTCCTTAATCGCGTTCACTTTTCCCTCCCCTAAGGTAAAATGTAGAACTAAAATCCGACACTGAGAATTTCTTTTGGATTAACCAGTATTGAGAATGCCAGTAACGTGCAATCCCTGATTTGTACGTATGTAAATCCCATAATCGTGTCCAGTTAGTGTCTCCCGCTAAGGAAAAAAGTAAAAAAACCGGCATTGGGAATTTCTATGGGTAATTTACCGGTATTGAGAATGCCGGTAACTTGCACCCCCTAACTCAAACCTATACTTTTCAGAAATCGATAACCTATTCGACATTTCGATTGGAAATAAACTTTTCAAGAGACAGTCGAATTTTCGAACTTGTCTCCCTTTGAATGAGTGAATTGGAGGACTATTCCAAAAGCCATTCTACATGCTCCAAGGACTCTCTTTTCAGAACAAGTTTACCGATCCCAGTTATCATTGGCGAACTTCCAGGCAGAAAATTTACCCACACATGTGCAGTATAAATATATTTTTATCCCCGGGTCTATTACGACTGTCAACATTCGTTGTCAACCATAAAAAACGACTTAGTCACATCATCCACAGTAAACAGAGCGCGCCTCGACAGTCCTTTCGCGATATAAATTACATCAATTACACACTCGGTAGTAAAGTGAATGAGATATGTAATCATATACATGTGAAAAGATTCAGAAGTCATTCGAATGGATAAACATCTTTGATAAAGCATCATGCTTTTGTGAGTTCCTAGGGTTGTGATCTGGATTTGCTAAACCTTTTCTGGACGGATATCAGTTTACGTTAATTACATTTGTTGTAAGGGATATTTCGAAAACAAACCAAGTTATTCACTTCAGAAAAAAACTTCCCGCTGTGAAATTTCAGAAAATTGAACACGTACTTTATTTAAAGTATGCTCCTGTGGTTTCGAAGTTAGAAGGAACTTTTCAGTGTTTAAAACTGTTGGCAGACCGTTGAAAATCCTTTTCTTGTAAACATCTGCGCATGGTTTCTGTTCTGCTTTGCCAGTTCTCTTTATTCTACTAGTTATTTTCTAGTTCTGATTTGCATTTCTAATTTGTATCTTTAAAGTATGTTCTTGTGGTTTCAAAATTAGAAGAAACTTTTCAATGTTTAAAAACTGTTTGCCGAATTTGTACTCTGGCGAACATGTTCGCATTGTTTTTGCTCTGTTTTGCAATTCGAGTTATTATTTGTTAGTGAAACTCACTTTTATGCGTCACAGGAACTGTCAAAGGCTACGTTGCGTGTATTTCCTCCTGTTCTCTTATTTTAAACCTGCTTTCATTTACAAAGTAAGGATGTTCAGTCTGGTTAAATTGTGTTTTTAAGATTTATTTATTTATTTTTTGTTATGAGTCTCTCTCTCTCTCTCTTTTGACAGTTAGATCTATTTTTGTTGTTGTTGTTGTTTCACACCTTTTATTTTTACAAAAATATGTGTTTGTTAGGTCATCTTTGTTGTGTTTCGGATGACTTTTTGTGGTTTTCGGTTTATTATTTTTTTTATTATACTATAATTTTGCTATCTATCTAAACAAAAATGAACCCCTCTACCCCTTTTTTTAAACCAATGTTACGAATTTATGCATTCTGCTTCAACATTGGGGGAAATGTCTTTATGACTTGGTCTTATGACCTTCTGAACTTCAAAGGTTTAAAAATACTGTAACGGAAGTATGCCGTAGTTGGCAATGCCAGTTGTGTCTAAAAATCGGGGAAAATGTTATTAACAATTATTTGAACTTTTGAGTGAACGTAGCTAGCATGTGATTCTCTATCCTTCTTTATATATTAGACTATGAAATACCTAATCATCGCGATGCAAAATTACCGAATTAAAAACATACCGTAGGCGGCAGTAGCAGTTATGTCGAAAAATAAAAGAATGTCTTACTAGTAAATATCTGAAACTTTGGCGTGTGTGACCGTGCATAGCACGTTTCTTTATGTTTTTGACTGTGAAATACTTTATAGTTGCGATGCTAAATCAAAGGGGCGGAAATATGGCTGCAGGCGCAATGCCAGCTATATCTAAAAGTATGGGAATATGTGGCTATCAACTAATTAAAACTTTGGAATGATCGTGACTAGCATGTTAAACAATGTTACTTTATACGTATGTTAGACTGGTAAATACTTTATACTTGCAATGCAAAATCACCGGGTCGGAAATATACTGTAGGCGCAATAACAGTTATTTCGAAAAGTAAGGGAATACAAGCAACTATTTATTACTTGTGTTCTTGGTTAACTACTGTTATAAGCAACTATTTGTTACTTGTTAACTGCTGTTACAAGCAACTATTTGTTACTTGTTAACTACTGTTACAAGCAACTATTTGTTACATGTTAACTACTGTTGCAAGCAACTATTCGAAATTACGAACATACTGTAGGGGCAATACCATTGTGTCGAAAAATAAGTGAATGTGTTAGTAGCAACCATTTGAATCTTCTAAGTGAACGTGACCAGCATGCAGTATTATCTGCAAAGTAGGGATAGCAAAAACTGACCTCGAAAACTAAGTGTTCTACTGAAGAATATTTATTACTCAATGAATAAGTTTCTCCAACCAGTGCAGTTAGAATTGTTTCATTTTATCAGAATGTGCATGGAAATGCTCTTTAATTGTGAAGTTAAAACAAAATATCTGGGTCTGAAGAGATATTGTAGATGGTAGTGCCAGGGAAATAGGGGAATAGGTTTCAAGAAACTTTTTAAAACTTTTAGGTGAACGTGACCAGCATGTAGTATTGCGGATCTTTTACGGTGAGATAGCAAAATCTGACCTCGAAAACTAAGTGGTCTAGGGAAGAAAATTTATTGCCTAATGAAAACGTTTTTGAAAATTAGTGCCATTTTGTATTTCTTATATCAGACAGCATAAAAGGCTTTATAATTGTTAAGAAAAGGAGAAAAAATTCCTGGGTATGAAATTTACTCTCCATGGCAGTGCTAAAAATAAGGAAATAGGTTCCTAATAACTATCTGAAAGTTTTGATTGAACGTGACTAGCATTTAACATTCTTAATGCATTCTAGACTGCATGAAATACTTTATAGTTACCAATATGAAAGGTAAAATCTGCAGGTCTGATATAAACTCTATATGCCGGTGTTAAAATAAAGGAGAATATAATCCTACCAAATGTTTTAAACTATAGGATAATAGTCATTCGCTGCAACATGTAAGAGTTACCGTCATGGGGTAACATTACTTTATATATCAGACTGTGAAATACTTTGTAATTGCAAAATAGATGCAACATTTATTTTTTTAATGTATACTCTATGCAGTAGTGCTAAAATAAAGGAATAGGTTCCTAGCAACTATTCGAAACTTATGGGTGAGCGTGACCATCATGTAATAGACTGTGTGAAATGTTTTATAAATGCAAAATCCATTTGTTTAAAACATACTACGTGCAGTAGTGCTAAGAAATAAGTGAATAGGTTCCTAGCAACTATTCGAAACTTATGGGTGAGCGTGACCATCATGTAGCATTATCCTTCATCATATAAAAGACTGAAATGTTTTATAAATGCAAAATCTATTGTTTAAAACATATTACGTGCAGTAGTGCTAAGAAATAAGGGAGTAGGTTCCTAGCAACAATTTGGAACTTATGGGTGAGCGTGACCGCCAAGTGACGCTATCGATCTTCTAAGGTGAGATAGCAAAATCTGACCTCGAAAACTAAGTGGTCGGGGCGCTAGGATAGGGCGACCTAGAAAACCCCCAAATTTCCTCACTTTTTCCTCGAAGTCCGACCCTCGACCCGAGAATTCATTTGCAGCCGCCCTACATTCTGACATGTGACAAGCTCGCTTCCGCCTTGGTGAATCTCGTCTCCGAATCATTTTTATTTTTATTTACGATGGCTATTTTTAACTTTAGAGCCTTAATAGCAGAAAAGGACCTTTTCTACCATGGCGACACAGGAAGACTGCACAGGAAGACTTTTTCCACTTCCTCTGACCACACCGAAAAAAAACGTCTCTCTCACAACAGCGAAGCGTTTCCTTGTCCTATCGTGAGATACGGTAATGGAGTCGATAGCAAAAAATTAGGTCGGGTGGTCTAATGGGTAAGAAAGGAAAAAAGCAAAAATATTTGTTATTAACTGCGATATCGTGATATTTATGACTGTGCTGGAAGCCGGGTGTGTTTATCTGAAGAACTGGCATGTCTGGGTGACATTCCTTTCTAATCGAAGAGCATGTTGTTACAAACCATTTGTTACCATGTCTCATTATCCGACATCCACGTGTGTATAGAACGTGTGTCAATCAAAGTATATCTGTTTTTTACCGGCATACTACTCACATGAATCACGAAATCGGAGGCGATGTCTTCCTACTAATCAGGGTGACTATTTATAGTTGGCAGGGGACGACTTGGTGTCGTTGGAAATCCAGTAGCTACCTGGATTGTTTCCTCCTTCGTTTGGGATTTCGGTAAGTTTGCACTGCCTATCGGGTAGGTCGCCTTGAAGTGATTCAGGTATAACTTTTGTCTTAGATTACAAAACTACTTTTATTAAGAGTTGGGTTCCCGTATTATTTTTATTTCAAACGGGACACTTGATGGCCGGGTTGTGACGTGCTGAAAGAGAAAGCCGGTTGTACTTGTCCAAAGAGCTGGTACGTCTAGGTGACATTCCTTTCTAATCGAAGAGCATGTTGTTACAAACCCTTTGTTACCATGTTTCATTATCCGGCACCCACGTGTGTATTAGACGTGTGTCAATCAAAGTATGTCTATTTTATTGACCAAAACTATTTCTTTAAGAGTTGGGGTCGCCGTATCATTTTTAGTTCACACCGAGACACTTGATTGCCAGGTTGTGATGTGTTGAAAGAGGAAGCCGTGTCTGCTCATCTGAAGAGCTGGTACGTCTAGGTAACATTCTCTTTTAATCGAAGATCATGTTGTTACAAACTATTTGTTAACATGTCTCCTTATCCGCCACCCACGTGTGTATTAGACGCATGTCAATCAAATTATCCTTGTTATTTTATTGAAGTTGTTCACATATGAATAACAGAATAGGAGGCAATGTCTTCCAACTAATCATGGTCTTTAATCAGCGAGGGACTGCGATCAGCATATAAATTCAGTAGCGTAGCTAAATAAGTTTTTACAACCCTTGCCCGGTTGGGATCCCGGAACGTGCTTTTCAATTTCAGGGCAATCCCGGTAAAACGTGACGAACAGGAACCCTATATGCTAGGCGTGTTTTACAAAACTTATCCAGTTTCCGTAACTACAATTATCGTTGAGGACAAAATGTGCTTATTTTTAATAGATATCGTATATACCCCAGTCGCAAAAGAAGAACCGACAACCCACGAATAAGTTCAAAATTAACCAATTTGAGTGGCCTTAGCGCGTCTCTCTCAACAGTGCGGCTCTTATACAAATAAATGTATGTATTAAATATAGTAAACACTAAAACTGATCAATGTCCAAAATAACTTATCTATTAAATTTTTTGTTATAAACTTATTAGTAAACTAAAACTGATCAACGTCCAAAAGTAATTCTTATATTTCATTTCTTATAACAAAGTTATTAAAAAACATAAAAGTTAAAAAGTTATTCAAAAATATAAAAATAAAAATGTTGTTAAAAATTTTGTTGATCTTAATCACACACAAACAATTTTGTAAAGATCTTTAAAAACTAGACTTGCTTTTGGATGCTTTACGAATGTCGTCCGTCTTAGCAGTTAGCTGCCGACAGCTTGGTTGATGACTTGTCAGGGCAGTTGACACAAGCTCGGTTAAATGCTTATCAGTTGAAACAGACCGATGCTTATTTTTTACAAATTTAAGTATTGAATAGAAAGACTTACGAATTATCGAAAATTGATATTAGTCTCAGCGCCATACTGGTTTTAGGATATTTCTGTTCCGGAATCTGTTTCCCAAACTCCATAGTTGAACAACCATTTTGTTTGGCCTGTTTTAATCCTTCATCTTCTTGAAGCTCCAGCTGAGCGGAGGAGGTGGGACTGTGGGTAAACTTTAAAAAATTTAACTAATTTTCAGTTTCTCCTGTTTGTCTTGTTATTAAAGATTAAAAAATGTCTCGTTCAAATACTCCTTCCTAAAATGTGGCTGCCAAAGGTAGTGTAGCTGGCCACCCCTGCTTTTGAACATAATGAGTAGAAAACATACTACAAGTTGACGAAACGCTGTCACTTTAAGCCTTGAAGTTGTGCCCCGACCCAGCCTTCCCGATTTCTTTCTTTCGTTTTCATTCCATGGGTCCTATCGTAAACGTGTGATTCCATATTCGACCGATCGCACTTTAAGTTCAAGGTGTCCGAAAAAAAATCTGACATAGATACATCAATCTCTGTAATCAGAGGGAGTAGAGTGCAAAAGCTGTTGGCCTTAACTGAGATCAGATGAACTTTTACTAGCAAATTCATTTATCGTTTAAAAAAACATTAACTTGCGACAGAATCTCAAACAAGTTGCTAATTCTGAGCTCTCGCTGTCAAAGTATGATAGAGGAAGACCGTAGAGAAACTTTTCGCGTTGGCGTTAGTGGAAGTATGGAGAGTGGTGTGCCAGCTCAGGTGTTGGCCCCATCATCTGACTGTGGCTCAAAATTACGAGGTGCCTAGTGTTGTCCTCGGATCTTTCTCTTTGGGATTGATCCCGGACCGTTGTGTTATAATAATAACCCGTTGTGTTGTCTCCAGTGCGACGTAAATTCAACTACCTACCTCCAAATATACTAGTGCTTTTTTTTTATGAAACGCTTATGATTGTTTTTCAAATTTTTATTAAATTTCCTCGTGAAAATATTTACTTCCATCAAAAACGCGAATTTTAAAATCTGACATCGTCTTGGAAAATCAATTAGGTAATGGTAATGGTAATTTTAGTTAACGTCACAGATACTAGAGCAACACAACGGGCTTTTGACGACGGTCCGGGATCAATCCCTTAAGGCTACAGTGGACACTAAAAAAATTTTTTTTTAATTTTTTATCTACACACTTAAAATTTTGTCAGTTTGTACTTATGTTATAACTAAGACCACATGAAAAATTTGGTGTGTAAAAAATGAATACTTTTTAAAAAATTTGAAATTCAAAAAAAATTTTTGATGGGAATTCATAAATTTTAAAACGTTCCAGGCGTTGCAATTTTTTCTAAAACTCCAAATTTCCTCCTGATCTTATATCTATAGGCAAATGTTTATTAATTAATGGATGCAATGTGATGTTTTATATGATAATTTACAAAATATAAGCAAAAATGTAGTTTTATATGAAATTTTCAGAAAATTTAATGACTTGATCAATAAAAAAGTCAAATTTCTTCTTTCGAACAATTATTACTACTACAATGCATCCAAGAAACTATAATTACATGTTAGAAGAATACTTTCAGAAAGTTTTGTAGCAATTGGATAAAAATTGTGACGCATGGAACATTTTGCATTTCTGTTTCGAGGCAAATTTTTTATTTTGAGAAAAAAGACTTTTTTCATTGTAAAAGAATATAGCTATATAAAAGTACTTATATATTAAAAATGTTAGTGATATAAACCTAAATTTGATATAGAAGAACTCTATTGTAACATAAATACAGGGTAGGCATACTTTATACTGGAAATTTTACTATTTTGTTGTTACGTGGAAACATGTTATATACAGTGAATTATTCCCAAGTCAAATAACCATAGCGAATACGAAAAAAAGTATTTCATCACACTTGTATTTGCCACGTCATTTGGTCATTATAGCACACACGCGTGTCTGGTTGTTGAGTCGCAAGCAGAAAATCAAAGCAGTATTATTACGAACTAGGGGGCCCGCCCCCTGCTCTCCAATTCTCATTGGTTCGCTGCACGAACCTATGCTCGCTTCGCTCACATCAATGAAGACACGTGTCCTAGCAGAAGGGATTGATTCCAAAATAATATTTTTCAAATCTAAATTTGCTGTATTACATAAAAGATATATACAGTACCTCTGGAATCAGAATTTAAATGAAAACTTTGAGCAAATTTTTACTTGCAATGTGAGAGCTGCTTTGTAAATAGAATACCCAGCATGTTGTTTGTGTGTACATTTCCCCAGTACTCGAGCCACCCATACACTTTTTGACTGAGTTTGTTGTCGAAAGTTGTAGTGCACGCGTCTTGTTGTACTATAATTGTTATCCCTGAAAAGGACCGTTTTTTAAATAGCCCTGAAAAGATCCTCCGCTTTCTTAGATTTATATTACAAACCGCAACAGCTCGACTAAAATTCTTTTTTTTTTCCAATAAAATTTCAACCGATAACACTATAGATTCAAATGAGGCGCGAGGCTCCTAGTAAACAAAGAATCGCACAATGTTGCCAAAACGCGATAACAAATAACGTCTTTTTTGCATGCCACGTAAGAGAAATATACATATAGATGATATTTCTAAAATCACTTTATACTTTCATTTAAAATGCACCGGCACTATAAGTTGTATCTGTTTTGGCAGTACTTCTTTTTCTTTTCTTTTTCTTGGTAGCAGCATTTTTCTGGGAAATACGTCGTTGATCCCGTCTTTCTGCAATGTTCATGGAAAAGCTTTCATTTAGCAAAGGGTCCACATCTTTCCCAAGAGACTTAACATGTCCGAAGTTATGCTTTTCCACAGCATCGGTCACCGCTAAATCTAGCCTCCTTCTCGAAACAAACACCTCCTTTGGACATTTTCGCCAGATGCAGCTGTGGAGACTTTCATTTGCATTTTGAGTTTTGCCTGCTATACATCTATCAAGTATAGCATCAGATGCTAAACGTTGATAGACGGGCATAATTTTTTCCACAACTGGTTCCGACAAGTGTGTTTTCATGGAACCATGTGATCCTGGTGTTTCACCTTTGGCTATACCTCTTTGGTAAAAACACCAGGATGATTCCCCTTCAGGACACTTTCCGTGTTTAAGTTTTTTGTCAGTGGACGAGCAATGCATAAGGCTGGCATAAATTGCAGTTTTCATTTTTTTGGTGTCTGGAGCATTGTCTTTTATAGCTTTTCTATAAAAATTCTGCAGCTTTGTAATGTTTTTATCGGTCAAGCTTCCATGCTTCCGTCCACCAAGAGTCACCTTTTTAATACGCCATTCCTTAACTTTATTGCGTAAGGATGTGCCAAGCCTCTTCGCAACATGGTTCAAACACTCTTCCTTTTCAATTATGACGTCTGATCCATAAATATTGTTTTCTGTCAAAAATTGAAAAGTTTTAGAGTCACCATCACTCAGCACAGAAACAAATCTCATTTTGCATTCACTAATGGATCTCTTCCACATTATAAGTGCAGCATGCATCTCCATGGCTCCAGATGTCCCATCGAAATTTTTATCGCACTCGTCGGCATGTCCTTTTTGCCATATGTGGAACTCCGCACTGTCTACTCCCATTTCACTTCCAGTCACCGCACAATTCTGACAGTATTTTGACAGCACTTCAAAGTCGAGGACAAGTCCACTAAGGATATCAATAACTATACCTAATCCTAAGTTAGAAGTATGTCCTCGCTTTTGCCAAGTGCCGTCATACGAGACACTTACGTCAATGATTTCACTACTTTGTAATGAATCATCGACCTTTAAATGTGCTTCTCTAGCTGCTTGACATGATATATCAAGCATTTTTCTTTTTACTTCTTTATTTTTTACTGATAAATTGTTCATGCACTTGACAAATGTTTTTTTATCCATCGTCGGCATGTTTAACACTGAAGAAAAAGTTTCCAAAGCAGCATGGCCTCGGCCTATGGATAAAAAGGCACTAACCAGCTTGTTGTTAACATCATGCGAGCCTTTCGCCTCCTCCTGAAAACTTGAAAAAACAGTTCCATAGCTTTCATTGCAAGTCTCGCATAGAAGTTCCATCTTTACAGAGTACCCCAGAGAATGGTGCTGTTTGATAGTAAGAGTACACTGTGAACAGCTTTTACATGGAACTTTTTGTAACAATTCCGAAAACATAGTCTTGTGAGTTAAAATATAACTTGCTTCAGGTTGAGAAGATATCATATTGGTTTCAGATGATTTGGCTGGCTGTAAGATGTCAGTACTTCCATCAACAGAGGGAACAGTTTCAGATGATTTCTGCCATCGCTTCATGCTGTTTTCAGCCAACATCTTTCTCCTTTTAGTAGGACGACCCTTAGGTTTTCTATATCTGGCTGATATTAGATCCATATTTATTGTTGTAATCAACAAATAAAATCGAGAAAGATTTCTAGTTCTGAAAAGAACTGTTTGTTTTTGTAAATTCAATAAGAAATTAGAATGAAATCGAAAGAAATATGCACGTACAAAACTGAGCGAATTGTAAACAAATATAATAACCGATTTCAGTCTCAGATACAGTTAAAACTCTTCGTTGCCATCCTTAACTTAATAAATTATTATTTGAAAAAAAATTAGTGAGGCTTTGTCAAAAGAAATAAAAGTATTGCGATTTTCAGAGTACTTGACAGCTCTGTTTGCATGACAGAAAAATGTAAACAAAGGGGCGTGGCCATGAAATGTGGTCTTGAGAAAAACGAAACTACCCCATAACTCAATAAAAAATGCATAAAATCGAATTATTTTTTTTTGTAAGATAAAGTGGTTAATGAAGTATCAAATTATGCCAAAAAATTTTTTTCGATATTTTGGACAATTTTCCACATTTTAAGTGTCCACTGTAGCCTTAAGGTAAAGATCTCAGGAACTAAGCACAAAAAAAAGAACGAGATTTCAACAATAAACACATTCACATTTCATAATACGGAATAAGCAGAAATTTGAATTCTGTCATCTCTGTTAAATCTGTCTTCTGTTTGAATCCATCATTTTTTTATGAAACAATGGTGATGATTTGATGACATTTTTTTCATATTCTAGCTTCTCTTGAAAACATCAGCTTCCATGAAAAACGTGAATTTTAAAATGTAATATCGTGTTGGAAAATCAGGGTACCACAAAGGAATGAGATAACTCAAGTTAAAAACATTTTTCCAAACGCGAAAGTCACCCCTGAAGTCGGTTATGCGTTCAACTACTGGGGGGTATAATTTGTATCCACAATCGTCGAAGCTTGTTTTTCTTATCCACTCAAAGGTGCCGAGCTTCGAAGACCGATTCATCCGAAATCTTCTTCCTGCCAAACCGAGTTGCTGTGCATCCTTTCGTAAATTACACAGTTTGACGGAATTAATAACTGGGAAACCGAAAACAACATTTCCTTCAATCCCGCTCAGATATCCATTGAGGCTGGCACAAGACAATCTCTCCGCAGCCGTTATTGCGGGTTCAAGGCCACACGTGCAATGATGTCTTCCATCCGGAAAAAATGACAAAAGGCATATATTTACTGCGGCTTCCCTCCTGCTGGAAATTACGGATGATTGTTTTCATCCAGCTTTGATCCAGCGAAATTGATTACGCTTTTTCGTTACCACCTTCTTTCGAGTTTTTGTAATTGCGTTTTTTCTTTTTCGCAGAGAGAGCGACCTAGTTTCTTTTAACTTCACCGTTCGAGGCGAATGTATTGTGGTGTAGGAGGCGTTGCAATACACCTACCATAATTAAATTTTGTTCAACTTAAAAATATCAACGTATAATTCCCCCTTTCGGTTGCCGTTGTCTGACCTTGGTGCAAAATTAAAAGGCGTTGTCGATTCTTTCCCTTCACGTGTGACTCCGGACTGTCGACACTTGCCCGTTGTGTTGCTCCAGTATGACTTTAATTCAGGTATTTACCTATCTTCCCAAAGCGGTGCAGATGTCTCGATATTTTTTGTTCATTGGACAATGTTGACAAGCGCATATAATCGATACAAAAGATCGATTTGTTCGCCGGATTCCAAATTGCTGTCATTTGAAAATCACTAAAAAAATATCGAAACTCCAAAACATTTTACATCGTAAAACGGCATTCTACATTAGAATGAAATTGTTTTTCCTTTTCAATATAGTTCTATCCTTCTCAAACATCACATTGGGTTGGCGTGGAAGTTTGTAGAGTGGGGTGCCAGCTCAGTTGCTGCTTCGTCATCTGACCGTGGTTCAAAATTACGAGGTGTTGTCCTCGGATCTTTCCCTTAAGGGACTGCTCCCGGACCGTCGTCAATAGCCCGTTGTGTTGCTCTAGTACGACGTTAACTAAAATTACCATTACCATTACCTTCTCAAACAACCACCGAGATACGCACAGAAAAGTGTAACTATTAAAATAGAGAACTGTTTTAAAAGATTAAATTGGGGGCAACCATACGCAATATGTTTACTATAACTATTAAACGCGCCATACCAAGATAAAATTCCAAAAGCTGATACTTAAAACCACGCGACTCTAAAATTTTATATCAGGTAAGGTAATTTTAATTAACGTCGTACTGGAGCAACAGAACAGGCTATTGACGACGGTGCGAGATCAATCCCCAAAGGGAAAGAAACGAGGACAACGCTACATAATTTTGAACCATGGTGTGCACCAACCCAACGTGAGGACTTTCGGCCATGACAGATTTAAGGTACATCATCCGCCTCTACACCACACACTTACAAATATCCATGCACTGATCCCGGATTCAAACTAAGAACCTTTCGATCTAGAGGCTAACATCTTAACCACCCGACCGGGGGCCGACCACCGGTATAGTGGTTAAGGTGTTAGCCTCTAGATCGGAAGGTTCCCGGTTCGAATCCGGGTCCGGGCATGGATGTTTGTAAACGTATGGTGTAGAGGCGGCTGGTGCACCTTAAATCTGTCGTGGCCGAAAGTCCTCACGTTGGGTTGGCGTGGAAGTTTGGAGAGTGGGGTGCCAGCTCAGGTGTTGCTTCGTCACCTGACCGTGGTTCAAAATTACGAGGTGTTGTCCTCGGATCTTTCCCTTAAGGGACTGATCCCGGACCGTCGTCAATAGCCCGTTGTGTTGCTCTAGTACGACGTTAACTAAAATTACCATTACCATTACCACCCGACCGGTTGGTCGGCATTGTATACCAGGAAAAGGCATTCAACATCAGAAATATTTTTTCCTGTATTAATATAGTTCTATTCCTATCAATAACTTTTCCTTGACGAAACGGAATATATTCGAGACAAAATAAATCACAAATCCCAATTAAATCCAACAGAAAAACTATCGCCACTCCTTAGAATTTTAGTCACGTTGGGTTGGTGTGGAAGTTTGGAGAGTGGGATGCCAGCTCAGGTGTTGCTACGTCATCTGACCGTGGTTCAAAATTACGAGGTGTTGACCTCGGATCTTTTCCTTAAGGGACTGATCCCGGACCGTCGTTAATAGCCCGTTGTGTTGCTCTAGTACGACGTTAACTAAAATTACCATTACCTTAGAATTTTAGACCAGGAAGCATAATATTCGTGACAGTAAATCGAATTCACTAACTTCACTCACCGATTAACTGAACTCTAACTAAGAGAAAGTGAATGCAAGTGCATACCAAAATTTACCAAGTTTGGTTTAAAAGATCTAAAAAATTAATTTTTATCATTGAATCATATATTTTCGCTGTCGAATAAAGATAAGATTTTTCTTATTCAATAGCTACTATTTTGATAAGGTTTACATTTTCATATTTTAAAGTTTTATGGAAGGTTCAAAGTACATACCCGCCCTACTGTAGCGGGGTAAATGGGTACCTAGCCTCTAAAGATTGCCCATATGAATGGATAATGGTGTTTGGGCAAGTGCTTAGTTTTTAAAGGTAGGTAATTTTCCTGGTTAAAATTCTAAAATTAGAAAAAAATCAGAGTTTTTGAATTTTTTATTGTTTGGGATAAGAGAGAAGGATATAAAGGGGGAAAAAAAGATGGCAGTTCTGAGAATTATTCGGCTCCAATATTATGGACCCACTACGCACTTCCTCTGAAAATGCACTTACCCCACTTTACCGTATCTTTATCCAAAGACGTTTAATAGGGCAATAAAAAAATTCAACCTATATTACCACGAGCACATCTTACCTCCCAGCTATTACAATTAAATCCCTTTTAAGCATCAGGACAACAATATCGCAAATCGTTAGAATTTTAGACCAGGAAAAGGAATATTCATGACAAAGTAAATCAAATTCATTAACTTCAATATGATTAACTCAACTATAACTGAGGCCGTTGTGGCTCAGTGGATATGCGCACTGCACAATCAACTTTCGAGTTGTAGATGATGCGAGTTTGAGTCTTGTCAGGTGCATTCATCTCTTAGTGTATTTCTCTCTTCTGTGCCAGTAAAACTTTCATTGTGTATCTATTACTTGATATTGTATGTCTTGTGTCAGGCACCGCGTGGCCAAATATGGCCCTTGCGCCATAAAACCCCAATGCCAACCAACTCAACTATAACTATTCTCATCCAGACACGCTTAATCGGGTAGTAAAGAAATTTAAATTATTGATACTACCAGCATGTACTACACACTAACAACATCTCCACATGTCCGTATCACCTCCCAGTAATCACAATTAAAATCCATTTGATCATCATAAAAAATATCGCAACTCCTTAGAATTTTAGACCAGGAAACGGAATATTTGTAACAAAGTAAATCAAATTCACTAACTTCACTCTCCGATTAACTCAACTATCACTATCCAGAGGAGATTAATCGGGCAAAAAAATTCACCACGAGCATGTACCACACACAAAAAACATCTCTACGTGCCCGCAACTCCTTAGAATTTTAGACCAGGAAATGGAATATATTCGTGACAAAGTAAATCAAATTCACTCTCTGATTAACTCAACTCTAACTATCCTTAGCCAAAGGCGATTAATCGGGCAATAAAAAATTCACCCAATTGTTACCCACGAGCATGTACCACAAACAAAAAACATCTCTACGTGCCCGCAACTCCTTAGAATTTTAGACCAGGAAATGGAATATATTCGTGACAAAGTAAATCAAATTCACTCTCTGATTAACTCAACTCTAACTATCCTTAGCCAAAGGCGATTAATCGGGCAATAAAAAATTCACCCAATTGTTACCCACGAGCATGTACCACAAACAAAAAACATCTCTACGTGCCCGCAACTCCTTAGAATTTTAGACCAGGAAATGGAATATATTCGTGACAAAGTAAATCAAATTCACTCTCTGATTAACTCAACTCTAACTATCCTTAGCCAAAGGCGATTAATCGGGCAATAAAAAATTCACCCAATTGTTACCCACGAGCATGTACCACAAACAAAAAACATCTCTACGTGCCCGCAACTCCTTAGAATTTTAGACCAGGAAATGGAATATATTCGTGACAAAGTAAATCAAATTCACTCTCTGATTAACTCAACTCTAACTATCCTTAGCCAAAGGCGATTAATCGGGCAATAAAAAATTCACCCAATTGTTACCCACGAGCATGTACCACAAACAAAAAACATCTCTACGTGCCCGCAACTCCTTAGAATTTTAGACCAGGAAATGGAATATATTCGTGACAAAGTAAATCAAATTCACTCTCTGATTAACTCAACTCTAACTATCCTTAGCCAAAGGCGATTAATCGGGCAATAAAAAATTCACCCAATTGTTACCCACGAGCATGTACCACAAACAAAAAACATCTCTACGTGCCCGCAACTCCTTAGAATTTTAGACCAGGAAATGGAATATATTCGTGACAAAGTAAATCAAATTCACTCTCTGATTAACTCAACTCTAACTATCCTTAGCCAAAGGCGATTAATCGGGCAATAAAAAATTCACCCAATTGTTACCCACGAGCATGTACCACAAACAAAAAACATCTCTACGTGCCCGCAACTCCTTAGAATTTTAGACCAGGAAATGGAATATATTCGTGACAGAGTAAATCAAATTCACTCTCTGATTAACTCAACTCTAACTATCCTTAGCCAAAGGCGATTAATCGGGCAATAAAAAATTCACCCAATTGTTACCCACGAGCATGTACCACAAACAAAAAACATCTCTACGTGCCCGCAACTCCTTAGAATTTTAGACCAGGAAATGGAATATATTCGTGACAAAGTAAATCAAATTCACTCTCTGATTAACTCAACTCTAACTATCCTTAGCCAAAGGCGATTAATCGGGCAATAAAAAATTCACCCAATTGTTACCCACGAGCATGTACCACAAACAAAAAACATCTCTACGTGCCCGCAACTCCTTAGAATTTTAGACCAGGAAATGGAATATATTCGTGACAAAGTAAATCAAATTCACTCTCTGATTAACTCAACTCTAACTATCCTTAGCCAAAGGCGATTAATCGGGCAATAAAAAATTCACCCAATTGTTACCCACGAGCATGTACCACAAACAAAAAACATCTCTACGTGCCCGCAACTCCTTAGAATTTTAGAACAGGAAATGGAATATATTCGTGACAAAGTAAATCAAATTCACTCTCTGATTAACTCAACTCTAACTATCCTTAGCCAAAGGCGATTAATCGGGCAATAAAAAATTCACCCAATTGTTACCCACGAGCATGTACCACAAACAAAAAACATCTCTACGTGCCCGCAACTCCTTAGAATTTTAGACCAGGAAATGGAATATATTCGTGACAAAGTAAATCAAATTCACTCTCTGATTAACTCAACTCTAACTATCCTTAGCCAAAGGCGATTAATCGGGCAATAAAAAATTCACCCAATTGTTACCCACGAGCATGTACCACAAACAAAAAACATCTCTACGTGCCCGCAACTCCTTAGAATTTTAGACCAGGAAATGGAATATATTCGTGACAAAGTAAATCAAATTCACTCTCTGATTAACTCAACTCTAACTATCCTTAGCCAAAGGCGATTAATCGGGCAGTAAAAAATTCACCCAATTGTTACCCACGAGCATGTACCACAAACAAAAAACATCTCTACGTGCCCGCAACTCCTTAGAATTTTAGACCAGGAAATGGAATATATTCGTGACAAAGTAAATCAAATTCACTCTCTGATTAACTCAAATCTAACTATCCTTAGCCAAAGGCGATTAATCGGGCAATAAAAAATTCATCCAATTGTTACCCACGAGCATGTACCACAAACAAAAAACATCTTTACGTGCCCGCAACTCCTTAGAATTTTAGACCAGGAAATGGAATATATTCGTGACAAAGTAAATCAAATTCACTCTCTGATTAACTCAACTCTAACTATCCTTAGCCAAAGGCGATTAATCGGGCAATAAAAAATTCACCCAATTGTTACCCACGAGCATGTACCACAAACAAAAAACATCTCTACGTGCCCGCAACTCCTTAGAATTTGAGACCAGGAAATGGAATATATTCGTGACAAAGTAAATCAAATTCACTCTCTGATTAACTCAACTCTAACTATCCTTAGCCAAAGGCGATTAATCGGGCAATAAAAAATTCACCCAATTGTTACCCACGAGCATGTACCACAAACAAAAAACATCTCTACGTGCCCGCAACTCCTTAGAATTTTAGACCAGGAAATGGAATATATTCGTGACAAAGTAAATCAAATTCACTCTCTGATTAACTCAACTCTAACTATCCTTAGCCAAAGGCGATTAATCGGGCAGTAAAAAATTCACCCAATTGTTACCCACGAGCATGTACCACAAACAAAAAACATCTCTACGTGCCCGCAACTCCTTAGAATTTTAGACCAGGAAATGGAATATATTCGTGACAAAGTAAATCAAATTCACTCTCTGATTAACTCAAATCTAACTATCCTTAGCCAAAGGCGATTAATCGGGCAATAAAAAATTCACCCAATTGTTACCCACGAGCATGTACCACAAACAAAAAACATCTTTACGTGCCCGCAACTCCTTAGAATTTTAGACCAGGAAATGGAATATATTCGTGACAAAGTAAATCAAATTCACTAACTTCACTCTCTGATTAACTCAACTCTAACTATCCTTAGCCAAAGGCGATTAATCGGGCAATAAAAAATTCACCCAATTGTTACCCACGAGCATGTACCACAAACAAAAAACATCTTTACGTGCCCGCAACTCCTTAGAATTTTAGACCAGGAAATGGAATATATTCGTGACAAAGTAAATCAAATTCACTCTCTGATTAACTCAACTCTAACTATCCTTAGCCAAAGGCGATTAATTGGGCAATAAAAAATTCACCCAATTGTTACCCACGAGCATGTACCACAAACAAAAAACATCTCTACGTGCCCGCAACTCCTTAGAATTTGAGACCAGGAAATGGAATATATTCGTGACAAAGTAAATCAAATTCACTCTCTGATTAACTCAACTCTAACTATCCTTAGCCAAAGGCGATTAATTGGGTAATAAAAAATTCACCCAATTGTTACCCACGAGCATGTACCACAAACAAAAAACATCTCTACGTGCCCGCAACTCCTTAGAATTTGAGACCAGGAAATGGAATATATTCGTGACAAAGTAAATCAAATTCACTCTCTGATTAACTCAACTCTAACTATCCTTAGCCAAAGGCGATTAATCGGGCAATAAAAAATTCACCCAATTGTTACCCACGAGCATGTACCACAAACAAAAAACATCTTTACGTGCCCGCAACTCCTTAGAATTTGAGACCAGGAAATGGAATATATTCGTGACAAAGTAAATCAAATTCACTCTCTGATTAACTCAACTCTAACTATCCTTAGCCAAAGGCGATTAATTGGGCAATAAAAAATTCACCCAATTGTTACCCACGAGCATGTACCACAAACAAAAAACATCTCTACGTGCCCGCAACTCCTTAGAATTTGAGACCAGGAAATGGAATATATTCGTGACAAAGTAAATCAAATTCACTCTCTGATTAACTCAACTCTAACTATCCTTAGCCAAAGGCGATTAATCGGGCAATAAAAAATTCACCCAATTGTTACCCACGAGCATGTACCACAAACAAAAAACATCTCTACGTGCCCGCAACTCCTTAGAATTTTAGACCAGGAAATGGAATATATTCGTGACAAAGTAAATCAAATTCACCAACTTCACTCTCCGATTAAATCAACTCTTAACTATCCTTATCCAGAGACGATTGATCGGGCAGTAAAAAATTCAACCTATTTCTAGCATGGGCATTTACCACACACTAAAAACATCACCACATGTCCGCTTCACCTCCCAGTGATCACAATTAACACGGATGGGACCCGGGTCCTTTATGAAGCGGGAACGCGAAAAAACTCGCACACAGAGGATCGATTGTGACTTTTAAGAGGTTTTGTGGCACGAGATGTAGCGGCGTCAATCGATAGAGTTTGGTGCCCGCCTTTAGGGCTCCGACCAGCGGTCACTGAACTGCTCACCCTATTTTATTGGGCCAATATACATTTTATCAGCGGTCGCTCTGTCACCATTGTTTGTACGTGACATAGAAAAGGGAACTTTTGTCCATAATTTCAATTAGCGTTATGACATGGGGGAATTTTTGTTGTTGCCGTTTTGTTTCGAAGGTCCGCGAAGAAAGGACGACCCAATTTCGTAGATCTAAATCATGGCTGGATCTTTCTCTCATGGTTTTGGTTCTTGGAAATCTGTTTGAATGCTCTGGATGGAAAGGTTTGAAAAATGAAATGATATGCTCTTCCAACGCCTGTCGTGACACTCCTGGAATTGAACGCTGAATCCACGAATCTTAATCATACAAAGGAGTGAAGATGGACGTTTTTAAACTTGGGGCAAATGAGGCTGATGACGCCATCTATCCCAAATAAAATTTTCTATTTAAAATGATACGGTGTACTATTCAAATAATTAGTGAGTGAAATATGCTAATTAGTAAAAAAAATTTAATTTCTGTTTTCAAAATTCATTTTTTGGTTACAATTTTTGTTCAATATGCACTAAACTTGGTGCTGAGGTTTGTTAATGGCTCCAGTTTATGGTCTTCTAAGGTGTACGAAAAGTCCATTTCTTTGCTTTTGTCACTTGTTCACAATTTAGTCCTACAAACCCTCCCAATCAATGTTAGCAACTAATGATGAAATAATCCCATCTTTCTAAAAATCTATACATTTTTCAACCTTTAGAGGGAAAGATTCTACTGGACCCTTTCCAAAGAATAGAATCGTTTGAAATCATTTATTGGTCCTTTCCTTGGAATATAATTCTTTGGAACGATTCTATTGGGGAATTCTATGGAATAGAATGCTATGGAAATATTTATTACCTTCTAGGTGAATAACCGGTCGTTACTCGAGTTGAAATGGTTAAATGTTGATTGAAAAATGAATTAGAATAATCAATTTTCTTACATAGAAAAATGCAATGACTTGAGGTATCCGGACACGTTTGTTGACACAAGAAATTTGTCGAAAACTTCAAATGTGCTACATGAAAATCTATTCAACATTTGAAAAAGGATACTACCAAAATAGACTACATGGATTTTTCAAGGGAATGAACAAGAATCAAAAAGATGTTTAAATAAATAAAAATTTTACAAGCACTCGAAAAATGAATATAATATTTTTGATAGTTTTACAGTCCTATTTCTTAAATAAATGGCCATAATTTCAATACCTTTCAACTCAGCATAATTATTCTAGTTCATTCCTTAAATACATTATAAAGAACAAGTTCTCAAAGTTTTATGAGAATCTATCAATAATATTTTGTGTTATAACATATGAAGTGAGGAAATGATGCATAAAAATTAATTTAGAGTAAAAATAGTTTGAGGTGTATCGTTTGCTCTCTCTTGAATTTTACTGTTTGAGTAGACAATTTTGTTCTTCACTTCGATTTAAAAATATTCACAATATTTCCAAAAGAGAACCCATTTAAACATTTGAGAAACCTATCTAAAATAATATTTGCAAAAAAAACAAGTGTTTTAGATTTAAATTTAGACAGGTTTTTGGTCTTTTAACGACCTTTTACGGAATTTTCCATACCTACTTCCGGTTTTCCCGCCTTGATTAAAGTCTTAATATCTCTGCAACTAAACAACTTAGGGAAAAAATTTTAATATATTTTGGAAAGTCAAATAAATAAATACTCTATCAAATAAGATCATAAACGTTTTTTGAACTGTTTTTCAAAAAATACTTTTTAACTTGTTCGGATACTTCAAGTTGTACAGAAAATATTTTTTTAACTTCAATCATTTAAGTTGAACGGAAAATACTTTTTAACTTCAATCATTTAAGTTGAACGGAAAATACTTTTTAACTTTGCAATACTTTTTAATTTCGTTTTAACTTTTTATAGCTTCTACAATTTACTTTGGATGCAAATATATACATTAAATTCCTGAATAATATATTTCAATATGCAAAAGATTAAGACTTATACAAACAAAAACAAAATTCCGATGAAAAAAATGCAGAATTCTGTAAAACGAAAGATGTGCAAAGTGTCGAATTTCGACTTTCTGAGCTGAATTAGAGCAATTCGAAAAAAAACCCAGAAAAATATTGATCTAGACGATTAGATTTTTATGAAATTTAGTAATGCTTAAATATGACCGCGACATTTCATTATATTAATTCAAATACACATACCCTGTAGAACATGTTTCCTTTTCAATATTAATTTGTTGCAAGAAAACAAACTTTAGATTTTTAAATTGAGGCTTCGAGAGGCACTTTAGGACTACCCGTGTGCCAATTTTCATGGTTGTAAGTGCTATAGATTGGTCTAAAGATAGGAGAAAATAATAGCCTATGTTGTTTTCACAGTGTTCTAAAGTATAGTGTATCAAATTTGGTGTGGATTGGTAACTGTAAAAAGATTGTGAAGCGTTTCTTTTGTCGAAGATTTAAAATAAGCTCAGAAATACACGTCAGTTCAATCACAGAGCCTGGTTTATACTTTTGTCATGCATGTCAGGGTACTACTTATTGATTTGATCACTAATGGTAAAAGTGTACGTCATTTTTTTGTGTTCAATCAAAACATGTTCAAATACTAAGTTCTTTTAGTGCACTTCCCATCAAAGAGAGCAAAACCCATTTTCCCAAGAATTACAAATTAAGTCAAGTACCACACTTTCAAGCATGCCTCGAATTTCGCAGAAAGAGATGGCAAGCCTTTTCACATCCACCTTATCTCTCTGAAGCACTTAAGGAGGCTAAATAGATTATGACATGTATCTTAGGTCTACTTATTTTCTGTCTATTTATTCCCTTCTTTTATCATTACTCTTTTTTGGAACTTTTTTTTTCTACAATTTGTTCATTCCCATTACATAAATGTTCGTCTTTCGCGACAGTTAATAGTTCCCAGTCTTCCCCCTCATCTTAGGCTCGTCTTCAATAACGTACTCATTTAATATTCATCAACCTTCACTTGATGCAGTGCTAGATTCTGAAAAGTTGATCCAAGGAATTTGCTCTACATTTTAGTTTCAATTAAAAATGGTAAACGTTTTCGATCAAACCAAAAACGAAATGGTTCCTATCAGAGACTGATTGGCTTTTGAAATTCAATGCGAAACTTTTTAACGGCACATTTAGTGTTCCTATTTCAAGATATTTAATCATCATTCCCACTCTTTCCCCCTCATTTTAGGATCGGCCTCAATACGTATTCATTTAATATTCATCAACCATTATTTGATGCAGAGCTAAATCCTGAAAAGTTACTCCAAGGAATTCGCTCTACATTTTAGTCTCAATTAAAAATGGTAAACGTTTTCGATCAAACCAAAAACGAAATGGTTCCTATCAGAAACTGACTGGCTTTTGAAATTCAATGTAAAAATTTTAACAGCACAGTTAGTGTTTCGGATATTTAATCATTATTCCTTGTCTTCGCCATCATCTTAGGCTCGTTTTCAATAACACATTTAATAATCAACAACTTCTGCTAGATCCTAAAAACTTGCTCCAAGGAATTTTGCTATATATTTTGGTTTCAATTAAAAGTGGAAATGGTTTTGATCTAACCATAAACGAAATGGGTCGTAACATAGGCAAACTGGCTTTCAAAATTGAATGTGAAAGTTTTTAACGGCATATTTATTGTTCCTGTTTCGTGACACAGTATAATCATTCCTATTCGCTTCTCCTTCTTTTTAGGGTTGTCTTAAATAACACGTTAATTTAATATTCATTAGAGTTTTTATTTGATACTGTGTTAGATCTTCGAGCGTCAGAGAGATCTTCAACGTCTATTTCATACTTAATCAGCACATACTGTGTTTCAGTCGATTCATTTCGTACTATTTGAGTATTTTTTGCAAATATTAAAAAATATGGGCTGTTAATTTTTGCTGCTACTCAGGTGCTTTGGCTATGACAGCCCTGATATCAAGACGCCATGAAGGCCACAAATGGTTGCATCTAGAGCATTAGCTGGTACTGCAGACCTTAAAGCTCCAACCAAATATTCACATGTTTTCCAACGAAAAGCAGACTCGGCAAAATCATTATAAATTAGTTAACTTTAAAAATTAACAAATAGTTTTCAATCTTTTTAAATTATTATGTACATAGTAGTTAGAGTTTTACGTAATAGTATATATTTTAATGTATACCTATTGCAGTTTCTAGAATGCGGTCTTATTTGATTACAATTAAATTAATTTGGCCTTAAAACATGAAAAGGTACTTCCTGCTATAGAAGAATCAAACCGTTAATTTTTTCTCGATACATCTTTTGTCGTGATTGGAAAAAGAATGCATTTGTGAGATGTTGTAGTGATATATCACCTTGGGACCTGCGACATGGTATAATTTCCTAGAATTATATGTAATTATTTGTTACTTAGTATTCGGGATGGAACTAATAAGAAGGCAAGTAGATATATACGTTGATATACAGGGTGTCCCTGAATTCATGGGCCAAACTTTAAGGGTAAGTAAAACACATATAAAGAAGCATTTTTTGTATAGCAACATGGGGTCGGAAATGAAAAGTGCAGGTGGTAAAACAAGATATGCTGAGGAAATGAACAAAAGCTCTTTACTTACATAATATTTTTAGAGCAGACGGTAGAAACTTTTAGTGACGTAGCTTAAAAAAAAGATGAATTTTTGGGAAGAAAAATATTGATTAGTAGACGTTTATTTAGTTTGCATTATCAAATAATTATGAATGGCATTACGCGATCTGCAAACGATTCTTTGCTGTTAGAGAATTAGCTTTCTGTTAGAATCTTTGCTATTAGAAACGATTCTTTGCTTTTCATTTCCTCGGCATTTCTTGTTTTTCCACCTGCCCTTTTCATTTCCGACCCCATGTTGCTATACAAAAAATGCTTCTTTATATCTATTTTACTTACTCTTAAAGTTTGGCCCATGAATTCAGGGACACCCTGTATAAGCGCGATATATACGCCAAACCGGTGGTGTTTTAGTGATTGAACAATGCATCTTTCAGGGTTTATTTTGTTTCATATTTGTCTGCAGGTGTTGATAGTTAAACTAAAAGAAATTTAATTTGCTGTTGCAAATGAAAGTTTAAGAATGATAGTTTACATAAATGTGGTGATGAGCAGGAACACAATCAGCTTTCACGATGTCTTTACGAGAAGGATTTCATACTTGTCTGCAGGTGTTAATAGTTTCTTGAACTTATACATTGTAATTCGATGCATCAGAGGAAGGCTTTAGAAGGGTGGTTTACGGAAATGATGATGAGCCAGAACAAAGTCAGTTTTCACGATGTATTTATAAGAGGGATTTTATATTTCTCTACAGTTGATGATGTTTTTTTTTTAAAGTAATTAATTTTTCATTTGATGTAGCAGTGGAAGGCTTGAGGATGGTTGTTTACGGAAATGAGTCAGATTTTACCATAGATTAATGAGAGGGATTTTCAGTGTAGGCAAATTTACGGGAAAAACGGATATTTTACTCCTGTTACCCAAATACTCTGTTATGATACCTTAAAATGAAGCGTATCGTCATGCTGGCGACATTTGCGTTTAATGTAATTGACGTTTATCCATCTGCTCTCACATAACAAATCAGAAGTTTTATTGGCCTAGTGTTAAATGGTTTTCGAAAAGAACCCTATTGGTGTCACGTTCAGAATAAACATTGGATGCACGCACTGCCGCAGAACCACTACCACCTTACATTTTAAGATTACCAGGATATGTATAGAGCATTTGGGTACCAAAAGTAAAATCTTCACTTTTCGTCTAGTTTGTCAGAGAGATAGTTCTGCATTTTCTCTCATATACTTAGTCCGACTCACGAGTTAGCAATCGAATTACGTCGTTTTGACAGATTGGCTGTTTGGGATTTTATGGCGCATGGGTGATATTTGGCGAAGCTGCGCCAAACATAATGCGGACATAGTCGAGTAAAAAACGTCTCACGTGGTTTTGAGCTAATTTATTTCTTCAATTAAGGGACTAGTGGTAACTAAGGATGCGACATCGATTCAATGTTTTCAAAACATCGATATATTTAACATCGATTTATTGGACCGATGTTTGTGTAACATCGGTCCAATAAATTGGAATTCGCAGGGAATTCATTCCAATAAGCTACGAATTTCCATTTGGTTTGCAAAGCAAACCAATACCACGGGCAACGCCGTTGTGGCTGTTATCCAACAGGCTATGAATTTCCATTTGGTTTGCGGAATTCGCAGCAATTACCGGGGGTTAGCGAGCAGTGGTTGTTGAGAATAGGAATGTACCACGTGGGTGTTGTTGAGAGTGGAATTTCTTGCTGACACTCTCGGCGAGACCACGTGATCGTTCGTAAAGTAATGTGATTCAAAACAATTTCAAAGACTTCCTGAATGGCACGGCTTCGGGTGTGAGCTTTCTTGATGAGCTCCCTCCTTTTTCTTGAAACTTGAATTTATGTATCTCAGCGTAATATTATCGTTTGTTGTGTTGTTGTACCATTTGTACTGTTTGTTTGATGTCCGAAAATAAATCACAAAAAGACATTCTTGGACTCGATGATTCTTGAACTCGATGAATCTTTAAAGTGGTCACATCTGTCCCCACAAAAAGAACTATAACGGGCAACGCCGTGCTGGCCACCGCAATGGCTAGTAATTAATAATAACCAACAATAATTATTGTTATGCACCTACCTAATTATATACTTACAGTGAGTAGTACCTATGTCAAATTGTTGTAAATATTATTTTCATTGATATTATTCAATTTGAAAATAAAAGATTTGTTAATTGTTCGTATTAATTTGTTTGACTTTGTTTCGACAGTCAAAAATTTTTAATTTTTTAAATTAAAAACACGCAAATGACAAATTAACCCTCTCTCAAACATTAATGTTTGAGGTTACTAAACTAGTTTTAAGAAGTGGGGGAAGATTTTTTTAATTACACTGATGTTTATAAACATCCATGGTTTTTGGGCAATGTATTATCAACATCGATGTTTTAATTTCGAACTTCGATATTTTGTTGTCGAGGTCGCATCCCTAGTGGTAACGTAAAGCAAAGCGCATCAATACTTGTCATCTTTTAGCTCAAATTCTGGCTCTAAGTTCGGTTCCGAAAGCGATAGCATTGATAGCACCTTTTCAGGTGGTCGGCGATCGCATTCGTGCTTTTCCGTATGGCAGATTTCTAACGCGCTACCACACCTTTTCTAAAATTATTTAACCCAAGTGTAACTGCAATCTCAATGGAGACGCGCTATACATACGTTTTATACACAAACAAAAGCTGTGTATTTGTTTATGATGCATCAATACTTTGATTCTAATTTCCCCCTTGAATTGTTTCTCTAATTAAGAATATACGCATCGTCAATGTTGATAAAAATTAAAAGCATCATTTATTATGATTTTATTCTTCCTCGTCGAAGAAAAAGTCAATATTTGTCCTCGCTCCATTTTTATACCCTCAGAGTGACATTCACTTGTTTGAGAGAAGCAAAATTATTTGTTTACTAGGTAATTGACGTCAAAATTGTTTTGTGACGTCTGTGAGCTAAAGTCACGCCTTCAAGCCACATTCCTCGCTTATTAAAATCAATGGCTGTGATTTAATCGATCAGTTCTCAGAGTTGGATCGACAGATTTTCTTTTAAAAAGCCAAGTTTCTTGATTCGATTCCAATATTTAAAAAGCCATTATTAGCCTTTCCTAGTAGTGTAGTTTTGCTTTTATCCCACAACCCACTCAATGATTAAATAACCTCATATTCCAGTGTTGCTTTTTCCACAGAACTCACATAATTATTTTATAACCACACATTCCAATGTTGCTTCTATCCCGCAGCCCACATAATGGCTAAATAGCCACATATTCCAGTGTTGCTTTTACTCCACAACCCACATAATGATTAAATAGCCACGTATATTCCAGTGTTGCTTTCACCCCACAACCCCACATAGTGATTAAATAGCCACCTATTCCTGATGGACCGATGGATTCTTTCAACCTTGAGAAAAATTCTATCGCTCCTTTCCTTAGAATAGAATTTTTCTCTGAAAGATTGAATTTTGATTTTCCTTTTGACATGGATTTTTTCTAACCTTTAGAAAGATTCAATGGGTCCTTTCGTTAGAAATAATCTTTCTTTGAAACAATTCCATTAGTCCTTTCCTTATTATAGAATACTAGCCACTGCGTGGCCAGCACGGCGTTGCCCATGACAGTTATTTTCGTGGGGTCAGGTGTGACCACTGCTCGCTGGCGAACGCTACGCGGTGATTGCTACGTATTGCCGTTTGGTTTGCTTCGCAAACGAACTCCACAGACAAGGCCACGATGGCCTCGAAGTGACTATTATCAACAACGTAAATCAAACACGCTAAAATCGGAAAATTTGGCTTGGTTCTAAAATATGACGTCAGCGTTCGAAAATCGCAAAATTCGTTCCTTTTTCATTCGAGGTTCGGGTGATGTCACATTCCGGAGAAAAGAAAGAAAGGTGAAAAAAACTAATAAATTAAATTTAAAATGTTTTAGATTAAATTTTAAAATTCGGCAGCTGCACAAGAATCGCGAAAAATTCGGACTACCTGTGTGCCAAATTTTATTATTGTATGTACCATAGATTCGTCAGGACACTGCGTAGTGGAGGGCAACCACTTCCTTTTATAATAGTAGATTCTTCTTTGGAACGCTCGATTTAATTATTCCTTTCCTTGGAATAGAATCCTTTGGAAAGATTCTGTTGGACTATTACAAAAAAAAGAATCATTTGGAAAGATTCTGTTGGACTATTACAAAGAAAAGAATCATTTGGAAAGATTCTATTTGCCCCTTCTGAAGAATAGAATCCTCTGGGAAAATTTTGCTGGCCTATTCTGAAGAAGAGAATCCTTTGAAAAGATTCTACTGGTCCTTTCAACCATACGAAACTGGAACTATAGAACAATAGTTTATGATGCAAGGGCCATATTTGGCTTAGCTCCGTCAAACACGGTAGACGTCAATAATGGACATGCTCAGATATCACCCGCAACTTGCGAAACTAATTTGTTATTCGTAAACACACACTTAAAATCTGTTTATTAACATTAAAGTTCCTCGTAAAATCCCAAAATTTTCCACTGTAAACTACAGTTTACTCAGACTTTAAAAGTACTACAGCTTAACCAGTTTTACCCGAGAGTATATCTCATAAGTTTGAAGTTAGCAAAGATAAACAACGTCTTATTTGTTTATTTAAATATTCCAGAATCGTAACCATCGACATGCTCAGAAACCACCCATAACTTGCAAAACTAATTTTTATTTATAAACGCATTTCAAAATCTATTTTGAATTAATATTTAAAAGCATTTACACTACGCTTGTAATGGCCCAAAATTTTCCACTGTAAACTAGTTTACTCAGACTATTTCAAAATACAATTAACACCATATCTTAAAAAGTTTCAAGTTACTAAAGATAAATAACGTCAAATTTGTTCATTTAAACTTTTCGAGAATCCTAGCCTTCCTTTCTCATGCTATAGAAACCACCCGCAACTTGCGGAAAAAATTTGTTATTTCTAAACACACTTAAAAATCTATTTTGTTACTCACTGTAAACCGCAGTTTACTCAGACTATTTAAAAATACAACACTATTTTAACACGAGCGTATATTCCCCAAAAGTCTCAAATTACTAAAGATAAACAGTGTCCAATTTCTTTATGTAAACTTTTCTTGAGCCCTAACCTTCCACATGCTAGAAAAGCCACCCGCAACTTTGAAAATAGACATCTTACTTCCACGAGTTACTCTCAACAGAGATTGAATTGTTCAGACAGCCACATGTCGGTCATTTTTGTTGTCTGTTTGCTTAATTAGACAGTCTCAGTTTACGCAGCGACAATTATGCCCAGCTAATATAGTAAGAGGCCACAGCGTGTGTGTTAATCATTCTGCAAGGGAGATCAACAAAGTATTCTCTGAAGTAGGGTTCAGGGAGGAAAATTAAGACTTTTCGAAATTAGCTCGTATCTATTTCATTTTCCGTTTCTTCTTTCCACTTTATGTTGATTTTTTAACCGATTTTTTTATGATGACGAGATTAGGCTGTAGTCAGTTTTCTTCTAAAGACGAGATGTCTCGTCCATCAAGATCTGACCAGCTTTGCTTTTGGCAAGATATTTCGTCATGAAGATATTGCCGATTTTTAATGGCGACGAGATGAGGATCTGGTCTGTTTTCTTCTAACGACGAGTTATCTTGTTCATCAAAATCTGGTCAGTTTTTTTCCAATGACTAGATACGTCGTCCGAACTAACCACCAGGGGAATTAAATTTATTTCCCTGTTCAAAGTTTTTATATTCACATAGACAGTACCCTAAGGTTAACCACACTCTGATATGGCATACGAACATCCAACATGCGAATGTGTACTTTGTTTCCGTACAAAAACATTACCGTAGAGATAAATCACCGTTTGCTAAGCGCGATATATATCTTCTCTTAACACGTTCGCTACCGATCTCGCGCCAGCGCGTGATGAGGCGTCATCGCTTAAGAGCCAATCATGTGACAACGCGTGGTGTGAAGTTATGTCTCAGTAGCCAGTCACGCGTTCGCACGGAAAGAGTTGCGCCTCAACATTTACGGCCGTATTCGCAAGTCCGAGTTAACTCGCGGATCAACGATAATCCTCGGGTTATCGAAGAAACCGTTTCGGTATTGCATTTTGATCCTCCGAAATCGGCGAGTTAATTCGCGAGTTAGAGTTAACGCATGCGCAGTACTATCTTAGCGAGCGAAACAAAATGGATGTACATTTCATTCTATGCTAAATTACAGTATTCTTGCGACGACTGGACTGGGCCTATTATTACGGAGCACCTTCTACATAGCAGCTCATCTCCTCCACATAATATTGCTTAAATGGAAAGTTTTTAAAATAATTTTATTGAAATTCAAAAGAAAAATGAAAATAAAGGTAGCTGCGAAAACGTAAACAAGCAGCTTGGCGAAAAGATAGATGGCGGCACCTCCGTCCGCTATGCTATCCACTCAGTAGAGCGAACGGTAGAATAGACCATGGGAAATGCAAATTCGTCGTAGAATAAAAATTATTCTGTTGATTTATTACGAATGAAGAAAATTGACAGTGCAAGTTACTTTTCACACCACCAACGCACACCCATACTGACAAGTACAAAGATAATCGGATTACATTCATTTGTCAAGACATTGTGTACAATTTCTTTCTGGCAAAATTTAGGTTTCCATAAAAATCCAATTTGAAATTAAATACCAATGCTTTTCTTTTCCAAAACACAAATTAAAATGCTCGTATGCGTTCTATTTCATCACAATTTGGAATCAATTCTACTGCGAAGTACGTGTTTGATCAGTATGAATGCAGATTCGGGCGTCGTAACCAATATAAACAATATCACGTGATCGTGAGGAGGCGGTAGTAGCCAATCACATGTTTAAATTAAAAAACAATATTATAATATTATGTATTTTAATACACAAGTACGCAGTTTTCGCATTTACGTATTATCTAAAGACAATTCACGTGATATATTAATAAAAGTACGCCAGAACAGAATGTGTGACATTCGCTTAATATAAAGCTTCGTAAAAAAATTAAGAAAATGGGATTAAAACATAAATTATTATGGAAACACGACTCAAACAATGCATTTATTAAGAAAAGGTTGAATTTTAAGCAATAATTACGAAAGTGTTACAAGCAAACGGAAAAAATTACTACCTTAATTAAATATAAAATAGGCCCGAAAATAAAAATAAATAACCCGTTACTTTGTATCACATGTCATGGATGAGTGAAGGATAATTTAAAGCTTGAATAAAAAATGACAGAATAAAAAATCTGTAAACTATTATTCTTTATGCATTTCTTTCTTTTGAAAGTAATTCAGTTCTGAAGGAATTAGCTTTTTATTTGAATTGATTTTTATTGAATTGCGTTATTGAAGGATGTTATTATCTTTGTTTACAAAGAATGGGAACGAATATGTGATCCTGTAATCCATAATAAGTATATATTTGTTTTGGAAAGTTAATGTGGGAAACGTCATAGGGTCAGATAGACAGTTTTATGATACGAATGTGTAACAGTTTAGAATCAGACCTAACCAACTGTTGAAAGATAAGCTGAATGTCAATGTGTATACTTCTTTCTAGACATGGCGGTTATACTTATCAGACTTTTATTAAACAATTAAAAATCTGATCTGTAAACTAAGATGGATACTTTTTTTAATATGACGGTTATGCATATTGGCCGACGATAATCATACGATTAACGAACTTCAACTAAAAAGAGCTTTCAACTGATTAAAGAAATCTGTTAAAAAGTCAAGCTGGATATTTTTTTTGAGACAAGACGGTAATACTTATCAGTTGGTAACCAAGCAATTAAAAACATACTAAGCTGATAGTCGAGCTGTATACATTTTCAGACATGATGGCTGTACATATTACTTTTCAACTTAGTTAAAAAAAAGTATTACCTTTTTTTCCAGAAACGACAGTACAAATTGCGTAAGTGTTTAGTTCTATAGTAAAATCCTGCTTGTGTCCATCGGCTCCTGTTTGTAAGCCTTATGCTCCATCACCTGCGAAATCCTTCGGGTGTGATCCCGGACGGTCCCCAATAGCCCGTTGTGTTGTTCCAGTGCAACGTTAATTAAAATACCTACCGTGCGAAGCTTAAAATGGCAAAGCTTAAAAAAGACGATTTGCAAACGCTCCAAACATTTAGTCCGGCTTAACTTCGGAAGTTGCACTTAAACTATTTTGAAGGTCTAGAGCTTGAAGTCCTTTCAGCTACTCATGTGTAGAAGATTCGATTAGGCTTTAAATGCCTTTCTTGTCTACTTCATTGTCTCTAATTAATTATCAATAAGTAATTATGGTCCATCAATAATGTATATTGATGACTCTACTACATTTAGCCGCTCACACTTTGGAGCATGTTGCTCAAATGCTCCGTTTTTGTACCGAAAACATATCGATACTCATACGTATTTCAGTCAATTTAGTGTCGCACGACTCATGTTGGACTAGTGTGAACCCTCTGTAGTATAAAAGTATAAATAGTTGGGCTTACAAACGTAGAGTTTTGTTTTCTTTAAAATAAATGTTCAAGGCTATATGCTTAACATAGTCGCGACCCTTCAATTACCCCATAGAGGCATCGCTGTGCTAGTTCATTTTTCTATATTCTTATTTCCCGAGAATCTGAAGTTCAAAGTGGGACAATTGCTTGGAAACATTCATTCCGGAAAAAATGAGACAACAATTTTTTCTAGACTAAGATTATCTTTTGTATGTATACATTTTTTTTGTTCATCTACGGCGTAAAAAAGTCCTAATATCTATGTATTTCTGTCGTCGCCCCACTTAAGTTATCTCCCTATCATATTCAGATCAAATACATAATAATTTCTAGCTGAAATATAAGGTTACCGTGTTACTCACTGCATTTCGGATAGTTCCAAGCTATCAGGTTGCCGGCGTTTGTAGAGGCCTCAATCTTTTTTAATTTCTGAAGCTTCCTGTTCATATGCGCTGAGACCTGCTGATAGGCGGTATGCTGGAATGTGTGTTGAAGTGTAATTTAGCTTCCTGTGGACATTGTCCTGAACATCAAGACCTACACGTATTTATGCACAATTTCCTTATATTTCGTAAATGTTAAATTGTGTGCTGTGTTCGATGTTTTTGAGATCTTATGAAAGTTATTGCGTTGTAGCTAAGTGTCTAATACCTCGTGAATAGGGCTGGAGTTTGGTGGCTTCGTATCTTTATTGGTAAGACTGAAACGACATTCGAGTAAATAGAAATGTTTTTCATGAAATGTGACTATTCTGATTTAAACATATTTGTCTTGACTTTCAGGGGAAATTGCATTTTCTTGTATATCGGTCATTCTAAGGCATTTTTGTGATATTCTTGAGTCTTTATTTCGCATATTTCGGGATAAATATCCATAAAACCTCTCTTTACACCTGCTGAGGAAAAATGTTCCCTTGGTGAAACTGGAAAAATGAATCAAAGCGATGGGTTTTAATAAAAGTTTACTTCAATGGTATCTTCAATGGTATCATAAAATCTTTTCACTGTTCAACCCTTCTGGTGGTTATCTGGATAAGGTATCTCGTCATTAGCAAAACTTGACCAGACCTTGTTGAACGAGATATTTCGTTCTTGGAAGGAAATGGACCAGCTCTTGATTTCATCATCATCAAAAAATCGGCAGTACCTTGATTAGGGGATTTCTCGTCATTAGCAAAATCGGTGAGATCTTGATGGACGAGGTATCTCGTCGAAAACACATGGAGGTTTAAAAATTTGTCAGCAGATGATATTATTATTTTTTGAAAACCTGTTTTGTTTTTCTTTGCAATTCTAGAATAGTCCAGAAGAATTTCCAGTTTACCTTGACAAACTTATAACATACTGAAATTAAATATAGTGTAGGTGAAATTCGTGCTTGCAATTTAATAATACGAACTCAGAAAATGTGCGTTGCATTTGTACATTTTCTTGCTTTCTTCCAAAGGGCAGATTTTTCATTTTCAGACTTTCAATTCAACAGAGAAATTGTAAAAAGCGTAATTGTAATTTCGAGAGCATTTTTGTATTCGACAGGGAGAGTTCAGATTCTCTCTTTTCGGGCAGATTTTCTTCCTTTTTTTTAAAGTTTATAACAAACACGTTTCTTTTAGTACATTTTGTCTCGTAGTTTTTTTTAGTCTTAATGTATTTTTGTTGGAAATTGTGCTTTAGTAAGAAATCAAATTATTTCGTTTTTACTGATATTTTTCAGAATTTGACATTATTTTAAAGAGAATGTTAACTTAAGTCGCATTAACTTACCGAATTTGAAACGTTGAAGCATTAATAAAATGCTCCGAAAAACAACTGATTAAAAGTTGATATAGTAACAATTTTAAAATATAAATTAAAAATCATATATGCAATTAATTAAGGACTGGTGTGAAATCTAAACTATTTCAACACAAGTCGCGCGTTTATTCCGGGGAACAAGGTGGCCGTGCAACCACCTTATCCTGTCTTAACCCTCCTGGTAGCGAGATATCTCATCCTTAGCAAGATTGGCCATATCTTGGTGGGCGAAATATCTTGTCGAAACCACTTGGATTGTTTAATCAAAAATACGATTACAAACTTGATGCAAAACTTTTTGCTGATATTTTAACCCTCCTGGGGGTTGTGTCGACAAGGTATCTCGTCATTAGGAAAACCGACCAGAGTTGGATGAACAAGATATCTTATCATTAGAAGAAAATTGATCAGATCTTTATCTCGTCGTCATAAAAAAAAATTTGCAATATCCTGATGACGAGATACTTTGTCCTTCGCAAAATTGGTCAGATCTCGACGTGCGAAATATCTCATCATTAGAAGAAAACGTAACAGATCTTGATCTCAAACAAGCAGGAATATAATTGTTATGAGATATCTCGTCATTACCAAAATTGACCTGATCTTGATGGACGAGATATCTAGTCAAAACCATTTGAAGGGTATGCAATAAAATGCGGAGTGTTTTTCAGGCACTGAAGAGATCACTTCATAATACTTTATCCAATATATGTGTGTCTATAAAGCGTCTTGTCGTTTCTAATAGCTAAAATGCAAAATCCTTTTCCAGAGGCCGCTATTAAAGATGGTCGAGTCAGGGCTTTCCAACGGAGCGGAAGCAGATTTGGACGACGTACGGACACCCCTAGCTTCTAAAAGCCCGGGCACAACCACCAATGGAAACGGATGCCATGCAAATGGCCACAAATCGAAGTCGGTGGCCAACGGCCACCTGGACGGTGATGCAAACAACAAAGTCTACAAGTACACGGACACCGACTGCCCGGAGGGCACTGACTGCGGCATCTGGTCCTTCCGACCGCGCTGGCTGCAACCCTTCGCCAACAAGAAGGCCTTCCTGATCGTCTTCTGCCTCACCAGCGTCCTACAGGGCATGTACTACACTTACTTCGTAAGTGTCTTGACCACCATCGAGAAACTGTTCCAGATTCAGAGCAAGACAACGGGTATTATAATGTCTGCGACTGAGATCGGACAGATCGGAGGCGCTCTGCTGCTGACCTACTATGGTGGTCAAGGCCACCGGCCTAAGTGGATCGCATGCGGCATGCTGGTATTCGCAGCTGCTTCTATTCTGTGTTCCACACCGCATTTCCTCTTCGGGAGCGGGGAGGACGTTTCCGGGCACATCTTTGGGAGCGAACAGCCAAATGCTTCCACCTACAAGATGCGGGAACTGAACGCGAGGTTGTGCCATGACATGTCGAGGTATGCCAGGAGTAGCAACGCTTCCGTGGCCAAGAAATCGAAGTCGGAGCCATCCAAGATGGTTGCCCCGCGGGACATACCTTCCATCGCCGACATCAAGACTCTGGAGAATTTCACGGAGATGGGTGAACTGGAGCTCGTCTCCAAGACCCCGTTCTACAAGGGACGCATTGCTTCTCGCTGTGACTCGCCGGATAATACAGCTTACCAGAATCGGGTCAGGCACGCCGTTCTGTCGGTTTTCTTCGTTAGTCTGCTTTTCATCGGAATTGGAGCCACAGCCGTTTATACTCTGGGTATACCCTACATCGATGACAATGTAGCTACAAGAGAGTCGCCTCTATATTTTGGTGAGTATTGATTTACTTTGATTTAAAAAAGTTTTGATTTAATGAACTTTTGATTTAAAATAGTTTTTACAGTGGTTTTCCTATTTAAATCAGCTTAATTTAACCCTCCAAGTGGTTTCAATGAGATACCTTGTCCATTAAGATCTAGTCAGTGTTCGTCTAAGGAGGAGAGAACGACGCGATCTTGATGGGCAAGATATATCTTCCATGAAGAAAGAGTTAATTTTTCTAATGACGAAATACCTGGTTGAAACAACTATCAGGATTATTAAATCAGACTTTTCTTAATTAAAGTTTAAAATTTAGTCTGTATATATATTAAACAGAGTTGGCGTTTTTCTGTCCTCTGTATGTATCTGACCATGGTTCAAAATTACGTGGCGTTGACCTCGGGTCTTTCCCTTCGGGTTTGATCCCGGACTGTCGCCAATAGCCTGTTGTGTTGCTTCAGTGTGACGTTAATTAAAATACCTACCTACCCATCTATACTATATTCACAAACCTACACAGCTTGACCAATTCACACCAAATTTGGTACACTCCTTTAGGTACACTACTTTTAGAATACTGCGTGAAACATAGGCTCTATGTTAATCCCAGTTCTATTTACCCCGGGTCTGCAGAGGGACTAAAAGCATTTCGGAATCCCCATAGGAATAGCAATGAGTACCTTTACGATCAATTCACACCAAATTTGGTACACTTATGCTCTACGGGAAACATATGCTATATATTTATTAACCCCCAATTAATTTGTACTAGGTCAACAGAGGGGGCCAAAAATTATTAGAAATTTCTATAGGAGTGACACTGAGTATCCTTACGATCATTTAAAACCAATGCAACCTGGTAATTTAGATAATAATTATATTAAAGATGAAATAATGGGACTTTATTCATTTTTTTAAAAACAAAGAAACTGGAATTTTTTCTTGTACTCAGTAACCCTCGAAGAATAACCATGTTTTGAAACTCAATATATATATATATATATATATATATATATATATATATATATATATATATATATATATATATATATATATATATATATATATATAATGATAATTGACCTTCTTTATAAGGATGAAAAAAAAGATTTTTCTTTAGGGAGAAAATTTTCCTGTGTGCCAATTTCGACGTTTTTGCGCCAAGTCGTGGCAATCCTGAAAGAGAAACGTCGGAATCTGTGGTTGTTAGATTGGCATAAAAATCTTATTAAGGAAGAATTTTAATTTTTTCATTTTAAAATGTACATTTCTTGCTTTGTACTTAACTAGCACACTGTTTTGGCTGATTCATATTGCATCTGAGCAACTGAAATAGATTTTAAGAGGATGTTTTTTGCTAAACCTACATTTAAAAGTTTATACTACTCTTTCACTACTGCGCTGTGGAAGCCATAGAAATGTAGCTTTAAAAACATGATAAACAGTTTCAAAAAGGTCACAATATTTTCCTTTTCTTGGTTAACTCTGGTATAGTAAATGCTTATTTTCGCAGAATGTTACGAATTTTTGAATGACGTTCTCAAATACATTGAATTCAGTTATGGTTTATTAAGAAACACCCAAAAACCTTTTTAATAAAATATTCTTCAGTACCTTCAAAGAAGTTTAAAATACCGATTGCTAATCAAGGAAATACATTCATAAACTTCTATTATTCATTCATCTCATTAAAATTCTTTATAAACGTTTTAAAGAATTCATTAGAAAAAAATTCAATCGAAGATAGTATGACGTTTTATTTTTAATATACGTGATAAATGTTCGTCCAATCTTTCTTTGGGTAATTTTAACTATTTCATTTGAAACATAATACAAATATTTACGAAATACTTTTCAATAGATCTTCCTATTTTGAATTTTTCCGTTTACTCTATCACAATAATCCAATTGCATTCCTAGCTATTCGCTATTTCAAATGTTTCAAACAAGATATACAAACCTTAACCAATGCTAATGGACAACTATTCATTATCTAAACCCTTCAAGTGGTTTCGTCGGCATCTGACCGTTGTTTAAAATGACGGTGTGTTGTCCTTGGATATCCTCGACGGTCCTGGATTCCTTCTGGAAAGATTAAGGGCCAACGCCAATTGCCTGTTGTGCAGCTCCAGCGCAATGTTAATTCAAGTATCTACCTATCTACCAAGAAGTTTCAACGAGATATCTCATTCATCAAGATTCGACCAGTTTTACTAATGACGAGATAACTCGTCATCAATACATTGCCGATTTCATATTATGATGACCAGATCAACATCCGGTCAGTTTTCTCCTAATGACGAGATGTGACATATTCAACTAGTTACCACCGTCCCAGCCTAAGCCCTTCGGTGTATCGCCACGTAATTTTGAACCACGGTCACATTTGAGCTGGCACACCACTCTCCAAACTTCCACATCAACCCAACATCTCTAATGACGAGATGTATAGTCCATCAAGATCTGAACAATTTCTCTTGTGACGAAATATCTCGTCAAGAAAACCACCAGGAGGTTTAAGGTAAACAATTTAGCAATGGCCTGTCAACTGAATTCTACGATGTAGTTTTAATTTAGTACGACTAATTGTCATGAGTTTGTGTCGACAAGAGCTGTACAATTTTAGTCATTAAATAGGTACATATGTAAGGGATATCAAACTTTTAAGTAACGCATGGTGATAAAGTTAGATTACTGATGGCAGACGCTATGATGAAATATGGATAAGTTTGTAATTTATTTTATTAGTTAACTAGTGTGTAACACTTTAAATGATACATAGTAAGGGATATGAAGATTTTAAGTAACGCGTAATGATAAGGTTATATTACTTTCAATACAACTGATGATAGAGCAACGTCTGACATCCGTCAAACGCAATGATGAAATATGAACTAGTTCATTTAATTTTATTTGTTAATTAGCTTGGGACTCTTTAAATGCTATATACATGTGTAAGGGATATGATGACATTAAGTAACGTATGAGTGATAAGGTTAGATTACTGATGATAGATCAACGTCTATCACCCGTCAAAGCGCAATGATGAAATAAGAAAAAGTTAGTCGGCTTAGGAATCAATCATCATTTGTAACACGGTAGTCTTCGAAGAGTACACCTTTAAAGCAAACGAAATCTCAGTCACAAATTGCGTGTTGCTTGAAGTACTGCATCAAATAACTTTCTCTTTATCATCCAGAATACAATCTATTTGGACACATTACCATAGCCAACCTGTATCCATGTCATTTTTACCTACTTTAATATTAATTTTATTTAATAATTGTATGCAGCACACAATGCTTTTTTTTTTTTTTTTAATATTTTCATTAATTCGGTTCATCGGACTGTACAGAGGCTGTTAGGACAATATTTGAACGATTTTGATGGGTTATAAAAAAAAATTCTTATGCTACGAAATAATTTTATTTCGCTACAGTTAAATAGGCACGTTATATTATACGTTAAAGTAATACTACTACTAATAATACGTTAAAGTATAAATTGTAGGCAACGTATAGCCTAATGACTCATAGTTTTATTTACTTTTGAAATGGCGCTTTTAAATAAGCAATAGATGGAAGGCAATGTTTCCGAATATAATTATACTTATTCAATTATTAAAAAACGCTGTTAAATTCATGGGTTTTCTATATCTAAAGGTACAATAAGTAATATTATTAATGAGAAAGGAAAAAAGTGTGTGTCTGGAAAAATACTTCCAAATACGTACCCAGAAAGAAAAGAATTTCTGGGAATATTTGAATAAAAGAGGAGAAAAAAAATCTGAAAACGCGCGCGAGTGGTTTAAATAATCTAAAGACACCTTCTCTAAAAGATTTATGATTGTTGCCTTTTTTGCATATAATGGAAAATTAAAAGTAAAGAGAGAAGAAAAAAAATGTAAAAATCAATTCCCCTCATACAATCAGAGCTGCATCAGGATAAAGCAATCAGCCACACATCTAAATCCACTCTTAAATTATTGGGGAAAATGGAACAAGAAACTAGTATCGAGTCAATACCCTTTACTGATGTTCCTGCTACATCTCCAGTTGTCTGACCCATGGAATTTTGTGCTTTTGAACTTTTAAAAAGTACATTATCGAAACGTTGAACCTGTTTTAAACTTTTTTGAAGGGTTCATTCATCTACCTCTGTCGATACTACAAAAGTCATTGTTATCATGGAAATTAAGGGGTAAAAAATAGTTTACAATAAGAGCTATCAAATAGAACTTTTAAAACACACAAAAAAAAAATCACGTAAACAATTTTTCTTTAACCCATTAAAATCGTTCAAAAAATGTCCAAACAGCCTCTGTATTTTGAATTGAAATTCTCGGAAAATTCGAATCATTGTATTTAGACTGAGTTTGCACGAAACAAAATGCTTCGGAGAGAATTTAGAAGAACCAGAATTTAGGTAGAGAGCGTATTTCTATTTTTGACTTTTGCAAAGAATTCATGATAAAGAAGCGTTGACTTTATTTTGACTTGACATATTTCAAAATTTGAGTCATTATACTTAGGCTGAGTTTGCTCGTAACAAAATATTTTGGAGTGTAGCAGTAAAACGCATCTTTCTACTCTAGACTCTTACAAAGAGTTCATAAAAAAAAGCGTGTTGACTATATTTTGAATTAAAATGCTCTACAAATTTAACTGACTAATTGGGCTGAGATTACCCGAAGCAAAGTATTCTGGAAAGTAGTCAGAGAAAATATACGTGTTTTTCTATGTTAAATATTTGGAGGGGTTTATAAAAAAAAACCATTAATTGTATTTTAAATAGAAATATTTTTCGAAAATTTAAGTAATTTTTTGGCAGAGTTTGTTCATAACAAAATATTCCGGAGAGTAGCCACAAAACACTTTTCCAAGAGTTCGCGAAAAAGAAGCATTGACTGAATTTTAATTGAAATATTTTTAAAATTCGAGTGATTATATTTAGGCTGAGTTTATATGAAATAAAATACTCCGGAGAGAGTAGCCAGAAAATGCGTCTTTCTATTTTAGACTTTTTCGAGGGGTTCATAAAAAAGAAGTGTGGACTGTATTGAGAATTAAAGTATTCTAAAATTTAAAAAGATTTTTTTAATAATTTTATAAGTCAAGTAAGTCTATTAGGAAATTGGCTGTGAGTTTGCACCTCGAAACAAAATATTCCGTAGTGTAGCCAGAAAGCACGTCTTCCTACTTTTGATATTTTCAAAGGGTCCAAGTCTATTAGGAAATTGGCTGAGTTTGTGCACCTCGAAACAAAATATTCCGTAGTGTAGCCAGAAAGCACCTCTTCCTACTTTTGATATTTTCGAAGGGTTCATGAAAAACAAGCGTTGGCTGTATTTTGAATTGAAATATTCAAAAAATTTAGTTATTGCGCTAAACAGCATTTCTCGAAACAAAATGTCCGAAGCAGCCAAAAACTGCGTGTCACAAGACATCCGATTTATCTGAATCCAGGTGAAAAAATATTCCCCTAAAGTCCTATTGCTAGAATGATCCTTCTAATTCTTTTCATGCAGCCAATTTTGAATATCAATTTAAAGATTTTCTAAAACAACTGTGTAGCGGCTACTTACCCTCCCTGATGGCTCAGCAATGCATTTCGTTCTTGAGCAAGGTCAAGGGCACGGCGTTAATTAGTTACTCCTTGCGACATCTCCGTAACGAAAGAAGTCAAGCACGAGGAAAACTACGCGCAAAAATAAAAACCGAGACACATTAAAAGAAGTATTTTCACTCTTTTACATAAGGGAAGCAGTGGCATCACAGCTGTGTTCTTCAATTCATTCTGTTGTGATGTGATGTGTACTCTATTTGGAGTTAGAGTTAATCTTTGTATTTAATGGGCAGGAAAAGAAATTGGAAGCAGATGTTTTGGAGAAAGATACCCAAACATTTTCCTTCAGCTGCCAAAATTGGATACAATTTAAAATTTATTTTGTTTTCATGGATGTGTAAAAGCGGCGTCTAGGTCGTAGACACTGGATTTGGGTGCTTCTGTTTAGATTCTTAGAAGGAAGAATAAACAGAATTGCACATTAGACTTGATGCGTCTGTTTGAAAAAGAGAATAGATTGTTGGATGGTAGAATATGTAAACAGTTGATGGGTCGGAATTTATACCAAACAAACGAAAAATAAATAAATTTGTTGTGTAGAAATTACAAGTAGATGTTTATGCGAATGACACCCAAATATTTTCCTTCAGCTGCCAAAATTGGATACAATTTTAAATTTATTTTGTTTTCATGGATGGTTTTAAGCGGTGTTTAGGTCGTGGACATTGGATTTGGATGTTTCTGTTTAGATTCTTCGAAGCAAGAATAAATGGACTTGTACATTGAACTTTGATGCGTCTGTTTGAAACAAATAGCATAGATTGTTAGAAGGTAGAATATATAAACAGCTGTGGGTCGGAATTCATACCAAACAAGCTAAAAGTAAATACATTTGCTATGATGAGTAGTCAGTTTTCCACGTTCAGAAGTTAGCTTCATTGTATTTATAATAACAAAGTGTGAAATTAATCGATACCTTTGTTATAAATACAACGAAGAGTTACAAACTACGAGGGCTGTTCAGTAAAGAATGATCATAAATTAATAAAAAATTATTTCCTGTACTAATCCTCCAAATTTTTATGGTCTTTCTCAAAATACTCTCCATTACATACAATGCACTTATCCCACCTCTTTTCCAGTCTTCAAACACATGCTGGAAGTCATTTTTTGACAGGTCCTTCAAAATCGCCTACGCAACTTTTACCACTGCCTGTGATGATGAAAACCGCTTTTCCCGGAGGTGATTCTTCAAATTCGGGAAAAGAAAAAATCCGCATGTTGCTACATCAGGACTATATGGAGGATGGGGAACACACATGACATTGGTTTTTGAAAGATTTGACGATTTTTTAAGGAGAAAACAAAATTTCAATGCAGTGTATTGCACTTCGCGTGTTACATTCATTTTTGCCGTAGGCGAAAGTAAAACTAGGAGTTCTTGGCCGGCTGCCAAGGCCTCAGCAATGATGTCATGACCGTGAAACTTGAGCTATCTATTCTCCACTTATAACGCTACACATTCAATATGAATTTTATTTTTCTTGATTTTTTAATCACCTTTAAAAAAATTATGATCATTCTTTATTGAACAGCTCTCGTGGAAGCAGATCAACAGGCGTCAATTGTTTCCATACTCTTTCCTTCAATCCCCAAAAAATGTTCTTGGGGTGCAATTTTAAATTTATTTTGTTTTCGTAGATGTGTAAAAGCGGTGTCTAGGTCGTGAACATTGGACTTTGATGCACATCTGCTTAAATATAAGGGGATCGATTGCTAGAAGGAAGTTTGGCCTTTTCGATTAGAGAACAATTAAATTATAAACATAACAATTTATTGACTTAAAGACATAAAAGAACGATCGACAACTTGTACAAAAAACGCAAACACTGGACCGCGTCCTCTCCATGGAATGTTCCCGATCTCTCGTTTCCTCTTCTTTCCTTTTGCGATGACGCTTTATACTCCCAGCGCCTACGGCTGTACCTGGTTTCCTGAGCGCCGCAAACCGGGAACGAGTCGCGGTCGCTACAGGTAGCCCCCCACCAGTGACAGCGAGATATTAGTTGTCCCCAAGGAGTTGTACTGTGGTTTCGCACGCACCCGCAGGTCTGAACGTGTCGTCCTTTCAGGATTCGGTTGGTCAATGCCTGCTTCAGAGGAACACGTTGGGGTTTGCATGTGGGTTCTACAGTTCTGTGCATCGTCTCGGGTGATGTAGGCTGGCTTTACTCAATCAATGCTCACAGTTATTTACTTTCCCCTCATCAAGATCTTGAAGGTTTTTTCGGCACTGCGCTGGATGACTTCAAAGGGCCCTGTATATGGTGGCTGTAAACATTTTCAAACAGTATCTGTTCGCAGAAAAACATGGCTGCATTTTCCCAAATCTTTGCTGACAAAGACAAACTGTTGACCATGTGGTTGGGTCACAGGAGATAGGAGGCGCTGAATGCACTTCTCGAAGTCCCTATAAAAGTGGCTGTATCTGGGCTGCTGATACATCAACTGCCATGGCCAGCGGAGCAGTAGTGGAGGGATGGTACAAGATGGTGGCATCTGATGGGTCGATCTTACACTTTTCAAAGGCAGCTGTGGCCTCTTCTGTCCAGACAATGGGTGTCTTGTCATTTTTCTTTGCACCTGTCAGATATGCATTGTGCGTTTCTTGTGTCTTTGCAGCCTGGGTACAAAACTTCTGTAAAAATTACTCATTGCCTTAAACCGACGAAGCTCTTTAACAGTTTCAGGTTTGGGAAAATTGATAATGGAGGAAACCTTCTCTGGGATTATGCCCTCCGGAGTTATCATGTGACCCAGAAACTTGACTGATGGCTTGACCAGTACGCACTTAGATGCATCAAGGACCACACCCCATTCTTCAAAGCTTCAGAAAACTTGCTTAAGATGTTGTAAATGTTCGATCTCATCTTCGGATGCTACCAGCACATCATCAAAGTAGGGAACTCAAAAATAATGCCAATCAGCTTATTCTTCCAACTGGGCTAACGAGGCCTCGAATGAAGGCAGGAAAATAGTAAATGATCTACTTTTTCCAAAAAAATGTTTTAACGTATAGTAGTTTTACTAATAAAAAACGCATGCCTTGATTTATCACTTCCCTGGTATATCACGCTTGTCCCTAATGAGTGCGATACATGGAGTGGCTATTGTATCGCTTGTACTTCAGCATTCTACTTTATGGAGCTGAATGACACTCATGCGATTTAGAATTTGGTTTTCTTTAGACTCTGAAAAAACTGAAAGCGAGAAGCATTGTTTTCTGTTAACCCGTCAGCACACGCGCTACTTTCCGCTACGTTAGCACACGCGCGGGATAAATTTTACCCCACTTTTGTTCCGTGTATGATCAGAGTACGATACATAATTCAACTTAAAACAAGTTTTAAAATTAAAATATGAATCAATGTGAATAGTTTAAAATAATTTTTGGTGAAATTCTTTGATATTTATTGTAGAAAATAGACTTTCCAGTTGAACGTGTATTTTAACAGAAATTTCTACACATAAATCTTCAACAGACAAATTTTATGCCATAAAATATAGAAAATATTTATAAAACTAACTTTTTTTAAATAAACACTAGTTTATTAATATTTAGAAGCCCAAATTTGGTATTCCTTGTATTGAAAAGTTTTGAGAAAACAATACCTAAAGTTTCTGCAAAATCTGTCAAAAAATTCTACTAATGAGTACATAATATAGGTATAATTTTTTATAAAAATACCACTTGCCTGTATTTTAGTCACTCCATCTGCTTATTTTTTGAACAATGTTCACAAAAAATCACAACATGTCTTTTACAGATTAATTTACTGCATTCAGAACAGGACACCGATGTTTTTCTGTCATCCCTCCTGGGACACATATCGCAACGTCCGGAAGCTCTTTTTGGAAATTTTTCTGGCTGAAGATTTTCTTCTCCGGCTAATCTCTTCACGTTAATTCGAAATTCTTTTGAAAGAGATGGGACATTTGAACGCATGCGTAAATGGTCTTTCACTAATTCAAGACCCAACTCTTTCAGAAAAGCTCTCCTATTCAAATTTCCTTGTTGATTATTTGAACGGTGAATGATGAAAGCATTTATGCCCGCAATGTTCATCAGTCCAAAAAAAATTGTCAAAGGCCATCGACGGCATCTTCTTGAAACAGAATACGTTCCACATAGTTCATCGACTGTATCTATGCCACCTTTTGTTAAATTGTAGAAAGTGATCATTTCGGGTTTTTGTTGTTCGCCCGACGAAGGATCAATTTTGTCATCATGAAGCGAGGACAGAACAAGCACTGATTTATTCTTTTTCGGAACATAGGATACTAGAGTCAACTCCTTATCATTGAACCCAAAAAGAGATGAATTAATTTCTCTTGTTTTGTGTGGCAAAAATTCAAGGGGGATTTCGCGTTTGTTTCTGCGAAGTGTTCCTACGCAAGTAAGTTTGTGATCCTTCACTAAATCATTAGCTAATGGGATACTCATAAACCAATTATCCATGGTAATGTTTCTCCCTGTACCACTAATGGGAGATATGAGCCTCTTTACAACATCCACTGCTTTATTTGATAACCTGTAAGGTCCAACAGGTTGTTGTCCAGCGTAAATTTCCAAGTTGTAAGTGTAAAATGTTCGGGAATCACACAAAGCAAAAATTTTAATTCCATACTTAGCTGGCTTGCTCTTGATATACTGTCTGAACTGACATCTTCCTCGAAAGGGCTCCAACTTTTCATCGATAGTGCAATATTCAGACACAGAATAAATTTCCTGTATGTTTTTGATGAAAGTTTCAAATACCTCTCTGATGGGTGCAAGTCTGTCCGTCGTCTTTCTTTCGGCTCGTGAATTTATATCATCAAACCTGAGGCATCTCAATAAAAAATGAAATCGGTTGATTGACATCGTTGTTTGAAAGATGCGCATGCCACATCCATCCGTCGACCACAAATCTTTAGCATTGAGATGAGCAGCTCTCAACACACCAGCATAAAACAATAGTCCAAACAATGCCTTTAGTTCGGCTTCATTTGTGTCTCGAGCATCACGTTCCCTGGAAAATTTACTCCTCACTGTTGAGATATAAATATTTGTTGACTTAATCAAAATATGCATTATTTGGTCATCAAAAATTTTTGTCAAGCATTCCAGGGGCGTTTTCAAATTTCTGTAAAGTTTCTTGACACCAGGTAAATGTGTTACAATGTTTTTAGACCTCGTTCGAACATTTTTTGGTGGATGCTCTTTTAGCCAGACAGTTCCGTCTTTTCCTAAAAAAGAATTTTCTGCAGTCAATGATTGTGGATCAAAATCATCGGATGAATCAATTTCTTGTTCTGATCCAGTCAAATGATCACTTTCTGAAACATTATCTCTTTCCGAATCAGAGTCGTCGAGTTCGCTCTCCGTTTCAACGCTTGCAAGGAGATCCCGCAGTCTTTGCTGTTCACGTTCGTAAGCGCTCATTTCGTCAGCCGTTTCGTCCCGCAATGCTAGACTAAAGTGAAACGCTACAACACGCGCGGGGTAATTTCGCTCCCATCTCCCATTCTTGGAACGATATGAGCCGATTCTCGGAACGCAGGCAAAATTCCTGTGGACCACTCCTTCATGACCTTGGTCTTGAAAGGTACCAGAAGTATCAGAATGGTCGGGTCAAAATTTCCCCCTTTTTCGAGCAAAATAATGCTGCTGGGGTAGATTTTATCCCGGCGCGTGTGCTGGCGGGTTAAGCATTACATTTTTTAATGGCAGGCGGGAAAATGAAGTGCAAAGTGATTATTCTGTCATTCCACGACCGTTTCGGCTGTAGCAATCCTGCGGCATCCATCCCTAAAAAATCAGCAGCCAGTTCAAACTCGGAACTTTTTCTTCGACGTCTTTATTCAAGCGTTCTTCGCAGAAATCCTGTACCGCACCGTACTTTTTTCGAGGTAAAGTAGTCCGCTCGTGATATCCAGAAAAACGGAAAAAGAAGTGGAATAAGGCGAAAACAGCTGAACAAATCCACCGTAAGCCATCATTACCCAACAGCACACAAGCGGGGAACAGTCTTGTTGTACCTCGATTCTCCCTCGCTCTTCCAGTAACCATCCATAACATCTGTTCCTGAATTCCACGCAGATATGAAATCTTTAGAATGCTATATTTTCAGAGCCAGTTTCCTTAAAAGATATCGATATTTATAAATGTGACCTTGAGGTTACGGAACAGATACGGCTGATGCTATTGTGGACAGATTAATAAGAAGTATTCAATGTCTCTCGCTCATAAGACGTGCACTTCCAATTAATCAGGAAATTATCTCCAGCGATTTTTCATCAGTTTCATAAGAGAAGTGTACTATATAATGTCAATAACTCTCAACAAATTTTTAGTTAATCTTCTATCGTGTGACTTTGAACTGACCTTGAACGATAACAGAGACCAGAAAGTGTGAGATCAGAGTGCTAGGAGCCTGGGGATGGTTGATAAACAAAGAACTGCATCTTTTTCGAACAGCTTTTTCTTTCTGATACATATTTAGTTTATGTGTGATGAAGATATTGTGTTGCTGTTATCAGCCGGGTCTTTCTGAAAATGAGGCCTAGCTGGGCCATTTGTCTTTATTGTTATCTCCTCACGTCTGTCTTGTCTTGCGGTATCTCTTAATTCGGTTGTGTCCTTTTCATTTTTTTTATTTGCTACAGCCCTAGAGAAGAAGGACGTTTAGACCCAAGGCTGCTAAGGGAAATGTTGGGTCCACCAGAGTGGTTTTGGAAGGGGAGAAAACGCGACGTCGTTCGGCGGAATCGGAGGGTAGATAGATACGGTTCTTACATGTAAAAGAAAACCTATGTGCATGCATCAAGAATATTGTTTTGCTATTTGCTTTCATTGAACGTCTTAAACAATGTTGATTAACGTTGGGTTTCTTGTGTTGCGGGGGAAGTGTTTTTTTTTTTCAAAAAAGAATTTAATCTCTTGTAAATACTTTTGTTATAAATTAAAAATTAAATAAATAAGTTTTAAAAACAACGTACCACATGAGGTGAAATATCTTCCAATGCGATAGTTATCCTTTTATGTTGGTTTATGAGATTTCTTAAATTTTGCACTTTTTCTCACTTTTCCTTTTTTTATCGGCGCAGTTCATTTATTTAACTTGAAAAAATGTTCTTGTTCTTGCAAAAAGTTTGAGAGCTGAAGCATTTTCCGTGGGAAGTTTTTTCTGTCATATCTGTGAATTTATTTGTCACACCTTCACATCTAGCGTACGCATCTATTACGTGCACAGTTCCATGCAATTGCATTAAACACTTTTCAAGTTCTTTAACCGTTGCAAATCAACACTCATTTGGTCAATCTAAACCTCCTCGAGATAAATCTCCAATCCACGTTTGATCATTTTCCTGCTGAATTTGCATAGCATTATTTCCCTGGGACTTATCATGCAATTTTAAAGCAATGTAGCAGGCAATACATCTCAATGCTTCGTTTGAGCAGTCTTCTCTTATGTTTAAAGATACTTCAACTATTGAAGCTCCAGGACTTTTTAATTATTGACTTCGAACATTATTTTGTAGTATTGAGACTAATGACTGCATTCTATCGACTTCAAATGATGTGTCCCTTTCTTCTTCAGTCTAGTTTAATTCATTAACTTTAACACGATAGTTAAACAACTGAACGCTTAAAAACTGGTCATCATCACCAGTGCTGTAGTCGTAAATAAATCAGAGGGTATACCATGAGGGCCCCTGCACTAGTATAGGCAGGGGCCCCATGGTATACCCTCTTATGATGCACTCTTTGTATGGTATACTCTGATATCCGCAGAATTTCTTCCATGGGGAGGCGAAACATGTACTTACTACTTACACTTTCCGGGGGGGAAGGCAAAAAACATGTACACACACATGCATGTACGTATAAATATATATGTAGGAAATCCTTTCTAAGGACCGGGGAGGTATTCATTAAACAAAAACCCGCTCTCGTAAACGGCCGTGAAACATGGTAATATTTCAATTGTTCTTAAAAGAGGCTTTAATTTTTCTGGAACAACTTGGGCGTTTTCATTGGTTCCTCAAACCCTAAATAGTGCACAATTCATCTATACCAAACCGTCAACAGATCCTTTTTATCTCCTTTTCTACATGGCGAATATCCCTTGTATTTATATTTTCTGGATCAAGTTTGGATATATCCTTCAAAAGTTGACAATTTTCTTCATTAGTATCAGAACAAAGTCTGAATTTCATTCTATCGACAGTACTTAGAATGAATTGCTTTTGATTAATAAGTACGATATGGAATTATGTACCAAGGTGATAACTTGAAATATAATTATTTTCTTGAATTATTTTGCTTCTACAGCTATGTGCGTTTCACGTGATGTTTCGCGCGATGTTTTCTAGGAAAAACAAAGCTATGTTCGTAGTTTTTAATAAAAAGCAGAGGGTATACGGAATTTGCTGGAAAAACCAGAGGGTATACGGCGTATACCGCCGTATACCCTCCACTACAGCCCTGATCATCACTTGCATCGATTGTTATGGCTCTAGATGAAGGTAGTGGGAGTTTATAACACAGAATAATTTGTCGTTGTCTGTATTTGAAATCGATGGGTAGAGGATGATCATAAAATTTTCCTAAGCCTGTTATTTGGCTGAATAATTTCCCAAAGAATTTCTGTTAATTCTGATAATTTAATGTTAAAATGCATTTCAATTCAGCCTGCCGAATGAACTTCAGAAGTCAAATTAAAGATTAAATTAATCATCCTTTTTGAAAAGGTAGCATGTTGTTCGATTTACCGGCTACTCTCATCTCTTCAATAAAATATTTTGCTTTGTGCAGAACATCCATCAGGGACTACGATTTCAACCCAAACTCACAACGTAAATTTTATCGCACATTTCAGTCTGGGAATTCTTATTCATATATTTTATTCTTTTCTGACTTACAACTTCAGTATCAAATCTTTCTTGAAGTTTCTCATCACTCTCAATTTCTTGATTACTCAATGTTTTTAGTTTTTCGGAGATAGTTGAAGTATACTTTCTAGGGCTCGTTTGCGAATATTTCTGTTTTCTAATCTGTGTAATGAAACTCTGTTTGAAATCGGCTTCAAACGCAACATTTTTAGAAGGTATAAGTTGCAACTGCACAACTCTACATACTCGCTTCAGTAGGCCTGTTATATAATGTTCAATTAGATGAAGAACTATCCTATTTTTCGTTCAAATAGACGTAGAACTATCAATGGTGCTTAAAACTAAGTTAAACAGAAAGGATGTCAAAAACGTCTATTCACCTCGAAGCATACACAACTCTGACGATCTGTGTTGTATAGATCTACTTTTCAAATAGATGTAATACTATGAAAGGTTCTTAAAACAGTGAAAAACAGCAAGGGAACTACCAGTACTGTGAAAGCAATGCTTTCCACTGAGTAACAACGACGAGACACTTTACTCCCTACAAACCACATTCTGCCACATGCCGTCGTAAGCTCACCTCTCTTGTCGCGGAGAAGGGACAAAGGCTAATGGAGACCAAGCTGTCTCCGTGGTTCAGACCTCTCCTGACCTCTGTCCAGGCCCCACATCTGCATTTAGGGCCCCAGTGGTTAGATGATGAGACCCTCATGAATATGAATCTCCTTGGGATACCTATGTACCATTGCTTAACTTGGACACATGCAAGTTATTCTTTGCAGTGGCTTTAATTTGGTGAAACTTATTGGACGCATGGCAAGTGAAACTTCATTTGTGAAGGTCAGACGGAGTCATCCTGCATATTTGACAACTCATATTATTTATAATATTTAGGTGTCTGGACCCCTAGGACTGCCCTATCTCCTGATTAAGTGGCCAGATGACCAAATAAGTGAGATCGAGTCACTACATATTTGGTTATTCTTATTCGTAATATTTAGGAGCCTGAACACCTAGGATATTACGCCCGTTATTCTCATTAAGCCGTCAAGCAATCAAATGAGTGAGATTCTATCACCGTGCATGTTTGTAACTCTCGTATTATCTTGTATATTTGTAATAGATTATCCTCATGTAGGAGGGGGGATACTTAGCTTTCTCGATTTAGGAATCCCGGACCCCAACCATAAAAATATTAGTAGACGACGTGGGTTTCTGATTCCCAGGCTTTAGTGCCTGTTGTGGATATTTCGTAGGAGCAATTGATTTAGTTGTTGGTAATATTTTAGTATTTAACAATCCTGAAAAAGGGCAAGGAATTATACCCCCAAGGTCTTGTCACCCATGTTTCTCTCTGTTCCTCTGCACGCTTATTCCATAACTTTGTTATAAATGCAATAGGTTTTTACTTTTTAGATTTTTGTACAATGGACCAGGCATTATAGACAAAAACTTTCCATATTTCACAGATTCCCTAGGTACCATGGTACCTGCGACCTTTCCTCCTATGGGGTTACCTGTATCTGTTAAGGCTTGGTTTGTAGTTATATAAACTAAATAGAGGAATAATAGCTAAAAACAGTAGTCAGTGAATATTTATAAATTACCAATGTGATTCATTGATATTTTCATTTCTACAATTACTGATGGACATAGTTTTCTTGTTTTAAATCGCGGGAGATGAACCCGAACATTTAAAAAATTTATACCTCTTTGACATTTTAAAAACGTTTTTCGAGAAATGTTCTGCAATATACTAATTGAATGTGTGCAGGAAATTTCTCGGAATTATTTAACAGTTAAAGAAAAATAAGGTAGGATTTGCAGTATAAAAATAGATAAGTGAATTCAAAGACTCAATTGAGGTACTTTAAATATCCATTAACTCGAACAGCATATTCGTATGAATTTCAAGAATACATCACTATTAAATTTATTGGACGCTTAGTTTCCTTGGATTTATTTAATTTGATTGGATTTTCAACGCTTCAAAAAAAACCTTTTAATTTTGCACAAAAACCGATAGTTTATTAGAATTTTTTGAAAATATTTAAAATTATAACGATTTGATTAGGAATAAAATAAGTGCACTCTAAATTTCAGGTAACATAAATTAGTACTAATGTATTTCTGAGAATGACTATTTCACCAAATTAAAAAATGCCTGATTTAGTATACGTCGCTAGATTTGAATGCAATGCAAAAAAAAGTTATCAAGGGAATAAAATAAAATATTAAAGAGAGCTATATAAAAATCTTTGGACGGTAGTGTAAAATTTGACTTGCTTTGAATGAAATAAGGAACCAATAAAATTTATCTAAGTGAGAATGAAGTTTCCAAGCAATCTTTAGTATATGATTAGTATCCCTTTTTATATTTGTCTAATTAAAAAATATGGCAATCTAAGAGCAAATGAAAATTCAATCATAATTGTTTATGTGAGACCTACCGCTTGGATAAAATCAAATTAAACTTAGATCTAACTGTATAGAACTATTTGCCTTATATTGCAATTAAAATTGGGCGCTTATAAATTTACTATTTATCGTTTTCTTTGCGTAAAGTACATATACTACACCGTATTATGCACCATACTATTACACAAACAATAATCTACTAAAATATAGGTACATAAACAATAATCTACTAAAATATGGGTATATAAACAATAATCTACTAAAATGTAGATAGATCTTACAACTCCAAACACTATAAGCTTTTAAATTTGAAAACATCACGAGAACCTGAGAATGTACTCTTTCTTATAATTCAATTATTTTTTTAATTGGTTAACAAAAAAATCGATGCAATTAAAAGTTGTGTCATAGAAATTTCGGAACTTTTAGATCGTAATTTCCGATACCAAACTAAAACTGTCATTCCTATAGCAATACTATTAGTTTTAAAATTTGAAAATACCACGTGAAAGCTTATAATACACTCTTCTTATGGTATAATTATTTATATAATTAGTTCATAAATAAATTAGATGCAAAGAAAATTATATCGTAAAATCGTAAATAAATGCTACCGTAAAATACCTAGATTATAAATCTAGGCATTTTACGATAGAGTACATTTTTCTTCATGGAAATGAAAGGTTACATTTGTAACTAACGGATTTACCAGATATAAAATTTATCGCAGCAACAATTACCATAGCAACGATTTTTTTGTTTGGCCGTTGAAACTCGCTGTGACGTCATGGCCCAGAGTCCAAAAGGTTCAACACGCTTTTTTCGCTCGATTCTCAGACGTTTTCCCGAGAAAGTACAGATCAGGAAACTACGAGATTGTTGTTGTTGTCGTGCGTATGGCCCAATTGGGGGTGCCATTGCCCCGGAGGGTTGGACTTCTTCATACATGACACATCCGTTTTACAGAAAGGTCCCTTTCACACGTCCATTCACTCACACATATCGTAATTTAGATCCCAATCAGAGGCCGATAACCCCCTGATCAGGTACCCCCAGAGGTATTGATTTGGTATTGGAACCTGGAGAACTTTGTGACCACGACCTATTTAACGTGCCCCAGCCACCATTAGCGAACACGACGGTCTTTAGCCAGGTCTAAGCACCGATCTCGCAATCATCAGAATTGCAGGCTCCGCTGAGGACAGAACCCAGAACCTTTCCGATGCAAGTCCGACGCCCTACTGACTGAGCTACCGCGGCTCAACTACGAGATTAACATGTATATGCAACAAAATTGCACAGAGAGCAAGATGGAGAAGGTTTTTTACTGCTGTGGCTTTTGGTTTAGGGTGCATTAAGTGTTAAAGTAAAAAAAAAAGCGAAATCACTTGCGAAAGGAGTGTTGGTTTGCGAAGCAAATCAAATGGGATTGTGTAGCAATTACCGGGGGTTGGCGAGCGTTAGCGAACACGGGCGGAGCCCTCACTGTGACGTAATGGACCGAAAAGTCCAGTTAGGAATATACGAATTATTAAGATAGTTTCGCCGTCGCAGGAGATTGAAAACTCTGCGAAAAGAGTGTTAGTTTACGAAGCGAACCCAATGGGATTGCGTAGCAATTCTCCAGTGTTTGGCCAACGTAGGCGAGCAGGGGGTGGAGCCTCCTAGTGTACTAAAATATAACTAGAACTACTACACAAACAAAAATATATATACTAAAACATAGCTACATAAACAATAATCTACTAAAATTTAACTAAAACAAACAACTACAATCAATAATCTACTAAAATTTAACTAAAACAAACAACTACAATCAATAATCTACTAAAATATAGATATATCTATAAAAATTACACAAACAAAAGTCTACTAAAATACAGCTACACAAACAATAATATACTAAAATCGCTACACAAATAATAATATACTAAAATTAGCTGTGAACTGGTTCGAATTAGGGTTGCGACATCGACAGCAAAACATGATGCGTTGAAACATCGATGTTCAAAATTAAAACATCGATAATGACAATACATCGACCCCAAAACATCGATGTTTTTAAAATTCAGTGTATTTAAACTTTTTCCAGCTATTTCATAAAACTGGTTTAGCAACTAGTGATGCTACATCGACAGCAAAACATCGATGTTTTTAAAATTCAGTGTATTTAAACATTTCTTAAAACTGGTTTAGCAACGAGTCATGCAACATCGACAGCAAAACATCGATGTTTTGAAACTTCGATGTTCAAAATTAAAACACCGATGTTGATAATACATACATCGCACCAAAACCGTCGATGTTTTTGAAATTCAGTGTATTTAAACTTTTTTCCCCATTTCTTAAAATTGGTTTAGCTAGTTTAACTGCGACATCGGCTCCAATACATCGATGTTTTTATAAAACATCAATGTTTTGAAAACATCGACATCGATGTCGCATCCCTACTTTTCAGGTCCTTCATGCTTGGCCACTTTGGTCTATAAGTATGTTCAATTTGCCGATTATAAAAATTATGCTACTTTGTTAATTTTAAAATTTTTATAACGATACTTTTTTCATTTAAAAATAAAACATCGACAACGTAAAAACATCGGCAAAAATAAACATCGACATCGATGTCGCATCCCTAGTTCGAATGATCGGCCGGGTGAAGTGTCATAAAATACGCGTCCAAGGTCAAGTGTCATTAAATATCGATGACACAATATTGATGAGTCAGGTAAAAATTGATATTTTAGAACTATGAACGACTCAAACATAAAACTTGGTGAAGATTTCGACACGTGTACTCGCGGGGTAATGTAATTTATGCGAAATGCAGGGCAACTACAAGCAACTAAAAGACGAATTTTACTGCCAATTTTCAACCTTGGTGACTTGAAGTATCTTTTGCAGCAAAATCGTCTCAAAACTTCTATTTTCAATTCCCGATGGTATTTCTAGAAGGTCAGTAGGTTTCAATAGAATTAACAACGCTGCATTATTTTTTCGACTGAAAGCCTTACCAACCTTCAAGAAGCACCAACTTGTCGGATATTTTGCTGTTAGACAGCCCGTCTCAGAAAATATAGCTTATTTGATTAAATTTAACCCTCCTACTGTTGTCTCGACAAGGTATCTCGTCATAAAGTAAAACTGACCAGATCTTGATAGACGAGATATCTAATCGTTAGGTAGGTATTTAATTAACGTCGCACTGGAGCAACACAACTAGCTATTGGCGACAGTCCGGGATCAAATCCAGAGGGGAAGACCCGAGTACAACACCACGTAACTTTGAACCACGGTCAGATGATAAGAACATACCTGAGCTGCCACCCCGTTCTCCAAACTTCCACACCACGCCAACGTGAGGCCATTTGAGGACCAGACAGATTCAACGTGCACCAGTAAACGACTGCCTTTTGTTGGATTCGAACTCGGAAACTTCCGGTTGCCTGCCCGCTAATTTAACCTATCGTCTTGAGGAGAAAACTGACCACGTTCGGACTGCACTATCCATCTCCGTCATCATAAAAAAATGGGCAATATCCTGATAACGAGATATCTTGTCCTTAGTAGAACTGGTTAGGTCTTGATGGACGAGATATCTCGTCGAAACCACTTGGAATATTAAGAAAAATGAAAATACACTTCTCTTCCCTAGAAACTTATGAAACAAAATTCAACTAATCCTTGAAAAAAAGCATAAAATTGATAACTTCCCGGTCAATAGCTCAAAAAACAAAGCAGAGTCACGTCTCGAAATAGAGTTCAGTTACAATGTCTAACTTTCGCTTCAATGATGACCGTTGTTTTCCAGCTTTAAGTATTTAAAGCCGAAACGTAAGTGGCCTCGTTTATCGGAAGCGCAAAAAAGAATGGAACCAGCTGCGCTTGAAACTTTTTTTTCTAACGAAACGGAAACACGCTCTACCTTCTATTTCAGAGCAAGTATGTAGCAAGGCTAGACATTCACTGTTCTCGGCACACAGTAGCAAAATGTATCGATTTGGCTTTATCGTGATAAACCAAGACGAGCCTGCGTTTTATTATGAACTGCTCAAGCTGGTCACGTAGCTGGAGAGGGATTTGAATGCTCCTTTGAAATTGTCTTTTTTAAATTTCCTCTACAAATGAAATTCAATAAATTCATGAAATACTTCTTACGTTCATCAAAAAAAATTTAACTTTCAAAATAACTACTTCAGTCCCTAAGTAAGTGTCGCATTTAACGCTTGAATTTTGTACCGAAATAATTATCACATTTTTAATCGTGATAAAATTACCTAAAATTGTTTTTGTTTTTTTAATTGTGTATAATAGTTACAAACCAATCACAATTCGCACGTATTATAAATAATCAAAATAATGCGGTCATTTAAGCAAATTGTCCTTTTCTGTTACCATCGCTTCAGTAATTAAAAGTGCCTTTTAGAGAACTTGCTTTTATTAAATGCTACGTTATACTAAATCGATGTGAAAATCAAATAACTAAATTTAATAACTTGAAATTTTTTAACGTATTTCTCTTGTCTTGTCACGACGAGTGAATGAATCTTCATAAATCGCAAAACTTCAAATCGCTCAAATGAGACTAATGCTAATTTATTGTACATTTCTGCTATTGAATTTAGTGTACAATGGTGTATAGTAGTTACAAACTAATTACAATTAGGAAGTATTATTGACTATCAAAATAATATGTTCATTATTTAAGCAACTCCCCTTTCTCTTACCATAGCTAAGTAATTTAAAGTGCCTTTTGAAAACTTGCTTTTATTAAATACTGCGTTATAATAAATTGATGTCAAAATTAAATAACTTAAGTACGTATTTTTTTAATTGTCTTTCCTCTGCAAAATACCTTGTCAGGGACAGTGCATGAATCTTCACCAATCATGATGCTTCAAATAGCTCAAATCAGTATAAAGCTAATGTACTGTAGATTTCTGTTATTGAATTGAATGTGCCAATATTGTACAGTAGTTTCCAAGTCCTAATTTAATCCAGAACTTTCACATGTAGACTCCAGACAGTTAATCCGGTTACTCGACTCCACTCACAGCTGAGAATTAAATTTAAATGATCTTGTTACAGAACCATGCTGGTTGCTAGACGACGCCTTTTTTACTGCTGTTTCGTGATATTGCACACAGAGTTTATTGACATTGCATACAGATCCATAAAGGGTGTTCCAAAACTTTCTGCTTCGTCCCTCTGAGGGGTTGCCACGTATAAATTCACCTTGCATAACTTCTAACCAGTTTTGACTTTTCGACCAATCGAATCTTTACAGACGATTGTATTCTAAGAAAAGGAACCATAGAATAATTCCACAAGATTCTATTCTAAAGAAAGAAGCAACATAATCTTTCCAAGAGATTCAATTCCGAGGAAAGGAGTTATAGAGTAAAAAATAATTAAAAAGGATTCTATTCTAAAGAAAGGAGCAATAGAATATTTCCAAAGGATTCGCTTCTAAGTAAAGGAACAATAAAATACTTACAAAGGATTTTATTCAAGGGAAAGGACCAACGGACTATCTCTCTTTTCAAGGGAATCAATTACGAGAAAAGGAGTAATGGAGTAATTCCAAAAGGATTTTAGTCTAAAGAAAGGAGCAATAGACTCTTTCGAAAGGATTCCCTTCCAGTTAAAGAAGCAATAGAATATTTTCGAAGGATTTTATTTCAAGGAAAGGACCAACGAACTCTTTCCAAGGGATTCAATTCCGAGAAAAATTGCAACAGAGTAATTCCAAAAGAATTATATTCTAAAGAAAGAAGTAAAAATGTCCAATAGATTCTATTCTAAGGAAATGACCAAGGGAATCTCTTTCTCTTTCCAATAGATTCAATTCCACGAAAATGAGCACTAGAGAAATTCCAAAGGATTATATTCTAAGGAAAGGATAAATAGAATATTTCCAAAAGATTCTATTCTAGAGCCCAATAGAATCTTAACTAAGGAGTCACTTCCAAGTAAAGGAGCAGTTTAATCTTTCCAAAGGATTCTATTCTAAGGAAATCACCAAAAACTCTTTCTAAAGAGTTCTATTCTCAGAAAAAGACCAACGAATCTTTCTGAGCAATAGAATTTACTAGTGGAATCTATTCTAAGGAGAATGGACGAATATAATCTTTCTTCGGGATAAAAGAATCCACGGATGCTATTACCCAATCGATGTGGCTATCTAGTCATTAATAGTGTGTTGTAGGGTAAAAGCAATGCTACACTACTCGGAATTCTCATGAACATTCTTTTGGTCAAGAAAGTCAAAACTGGTTAGAAAACATGCAGATTACGATACGATATATGAACATGAACCCTTGAAAGGACTAAAATAAATGTTTCATAGTGTTATAACAGTTACAAGGCTCTTATTTAAGTCGGAACTTTGCCATTCAGACTCCAGACAGTTAATTTAGTTATTCATCTCTACTCAGCTGAAAATTAAATTTAAAGGATCTCGTTACAGATCCAGACTTGTTGCTAGGCGACGCATTTTTTACTCCCTTTTCATGTTCTCGCATTGGAATTTATATATCCATACATATGTTGGTCAAATTAGTTGATTTACCATGAAGTTTATTTTCGTATATTTGTTGCAGGTATCACAATCGGAGTTCGTATTTTCGGTCCTGTTTTTGGCTTCCTTCTGGGATCCTTCTGTACGAGCATTTACGTGAATTTTCCATTTGGTAAGTGTACTTTCGCTGTTTTCGTTTAAGTGATGGTTTTTCGTAGTAAACATAAACTACCGAAGAAAACACTTTTGTTTCAGAATTAGTTTGATTTGTCATAAGTACACCAGTCATCTCAATACAGCTCTCTTGGTTTCATGAAATTGACAATTTTATTGTGTTTAAGTGATGGTTTTTAGTATAAACATAAACAAACTACAGAATAAGTAAACACTTTCGTTTGAGAATTAGTTTGATTCCCTCGCAAGTACATCAGTGATCTCAATATAGCTCTCTTGGTTCAACGCATCTGGCACTTTTTATTGCGTAAACATAAACTACGGAGATGAAAGCATACTTCCGAATAAGAACTAATTCAATCTCCCCCTCAACTTCACTTCAAAAATACCAGATTTCACTCATATTTGGCTGTTAATGCAATACGATAGTCAAACGGTTGCAATCCTCCATTGCACGACGACATATACGAAATAACACCAGTGATCTAAAAAGCTCTTACTCTAAATTTTATTGGGATTTTGTAGTGGACTTAACAAAGCCCTACAATAATTAACTTACAGTATAATCGTTTAAATAGGAGTGCAATGAAAATCTACTTTGAAGTACTTTTGGTAGAATGAAGTCGCTCTATCTTCATACGCTCTTCTACAAACTTTAACCATAAACCGTTAATCGTGATCTAATCTTAACTATAAAAGACATTTTGGTAGACTGAAATCGTACTATCGTCATTCACTCTGTTACAAGCCTGAATCTTTAACTGTAATCTCACCATGAAGTAGATTAGGTAGAATGAAATAACACTATCTTCACACGTTTTAACTGTAATTATACATGAAGTACTTTTTGGTAGACTGAAGTTCGATCTATCTTTACACACTCTGCTTCAAGCTTTAACCATGAAGTACTTTTTATGGACTGAAATTGTACCATATTCAAACACATTCTGTTAAGAGCTTTAACTAGACTCTCAACCATGAAGTACTTTTCGGTAAACTGAAATCGGTACTATCTTTACGCTCTGAGCTACACACACAAGCTTCACAGAAAAACTCTCGAAAAACAGCCTTTATTTTTGTGTGTAGTAAAAATATGTTTTAACAAAGGCTTTCAAAAATAAGTAATACAGTTATTAAAACTAAAATTACTAAAGATACATTTTTATAAAATAATGTATTCTCCCTTAAGTTGTTATTAGAAGCCATTAGAATGACCATTTTCGAAAGAGTAATTCTCCAATTTGGTCTTTCATGAGCGGACTTTAAACGTTACAAAACATTAATCAGTAGCAATTTTTTTTCCTTCTAAAATGAGCTATCCATAAGTGGTTATTAGGAACCATTAATATTTTTCAATGACAGAATTTTTCGCCTTTTTTTATCAGTTGTTAAACGTCAAAAATATCATATTAATTTTTTGTATCGTAAGCTTTTTAAATTGCAAATAGGGGAACCAATGATGAGGATCAATTAAAAATTATATTGTATCTTTGTAGCTTTTAAAGGGAATAAAAACGGGGAGATTGATATTCATGAAATAATAATTATCTTCAGAAGAAATTAAAACTCTGAGAACACACACACTGGTTTGTATTTAAGAAGTTTACTTATCACTAACCTTGGGCAGCAAATAATATCCCTAACCTGTAGAGCGTGACCAGATTTCCAAGAAATGTAGTACCCTTTAACACACATAACTGAACAATCGCATCCATTGGTTGACAAAATCCGCGGATTCTTTCAACTTTTAAAACAAATTCTCTTGGTCCTTTTCCTAAGAATACAGTACTTTGGGAAAATTATATTCCTCTTTTTCCGATAATTGAATTTTCTTTCTTAGAATATAATCATTTAAAAATATTCCTCTGGTCATTTCCCTTATAATAGTAATCAGCTGGAAACTTTCAATCCCCTTTGGGGTTAGAGTAGAACCCTTTGAAAAGATTTTTTGGTACTCCTTACAATAGGATACTTTTGAATTTTTTTAAATATTTGTCCTTTCCTTAGAAAAGAATCAGTTGAAAAGATTCTATTGGTCATTTTCTTAGAATATAATCCTTTGAAAAGATTATTGCTCGCTTCCTAAGAATAGAAAGGGGACCGTGGTAGCCCGGTTGGAAGAGTAAAGTAATAGCTATCGTTATAAAATAGGATTCTTTAGAAAGATGATATATTGGTCCTCTCCTTAGAGTAGAATTATTAGTAGAGGAAGACTGGTAAGATGCATGTGAACCCCAGAAGAGAGTTAAAGAGAAACTAACCAAATCCTTCCATATAAGTATATCCTTCATTCTCAGAGTAGGAAAACGGCTCAAGTGCGAAACCAAATCTTCAAAGTTTATATTGAACCAATTACCAACTGTTCCCCTCCAGTACTTTAAAATAGTCATATGCTCACAACTGCTGTAATTAAAAATCTTTCCTATACTATTTCATGGAATCGCTGGTGCCTCAAACGTTCTCACGTTGGCGTGATATGGAAGTTTGGAGAGTAGGATGCCATCTCCGGTGTGGCCTCGTCATCTGGTCGAGATTCCAAATTACGTGGTGTTGACCTAGATCTTTCCCTTCGGGTTTGATACCAGACCGTCACCAACAGCCCCTTGTGTTGCTCCTGTGCAACGTTAATTGGAACTATCTGTTCAGATTCTGCATTGATAGAACTTTCCAATGCTATTTCATGGATGCGCACTTCCACCATGTGATGTAGCAAGTGTATGTCATGGATAGTTTTGTTGTGGGCAAAGGGATAGTTGAGAGGCAAAGTAGTGTATAATGGGTGAAGTGATAGGGCCAGATAATTCATTCCTGCCCCTGTTTGTCCTGTCCAACTTCACTGCCGAAGTTCGAAGCGCTCTAGCGCTCGCGGTGAAGCTAATCTATGGGACTCCTTCAAGCATATCCAGCAGGTGGCAGTCCCTATTTTAATCATGTGCGGTTTTTATTCAGAGTACACACTCAACCGACGAAAGCATCTGCCTACCTCCATCCCATACAAAGTATTAAATCTACTCAAAACTCGGATAGGCTCTGTCGATAGGTAGTTATTTAATGAACGTCGCCCTGCTCCAACACAACGTGCTACTGGAACTGTTCGAGATCAAACCCGAAGGAAAAAATACACTGTAATTTTGAACCACGGTCAGATGACGTGGTCACAGCTGAGCTGGCACCCCACTCTCCAAACTTCCACACCGCGCCAACGTTAGTGGAATGTGTCGAAGCACAGCCGCAAGGTTCCACTTGAATTCGCCTCGTTAGCGAATACTATTTATTCGGATGTAGTAAATGAAAGACAAATATTCAGTTTTCACTGTTCAGTGTTTATCGAAAGCTGATGAGCTGCTCTTGCGCATAGACGAATAGCCCGTTGTGTTGCTCCAGTGTGACATAAATTAACTACCGATCCACGTAAACTACGTTCGAAGAATTTCTGCTTGGCTTTTCGACAAGTTTGTGAAATGTTTAAAATTTTTCAACTGCGGTCCAATGTTCCACAACTAACTCTGTATTCAATTTAGCTTCTAATGTCTTTGACCGACGGATCTCTACGTTAGCTTTCGTTTGAGTCCCGAGTTATACTGACTTGAAGTTTGCTTCGCGAGGCCCAGTAGAAAAGCTCCAAAATACTTCGCCTCCCGGTTATAGCGCAAACTCATGGTCACTCACGAGTCTTCGATTCCTCAGTTTCGAATGACACTAGGTTGGTTTGGCGCAGTTAGTAATATAGAAAACATTAGACCGAACTCGTTTTTTCTTGGTGCAGTTTGGCCAAATATGGCTGCCATAAAACCCAAAACCAACAGAACAGGCGCCACCCGACTAGTTTCGTACTTACATAACACATTTTGTGTTTGGTTTATTCATTCTCCATTCGGGCAACTAACACTGCTGCTAAAAATAGCTCGTATAGAAGACTATTGTGCTATTATTTTTAAGAATTTATGCTACTAAAGCATTATTTCACAAGTGCTTAGGGCTCTCGTGGGCACATATACGGGCACCATAACCCCAAGGTACCCGAGTGAACTATCCTCCCTTTTATTTTTACCCCCGCATACCCTTCTGCTTTTTGCCTTTTTTCTCTTAGTTGTGCTTGTCGCAGCTTGACCAAATATGCCCCTTGCGCCATAAAACCCGAAACCGAACAAGCCTTCTGCTTTTTGCTCTTCTTCCGTCATTGGCCCGCTAGGGTACATCTCGTTCAGATGTGTACTGTCTTCACGGATACGAGCTATTCTAGTGGACTTTTGGTTTTCTCACGGGGGTTACTGTCCTTGTGGACACGGATGTCGGGGTCCCATTATACCCAAGTAATCTTCTTCTGCTTTCATCCCATTTATTCTAGTCTCCAGTAACTTTTTACTCTTTCACTGCATTTTGCGTTAAGTGTTTTGTGCTTTGCGCAGCTTGGATATTCCCGACCCCTCTTTTCTATCCCGTTCACGACAAATGTTTTGCTTGAAATTGCATGTCTCGTGCTTGGCGGAGTTTGGCCAAATAGGTTCTTGCGCCATAAAACCCCAAAACAACGAACCACAATTACTTAAGTTGCTGTCTATCGTTACTAACCTTACCATTGGAATACAGCAAATACGCAGATGGTACATTATTTGACAAAGACATCGTGGGTTTTTGAAGCACGAAAAGGTAGGAACTCTTTATTGGCTAGCGCATGGAGTTATTGGGCATATAAAAGCAGACACCATGAAGGACAAAGAGCACTGTTTCTTCATTATGTCTTTAATAGAAAATTTTACTAATGCTAGGAAGCAATCAGTTTCGCTTAGCTGAAACTTGGACGAAATTTATTTTTTAAAAGCTAATTTAACTTTGACCTTCACTGGATAGATTGATATTCTAGAGGTACGAGAAAATAATGTGCAGCTGGTCTGTCAAATGCCCAATTTAATTTTTTTTTCGTTGGTGAGTTTGTACTGCTTTCTTTGTGTTGTTTATTGCTCATAGTTGTTTTCTTCCAGGTTGCGTTAAAGCAGTAACTCCCTTTTATCCTCCAATCATAATAATTTCGATAATGTTAGCAGAACACGATTTTTTAGATTATACACTGTACTGACAAAAGTTATCAGGCACCTGGAGTAGAAACAAAGCAGCATTTATATTTTGAGGACCGACAGTAAACGTAAATTTTCAATTTCAGGTTTATCTACATGGGTAACTACAGACGTAACTACTAGTCAGTAGAGATTGAAATTTAAGGAAGGAATGTCCTATAGAAATGTGCAAATGCTTTACATTAAAATCCAAACAAACTGAATTAACAGTCGCTTTATTATCCCTAAATATCCATATTCAGAATGTTAAATACATTCCGAGCACAAGTTCTAGGGGATTAAACCATTTTGGCTAGTCAATAATTTTATGAAAGGGTGCCAGCACAGTTCAGTTCCCTAGAACTTGTATATTTAGGATAATAAAAAGACTACTACATCAGTGTTTTTATTTTGATATAAAACATTTGCACATTTTCTATAGGACATTCCTTCCTTAAATTTCAGTCTATATCCACTAGCAGTTGGCACTGTAATTACCCCTGTGGAAGTAGTTGGATCCCAAAATATCTCATAAATGCTGTTTTGTTTCTACTCCAGGTGTCAGGTGACTTTTGTCAGTGCAGTGTACGTCTGATGCTTGTAGTTTTATGAAGCTTTGTCGAAAATTTCCAGCGTTCTTATGAGTTCACATAAATGCAGTACTCCTTCCATGTATAAAATTAATGCTCGTTTACTGATGAGTAACTACTAGGGAATCTCACTAGACATGTAGAAAGTCTCTTAGCTGTAATGTAGGAATTTAACTTTGATATTTGTACTGCTTGTTTCAGAGATTTTGCTTTTCATATTTGCTTTGTGCAATTCCGATTCTTCGAGCCCTCTAGGGAACATCTCATGTGTATGTGTATGGGTTTCACAAACCCGAAGAACTCTATTGATTTTTTACTGACTTCAATAAAATGTTGCTCCCGTGATAAACAGAGTTTTTGCTTTTATCTATTACTCTCTCTCTCTCTCTCTCTCTCTCTATTCTTCATTACCTCTTCTTATCCTCTCACATTTTTTACTTGACGTTGTGTTTGGCACAGCTTGGCCAAAAAAGGATCTTTCGCCATAAGACCTAAAAAAAACCACTTACCCAATACTTAAGCCTTGCTTACACCGGAGTTGCAAATATTTTTTCTCTCCTTTTTTGATATGATGACGGTTTACGACCCCTTTTGCTGAACACTTTTGATCCCTGTTTTCGACCCACGCCTTGCTTACACCGGAGTTGCAAATATTTTTTCTCTCCTTTTTTGATATGATGACGGTTTACGACCCCTTTTGCTGAACACTTTTGATCCCTGTTTTCGACCCACTCCGGTGTAAGCGCTTCGTCGAGTTTTGTCGGCAACGCAAAGGGGTGGACACTCTTCTCACCCCTCAGTGTGGAGGTTGCGCTTACAACAGCAATCTACGTAATTTTGTCGAAACAACGGGCACCCCGGAGGTACTTCTTCTTCTGAATAGAAACAATCCCCTCCGTACCGAGTTATTGAAAACCCACAACCCCGGAGGTACTGGGTGAGACCATCGTTAAAAGCGAAAGGCGAGCGACGAGGGCAGAATGTCACAGATAGCGAACAAGAGACGGCGTGAGCAACCACGGGGTGCCTAAGGGCAGAGGAAGCGGTGATTGTCTGCAATACCAAAAGGGGACGAAATTAGAGGAGTATTTTCATTCCAAATTTTGTCTCCGAGAAGTGTCCTCCCAAAAGTTACAGTCCTTTGATCTTTACCGACTCCTGGTGGGAAACAAAATTGGAGTTGCAAACTCATCAAATCGCCCCCCCTGCCGTTTCTCGGAATATCTTCGCTGTTTGGAGGAGGACGCGTTTGCAACTCCAATGTAAACGCGGCTTTAGCGTATCTTAGTAGACCTGGCTGAAAACGTTTCAATAAATTAATAGTCTACTCGCTGTTTGGTTCTCTAGAGATTTAGTGCCTCCGTCTGATTTGTAAATTAGGGATTGATTCCACCGTTGTCAGCCGACCAACCGGTATAGTGGTTAAGGTGTTAGCCTCTAGATCGGAAAGTTCCTGGTTCGAATCCGGGCATGGATGTTTGTAAACGTATGGTGTAGAGGCGGCTGGTGCACCTTAAATCTGTCGTGGCCGAAAGTCCTCACGTTGGGTTGGTGTGAAAGTTTAGAGAGTGCGGTGCCAGCTCAGGTGCCTCGTCATCTGAAAGTGGTTCAAAATTACGTGGTGTTGTCCTCGGGTCTTTCCCTTAAGGGACTGATCCCGGACCGTCGTCAATAGCCCGTTGCGTTGCTCTAGTACGACGTTAATTACAACACCTACCTACTTACCATTTGAGTTGTAGAGAGTCAAACAAAGAATGATTTTTCGCAATGACTGTTGATTTTTATCTTTCGTTGTGTCATTTCGGCGACTAGTGAAATTATTGCGGTAGGTAGTTAAATTAACGTCGCACTGGAACAACATAGTAAATTATTGAAATTATATTATCACAGAAAAATTTTCAAAATAGATTTGCAGTTTTTTATGCATTCTTTACGCAATTAAGAGGCGTGTTTCTTCCAAATGACCAATAGTTCGTTTCTGATCAATCACGTACTTCGATTGCGAATATTTATCTCAATACAGCGGGATATTGGTGACGGTCCGGTATTATTCCCCAAGGAAAAGATCAAAAGACAAAACCTCGTAATTTTGAATCGCTGACAGATGACGAGGTCAACACCTAAGCTCGCTCAAGCTCTAAACTTCCACACCCCGACAACGGGATTACATTGGGGATTACGACAGATTTTACTTGCACCGGCCCCCATGAACACGACAGTCTTTGGCTGGACCCAGTTTCAAACTTGCATCTTTCCGATTGCTAATTGTTGGTGTGGAAGTTTGGAGAGTGGGGTGCCAACTCAGGTGTTGCTTCGTCATCTGACCGTGGTTCAAAATTACGAGGTGTTGTCCTCGGATCTTTCCCTTAAGGAACTGATCCCGGACCGTCGTCAATAGCCCTTTGTGTTGCTCTAGTACGACGTTAACTAAAATTACCATTAACATTACCGATTGCTAATCCATTATTTAATTAACGTCTCACTGGAGCAATGCAACGGGCTATTGGCGATGGTCCGGGATCAACCCCCTAATTGATATATCCGAGGACAACACGTAATTTTTAACCACGGTCGGATGACGAGGCAATACCTGAGCTGGCACCCCACTCTCCAAACTTCCACACCACGTCAACGTGAGGACATTTGAGACAGCCACAGATTTAATGTGTTCCAGCCCCCTTTTGTATACGACGGTCTTTGTTGGATCCGAACACACAACCCTCCGGTTGATAGTACGTTACTCTTCCAACGGAGCTTGGAGAGTGGGGACTGATCCTGGACCGTCGTCAATAGCCCGTTGTGTTGCTCTAGTACGACGTTAACAAAAGTTACCATTACCATCCAACCGGGCTACTGTGGCAGTAAGGGAAAGTGCTCGATTTACTCAACATACACGCTACTTTCAATGTGCCCAAGTTTTGCTAACGAGAAAGCGAGTTAATAACGACTTAAAAAAGGGCTCGCCGCATCGGTAATTTCTTTTAAATGAGTATTAAATGTTCCTTGACTTCAACCGTCATAATAAATTGCTCTTTTTCGCTGTGTCATTTAAGACACCTAATTCCTGAGACTCATCAGTAGGGTCGGGATTCTGATGATTTTGCACCTTTTTTGGAAAGGCTGGAAGGTTATTCGAGTGAATAGAAATGTGTTTTACAAAGAACTGTGCATATTTAAGGACCTTGGAGCATTTTTATGCACTTTTTCGTATATGCCTTTGAGCATTTTCGCGCACGTTTTTTATATACCTTGGAAATTTGTCATGCCCTTTTTGTATATTCCTTGGAGAAAAACCTTGAATTTTTTTATGCAATTTTTGTATATACCTTGGAATATTTTCATGCCTTTTTGTATATACCTTAGAGCACTATGCAATTTTACTATATAGCACCTTGGAGCATTTTCATGCCTTTTTCTTATATACCTAAAAATAATAAATTATATGTCGTGCACTTATATACCTGAAAACATTTTCATGCAATTTTTGTATATATTTTTGGACATTTTCGTATATACTTTGGTAGGTATTTTAATTAACGTCTCACTGGAGCAATACAATGGGCTATTTGTATAGACGTTGGAGTATTTTCATGAACTCTAAAAGCTGTTTCTTGTATATAACTAATAGGCCATTGTGCTCCAGTGCCAACGTTAGTGAAATACCTACCTACCTTTTACATAAATGTTATTTATTTTCTTAACTTAATGACTCGCTAAGCTTAAAACCAAACAACGCATGAAACGCGAGGAACCATACAACAAATCATCGAAAGCAACAACTAGTAGCGACGAAAAAAAACAGGCAACTACTATCTCCTCAGCATGTTTAACATAGTGCGGAATTTTACGTTGGAGTTAATAACATTTTCTTTCATTTCTGCAACTAGGGGAGTCGAAGGATTTACGACTTGTCGCTAGTTAAAGGTAGTTGGCCGAATAATGGTTAACTCCCAGAGAGTTCGCTGTCTCCCCTACCCAGAACACAAGTTATTATTATCTTGAAGCTTGTTATTCCGAAACTTCGATGAACAAAAACAGTTCAACGAAACTTTACGCTTCTATGAAGTCGTCACCTCATGTCTTCGTATCTGGAGAGTAAAGTTTTCCCATTTCCCTTGTTTAGACGAATTTTCGTTTAAAATATAGATTGGTAGGTGGTGTACGCCACTAACGAAACAAGATCTGCAATCTTAAGTTTGTTAGCTTGTTATTCCGAAACGTCGATGAACGAAAAGAGTTCAACGAAACTTTACGCTACTACGAAGCAGTCACCTCATGTCTTCGTAACTGGGGAGTAAGGTTTTCCCATTTCCCATGTTTAGGCGAATTTTCGTTTAAAATGTAGATTGATTGGTGGTATACGCCACTAACGAAACAAGATCTGCAATCTCAAGAACATGTAAAACGTATTGCTTTTTTTGCTTATTTCAATCAGTGGGAACAATAACCTTAGCTGAAAATTGTTGGAGCGAATTTGTTCTGAAGCAAATCCTGGAGGTAGGCTGTTAATTAAAGTCGCACTGGAGCGACACAACGGGCTATTGGTGACAATCTGGGATCAATCCCGAAGGGAAAGAGGGCCTCGGCTGCCCGGTTGGAAGGGGTCTGGTGAATGTTAAATCTGTCGTGGCCTTACATATCCTCACGTGTGCACCGTGGGGAAGTTGTCTCGTCTCAGGAGTTGTCTCGTCATCTAATCGTGGTTCAAAATTACTTGGTGCTGTCCTCGGTAATTGGTAATTGGTGATTTTTTAGTTAACGTCGTACTAGAGCAACACAACGGGCTATTGACGACGGTCCGGGATCAGTCCCTTAAGGGAAAGGCCGACCAACCGGTATAGTGGTTAAGGTGTTAGCCTCTAGATCGGAAGGTACCTGGTTCGAATCCGGGTCCGGGCATGGATGTTTGTAAGCGTATGGTGTAGAGGCGGCTGGTGCACCTTAAATCTGTCGTGGCCGAAAGTCCTCACGTTGGGTTGGCGTGGAAGTTTGGAGAGTGGGGTGCCAGCTCAGGTGTTGCTTCGTCATCTGACCGTGGTTCAAAATTACGAAGTGTTGTCCTCGGACTGATCCCGGACAGTCGTCAATAGCCCGTTGTGTTGCTCTAGTACGACGTTAACTAAAAATTACCAATTTAACCACTATACCGGTTGGTCGGCAAACAACTGTTACTGAAACATCGGAATTCCAAATTTCAGCTCATCACGTGCATAATTAGTAGCGCAGTGAGATTGTTTGCAAAATTCGTTGCTTATTATCGTTATTGGGAAAATAGTTCACAAAGCGAATACAGAAATTTCTGCCAACAGATCCTGGGATTCAATCAGAATGGATTCTGACATTGACACCATCTTAATGGACTCCATACCAAGGCGCCTGCAACAGGTCATTGACTGCGACGGCCACTATGCGTCTTTATTAATATTTATAATGTGATTGAACTCCGAATATTTACACGTTCCCCGAATGGTTTTTATGGATTTTCTCGGTAAATTTTACGCGCCGTTTTTCGTTATTTTTTCATCAAATCCGCCTGAAATTGTGTGTATAATCCAAATTTGTGATAAAAGACGAGGGTTCGTATTAAAGTGTCGGATCAAGCACCCAATTTAATGTGAGGACGGCCGGCCAACCGGTATAGTGGTTAAGGTGTTAGCCTCTAGATAGGAAGGTTCCTGGTTCGAATCCGGGTCCGGGCGTGGATGTTTGTAAACGTATGGTGTAGAGGCGGCTGGTGCACCTTAAATCTGTCGTGGCCGAAAGTCCTCACGTTGGGTTGGCGTGGAAGTTTGGAGAGTGGGGTGCCAGCTCAGGTGTTGCTTCGTCATCTGACCGTGGTTCAAAATTACGAGGTATTGTCCTCGGATCTTTCCCTTAAGGGACTCATCCCGGACCGTCGTCAATAGCCCGTTGTGTTGCCCTAGTACGACGTTAACTAAAATTAAATTAAAAAATTAAATGCGATCGAGTGAGTCTTTTTTTACGACGAATGTGCATGACCGTCTTTGGTTGTATTCGAACTCGAGTTTTATGAGTAAAGGCACCAGGGGTAAGGATGGTAATTGAATTAACCACGCAGTGGAGTAGCGCAACGAACTATTGGCGACGGATCTGACGGCGGAAAGATCTTTTGACAGCACCTTGTAACTGTGAACCTCGGTCAGATGACGAGGTCACACATGAGCTGGCACCCCTCTCTCCAAACTTCCACACCACGCCATCGTGAGGACATTTGAGGCCACGACAGAGTTAACGAGCACCAGCCCCCACAACGATAGGTTGGATTAAGTTTCGAACTCTCAAACGCCGCAGTTACTAATCCGTTGCTCCACCAACCGTGCTATCGTAAACCTTGAGTAAAAGCAGATAAAATGATCCAGTTGAGTTTAATTAGTGGTTCGAACGGCCATATTCACAAGTCTCGAGTTAACTCGAGGATCAGTTGATCCGCGAGTAAGAGTTAACTCGAGGATTAGCAAGAACGGTATTCTCAAACAGCGTGTTAAGTGATCCGGGGATTAAAATGAGACGCTCGCTGTTATTGGCTACCTCGCGATCACGTGGTATTGTTTACATTGGTTACGACGCCCGAATCTGCATTCATACTGATCAAGCACGTACTTCGCCGTAGAATTGATTCCAAATTGTGAATAAATAGGACTCGGACCCAGCATTTTAATATGGGTTTGGGAAAAGAATTGCAAAGGTATTTAATTTCAAATTGGATTTTTAAGGAAACCTAAATTTTGCAAGAAAGAATTGTACACAATGTCTTGACAGATGTATGTAATCCGATATCTTTGCACTTGTCAGTATGGATGTGTGTTGGTAGTGTGAAAAGTGACTTGCATTGTCAATTTTTTTTTCATTCGTAATAAATCAACAGAATAATTTTTATTCTACGACGAATTTGTATATGCCATGGTCGTTTTCTACCGTTCGCTCTCTCCGGCTTAGAGTATAGAGGTGGCGCCATCTATCTTTTCGCTAAGCTGCTTGGTTAAGATTACGCAGCTACCTTTATTTTCATTTTTCTTTTGAATTTCAATAAAAATATGTTTAAATTTTTCCATTTAAGCAATATTATGATGAGGAGATTAGGTGCTCCGTAATGACAGATCAAGTTGAGTCGTCGCAAGAATTCTGTAATTGAGAATAGAATGAAATGTGCCATCCATTTTGTTTTTCCAAAAAGATGGTACTGCGCATGCGTTAAATGTAACTCGCGAGTTAACTCGCCGATTTCGGAGGATCAAAATGTAACACCGAAACGGCAGTTTAAACCACGGATCAGGACTTGTGAATACGGTTTTTTTCGATAACTCGCGGGTTATCGTTGATCCTCGAGTTAACTCGGACTTGTGAATACGGCTGTAAGAGTATTCTGAGCGTCATATACGGTCGCTCTCGAAGTACTCTCAGAAACACCAATTTTGAACCAATTCAAAACCAAATCGCTGGCGTGGGGTGGAAGTTTGGAGAGTGGTGCTAGCTCAGGCGGTGACCTCGTCATCTGACCGTGGTTCCTTCGTGGTGTTGTCCTCGGGCCTTTCCCTTTGAGTTTGATCCCGTACCGTCGCCAGTGCGAAGTTAATTCAAATACATAGCTTCCTTTGATGTTTTATGCACGCTTTTGTAAACAGTTTCGTAAATTCAGTTTTGCAACTGTCGGGTCGATTTTGTCTTCGGTTTTTAAGGGTGGATAGTCAGAGGGAATTGGGGAATTCATAAACAAAGGACCAGCCTTGTTGGGCTTGAGCCTGTAGCTGGTCGTCAATATTTGTATTTGTAATGCGTTTTTGCTCTTTGGTGAGTCCCAAATTCAATTACACAATGAAATTTTCTTCCAAATTTTAGGTCATCAAAATCGAAGTCCTACTTAAAACCCGAACACTTCTCCAGAGGAAAGTTATTTACGCGATATAAAACCAAAGTCAAATATTATCCTACCCCAAACTGCCACAAAGGCATCCATCGAATCCGTTCACAGAAACTCTGAAAATTTTCAATCAGCGTCAAATCCTTGCCTACGAAAAGCAATCAGTGATGTTAGAAGAGTTTCAAAGGATGCGCGGAGGAGCGCACTTGAACTGATGGCGTTACCATGGAAACCGCATTTTGTCTCTCTCTCTCCCTCCCCCCCCCCCCCGCTCCCAAAAATGAAGGTTGGATTTAGAAAATACTTGGAATTATCTGAATTGCGAGCTCAAAAGGAATCGTCTAATCTTCGTCTCTTCTGAGAAATTTTATTTCACTTGAACTATTTTCGCCACGAGGCCGGACTTTCGGTGAAGCTAATTACAGAGGGCACCAGTGTACTCTGGTGGTCGCTTACACGAATGAATAGAGACAAAATTACGCGTTTGTGCGAGTTGTGCTTTGAGTGCGGTGAGGAAGGCACGTGGTCTTGAATGAGTCATTAGGGAAATGGTGGAAAAGTAAACAAATTCCTTCCTCTATTGGTATCGTAGATGTGAAATAAAAGAGACTGATCACTGCTATTGAGAGGAGCTTCAAGAAGTGTGACCTACATGTCGACTTGTAGGCACGTGACTGATCTGTGACAAGCTGACTGCTGGCGTCTTATCGCCTCGCTTGGCGATGTAACATCTCATGACAGGGTAGATGTGTATAGATTTATATAGAGTGGGGGTGACAAAAATGGTGAAATCGCCAAAGTCTATTATGTCGAGTGGGCTAATCCAGTGATAAATCAATAGATGGGAGTCTACTCCCGTACCGTACCCCCTTCGAGATTCATTCCGGTAGGTAGTTAATGAACGTCGTACTGCAGCAGCACAACGGGCTAGCAGCACCTCAGATCGCACCCCACTCTCCAAAACTTCCCTACCACAGAGTCAAACATACCACGCCAACATGAGGGCATTTGAGGCCACGATAGATTTAATGTGCACCAGCCTCCGCAAAAAAAAGGCGTATTTCTATAGTAGTAACAAAAGTGGTGAAACCGTCAGTCTTACTACTATTGGTTTATCACTCAATAAACCAATCGGAAGAATCAATGGATGGGGGGTCTTTTTCTGTCCAGTGGACTAGATGATGAATGTTAGGTTGGTCACATAAAAATGCAAGGATATTCATGTAATGTGTGCCCCATATATAAACCATATGGTATATGATTGCCAAGGAAGTTCCCGACGTATATCGCAATCTTTAAAAAACACCTTTAAATTATATCTGCTTTGAATATAAAATATATTTTTAGCAAAACTTCATATAAAAGGGCTATTTTCCTATCAGAAAAGCTTATAAATTAATTTACTCTTCTTTTCTAATGGAGAAAGGAGCTGCATTTAATTAAATTCAGTATTTTCTGCAGGATTTAATAAAAAAATGATCGAATTCGGTTTTTCGTTGTTGAAAGTTTTATTTATTAATACTGTTTTCCTTAATTTATTTTTTAACCGCAAATGTAAAACTATAAATTATAAGCTGAAATAATTGTATTAAAACCCTTTCATGAAGTTTTATGCTTTTGGATCAATATAAAGACCGTTTCATCGGTATTCATTAATCTAAAAATGCTTATGGTACATAGTTTCTTTTTAATAAAATGGTTTTGCCATGCCCAAAACATGCCCATTTGCTTCTATTTTTATTTAAATAAATATTCGATTTTATAAGTCTTCTTCTCTATCTCGGTAAGAAATAATTTTCTTATATTGGCTGCTACGGGAAAACGGAAACTAATGCTCTTATACACCTCTGTTGTCATCTGACAGTGGTTCAGAATTACGTGTTGTCTTCGGATCTTTCCCTTCGGGGGTTTATCCCGGACCGTCGCCAATAGCCTGTTGTGTTGCTCCAGTGCGACGTTATTTAAAATACCTACCTATCTCGCTGGTGAATTGTTTCAGCCAATCACCGAGATATCCTCCAACAATCCACAATGGATTGGGGCTTGATCATTTCTAATGATTTTCGCCAATCCTTCATTGCCCACACATGCTATAAAAAATATACTATCTGTAGACTACCAATGTAGTATTGAAATAAAAGAATTATATGGGAGGTGGGCTCTGCTATTTGTATTGTAAAATTATACAAGCCAGAGTAATAATTTTTGGATGATTGCTTTGATGACGAGTTGGTGATGTCTCTTCAGCCAATCCCCAGGATAGCTTCGAACAATCCACAATGGATTGATGCTTGATCATCGCCCAATCCCTCTTTTCTACAGGCTATCAAAATACACTACCTTTAGGTATTGAAATAAAAGAAAATTTAAGCTTTGCGATTTGAATTATAAAATGATCCAAATCTCAGGCATTTGGTTTTTACATGACTGTATTTGAATGATTTTTTGGGCTAATCCTGGAATAACTTCGGATAATCCACGATGGATCGTCGCTTGATCATTTCTAATGATGTCGCAAATCTCTCATTGTCTACATGCTATCAAAATACACTACCTTTAGGTATTGAAATAAAGTAAATTCATGCTTTGCTGTTTGGATTATAAAATTATCTAAACCTTAATTTATTTTTTATTTTTTGATGATGCTCGATTTGAAAGATTTTTGTCAGCTAATCCCAAGAAACTTCGGATAATCTACAATTGATTCCCGTTATATAATTTCTAATGATTTTCGCCAATCCCTCGTTATCTATACGCTATCGAAATACACTACATTTAGGTACTAAAATCAAAGACAATTTATGCTTTGCTGTTTGGATTATCTAATGATCCAAACCATAGACATTTGATATTTAGATGACTGATTTTAATGATTTTTTCAGCTAATCCTGGAATAACTTCGGACGATCCGCAATGGATCGGCGCCTGGTGGCTCGGGGTCTTCATCGTTGGAGCAGCCCTGATTCTTACCTCTTTCCCCATGATGGGTTTCCCTCGCAATTTACCACCACAGGCACCCATCAAGAGCAAAAACAACGGAGTGGTATGCCCCAAACACCTACGACACCAACCTCCAGCGATCATGCCCAAGAAATCCTCCAACAAGAAGCCCAGTTTAAAAGGTACGTCTTTTTCTTGAAACCAAAATTACCTTTCACCATAAACGCAAACTTAGTTTGGATAGTCTTGTGGAATGGAAGTGGTAAGCACGTTTCAGTGTTTCTGTCTTGAATAGCTGGTGAAGGTTTTATGAGGGATTTTTACAGAATCTCGCGTAGGACACAAGATGATACCACGGCCTCAGGTAACTTTATCAAGTAGTTGTATGTAGTAGCTTAGGAAAAATATTCAAAATGCACCTAGTAGCCCTTTCACAGCAGTAGAATCCGGGTCTATCCAAATCTAGTGGGAAAAGATTATCAAACACACGGGTCCATTGTAGCACAACCCTCCGGATTCATGCAATGTGATAGGTTTTAACCTCTTGGTGGTTGTCTCGATGATATTTGATTATAAGCAGAACTGACCAGATCTTGATAAACGAAGTATTTCGTCAAAAGAAAAAACAACTAACCAGATTTTGGTGGAAGAGGTATTTCGTCAGTAGAAAACCAAGTCGTCATCGAAAAGTTGGAAGTAGATTGAGGACGAGATATCTCGTCGAAACCACTCGGAGGGTTCAGACGAACGAGCTGTTTCTTATGGAGGTGACATTTCCCGAATGTTCATCAGAAAGTTTCTACTGGATTCAGATTTATGCAGATTGATCCGAATTCTATTGGTGTGAAACGACTCCTAGGCTCCTTCATCCTAACAGATTCCGTAACAATCTGAATGCAGTAGAAACTGACTAACGAAGATTCAGGTACTTTGCTGAACGTTCCCGATACAGGCAGTGAGATGTTTAAAGGTGAACAAATTGTTTCTTATGGAAATGGATTTTCCTGATCTTCTTCAGTCAGCTTCTACTGGATTCTTTTTTATGCGGATTGATCCAAATTCTATTTATGTGAAACGGTCTTTGGGCTCCTTCCCACCAACAGATTCCGGGTCAATCTGAATCCAGTAGAATCTGATTTACGGAGATTCAGGTGCGTTGTAGCGGTACGAACGCACCGTATTCAAGCATTGTGAAAGGGTGTCTCGTGAAGTGATTTTAACAAGACTATTTATATCGAGAGTGGCGAACCAAAATCATTTTAAGATACGAGGACAGTATTAATTTTATACCTTGGTAGATTTCATTAAAGCGAATGACACATAAATCAATATTATTTCTATATTGGTGAATGGTTCAAACAGTTATAAACTATGTAAAATCAACTGTTACAGTATTCATTTTCACGGCTTACCAGACGAACAACGATACTGTCATCGGTTCGTAAGAAAACTGTTTTTGAAGTGTTCAGTTCAAACCACTGCGAAACTGCTGTAACAGATATCGTCGACAGCATTGAAACGATACCACGTACACCTCACTGCGCTCACGGTGACAGAGATAGACTGAGTCAGACGCAGCGGAACACCATTAAATATTGCACCGAACACCTGCTCTTGGGGAAGTGGAGCGTTGCGTACACAATGTATTGTGCAGTATGCAAATGAATTTGATTCCTTGCTGTTTATGAATATGCTTACTTATGCTTATAGACCGTCTCCCGCGAGAATGCAGTCGAATCACGTGGTTTTGAACGTCTCTTTAAATTAATTAATAGGTTGAAGCGTAAACAAAGCGCTTCCACAATGGCCGTCTTTAGTGCAGATTCTGACGAGTTGGCGAGGAGAAAATCATCCACCATTCACCATTCGTGCCTTTGTTATGGCAAGCCTTGCATCAAGCATTCAACCAACCTATTCACTTATTCGGCCGAATTCAAGCCTATTCTGATGTTAACATCTGTACTGGTCTTAGACGGTTTAATCAACTTTTTTTACGCATCACCTGTTTAATCTGATTTGTTGGATCACACATCCTATTCACTTCTGGCTTTTTATCGCATATGTGACGCATCATATTTTGATTCTGTTTCACAATTAAACTCTCGTAAGCTATAAATTTTTTTTCACCATACTCCAAGTTGCTGGTCCACATGTTTCAAGCGGCGTTCTCAAAACGACATGTTTTAATATATTTATCATTTAATGTTTTTAATTGAAGTTTTATTTTGTGTTTCATGTTCGTGCATGTGCATATACCTCCTTTATATTCTTGCTTTGGTTGAACTCGAATGTTATTTATCTTGCGATTGACGCAGCTTGTCCACTATCGGACCCTGCTCCATAACACCCAAACTAACCGCATCTATTCAGAAGTACACTAACCCAAGGTCAATTAGTAATTTTAACAATCGACCCATTCTATCCGCTGAGTTGGACGTGGTCGTGCATCGTAAATGTGACAGTAAGAGCTATTTCGCAAGACAAAAATATCATCTCCATGATATTTTTGTTGTCATTTGGTTTTGTAATGGCACTTTAAAAGCGTAGGACAGGCACAAAATACAGAGGTTGTTCACACATTTTTTAGAAAATGTATATTGTATTCAAATAACTAAATTACATAAAATTCTTGTGTTTTAAATGTTCTATTTGATAGCCCTTATTCTGAACTATCTTTCGACACCGTACTTTCCAGGATAATAATGCGTTTTGAAGTGTCAGAAGAGGTATTCTATCCCATTCCTCCTGAACAGCTTTCCAGAGTCCTGTAAGGGTTGTGGGACGACGTTTGGATAATGCAGATTTTAAAAGTCCGAAAGCACAAAAATCCATAGATGATACATCGGGAGATTTAGTAGGGATATCAGTGAAGGGTACGGCCTTGATACCGGTTTTTTGTTCCATTTCTTTAAGGAAATTTACAGTGGATTTTGATGTGTGACTGATAGCTTTGTCTTGATGGATTCCACTGATTGATGGCACTGTGGGTAAAGCGATGGTATTTCATTCAGAAAAATTGGCGATAAAATATGTTCCTGATAGTATTTTGAGTTAATCTTGACATTTTTTTCCAATCTCTTTATTTTTAAGTTGCCATTATATGAAAAAAACCAGCAAAAATCATGAATCCCTTAGAAAAACTTTCTTTCGATTCTGTGAACCATGTACTTAAATTTTTTTCTCCCCTTTTATGAAAATAAATGGCTCTTTTTTTGCTGCAATCATTTAAATACACCTATGATTCATCTATTGTGACAATTTTTTTTCCATGTTTCTTTGGATAAGTGTTTTTCATATAGAATTCGGCAGCGTGTCCTGCGTTCAGCGATATGCTTTGGAGAAAGACTATGCACATTGCGTTTTTTCGCTTTCTTAAGATTTAAATCAACGTTTATCATTTTGTTTACAGTGGACACTGAGAATTTTAAGGATTTTGCAATTGTCCTTTGACTAGGGGGATTTTCTTTTAACATTAAACAACGTACCTTTGCAATAGTCAAAGATGTCCGTTTCTTCCTTGGATACTTGTTTGGAATTTTTGTCCCACTTGAGGCTCCAATTTGACATTTTTTTCCTTTCTTGTTGACGATATTACCTATCGGCGCTTTAGATATCACCAAACCACGACTCTCATATCGTTTTTGGATAACGGAATATGAATATTTCTCTACGGAAAGAGCATAAATATAGCCTTCGAACCACTGCTTCGTTATAAAAACGCCATTTTGAATAAAAACAAACCTCTCAAGCCGCAGACGATAATTTTGTATTTAAAAACATAGTACAGCTGCAATTATTTCTTTTGAAGCAAACGATTTTTTATTACCGCTAACCAAAATCGTCTAAAAAATGTGCGAACAGCCTCTGTATATCTTCACTACAAGCCTTTTACGAACTGATGAGTACATGCAATTTAATGACTGGCATGAAATATGAGAAACTTTCGCGAAGTATGTGTACTTCTTTTCCTTTTTTAAATATTTGCTCGATAGGTGGAACGAAAGGCATTCTTTTCACATTCAAAAGAACGACAGTGTTTTCTTGGTGGCTTTCTTGTGGTTTTTCCCCAAGAAGAGAGTACCAAAAACGCTCTATTTTAAGGATTATATATATTTTGAAAAACAGTTTACGTTTTGTCATCTTTTCGCAACCATTTCATTAGTGCAGTTGAACCTTGATTATCCGATTAATTGGGTGTCCGTGTTATCCGGGGTGAATTTGATACCAGGTTTTTTTTAAACCCTCCCGGTGGTTGTCTCGACTAGGTATCTCGTAATTCTGATTTGATGGACGAGATATCTTGTCATCATAAGAAAAATCACCAAATCTTAGTCTCGTCATGATAAAAAAAATCGGCTATATCTTGATGACGAGATGTCTAGTCGAAATCACTTGAAGAGGTTAAAGCTTTAAATAAGACTTCAAGCACGAGAATATGCACTTTGTCTTTGAATTGGTTCCCCTATGGCGTAATATCCAAAAAATTCCATATATTCCAATATAGTATTCCAATATCCAAAAATAATTGAGCCACGCCAAACGCAAGGCGAAATAAAATTTCAGATTGACCATCAGGTCATCATAAAAAGCGTGATTAAACATCTAAGAAAATTAAACGAAACAAAATAAACACTTCCAAAAGTATTACTAAGTTTCCATATTAAAATATCCCGTCAACATGAAAAAGTAAAATGCAGTTAAAATGCATTCATGAGAAAGATGAAAGGATGCAGTTTGCATGTGTGAAAGTGCAATGTAACTTAAAACCGTTTAGGTCTTTTTCCAGAGAGTTTAAAAGGTATGTAATTCACGTTCAGATTTAATGTAAAATTATCTCAATAAATGCATACTGTGACACATATCCGATCATAGATTATTCTTAATCCACGTTTTATGAATCGTTCAGTATCAGTAGTTACAGGGCTGCCATAGGCAACTAGTATGCTACTTTTTGCTCCTGTTTAGAAAGTTTTGGCGACTTTTCTATAATTTTGGCGATTTTTTTAAAATTTACCATAGGTTAACGAAAGTTAAGTTACCGGGCTTACATCAAAAGTTCATCTCCTCTTTTCATGATTCAAAAATCACTCCTTTTTGGGTTGCATGAAACTTCCGGATCAACCATCGGTCTTGGTGGAGGATGTTTTGCTCCACCAAATAGCTATAGACCAGTTTATTTTCATCTATAGGGGGCAAAGAAAATAACTTTTACTCTTTGGAGGTATTTGTAGCTAAGTCGAATAAGCGGAATTGAACCAAAATCATATGTACTAAAACACCTACAATTTTGCACCAAAATTCATAAGGTATGTAGGTATTTAAGTAATGTCACACTGGAGCAACACAACGGGCTATTCCAAAAAAAAAAAAAGGTTAAGCAACATTTTAAAGCCAAATATTAAAATTTAGTGGCATGATGAATTTCTCATTTGCACTTAGATATACACTATGTAGATATAGTATAAGGATCATTCAAAAAAGGTTTAAAGAAAATTAAGAGGAAAAACAAATGAATAAGAACTGTTCGATATCAGGAGAATGTCAAAAAATCTAAACTGGGAAAAAAAACGCGTTCTTGTAGTAGACACCATACTTATCTCATGTATGTTTTATGTTATCAAATGTAATTCCGTCAAAAATGATCCTAGTTGAAAAATTCTTAAAAAGAGATAGATTTTTCGATAGCTTTTGGTGATTTTGTAAGTTTACTGTCAACATTGAAAGTGGTAAGTTCATCTAATCTCAATCGAATTGCCTGCATGAAATCACAAAAGACGAATGTACACAAAATAACGCTTAATTTCCTTACGAATGTGCGTTGATCTGGATTATTTTTGTTAAACAACAGGTAAGGCCAATTTATGTTTACCGTTAGAGTATTTTAACATATTTTTAAAGCTTTATTTGACAGCTTTTGAGTACAATACACGTCCATTAAAAACGAACTGTTTGAAAATTAAATTTTGAATTTCAGCTTAATTTTTAAAGTAGATGAATTGCATGAAAGAGAATGAATATCCTTAAAGTATACCTTACAGCAGCAGTAAATCCATGTTTTCTGAGAGTACAGTTAGCTTTTGACCTGCATTCAAATTATCTACTTGTTATGGTTGGTTCATCGCTATATGTCAATTTTTGTTTAGACTTGATAAGTTTATAAATCCTTATAGAACTCTTAGAGTATAAAAATATTTACTTTAAATTTCCGGCTCGAAATAAAGGCATTTTTAAGATAGACAAAATTGTACTTTTCTAAAGCTAGGGAATTCTTTGAAAGTTAAAAGTAAAAAGATCTCTTAAATATAAAGCATATTTATTTTAAACTTTCTGCTATAAGAAATTCCTTTTTACGATCTAGTTTTCTTATAAATAGCTTCTCGCATAATTCAATTGCCTTAAAATAGTAATTTTTCAAAGCAAGATAATTCCCCGAAATTTTAGAAATGATCTTAAAGCAGGAAAATATATTTACTTAATATATATGCTGGATGAAAGATTCTTTTGCGATGGAGTCTTGTCAAGTAGTTTCTCGCTTAGTTCGATTGTATTAAAATTGTACTTTTTCAAAGCCTAGAGAATTCCCCTAACTTTGAGAAAAGTATACAATCTTTGTGAATCCTAAATTATGAAGCCCTCAGGGGACATATTTTTTTTTAGGTGTATACGGCTTTCTCTTCTTTCTTTACCCATAGGGCTTAGCTGTACTTTTTCAAAACTAGAGAATTTCCCGAAGTTTGAGAAAAATATACAATCTCTGAGGATATTTAAATTATGAAGCTCCCAGGGGCACCTTTAATTTAAAAGTTTACGGGCATCACTTTTTCTGTACTCATGGGGCTTACTGTACTTTTTCAAAGCTAGAGAATTCCCTGAAGTTTGAGAAAAGTATACAATCTTTGATGGTTTTTAAATTCTGAAACCCCCAGGGGCAACTTTTTCTTTAAAAGTTTACGGGCTTCACTTTTTCTGTACTCATGGGGCTTACTGTACTTTTTCAAAGCTAGAGAATTCCCTGAAGTTTGAGAAAAGTATACAATCTTTGATGGTTTTTAAATTCTGAAACCCCCAGGGGCAACTTTTTCTTTAAAAGTTTACGGGCTTCACTTTTTCTGTACTCCTTGGAGCTTACTGTACTTTTTCAAAGCTAGAGAATTCCCTGAAGTTTGAGAAAAGTATAAATCTCTGAGGGTTTTAAAATTATGTAGTCCTCAGGGACACATTTACTTTAAAAGTTTACGGGTTCCACTTCTTTCTTTACCCATGGGGCTTACTGTCTTTAGTAAACACAGAGTCTTGCTCCCGGCGACCATGTTCTGCTTTCATCCCGTTATTCCATTCCCCGATCCCTCTTTCCCCCCCCCCTCTCACGCCACCGGGAAATCGCGTCCATCCCTTGTTTGATGCAGCTTGACCAAGTGTAGTAGCCATTGCGCCATAAAACACAAACAATAAACTTAAACTATGAAAATATATCCCCTTTAAACTATCTGCTGCATGTAAAATACTTTTACGATAGAGTCTCGAAATTTTAAAAAACGCATAAATATCCAAAGCTTTAAAATATATTTGCGTTCAGCTTTCTGCTTTGTTGTACTTTTTCAGCGCTGCAGAATTTTCTCTGTGTTTGGATTTATATATATTAAAGAAGTATGGGACTTTACGGCATTTTTACGATTGAGTCTCGTTAAATTGTTCACGATTCGTGGGCACGCATGCCGTCTATAATACCAACAGAAGCATTGTAAACGAAAAACTCGTAAAAAAAAGAGACGAGCTGCTCGGAAAAGAGGTTTTGTTTTGATTCAAGCGTGAACTCGGGACTCTAGCCGAGTCGTTTTGTATTGACCTAGATTCAAATTTTAACCCATATCATGCTTAAGCTGACCGTACTCTCTCTCTCTCTCTCTCTCCTGTTTAGGTGAAACCACTAACATAGTTAAAGGCAGTCTATGAACTAAAATAAACCCAGTAGCAAAACATGACCTTAGAGCGACGAACTAAACTCGCGATTGTCGCCATTTTTGATTTATCGAATGCATGACAAAAAGCTATGCATTTGAAACTGAATTGCTTGTATAACACCGCTAATGAATTGCCTATATAACACCGCTGGTGAATTACTTATTAACCCTCCTGGTGGTGTATCTTCCGTCGAAAACAGCCATGTAGTGGCCAGCTTCTGGTACAAAAACCTGTTCCAAACTGTCACCAGTTCAGGACAAAGGACAGTTTGTTTTACCTACTTGGAGCTCATTGCCCTAGGGATAATAGGACAATTTTGTCTAGACAAGATAACTCGTTGAAACTCTTGAAGGGTTAACCCCGCCACCATGTGCAGAATTATATTCAGTGTTCTTCAACACAACTCCAAGCAATTGTAATTGTTCTGCAGGCATTTTGTCCGAATTTTGAAAACTGCAGTAAAAACCAAAAACAGACGTAAAACACAACTATCGGCACATTTTGGAAACAAAACAACAAAATTAAACAACTTTCTTTATATTCAAAATCAAGGCATGCATTCAGAATTTGCAATTCTGTCGATAACTTTTGAAGTTCAATATTCTGTCATTGATATGGAAGATGTGTTGTTTATAAAGTGTTTGTGGTAATTTGGCGGTGTAAGGAGGCTGTTCCGTTGTTAGAAAAGAAAAAAAAGGTGTGACAAGGAGAGCGCTTTGCACTACAGAACATCGTAACTTATGATTGAAAAAAAATCGGCCAAAGTTTTGATAAATTAAGGAAAAATTGTTCTGCGACGCACGTCGCAGCTTTAAGCCCTTTCTGCTCCCGGGACCACGCCTTTATGCTTCGATATTCCCTTTTCATCTTTAGTCAAAACTATCAATTATCTCGCCTTTGTATTAACTCATATTTAATGAATACTATAAACTAAACCAAATAGTCAGGCATTTAAAACTTCGAATAAAATGTCGAATAAGGCGAAAAAACGAGATAAAATTGGTCTGTAGGGGTACAAATACTGTTTGGAACAGGTTTTGTAAACAGCCATGTAGTGGCTACAGATCAGAGGCTGTCTTTTCATCTTTAGTCAAACTCTAACCAATTATCTCCCCTTGTATTAGCATATTTAACGGATACCATAAACTAAACCAAGTAGTCGGGCATTAAAAACTTCAAATAAAATGACGGATAAGGCAAAAAGAGGGGGTAAAAAATGGTCTGTAGCTATTTCGGTCGAACAAGACATCCGCCATCATCAGGACCAAGGTACACAGACTTTAAATTTGACACCTTAGAATAATGTTGCCGTGTGAGTCTTATTTTTTATCCTATCTGACACACTAGTGAATGTTACTGGAGCTTTCCAGCCTTCCGCTGTGGTCCAGTACGTTACCTACTGTGCTAGCAGCCTGTGAGATGTAGGCAGAGGTTCAATTCCTGTAACAACATTGGATGTATTTCTCTCTTATGTGCCAGTAAAACTTTCCTTGAGTGTATATATCCATTACTTGATATTGTATGTCTTGTGTCATGGCCAAATATGGCCCTTGAGCCATAAAATCCCAACCAGCCATTTAATTGATGGAAAAACATTGCCTGGCCAATCTCTTGCCACAAAAAAAAAACACTCTTTTACACATTGCCTGGTTGGTTGGGTTTTCATCGCGCAAGGGCCAAATTTAGCCATGCTGCATCAGACACAAGACATACAAATCGAGGAATGGACATACACACTGACAGTTTTACTGACACACAAGAGATAATTACAACCAATGAGGAATCGACCCTGCGCCGCCTACATCTCGCAGTGGGCATATACCCACTGAGCCTAGAAGCCGCCATACTGTCTGAAAGGGTTAAATTAAAAAAAAATAGTGTTGCAACTCTATTTTAACAATAGCATATTTCACCTATGAACGTCATGTGATTTTCGAGTAGTGTAGTATTGCTTTCACCGCACAGTACATTAAGCTCCTAAATAACCCCAGTTGGTTTCGAGTCCTGCAGGAAAGACTTTGTTACAGATAGAATAATTGCATGTGGAACCCCTCAGAGGGCTAAATTTGAGTTCGCCTCTGTTTTGTTCTGATGATTGCTCCACTGAAAAATAAGTATATCATTTTTTTTATCATCTTTTTTAGTCATATGAAGCTCTTAACCCTCTTGTCGATTGTCTCTTCGAAGTACTTCGTCATTAGAAATTAACTAGACTAGACCTTGATCTCGTCATCATGAAAAAATCGGCACTATCTTGACGAAATATGTCGTCGCTAGAAAAATTGGTCATATCTTGATAGGCGTCATTAGAAGAAAACTGACCAGATCTTGATCTCGTCATTATCAAAAAAATTGGCGATATCTTGTCATTAGAAAAACTGGCCCGATCTTGATCTCGTCATTATCAAAAAATCAGCGATATCTTGACAAGATATTGCGTCATTAGTAACATTTGTCAGACTTTATGGCGAGATAAAGCGTCATTAGAAAAGTTGGTCAAATCTTGATGGACGAGTTATCTCGTCGAAACCACTTGGAGGGTTAATGGTTGACTACCAATGTGGCCAAGGTTTTTATCGTTTATTTGACTACTTAATTGTGTAAACAAATTATCTAGTGCCTTTAATGGTACTCAATATATTTCACCAAAGCAACTTAAAACATGAGAATTGAAACTGAAATTGTTTAAAATTGAGGATAAAATACTGCATTTATTTGTATTCGTGCAAAATTGAGTCCATGAGACCCTAACAGCTGACCCAGGAAAGTTTCTTCACGTGTACTCTTGCGGATCAATTTGTATGAAACGTATCCTTAAAAAACGAAAATTTTGGCATCTTAGGCCTTAATTTTTCTTTTGCTTGAAGAGTGAGAACCCCGTATAGTTACACGTCATTAAGTAGTTCACAGTCAACATTTTTGGAGCTTCTACAGATGGACACCAAAGCTTTTTGGGATCACAAACCATGCGGTAAGTACTGAATTTAAGTATCTTCTTATAATGTTAGCTATTAGTAATTTTAAGTTAGCATTGCTATTGCTAACGATGAGAATAGCTAAGTTTTGTGATTTAACTTTACATTTTCTCTACTGTAGTCAATCCTTGTGGAATAACTGTAAAACATTTTTCAGGTAATTCAAGGTCTACCAAAATCTTTCCAGTCGAAGTTTTCCAGTCGAGACAAGCAAGATGAGGTTCTTCCGATTTCATAGGTGAGAACCATTGGCTGAATTCTTGCATCATGGAAAGTTAAGTGCGATGGCACCAATTAGAAAATCAGAATGTGGACCGCAGACAGTCCATTTATAAGAACTAGCTGGATTCTTGCACCAGGGAGTTTTGCGCGATGGCATCAATTAACGATACTCCAGAATAGGTGTCGAAGGTTGGCCTTTAGTGAGAACTTGCTGAATTCTTACACCAGGTAAGTTTTTCGCGATGTCACCAATTAAAGAATACTTCAGAATGTGTGTTAAAGGCTATCCATCAGAGAGAACTGTCTGAATTCTTGCACGAGGAAAAGTTTTGCGTGATGGTTGGTTGATTTAAGTTTTAATGGCGCAAAGTCCAGTAATGGACAAGTTGCGCCAATTTGCGGGATGGCACCACTTAGCGAATACTCCAGAACGGTTGTCATAGGTAGGCCATTAGTGAGAACTGGCTGGATTTTTACGCCAAGTAAGTTTTGCATGATGACAGGAATTTACAAATACTCCAGAATATGTGTCGAATGCTGTCCATCAGTGAGAACTAGCTGAATTCTTGCAACTGGGAAGTTTTGCAAGAAGGTATCAATCAACTAATACTCCAGAATATGTGTCGAAGGCTGTCCTTTGAAGAGAATTGACTGAATTCTTGCACCAGGGAGGTTATGTGCGTTGGCACCAATTAAAGAAGACTCCAGAATACGTATCGAACGTTGTCGATTAGTGAGAACGCATAATTCGATTAACACCTGCAGACGAGAATGAATATTAAGTAGTAATTGCGTTCTGTTAATTCGAATTTAATTGGCTGCTATTTGAGCATAAACTGGGAAACTTCCGCTGGTGGAGGCGTGATAATATGATCAAGGTACAGTTAGAAATGTAAGTAATCGATTCAGGAAAACACATTTGTACGCTTTTGTTTTTATGGACCGTTGGAATGACATCCAATCTCATGGCAATTTCTAAATACTCTGGATTTTTCAAAACATGAGATGATGAATAACAACCATTGGGAAGTTATAACTAACGCATGATCTGAGCTACTGGACCGCTATAAACAAGGTCAAATTTGGTTCATTTTGTGCTGTTATGAAGCTTTTATGGAAACAAACAAGATACGGAACTTCTGATTTCAAAGGATTCTTGCTCCAGGGAATTTTAGAGCGATTCCGCCAATTACAATCGAATATTCCATAAATGTGTCGAAGGTTGTCCATTAGTGAGAACGCATAATTCCGTCTAATACCTGCGAGGGAGAATAAATATTTCAGTCGTAATTGCGTTCTGTTTATCCGAATTTAATTGGCAAGCTCAAAGTAGGGAACTTACGTAGGTGAAGGCGTAATAGCATGGTTAAGGTATAATTAGGAATTTAAGTAATTGATGCAGGAAACCCCATTTGTATGCTTTTCCTTTTATGAACTGGTGGAATGAGATCCAATGCTCAAGGTAATTTCTTTATTCACGTGATTTTTTAAGGCATTGGATAGTGATTAATAACCATTGGGAAGTTATAACAATGCACTACTGCCAAGATTCGAACTGCTAAAGAGTCAAATTTGGTCCATTTTTTGAGTGAGTTGTGATTATACTAATGAAGTGGAACTGTGGTTTTGTTTTCCGTTCTGTAGTTATTTTTCAAGGAATTTCATTTCAAGCCCTCGCTAATAAGATCAGTAAAAGTCAAGCTAACCCACAGCTTACGAAGATGTTGGATCTAGAGATGCTCTATGCTATTCGATTGGAGGCCAATTAGATTCTTACTGATGGAAGCATATTTGAAAATGGCATGGAGATGCTCTCTGCTATATATACCCATTGGAGGCCACTTATATTCTTACTGATGGAAGCATATTTGAAAATGGCATGGAGATGCTCTCTGCTATATATACCCATTGGAGGCCACTTATATTCTTACTGATGGAAGCATATTTGAAAATGGCATGGAGATGCTCTCTGCTATATATACCCATTGGAGGCCACTTATATTCTTACTGATGGAAGCATATTTGAAAATGGCATGGAGATGCTCTCTGCTATATATACCCATTGGAGGCCACTTATATTCTTACTGATGGAAGCATATTTGAAAATGGCATGGAGATGCTCTCTGCTATATATACCCATTGGAGGCCACTTATATTCTTACTGATGGAAGCATATTTGAAAATGGCATGGAGATGCTCTCTGCTATATATACCCATTGGAGGCCACTTATATTCTTACTGATGGAAGCATATTTGAAAATGGCATGGAGATGCTCTCTGCTATATATACCCATTGGAGGCCACTTATATTCTTACTGATGGAAGCATATTTGAAAATGGCATGGAGATGCTCTCTGCTATATATACCCATTGGAGGCCACTTATATTCTTACTGATGGAAGCATATTTGAAAATGGCATGGAGATGCTCTCTGCTATATATACCCATTGGAGGCCACTTATATTCTTACTGATGGGATCATATTGGAAAATGGCATTTGATGGAAATGAATCCGTAAAATTCAAAATAAGAATTATGTTAAAATAAGCACTTGAAACCCGAATAATTCCAGTTATAGAGAGCTGTGTGTGAGAACTGGGGCAATTTTCATTTCACTTAAAACCATTGCAAGCCACGAATATATATTTAACCCTCCAAGTGGTTTTGATGAGGTATCTCATCTATCAAGATCTGACCTTTGTTGATGACGAGATCACGACCTGGTTAGTTTTCCTCTCATGACGAGATACGTCGTCAGGACAACCACCAGTGCAATAGAACCTTTCTTGCGCGTGTATGTCCATTACTTGGCTTTGTCCTGTGTTTGGCCAAATAGGGACCCTTATGTCACTAAACCCAACTTACACCCGAACTCGTGCAAAGACCAAATTGAATGGAAAGGATTCATGCTCTTACTGTTATAGCTGTCATGATACAAGAACCTAATGAAACAGTTCTCAGGATTTTCGCAATGCTTGAGAGTATTTGTCAGAATGCTTTTTATGCCAGCATGGAATGCAAATTCAACTCTTGCAGCAGAAAAAAAAAATTTCGGGGTAGATGAAGTAGAGAAAATTGAATATCATGGACCATTCATTTCATTTATTAGCGCCGCAGAAGAAAATAATAAACACCAAATCGGGTTTTCAGAATGTGCTCTTGGCAGCTCCAACCATGCTGCTATTGCTGTAGATTAATTAAAAACCAACTAGAAAGCAATAGGAGCCTTTCAGTTTTTCACAATACATGGAGGCGATATTTCATAATGCATTATATGCAATCGTGGAATGCGAGATGAAATCTTACTGCGGTGAACGCCTTTTTGGAGCTTGCACTAGTTCATACCGAAAATGAAGCAAAATATGTTATTTTATTTTGCCATTATATTAGAGTATTTAAACACACAAGAAAGTAATAAACGCGTAATTGATTTTTCTTAATGTACTTCTGCGGTAGGTATTTTAATTAGTATCGTACTGGAGCAACACAACGAGCTATTGGCGACGGTCCGGGATCAAACCCGATGGGAAAGATCCGGGAAAACACCACGTAATTTTGAACCACGGTCGGATGAGAACCAAGGTCACACCCGAGCTTGGAATCAACTCCCCCGAACGTACACACCCTGCCAACGTGAGGACGTTTGAGACCACAACAGATTTAACGTGCACCAGCCCCCTTTGTACACGACGGTCTTTGGTTGCATTTGTAATGCAACCTTCTGGTTGCTAATCCGTTACTCTGTGTACTAAGGTACTTCTGTGAGCCTTGATTATGCGTACGTTGGAATACAAGTACACACAACTGGGCTACAAACCAAATTAGAAACCAATAGAGCCCTGAATTTTAAACAATATGTAGAACTGTATTTGTCAAAATGTATTGTATGCAAGAACGTTGAAATTCAAACTCCTTCCTGCAGGTCAAAACAATCTTTTCAAAGCATGAGCAAAAAAAGCTAATAGAATATCATGGAACTAATTATTTCATGTATTTGTGCCTTTACTGTTACAGTACCACAAAAAAACGAAAAGCGTCTTATTGGGTTTTCATGATGCCTTTCTTGGAGCTGTGTCTTAAGGAGCGTATACATTTGCGAGTCGAACCGTTCTCAAGCCTCTAGCTCTCATGATTGGGACGTTGTTATGGGTGCCAAACGAACGGCTCGTGTTGATTCGCCTCTTGTCAGTTTTTCGACGAACACAAATGCGTCCTCGATTCAGTTTGGGACGGCGTCGTGAGTAGTTCCTTGCTTTTTTTTTCTGCTCGCGAACCTCCAGGCTCCATCGTCATCACCGGTGACTGATATGATTGCCTGGTGGTTCGCGGTTGGTTCCTTCCTTTCCCATGGATCGTTGGAAGTTCGTCGTGGAAATAATTTCAACGAACGATTAACGAGCGGCTCGCGAACGGTTCGGCTCGGAAATGTATACGCACCTTACACGAACTTCTCACGTTATGAATGTAAGTACACAATTACTACTACAGATCAAGTATTGTACTGAATTTCAACGACCCTACCTTACATAACAGGACCAATTGAATATCAGGAAACAAATTGAATATCATGGAGTGATTTATTTTATTCATTAGTACCATCACTGTTACAGTCACACAAGGAAACGAAAAGAGCCTAATTGGTTCTTCATTATGCCCATCTGGAAGCTGTGTCTGACACGAACTTCGCACTTTCTGAATACACAACTACTACTATTACTACAGATCAAGTATTGTACCGAATTTCAACGACCCGGCCACATGCAACGGGGCCAATTGAATATCAGGAAACGATACATTTCATTTCTTCGAACCCCCTGCAAAAAAAGGGAACAACATCACAACCAATTGCGACAGAACCGTCTGTCAGTTTTGCGTAGGAGTTCCCTATGACTATGATGGAATACATAATGAGATAACACGTTGTTCAACAGTGACAGCTGCACTCAGTCTACTTAGCTTGGATGTGTAAGGGTACATCAAGGACAAGTCAGACCTTTGTTTCTTTGGACGCGGTGAAAGAACTGGGATTTTCTCTGTGAAAAAAACAAACAAGAACACGATTTTATGTTTTGTTTGTCTTCCATGAAAGCATGGAGTGATGAAATTCTGAAACAATATTTACTTGATGGAACACGAGACAATAACTGTTAAACATGATGTTAAGGTACTGCTGTCATTCATTTCTCTTTTAAATGCTTTGTGTGTAAAAATTAAACGTCTATTTTATGTATTATATCATAGTGATGTGTGTTCGAATTGTGTTTTATTTATTTATATTTGTTGGATAATCGTTTATTCGAAATTTGCAAAGGAATTGAGATATTACACAAAGAATGGTAATGATACGATAATCTTCAAATGAAATTTTTGGGGAATTTTCAGTTTTACAAATGTGAATTCAAATTGAGAGTTTAGTAAGAATAATGGAATTTTCACATACAAAGCCTTTTTAATTGTAGAATATAATAAATGTCTGCAGACATATTTTAAATTACCATTAGTTAAATGAAACATAATATATTTTGCGAACATAAAAGTGAATTAGGTATTGTTTTCAAGGTATTATTTTCTACTCTTGAGACCAAAAGAAAAGAAATTTTTTATGTTTAAAACCGTTCAATTTTAAGAAAAATATGTAGTATTTCTTTTTTATTGCCCCTGTTAAAAGCATTATTTATCGAAGATATTAAAACGCAATTCTTAAAAAATTGTCCTGATATAGGAGAGAAGTGAAAATGTTCTCTCTCATTTCCGTTATTTTAATATTTAACTCAACCTTAATATTTGCTGAAAGTCCTAAAGTTTTTAAAAAGCCTCAACTTTTACAAGAACTCTGTTTCATTTCACATGCATTCAAAAACCAAGGTCAATCATACTCGTCCAAGTTCAGGTATCGTCAAAAACGATGGCACAATATTGATAGATTCGCTAAGAATTGGTGTTTTTATTGTATATCTGGGCCCTTGTGTGTGAGACCCAAACTTTCGTGGAATTGTCTTCATATGCATACTCGCGTGTACGTCTATTGCGATCTGTATGAAATCTAGCCTTGAAAATAGGGCCTTAAGGTGACCCTAATTTTTCCTTCGCTTGGTAACCTTGTTGGTGACAGTCTAGTGGTGTAAAAAGACGGTGTGGGGTTGAAACGATGTAGGTTGAACAGCACATGTGTGTCTTACATTCAAGAACACATGTGGTGTAGGAGAGTTTTCAATGTGCTGTACTCTGAAATCAGTGAAAAAAGTAAGACTACTGGAAGTCTCATTCAACATGCAGATGATTAAATACCAGAAGGAATTCTCAACTCAACTCTCCATCATAGAATACCAACCGGGGTTTTTGCGGTAAAAATTTTTTTCCACTGAATGTGAATTCCCACAAGATGACTTAACTAATCCGAGGTAGTCTAGTGACCTTTTCTTTTCTCTTGGGGTTTAATGTCTTTTAGTAAACTCGAGGTTCACACTCCTGGGTTACACAAGTGATCTTTTTCTTCTTTTTTTACCTTTCACGACGGTTTTTACTTGAGGTTGCCTAACATATGTTTGGCACAGCTCGGCCAAAATTATGGCCGTGCGCGATAATACCCCAAAGCAACCAACTAACCGAAATATTTTAAATATTAAAAATTAATCATGAATATACATGAAAGCTCATTTGAATAGCGTACATCGAAGTTTCGTTTAGGTACAGCTGCAGTCTACGTTTACAGCGGTGGCAACGGCTTTGGCGCTTTTTTCGGCGCATTTCTAAGTCGCCAAAAAAAATTATTTCACAAATCTTTTTCTTTCAATTTTTTCTTCTTTTAAAACGGAAAATAATATGCTTCAGAAACACATTTGTGAACGTTTAAAAAAATATATTATTCAAACGACAGTTAAACGGATTTTGAAAATTTTTCCTAGAATATTCAAAATGAAACTCAAGCTTTCCGCTTGCCGAGGTTGCCTTAAAAAACGCAATAACCGTAATATAGATGGGTTGCCATAACTTGCTACTAGAAGTGCTCCAAAAAAGCGCCTAGGTCGTTGCCACCGCTATAAACGTAGACTGCAACTGTATCTACGTTTATCTGAATGAAGGAAAGTGTAAACAGCGGACTATTGGCGACAGTCTGGGATCAATCTCGAAGGGAGAGAACCAAGGACAACGCCTCGTAATTTTAACCAAGGTGTCAGGTGATGAGAACAACACCTGTGAGCTGGCACCCCACTCTTCGAACTTCCGCGTCAGGCCAACGTGAGGACATTTGAGGCCACGACGGTTTTCACGTGCACCAACCCCCTTTGTACACGATAGTCTTTGATTGGTTTCGAACTCGCAACCCTCCGGTTGCTAATCTGTTACTTTTCCAACAGGGCTATCGTGGCCATTATCGCAATGGAAAGATCCATGTATGCATATATGAAAATAGTCGATAAGTCATACAAGGCACTGCTGGGAAATTATATAGGCGAGTTTCAGCAGTTCCTTTCGAGTGTATTACCCCGCTGTGCTAGCAACCTGCGAGTGAGCAGCCTGGATTCCTGTCAGGTTCAATTCCTCCATGTGCCAGTAAAACTTTATTGTTTATGTTCATTACTTGATGCCGTCTATCTTGTGTCTACCACAGCTTGGCCAAATATGACCATTGCGCTGTAAAACCCCAAACCACCCAAACTTTCTAATGTCTATGCTCCAAAAAGAAGTCTTAAGTCATGTATCTGATCAATGCTTAGATGACCAAAATTTTAGATTGGTTTTGAAAAAATTGGTTGAACGAAATAAATTGAATAATTGTTAACATTTTCTATTGCTAAACTGAAAGTTGATGACAGAACAAACAAAAAAACATCTGTGAGTTAATTGTTCCACAAATAACTTTCAAATATATATTTACAATTTAAAAATTATAAACTCTCGAGATTATTGTTGTGTGAAAAGTACCTATTCTTTGTCTTACAAACAAAAAAAAGCAAAAATTTTGTGTGTCGAAACAAATGGATAAAATCCTTTCTCAAACTTTAACTGTGTGTTTTGTCGGAAGATTATGATTTTTAATTTAATCCACCTAGCGGAGGGCGGACTCTTTTTTTTTTCCTTCCCAAGTTAAGATTGCAAGTCAGCTTTGTTAGTGGCGTCATCTGATGATGATAAAAGGAACTAAAAGGATAAACTAGTGTTTTCAGGGTTGTGTATCAAAGGCTTTTATCAACGAGCATTGAGTTTTCGTCATCTAGTTATACACTTGTTTCTGAAAATAAAAGAAAGCTATTTTTTTTCGTATTATCAAAGCCTTATCTATCTTTAAAACAGTTAAACAAACTAATAATTGTAATTTTTTTAGCTTGAGTTTTTACTTTAAAAACTTCCGTTAACTGTGTTGAACTGGTCGCCACAAAAGAGTAATTCATAGCTGGATTTTGAAATTTATGTGACCTGTTTTTTTTTATTATTATTTAATTATTGATTTAAAGTGCGTTGCTGTTTGGCACTTCAATTGCCGACATAGAATAAACAGTGTTAAAAAGTCAACAGCAGTATTTAAAAGAGCAGTGGATTTTCAAAATCGATCGAAGATCTATTTTATTGCTGTTAAAAATGTAGTTGATATCAAACAAAAGATAGCAAGAGCGTTATTTAGTTGACATCATTTTTGATGGAGTTATATTGACAACACATAAAACATGGTAGACAAATATTGTAGGTCTATCACATAAGACGCGCTTTTCTCCTATTGATAATTTTTGATTTTAAATTCTTCCTTGTGCATCAGTGTTTTCTTGATTTTGCTAACCGTTTTTTGAATAATCCTTTTAATTTGTGTATATTATGTACAAATGAAAATAATGAATTTATGTTCAAATGAAAAGTGTATTGTGTTTCCTAGTTTTGAAATTTTGGTTTGAAAATGTTTCCATAATAAACTTCGAGTTACTTCTTGAGGTATGAGTCATTTCTGCTTAAGCTTTGGTTTCCTAAGAAAGTGGAGCCGTTATCTAACAGCAGTGATACGTCATGATTCCGCGGGCATAACTAGACGGCCGTCTATACAAAAATCCCGACGTGTCAACTTAGACGGACAGAATACGTTGGAGAATGGGCAACACAGACGGCTGTCGTGGTTTGTTTTATTCGAGAAACAAAACAAAGTGGTTTTTTTATTCTCTAGTTTAAAGATTCTAACTTCGGGATCGTTGAAGGTAGAGTAAAAATTTCAACAGATTTCAAATCAGCGTAAATTTCTACGCCAGATCGATATCAAAAACAGTTTTATTATTCAATTATTTACCATTTGATTATTTAATTATTTTTTAAATAATTATTTATTTATTTAAAGAAAATCACATTTAAGGTATCGATTTGGTGTCAAATTTTCCGCAGCTTTCAAATCCGTTGAAATTTTCATTCTGTGTTTAACGATCCCGATTTTACAAAACCGAATTGATCAATGGCAGTCAAAAATGTTTATTTATTTCGCTCCTCTCCGTTCGAATCGTTTGGAGCAGGAAATGAAATCTGGCCGCTACAAGAGAAAAAACGTTCCCCATCTGTTTGAGACCGCTATGACGCCAGTCATGGAAATGGCGGCTCCGATCATTTTTGTTACGCTCACAAACAACGCTCTCTAGGAAACCAACACCATGTGTTAGTATAAGCAACGTTTTAGTGACGTCACCCACCGATACATCACGGCCGCTAGATCACGGCTACCGTTTCTTAGGAAACCGAAGCTTTACTTCTTCACCGCTACTAGCGTTTTCTTGATCTCTGTGCATGAAACAATATCTTTCTGAACCCTTACCCGGAAATGCTATGCGAGACACCGTGCTTCATCTGGCCTGCTTTACTGTATGCATGTCTCCTGCTTGATTATTTATGAAGCTATTCTGGCTCTGCTGAACTACAGTTGTGAAATGTCGTATCTCATATGATGGCTGTGATTTAATGAATCTCCGTAGACACGCGCATGAAGAAAAGGGGAGATAACGCAACTCATGTTTATCAGAATCATTATATTCGTTTTTCGGCCATTTATAAATCGATGGGCTGTTTAACAACTCTTCGCTTTCGTCAACTTGGCATTCATTTGAGTTTTGTTGTTTCAAAGACAACTTGCTTGTGGTTGTTTCTAATTATGTGTTGCATGAAATAGTTGTGTTGGTAGGTTTGGGTTTTGTGGCGCAAGATCCAAAGACGGGAAAGGCCAAACGTAATACAAACCCAATAGGAATAGATGGAAATTAAAAGTAGAGCAAAACCAACGATACAAATAGATTTGAAAACATGTTTATTGAAGATGATATGGTGCGCTTTAAATGACATTAAAGGTGTAAACTAAATGAATAAATGTATGTTTAAAACGAGTAGGCCAACCATGAAAAGACAAAATACGGTGATTAAAAACAGTATTCTAAACTTAGATGGAGTATCCTCATCCCATAGAAGATAAATACTTCCTGCCAGTACTAATTTGATCATCGCTATTTTTTGTGATTGGCGTTAACTTTTACTATAAGTATATACATTCTCGTCCAAGCCATTTCAATAGAATAAGCAACATGACTGAAATTGAATTAGAGCAACATGCCTAAAGCTGCGTTTACTACGGAGTTGCAAATATATTTCTCCCCCTTTTTGCGAGGAAGACGTATAACAACCCCTTTTCGACCCACTCCTGTGTAAACGCTTTGTTGACTTTTAGCGCCAACACAAAGGGACAAGCCTCTCTGTAAATAGTTCGATTAATGTGTTGTTATTGTGATGTTATCACCAGCACTCTCGTCCACGCCATTTCAATCGAATAGGTCACTCACTGACAGTTTGGCTGGAGATGTGGTCAAGGCAAGCGACGAGGGCAAAATCACAGAGAGCGAACAAAAGACAGCGTGAGCGACAAAAGGGTGCCGAAAGGCAGAGGGGAGCGTGGTTGTCTGCAAAACCGAAAGGTGATGAAATAAGGGAGCATTTTCATCCCAAATTTCGTCTCTGAAAAATGTCCTCCCAAAAGTTGCTGTCCTTTGATCTTTACCGACTCGGGTAAACAAAATTGGAGTTGCAAACTCGCCACTCCGACACGAGATCTTGACGATAAAATTAGTGCCGTTCTCGGAATGTCTTCGATGATTGGAGGGGGACGCATTTGCAACTCCGGTGTAAATGTGGCTTTACGCAACAAGCTGTGAAACAAGTTACTACAACACTACCCCCTCTATATTTTGCTTTCCCCCAAACCCTCTCTCACAGGTTTTTTAAGCATGAATGCTTACATCTATATGTTTGCGTGTATATATGCCAGGCAATGATTCCACTTTACACCTTTGTTATTTGGATTAAAATATACAAATAATGAACATGTGAATGCATTGATATTACAAACACTTGTGCCTACGTCGAAGCTCTCTCTACATCTACTTTCTAGCGGAATAGACAGAGCATGTGCTCACAACTTCACGTTATTTCGTCCTATCACTCGGCATTTTAAGGTTACCCCGTTTTGTTTCATGCAAGAGCATTTCGGAGTTATTTCTTTGCATTCGGTCCGATTCGTTTGTTTACCCTGAAATGCTCTATAACACACAGTTCTTAAACGCAGATATGATATCATAAATTATACTCCTTAGTTCAGAAACCAGTAGAAAATTCTTATAAACAAATATATCATGATGTTTACGTGCTGGTGTTTTGAACAAAAATAAACTAGACTTTCATTGTGAGTGTCAATAGTATTCTTATGTTAGTTTTTCCTTTGCAGATTTTCCAGCTGCCATGAAAAGATTATTGAAGAATGACATTCTGCTCTATAGAACAGCGAGTAGTGTTCTGCACATTCTCCCAATAGCTGGTCTCTACACTTTCCTGCCAAAATACCTAGAAAGTCAATTTCAACTAAGTGCCACAAAGGCAAATATGATCTCAGGTAATACTAAATATCCATAATAATCTATAACGACTGATAATAAATTTCTAAAGATCTAATAAGTTGCCACACTTGGAGATACCTTCTTACGTAATAAATATACTGCTAAGTTTTTATTATTTTTATTTCCTATGAAAATCACCAATTCTAAAAGCAGACAATTTAATAATAAAAAAAAACTGTCGAAACAATATTATATTAATCCATTCAGTGACCCGTCTCCAAGTAACCCTAAATTTTGCATACTTTCATAAAGTTCTGCATACCGATAGCTGGTCTCTACCACTTCCCTGCTAAATTACCTCAAAATTCAGTTGCAACTAAGTACCACAAAGACAAATATGATCCGAGTTAATACTAAATATCCATTGTGATGTGTAATAAGTTACCAAACTTATAGATAGTACCTTCTTAGGCATTATACCGCTAGGTTTTAATTATTATTATTTTCAATGGTAGTATACATAAAAATATTTAAAACGGAACAAAAATAGACAATTTTATAAGAAACTGTCAACAGTATAATGTATTAATCCATTCAATGCCACGCCTCCCAATAACTTTCCCAAAGTTTTGTACTTTCATAACGTTTAGCATTTCGTACCCTGAAAAGAAAAGTGACACAACTCAAAATTGCAGAATTTGAGAAACACATCAACTTAAAGGATACTATAAAACTTATATTGATAGTAAAAGCTTCTATCTTTTAAATTTTAGTTAAGTATTTATGGTGGTAACTTCTATTATATTCTATAGAATAGTAATTTAACACGCTGTGGCACCTACCTCATTGCATATTTTTCAATGACATAACATCAAAATTTTTATTTTTTGATTTGCGTCTCTTTTCTTGCCGGAGTGCGATTTGATATAATAGTTAATTGGTCAACGCCAAATCGGCGATAGACTACATTGTAAGGTATCCTTGATGTGTACCATTCGAGAAGAGTGGGGTAACTGGAAATAAAACCCCGTTTTCCGGCTGGTTTGTTTGATTACACTGCAAATCCCTCATAGATCAATACGGTTTGATTTTGTATGTGTGTTCCCTATCTTTACTTAACCCTCCAATTAGCACACCCGATTACAGTTTGGATGGAATTTTGTGCTGCTTGGTTGACCCGAAATACTTCGGGCAATGAGATGTCCAGGTTAGTTGGTTGAATCTAATGGCACAAGGTCCAAACATTGACAAACTGCGCCAAACGCAAGATAAAGCAATATAATTGTGCTTGATGTCCAAGAGTCCGAAAGAAGTATATTTCGGGAGCGAGTTGTCCGGGAAAGATGTCCGAATATTTCCGGTCTGCTGCTTTGCCATGCACGAATTTCCTCGGTCTGTATTCCATTTAAACTTTTCCAGCTGTGTTCGGGCATGCCTCTTGGAGGATTCAGGAAGTCTGTAGTAGTAAATTCCTGTGTTAAACATTGTGGCGTTGCAAGCTGTTGGAATAAAATGTAATGTATCACCAATGACTGAAATTTTGATCTAGGTATGGCTGGAATTCTCGTGATGGGAGCAGGTATTTTCGCCAGCGGTTCTTTCATGCGCACTTTCAAGCCAAGCGCCAGATTCGTCGCCAAGTGGATTGCAGCTTCTGCCCTTGCTTATTCTGTGGGCATGGTGATCCTTATGTGGCTTGGATGTCCTCTTAACGATTTTGTTGGACTTGATGCAGTTAATCCAGGGTGAGTACATATTTTACTCCGGTGTCAATCTTAATTCATGAATATTGGTATCATACACTTAACCCCCTGGTGGATTGTCTTGACGAGGTATCTCGTCATTAGCAAAACTGAACAGATCTCGATGGACGAGATATCTCGTTAATTAGAAGAAAAATGACCAAATCTTGATATCCTTGTTTTTTTAAAATGGGCAATTATCTTCAGGATGTCTCTTAGTGAGAAAAATTGGTCAGATATTGATGGACGAGATATTTCGTCAAAAGCAAAATTTGCTCTCCTCAGAAGGAGAATTCCCATTTGCATTTCAATGTTCGGAAGTGATAAAAAACGCTACTTAGTTTGCCTATACTTCATTTTGTATTTATTTCTTTTTCATATACGTCTTTTCAATGAAAGCCCTTCACTCGCTTTTAATACTCTTTGCCTAAAAAGCATTTGTCTTATTCTATACATAATGCCTAGTTACTACATACAATGCCTAGGGAAAGTATCTATAATATTAAAATAATTAGTATATTTCATACTTTGCCCCCAAACGCCATGCATTTTTTTGCTTAGGGATTCTATACAATGCTTGCTTTTCATACATTGCCGGTAACATATACATTAAATAAATAAATTATGTTCTGTAGATACTGAATTAATTGGTTATGTGTATCGGGAACCATTTGTTTCTCATCAAGGCGGACGCGTGCCAATTCCCCTTTCTCGCCAAGGCCTCAAAAATAGGAAGTACCAAAATTAATAACCTCGGGGAAAAAAACTTAAATTTTTATTTTGCTTAAAGAGTGGAAACACTGCATTTTATTAATAGTACGTTGTCCGCATACATGTCGCTGGAAAAAAATATATTGGTATATTACTTAACTTGCTTCATTTCTGGTAATTAGGTCTGGAATAAAGATAATGCATTCCGTTTTCAACAAACGTAAATAAGTTTCGTTCACACAGTACTATAAACTCTCACAACTCTCAATAGATGTCGCCACAAGCGACATTAGTTGGTAGGAAAACGTGGACTAAGAATAACGAGATCAGAATTCGCCCTTGAGAAAAAGGAATCTAGATTTTGTTTTCGATAGGAGAAAGGATTCTATCTAACTCTAACGAACATTGTCATAACATGAGAAAATTTTCCACACATTTTTTTGAGGATTTAAATGAATTCAGAGAACTAAAATATGTTTAAAGATTTACTAACTCTTATTGTCTGTAAAGTAAAAAAATTCCTCGATTTACTCGGAATGAGATATCTCATGAAGCCTTGGATAGTGGTGTGAGAATCCTTTTTCTCTTTGCAGTTTCTTTAACTGTGTCTTCACCGAGGAAATTAGTAAAATGTTTTGTTCTGAGGAGTCCTGTACGATCCGTGGATGATTTCACAATCCTGAGTAGTCCCCCACAAGTACACTCCTGGTCCTAGTACCAGTTTAGATCACTGGATTCTCAGGAAATAGAAAACGTATCCCAAGTATCCAATGTTTAACCTGCTCATATGTACAATTCCTTTTGCTCCATATAAATGCCTACTACCCTTATAAATGTCCTCAGGGGCACATCTTGTTTAGGTGTGTACAGGCTTCATGGACCCGGGGTACTCTATTGATATTTTCTTTTCCCATGGAGTTTACTATCTGTAGTAAACACTAGATCCACTATCGATATTCCCAGGCGATTTTTTTTTCTGCTTCATCCTACCCTTTGACCCAATCCCTCTTTTACCACTTTCACGACATTTTTCACTTGATCGTTGTCCATCTTGCGTCTGGCGCATCTTGACCAAATATGGCCCTTGCGCCATAAAGCCCCCAAAACAACCAGCCTTTTGTGAACGCAATGAAAAGATACATAGCTTTTTTTACCATTAAAAACGTGGACTAACACTTCAGTACGAAACTTGTTTTGATTTGCCCTGGCCCCATAAAGACATCGGGTCCTGGTACTATGGTGACCACTTGTGGCGCCCAGATCCAGAGAATTAATAATAAGAATGGTTAATTCAGCTGTGAGCGAAAAAACATTTTTAACTCCTAGTCTCTGTGGGGAATGAATCAACTTTGTATGGCTGATATCGTCGGCTAAGAGCAAAAACTTGAATCATTGAAGATTTCAATACTGTTCATTTAAACGTGGGCGTCCTTTTTGTTCAATACAGTAGAACTGGTGTAGTCGCTTTAAAATTAGCCTCTAGGTAACATACTCCACTATTAGTCTTTAGGTAATATACTCTTAAATTAGTCTCTTGGTAACATACTCCAAAACTAGCCTCCAGGTTACATACTCTAAAACTAGTCTCTAGATAACACACTTCAATTCTAGTCTCTAGGTAATATACTCTAAAATTAATCTCGGTAACAATCCAAGTATAGTCTCTAGGTAACATACCGTCATACTAATTAGCATAGCTCGTAATTCCCATACGGTAACTGGAGTTTTTTGCTAATTAGCATAATGATGCTCTAAAACAAGTCTCTAGGTAACATACTCCCAAAGTAGTCTTTAGGTAATATACTCTAAAATGAATCTCTAGATAACACACTCCAATTCTAATCTCTAGGGGTAACTTTAGGTAATCTCTAGGTAACACTTCAATTCTAGTCTCTAGGTAACATACCGTCATACTAATTAGCATAGCTCGTAACTCACATACGGCAACAGTGGTTTTTTTGGTAATTAGCATGACGATGTTCTAAAACTAGTCTCTAGGTAATATGCTCTAAAATGTGAATCTCTAGATAACGCAATCCAATTCTAATTTCTAGGTAACATACTCCAAAGCTAGTCTTTAAGTAATATACTTTTAAATTAATCTCTAAGAAACACCCTCTAAAACTAGTCTCTGATTGACACTCTAAAACTATTCTATATTTTAAAGAAATTCTTATAAATTAAAAACTCCTCCCTAAATAAAGCGCTTACAATAAAAGCACAGCCCCCTCCAGATTGTTATCCTGAGTGCGCCCCTCATGGCAATACTTTTTCGGTTCCTTTTGTTTGGGCTACGGTAAGACGCTTGTTAACAATGTAATTCATTTATGTATTTGTTCTTTCAGGAGGCCAGGTGGTTTGGCGGTTCAAGCGTGTAACGCTACGTGTGAATGTCGCTTGGGCGAGTTCGCTCCGATCTGTGCCACAGATGGCAAAACCTACCTATCTCCATGCGTCGCAGGTTGTACCAAGGTCAGAGAAGAAGGTGACGATGTAAGTATCTTCGAAAGAGTCCTTATGCTTTTCGTAATGTCAAGAACGGGTCAAAGTCTACTGGCACTCTGAAAATTCTAAAACGCCGAGTCCACTAACGCATACTTTTTTACTTTACGGTGCTTTTTACTTAAACCTCCGAGTGGTTTCGATGAGATATCTCGTTCATCAAAGAGTGACCAATTTTGCTAAAGATGAGATACCTCGTCACCATGATATTGCCGATGATGAGATCATGATATGATCAGTATTTTTCTAATGACGAGACATCTCGTCCATCAAGATAGTGACGATTTTTTGAAGAAATCAAGATTTGATCAGTATTCTTCGAATAACAAGACATCTCGTCCATGAAGATTGTGGCAAATTTTTGACGGTATAAAGATATGATCAGTATTCTTGTAATGACAAGACATCTCGTCCATCAAGATATTGACTATTTTTTTGACGAGATAAAGATATGGTCAATTTTCGTCTTGTGATGGGGGACATCTCGTCTATCAAGATATTGAGGGCTTTTTGACGAGATAAAGATCTGGTCACTTTTTTTCTAATGATGAAACATATCGTCCATCAAGATCTTGTCAGTTTCGCTAATGACAGATACCTTGTCGAGACAACCACCAGGAGGGTTAACAACAAGGATATTTACCTTGGCTGGATTAAAGCTTAAACGGGACATGATGGAAACAAAGCAGATAGATCAGTGAAAATAACCACAACGGAATATATAAATGAAGAGGTGCTATGATCCAGAAGTTATTGCAGGACATAAACCATTTGTTGGCTACTTGATGCGAGGCATGAGTGGGGGAAACAGGCAAGACAGATCATGAGATGTTGCCAACAGTGCCAACTAAATCAGCGAGTTGGATCAGGGAAGAAACACACTACATTGGACATGGTCCCTTTCCATCTTCCCTGAAGGCGCGTTGTCACGAATCAAGTTTAAATTACCGAATATAATTGATCACAACAAAAGTTTGACCCATTAAAACTTTATCGTTCAAATGATGAGTCATCCGCCATCTGCTTTCAAGTTATTTCCCCACAAACGATCTGTCGTGGTTTATTTTCGAGAAACAAAACAAAAGGCCTTTTTTATTCTCTAATCCAAGTTTGTATCTTAACGATTGTTAAATATGTGTGGGAGTATAAAATTCAACGGATATGAAATCTGCGGAAAGTTTTACACCAGATGCTTACTTAGATCATACCTTAAATGTGATTTTCTTTAAATAAATAATTTTTCAACTCTAACTTTTATATTTTCGCAATACGAATTTAGCCGCATTTGACGAAGATATTGATTAGGAATACACAAAAAAAAAAGGTCTATTTACCTCGTTTTACAGAAAAGATAACTTGAATGGGAGTACTTAGTTGCCTTAATTTACTGCTTTATATAAAAAGCAACTAAAAATAGGATGAATATTTAATCGTATTCGATGTTTTGAAGAGTTTGCAGCAAAAGGAAATAGTAGGTAATTTTATTTCTGCGATAACGTATACCGACTACGGTTCGTTTAAGATTTCATGCGTGGCAAATGTTTTCAAAATAAAGCTAAATTTAAACATTCAATTTGAGGTTATTTTTTAAATCTCCTTAACGGTGAAATGTGAAAGATAAGTTTCAATTTTCATTCATTTTTCACATCCTTGTGTTAAATTGAACTTGATATGGCTTTTGAAAATGAGCTGAGCCTGATTTAGTGAACTTAATTTACTGTGAGCTTATTTTCGTAGAATTTATATTTTAATCTTGAAATTAGTATTTTTATCGAAATTTTTATATTATATAGACATAAATTCTCTTTGCGATCTTCCTGTTTTTGACATAAACTATGTTTTGTAGTAGCAAATGATAAACTTGATAAATTATTGCAAAGTAATAAAAATGAGACTGATGAGGAATTTGACACATTTGTTAAAAATGTCGCTCTCCTACTAAAACAGATGGCTATTTACGATGCAATCTGCCACGAACAAATTCAAACTGCAACAAGACAAAAGCGATTGGAACTCTTAAAAACATCACCTGCGTTTTCACCTTCTCATTATACAACTTTCTTCAGATTCTTAAATTATTTCTATATCCCTCTTCATCCTATATTGCTAGTTTCTTCAACAAGGTTTCTGAAGCTCCCAATTAATTTTTTTAAATCCATTGGCTCTCCCACAAACGACGTTTCTTACGATTTCTTCTCATGTTAAATAAAATTGTTTTTAGTTCTTGTTACAAAACTGTTACTATCTGTAAAACTTCACGCACAGCTGCGTTCGACGCCATTTTAAAACTGAAACTATAGATCAGTTTCTATTGAAATGTGTGAACAAAAACTGATTCAAGTCGTATTAAACTTTTATTGATCAACTATAATCGGTCAATTAAACTTGATTCGGGAGACCGCGCCTTGAACAGTTTTGTTGAAATCAATTCGGAAAATTGCTTCGGCACACCTCTTTGCATTACATCATAGCATACCCCTTACAGTATCATGTCTTATAAAGACACATGTCTCGGCTCCCTTAAAATCACGTGACATTGGAATATTGCTTATGAGAAGAATTTGAGGGCCAGTTGGTTGGCTAGAATATATTCATAAGAATAATTCCTATAGGATTTTTCAAATTACATTACCGTTTAGATATGAGAACAATATTTTGCATTATTGAATAAACTAACAATCACAATATGTACCAATAAATCTACAGGATATTTGTGAACCATAACCGTTGTATTTCTTTCGTGATGGCATAGCTTAGCAAAATCCATGGTTTATTCTTCAGCATTATAAACTCCATTTTTTGTTTTGATGAAGTCTTATCCGATAAAATCTCTCTTTCAGTATACGTACTTGGATTGTCAGTGCTTAGGAGAAGGAGTGACGGCTAAAAATGGATTTTGCACCCTTCAGTGTAATAATCTCACGTGGTACATTGTCATCTTTTCGTTTTTTGTACTTATCCACTCAACTTCTGAAGTCGGGTCGATGCTTCTTACTTTAAGGTACGTAACATTTTAGGTGTATCAACTTATTAACCTCGTTAACAGCTATTTCAAACGCTCAATAGAGTTGGTGTATGCCATCTTTTATTGGTATTTGTACTTGATCCAAAGAAATCGGGTAAAATCGTAATAATCAATAAAGCGTGCTGCCGATATTAATTTTTTGTCACCAATCCAATGCTAAATAGTAATGACGCTGGTGGTAAGACGCCAACTTGGTGACCACGCGTAAAAAATTGTACCATAAAAAGAATTTTCTTTTAAACTCTTGAAACAGTCATTCAGATATCATTATATTTCTTATATTAACTATCAATGCAAAGTAAAAATCTTAAATAAATACAAAAATCTTAAGTAAACTGCGGTTTTAGAATGATTTAAATTTTTGTCGCCAAGCCTATGCCAAATAGTATTGACAGTGTTGGTAAGACGCCAATTTGGCGAAGTTTGGAGATTGCACCGTTTTCTAAGATTTAGCCCAAAACTTTTCAGATTAACTCGTGAAATAATTATACTATTTATGACTTCTCGAGAACTACGCATTGAAAAAAAAAATTTTGACATTTTGTATGATAGTAGTTAAATTATAATAAAAGATGGAACAATTTTAGTTCGATCCAAATATAGTTTTTGTGCCCATAAAACCAACACATAACAAAATTACTTTTAACATTTATTTTAATTTAAAAAAAATATTCCAACGTATTATTAAAAGCTGCATCATTTATTTAAAGTTCCGTTAATACCTCATTAATTTCTAATCTGAATATATTTATGATATTTTTGTAGAGTTCGGAAATATTAAATTATTACTAATTCATCGTTTTATTGTTTAGAAATTATTTTATTTATTAGAATTAATTAGAAATTACTCGTATCTAAATCTTGTTTTCATCTACAGGTGTGTTGATCCTAAAGATAAAGCTATGGCTTTAGGACTGATATCATTTGCCATAGGATTATTCGGTATGTTTCAGATTCATATTAAATAAACATAAATTTCTTTTTATATATTTACAACTCACTTTTTATTGCATTCCTTTCTAATTAGAGGTTTGTTTTTCTGTCTTCTCAGTTTCCTATTTTCACTTTTTTTCGTTGAAATACACTATCTACCAATAAGTATTTGGACACCTGTGATAGAAAAGAAAAACAAAATTTATTCATATTCACTAGTTGGTAGAGCCTCCACGAGAGGCAATTACAGCCTCAACCCTCCGGGGCATGTTTTCTACAAGTCCTTGTGTGACGAATAGTGGTATTTTCTTCCACTCGGCTTGGAGCAGACATGTAAGTTCCTTCACCGATTTTGGACAGTTGTTACACCCCTTAATTCGGCGATCCATCTCGTCCCAAAGCATCTCTATAGAGTTCAGGTCTGCGATCTGGGCAGGCCTGCCCATTCGGTTAATCCCATTGTCACCACAAAATCCATAGTGGACCTCGCAACATGACAGCAGGCGTTGGTCGTCCTGGAAGTAACATGGGTCCAACCCGTAAAACAGCCACAACGTAGGAAGTACAATGTGTTGTAAAACAGTGCAGTAGGCCTCGGCGTTGAGCTTACGATGAATTTGGACCAAGGGTACCAGTCCATACCAGGAGAAACACCCCAGACCATAATTCCACCTCCACCGAACTTTACTGTGGGCACAATGCATTCTGGCAAGAGACGTTCTCCAGGCAGACGCCAGATCCTGTCATCAGAACGGTAGAGGGTGAACCTTGATTCGTCGCTCCAGAGAAACCGTTTCCACTTGTCTACAGTCCACTTTCGACGTGTTTTGCACCACATTAACTGAGCAGCGCGGTTGGACTTTGCGACTTATGGGCGGCAGTACAACCATGAAAACCAAGCAGACATGCTTCCTTATGGATGGTATTAATCCAAATAACACTCCCGGATGCCTGTTGAAACTCCTGGAGTATGTGGGCCATCGGTTGGATGCGGTTCTTCCGTGTTTCTCTGGATGGCACCCGTCGGTCTCTATCTCCCAGTTTCGTGGGTCTGCCGACTCGAGGCACATCCCGACAATCACCGCTCACCTTCCACTTCTGAATCATATAGGACACTGTCGGTTTTGAGTAATTCAGCTAGCTAGATATGTCACTTAAGGTGATACCCACTCTGGGATACCCGAAAATTATACCTTTCTTGTAATCAGATAACGCTGCACTTTGGGACATTTTGCATGAGACTAATGCCAACGTTATTTCCTACACGATATTTAACGGCTGATGTCGTGACGTATATCAGGACCGCAGATATCGGCATTTGCATGGGTGTCCAAATACTTATTGGTAGATATTGTATACTTCAAATGCATTTGAATCTCTGGTTCATTTATGCATACTTAAAACGAACACGTAACACTATTCCTAGTCGTTATATGAAAACTGGAGAATTTTAAATACTGCCGTCAATGACGTTTCTATTTAACGTGGCGTGGCACGGGATTTTCGACGCTCGACTTACTGAAGGGCATTGAGTACTTGGGCCATTTGCATTTCAGTCTTTGTTTTAGAGTGTATTTTACACAATACAGGGCTTAGTAATTCATTTTGTTACAGAAAACATCCTTAGTCAGTTACTTTTTCCAAACTCATACTCGTTCTTTCTTCTCAGTCAATAGCCCGTTGTGTTTCTCTTGTACGACGTTAATTAAAATTACCTTACCTTACATCTTCTCAGTACTTAGTCTTTCATTTCGTTATAGAAAACATTCCTTGACCCGAACTTTTATTTTTGTTCTTTCATCTCGGTACTTAGTCGTTCATTTTGCTGCAGGAAAAATTTTCAGTCAAGTTCCTTTACCCAAACTTTTACACTCGTTCTTTCATCTTAGTACTTATTCATTTTGTTGTATAAAACATTGTTGGTCGTGTACAGTTTCCCGAATTGCATTCCCATCTTTCATATCTGTACTTAGTTGTTAGTTGAATTAACTTCAGATTCAGAAACACTTCGAGAGCTATTCATATTCCATGTCCCAAACTCTAACCATTCGTTCTTTCTTCTCAGTACGTAGCCACACCTTTTGTTGCACGAAACATTCCATGTAAACTTTTATACACTCGATCGTTTTTCTCAGTATAAAGTCTTTCATTTTGTTGCACGAAACATTATTTGTCCCAAACTCGTACACACGTTCTTTCATCTCCTTACATATTCATTTTTTGTTGTAGGAAACATTAATTGGTCCCGAAATTTGATTCTTGTTCTTTCATCTCAGTACTTATTCATTTGTTGCAGGAAGCATTCCTTGTCCCAAACTTTTATACTCGTTCTTTCTTCTCGGTTTATAATCAGTCATTTTGTTGCACGAACCATCCGTAGGCACGTTCCTTTCCCCTAACTTCTATCCTATTTCTTTCATCACGGTATTAATATTCATTTGTTGCACAAACCATCCGTAGGCACGTTCCTTTCCCCTAACTTTTATCCTATTTCTTTCATCACGGTATTAATATTCATTTGTTGCACGAACCATCCGTAGGCACATTCCTTTCCCCTAACTTCTATCCTATTTCTTTCATCACGGTATTAATATTCATTTGTTGCACAAACCATCCGTAGGCACGTTCCTTTCCCCTAACTTTTATCCTATTTCTTTCATCACGGTATTAATATTCATTTGTTGCACGAACCATCCGTAGGCAGGTTCCTTTCCCCTAACTTCTATCCTATTTCTTTCATCACGGTATTAATATTCATTTGTTGCACGAACCATCAGTAGGCACGTTCCTTTCCCCTAACTTTTATCCTATTTCTTTCATCACGGTATTAATATTCATTTGTTGCACGAACCATCCGTAGGCACATTCCTTTCCCCTAACTTCTATCCTATTTCTTTCATCACGGTATTAATATTCATTTGTTGCACAAACCATCCGTAGGCACGTTCCTTTCCCCTAACTTTTATCCTATTTCTTTCATCACGGTATTAATATTCATTTGTTGCACGAACCATCCGTAGGCACATTCCTTTCCCCTAACTTCTATCCTATTTCTTTCATCACGGTATTAATATTCATTTGTTGCACGAACCATCAGTAGGCACGTTCCTTTCCCCTAACTTTTATCCTATTTCTTTCATCACGGTATTAATATTCATTTGTTGCACGAACCATCCGTAGGCACATTCCTTTCCCCTAACTTCTATCCTATTTCTTTCATCATGGTATTAATATTCATTTGTTGCACGAACCATCAGTAGGCACGTTCCTTTCCCCTAACTTTTATCCTATTTCTTTCATCACGGTATTAATATTCATTTGTTGCACAAACCATCCGTAGGCAGGTTCCTTTCCCCTAATTTTTATCCTATTTCTTTCATCACGGTATTAATATTCATTTTGTTGCACGAACCATCCGTAGGCACGTTCCTTTCCCCTAACTTTTATCCTATTTCTTTCATCACGGTATTAATATTCATTTGTTGCACAAACCATCTCTAGTTACGTTCCTTTCCCCATACTTTTATTCTCGCATCTTCATATCGGTACTAATTCCTTTTGTTGTGTGTCACGAGCTTTTACGCTTGATATCCTTTTCAGTTCTAACCATTTCATCTGTTGCAGGAAACGTTCCTTGTCCGGTTATTTACGGCGCAGTCGTGGACTCAACGTGCCTGTTTTGGGAGGACAATTGCGGAGAACCTGGAGCCTGTCGCTTGTATGATCCCGTCAAGTTCCGCATGATGTTCCACGGCCTAACTGCAATAATCATGCTGGGAGCCTTCTTCGTGGACGCCCTCGTCTGCTATAAGGCCTCCTCAGTTCGATTCCATGACGACGACGTGCCTCCTGAGGCCGCTAAGTCTCCTCCATTGCCAATACCGCCGCATAACGAGTCAGCAGTGTAATTAATGATGATAGTGATGATGATGATAATAATCAAAAGAACTTCGATGATTAACGCTGAGATGAGTCATGTTGTACTATGTTATATGCCATTGGACTTCCAGTGTGAATTGTGTTTACTTCTCAGCTAATAACAAGTGTTTGTGTTTTGATTTCACTAAAGGAGCGCTATCTCCTTGTAGGGCATAAAGGAAATGTTTTATTTCCTTTTTTTAAACAAAATGATTTACCTCGTGTCTTCAGACAAGTATGTCGTTGAATATATTGTTAATTGTAAATCACGTCCATGTGTTATTGCATTTTGTTGTTCCTTTTATCTGAATCAAAAGCTGCCATAATCTTAAATGTATTTTTTAAAGTGTGGGTACATATCGTGTAAGAATTTTTCTGAGGATATGTGGATGAAAGAAGAAAGTGAGTTATCTACTAAACATTAACTTGTGCACAAATTATGTATTCTTGTGAGAGATCAATTTTCAAAGAAACTTTTTAAACGAGTACAATATTTTTGTTTTCTTTTTACATCGTCTCCTGATCTAGATGTTGTTGTCAGGGCAATTTGAATTTGGATATGTACTTACAAAATGATTTGAATAAAATTCATTTCGAAACTTTGATAACGTGTTCTCTATTTCTGTTTTTTGTTTTATAATGCAGATAATGTAGAAACAATTGACTATGAATAGCGAAGTTTTGTCAAATGTCCTCCGGTTCTGATAAATAAAATATGCTCCAATGTCTCCCTTTGCATTGAGCGTTAGGGAGATTGAACCTGTGCAAATTAACTTGAATATACTATAGCTTGCTTGGATAACTATATGATCAACTATCTGGTAACCAAGAAAGTTCATGCCATTGAGATAAATGATACGTATCGAGTAAATCAAACAATTCTTTATTCAAAAAAGTAGTCACCTTCGACTTCTATTACTTTTCCCCAGCGATTTCGTATCTTTTTATATTCTTTATTTATAAAACTTTCTCTTTGATGTCAAAAGAGTACTTCAACTCCGTTCTACGTCTTGTCGATTTTGGAATCGCTGATTTCGTAAATGGGTGTCAACAAATAGACAACCATTTACGAAAAGATGATAGCCCGAAAGCGTGACGATGCCAAGAACAGATGATAGTCCGAAAGCGAGATGATGCCGAGAAAAGATGATAGTCCGAAAGCGAGATGTCTGGAGAATATGGGGATGGTGTGGAAGTTTCCAGCTGAGTCTGATAGTCATTTCATTTATCGCTCTTGTTGTGTGGTCTGGTATTGTCATGGTGGACAACTCGAAGAACTTCTCTACTTACCAATGCTGTCTGTTTCTGGGTCATTGTTATTGAAACACTTTGCAATCTATAGCTTTAAAGCTGTTGACGAAAAAAGATGGTGAGAATTCTTCATGTTATAATGTGTCTACTTTTCCTCATAGTCAATATGAGTTCCCTAAGGGTTCGATTTTATGACGCGACAACAAATTCTTAGCCGCTCGAGCATGTTGGATGCACTCTGTTCGTAAGGATTTCACTTGATCAGCTTCCGTGGTTTTCCAAGCCGATGCATAAATGGGTGCAGATGGTTTCATAAATTGTGCTACTAACAAAATATCTCATCAAGATATTGCCATTTTTTACATGAAATCAAGATTTAGTAAGTTTACTTCTATTGAAAGGAGATACTCGTCCGTCAAGATCTGGTTAATTTTCTTCTATTGACAAGGTATCTTGTACATCAAACCAGTCACGATCTGGTTAGTTTTCTTCGATTGGCGAGATTCTCATCCATCAATATCTGGTGAGTTTTGCTAATAACGAGATACCTCATCGAGACAACCATCTGGAGGATTAAAAGTCCTGAATCGATTTCTATCAAAATAGACTATAACGAAAAAAATCGACGCACCAAGAAGGAGTTGTCCGATTGCGATAAAAATTGGTGGATGTGAATAACATACATATAGAAAAACAAAATTAAAATTTCAGAACAATTGAATGATTAATTTCAGAGTTTGAGCGTTACAAAGGGAGGAAGTCCATAAGGCGTTGGTCCACCTCTGGCCTGGATGCAAGCTGTCATCCGGCTTGGCATAGACTGTAAAAGTTCCCGGATGGTGTCCTACGGAATTTTTTGCCAAATTGTCTCCCAACTGTCGGGCTATATGATCAACATTCCGAAATGGTTGCAAACGCCTTCCCATAACGTCCCAAATATGCTCTATGGGAGAGAGATCAGGAGACCTAGTTGGCCAAGGAAGTGTTGGAAAAGCTTGAAGACAATTCAAAGCAACACGTGCCGTGTGCGGCCGGGCATTATCTCTAAGTCCGGGTGTCTCAAAAGGAATGGTAACCCAATCAGTCGTAGAATGTTGTCTACGTATCGCTGTGCTGTAAGTGTGCCAGACATGACTACCAAAGGGGTCCGGCTATCAAAGGAGATGACACCCCAGACCATAACGCCCTGTTGTTGAGCTGTTGTGGCCTGTGATAGTAAGAGTAGCGATTCCCACGCTGTCTGCGTATGAATTTGCCATTTGTGTGGACGTCTCCACACAAGTCTGCGGTTGTCGTTAGGACTAGGCTACTGTTGTCGTCTCTAAGGACTATACGTCCCCAGTCAGCGCCGTTCCAAGTGGATCGAGCCCGGCACCACTGTAATTTTGCACCTTCTAGGTGCGTCGATTATTTTTGTTATAGAGTATAGTAGTCACTGCGTGGCTAGAGAGAGAGAGAGAGAGAGAGAGAGCCCGGCTTTGCTTCGCAAACCAAAAGGGCGCTGCCCGTGATAGTTCTTTCATAGCTGCCAACTGGATAAGGTAAAAAAACAGAAGATTTTGGGTAAAAAACAGAATAATTTATTATTCATACTTGGCATCGACATTTTATTAAAAATATGAACCGAAGGGCAGAAATTCATGATTTAAATTAAAAATTTTAGTAATAAATATCAGTAATTCAATGTAGAAATAATAAGCAACCTTTAGAAAACTTAAACTAACCTCAGTTTAAACTAATTTTAGAAAATAACTATAAACCTTAACATAGCCTTGTATACATAACAGTTTAACATACATCAGGTTTATGTTTGTATCTTAATAATAGCATAATTCAAATGCACAATTCTTGATTATAATATCTCTATTGGTGGAGTGGTAGCAAACGGGACACTAGCGCCAAGGCGTTTTTTTTTTGTCGCCAAATCAAGATGGTGGCGTCGATAGTCTTCAGTTCTAAACTTCTAAATAGGGTTGTCTTAACAACTACCACTCCACCTCAAGCGATAATCTTTCAAAAATGCAAAAAGCGGAAAAACTTGTTTCCGGCCGGAAAAATTATGAAAAATCGGAAAGTTTCCGGGTAATCCGGAAGGATTGGCAGCCATGTATCTTTTCGTGGGAGTCACATTGCCCGTGGTGTTGGTTTGCTTCCCAAACCAATTGGGCGTTTCCCGTGACTGTTCTTTTCGTAGAGGTGCCCGCGTGGTAGTTTGCCTCGCAAACCAAAAAATATAAATATTTAATTGAAATATTATTTATTAAAAGAAATTCAATCTTATAAGGTATCTATCTGGTGTCAAATTTTTCGCAGATTTCAAATCCGTTGGAAGTTTTCAATCTATCTTTAATGATCCCGATGTTACAAAAAAGAACTAAATAATGCCAGTCAAAATGTTTTTTATTTTATTTGCTTTCTTTCGCTGAAATCGTAAGACGGCTGGAAATGAAATCTGTTTATTTTTAGAACACAAATGTCAGCTTGACGTCACATTCTCTTGCAAAAAAAATCTAAAATATATTCAATTTAAAAATTTTATTTGTTTAAAGAAAATCATATTTTTAGGTATCGATCGAATGTGAAATTTTCCGCAGATTTAAAATCCGTTGAAATTTTTACTCTTTATCTCAAACGGTCTAGGAGATGGAAAAGAACTACATAACTAAAGTTAAAGTTGTTGGGAAATCATTCCTCCACGCAAAATGAAAACGGAAAAAATTAATTTAGAATCCGTCATATCTATAAGCTGTTGCCTTTCCAAAGAAAACAATAATAATTAAATTAATTTTAAAACGTTCTAGATTAAATTTTAAAATTCGGGCTGGACTAAGAAATTGCAAAAAATTCAGACTACCTGTGTGCCATTCATTACTGTAAGTGCGATAGATTCGTCAGGACGCGGCGAACCCCCAATACACGAACTTCATTTTATAATCGTAGATATATCAAGATTTTAATTTATAATTAGTTCAAATTTTAATTTAATAATTAATATTTTACTATAAAAAAGATTTAAAACTTAAGACATTATGTGAATTTTGTTTGGGTTTTTCAGTAGTGACATATGGCACGAAATATCAGCCCCATAGGAATATTAGTTCAGAAGATATGAATAAAATGTCTGGGAACTCTGGTTTAACACATTAGGAGCCCCCTTCAAAATTTCTATACTCATAACTCATAAATGGTTGATCCTAATGCCATGACATTTAGTACTTAAAGTTAAATTTTGATATAAATTCGAAATGTTATGTTAAAAATTTTGAAGTTGGTGTGATCAATTGAATAGGAAGATGACTCCTTATGCAAAATTTATGACTATGAATTTAGACGCTATTCTCTGTCGAATGCTATCTTTGAATTTGCTCTACTGTTAAAAAGTGATAGAATAAAGAGAGCTGATTCGGGTTTTTTCCGACTGTACAGTGGGCACTTTATTGTATGCAATGGTACAAATAAGAAACATGGTTACATGCGTAAAACAGTACCAAGTCCAAAATCCGGAACTCGGCTTTTCCGGATTTCGGAATATTTTTGCATTTTTTATCAAAAAAAACCTTCATCTAAACCCTCACTACGCAAATTTTGCGATTGCAATAGTAAAATAACAGATATATAAATAGGAATAATTTAAAAAAAAGGATAAAAACGTTTTTAATACAAGTCAACCAATTTTTTACCTGCAAATCTTTTAATTTTTCTGTGTGGTATTTACTCTGAATATGTCCGTTATTTTGCGTTGTTTCATCATTTGGTCCAGGTTTAATTTCTTGTTCTTTAAAAACTGTCGGAAAGATTTAAAAAAAGGGAGAAAATATAAAAAAGCAACGGTTAGCAAAACGTCCGAATTTTGTACAATTCCGCAATTTGGACGTCCGGATTTGGGACTTTGTGTTCTATTAAGGATTGTTAAGGCATCTGACTACGTTCAGATATCTCTTTTTGAATTTTCAAAGTATACTATTTTTTTCTATTTAACGCAAAATAACTTATAAAAACACAAAAAAAAAATCCCTAACAATTTTTGTAATTTTTTTTAAAATCGACACGATTAGAAGCACACTAATTTCGTCCTACTTATGAGTTTTTCAGTTGAAACGTTTTTCGTTAACAGTTGGAAGGGTAGCGGCTTAGCAACCGGAGGGTTGCGAGTACGAATCCAACCAAAGACCGTCGTGTACAAAGAGGGCTGATGCACGTTAAATCTGTCGTGTCCTCACGTGGGGTTGGTGTGAAAGTTCGGAGAATGGTGTACCATCTCTGGTGTGACCTCGTCATCTGACCGTGGTTCAGAAATACGTGATGTTATTTTTTCCCTTTGCCGACCAACCGATATAGTGGTCAAGGTGTTAGCCTCTAGATCGGAAGGTTCCTGGTTCGAATCCGGGTCCGGGCATGGATGTTTGTAAGCGTATGGTGTAGAGGCGGCTGTTGCACCTTAAATCTGTCGTGGCCGAAAGTCCTCACGTTGGGATGGTGTAGAAGTTTGGAGAGTGGGGTGCTAGCTCAGGTGTTGCTTCGTCATCTGACCGTGTTTCAAAATTACGAGGTGTTGTCCTCGGGTCTTTCCCTTAAGGGATTGATCCCGGACCGTCGTCAATAGCCCGTTGTGTTGCTCTAGTATGACGTTAACTAAAATTACCATTTACGTTACGCTTTCCCTTCGGATTTGATCCCGGATAGTCACCAATAGCCCGTTGTGTTTATCCAATACGACATTAATTTAAATACCTTCCTTCCCACATCGAAAATGTATTTTTTTTTTTGGACGCTGAATTATACGACTTCAATACCATAAAAATTAATTCCTCCATTTAATAACAGCTCTCAAATTCTGATCACCAATAACTGGGGCAATGGATACGATAGGTAATGGTAATCTTAATTACCACCGGGATCAATTCCCTAAGGGAAAGGTCCAAGGACAATACCACAATTTTGAACCACGGTCAGATGAAGAGGCACCACCTGAGCTGGCACTCTACTCTCCAAACGTCCACGCCAACCCAACGTGAGGACTTTCGGCCACGACAAATTTAAGGTACACCAGCCACCTCTACACCATAACCTTACAAATATCCATGCACTGACCTGGATTCGAACCAGGAACCTTCCGATCTAGAGGCCAATACTTTAACCACCAGACCGGTTGGTCGTCATGGATACGATAGGACCTCTCTAATTAATACCATTGCTTTTAAAAGTAATTTTTTATTTTGACTTCACCTACTTTTCTTAAATTTAAAGTTTCACCATCTCTTTAACATTAAATGTTAATGCTCTTGCGAGGGTTAACAGCACTACAGGGGATAAGTCCTCGTGCCAGAATCGATTGCCTAAACCTAAGCATTCGCGGTCAATAGATTGGATTGGATGTTGGGGTTTTAGTAGGGTCAGGTCAGTACATGGGTGGATCACCTCTTAACCTCGTCTTGATTAGGTCAGTGCCTTTTGCTTTCGTAGTAGCTGATATTAATGTTTATTACATGAGAACTCATTCCCAATTCAAGTGGTAATAGGGTGGGCTAATTGGAAGTATGCTTGTTGAAAGTAAAGATTATAAATTGGATATGTAGATATTTTAATTAACGTCCCACTCAAGTAACATAACGGGGTATTGGTGACGATCCGGGATCAAACCTGAAGGGAAACATCCGAAGACAACAAAAACACGATCCTATGGCGAGGTCGCACTTGAGCTGGCTCCCCACTCTTCAAACGTCCACACCAACGTGAGGACATTTGAGGGCACTACGGATTTAACGTGAACCAGACCCTTTATATACGGAGGTCTTTGGTTGGATTCGGACTTGTTTGTTAATCCGTTACTCTTACAACCGAACTATACTGCGGCCCGATTATCAATACAGAAGTAGCATGAATCGTATGAGATCTTTTTGCAAGTCTACAGACTTTAAGTGAGGATGTTGCCAAATTGATAAATACGTAATTTTTATCCTGCTTTTGGGAGGACGAAGTTCGTCTGACAACCCCGAAGGTGTCCCACCGTGGGATGAGTATTCCTTATATTAAGGATTATTCATCAAACATTATTTTGTTTACAATATTTATTAACCTAGTCAAATCTACTAATTTCAAGTAAGAATGTTGCCAAATTGTGTGGTTAAATGTTTTCTATCACTTTGGGGAGACTGGAGTCTATCATCCACCTCGTATGGAGTCAGTCACACTGTTGGATTAATATTATCTTCATAAAGAAATCTTGCGAATGAAACTTATAAAAGTTGGTAAATCTACTAATTTTAAGTAAGACTGTTGCCAAATTGTGAGGTAAATGTTTTCTATTACTTTGGGGGGATTGAAGTCAATCATCCGTCCCTTACGGAGTCCCTCTGTGTGTGTAATGAATATTCCATATATTAAGGCATTTTTTGTCTATTATAAATATTTAGATACGTAGTTAACTAATATTGCCAAGTTGATAAATGCTTTTTTTGTCCTTTGGGGTGGCTGAAATCCACCATCCATCTGTTTGATTAATATTATCTTTCTAAAGGAGTTTTGCTTACGATACTTATAAAAGTAGGTAAATCTACTAATTTCAAGTAAGAATGTTGCCAAATTGTGTGTTAAATGTTTTCTACTACTTTGGGGAGATTGAAATCCTCCATCCACCCCGTACGGAGACCCTCTGTGTGATTAATTTTCTTTACATAAAGAATTACGATACTTAGAAAAGTAGGTAAATTTACTAATTTCAAGTAATAATGTTGCCAATTTGTGTGGTAGTAAAAGTTTTCTATTACTATGGGAAGACAAGTCCATCATCCACGCCGTACAGGTAATTGGTAATTGGTAATTTTTAGTTAACGTCGTACTAGAGCAACACAACGGGCTATTGACGACGGTCCGGGATCAGTCCCTTAAGGGAAAGATCCGAGGACAACACCTCGTAATTTTGAACCACGGTCAGATGACGAAGCAACACCTGAGCTGGCACCCCACTCTCCAAACTTCCACGCCAACCCAACGTGAGGACTTTCGGCCACGACAGATTTAAGGTGCACCAGCCGCCTCTACACCATACGTTTACAAACATCCATGCCCGGACCCGGATTCGAACCAGGAACCTTCAGATCTAGAGGCTAACACCTTAACCACTATACCGGTTGGTCGGCTCCACGCCGTACAGAGTTCCACTGTGTGATTAATATTGTCCACATAAAGGTATTTTGCTTACTATACTTATAAAAGTAGGTAAATCCACTAATTTCATCAAGAATGTTATCAAGTTGATAAATGTTTTTTGGTCTTTTGGGGAGACTGAAGTTCATCATCCACTTCCCACAGAGTCACACTGTGTGATGAATATCCCATACATTAAGAAATTTTGCTTATGATATTTATGAACCTAGCTTTCCTGACACTGCACTTGGGAGTTGAAGCACATTTAAGAAGCAAAATGCGTGACAGTTTAAGCACAGGCTATGCAGCTTAGCCAAGTCAATATTTTTTTTACGATAAGGTACCAAGGTGAAGCAGTTTTGTTTAGAAACCTGTTATTGAATCCGGGGAAGGCAGTTCCGAATCGTGTGAGTGATATGATATGACAAAATTGTTTATGTTTTGTGATGCCGATAGTCCTTGGTTTTTTTTATTCTCACCCTATACTGCGTATGTGACCTTCAGGCAAACCGGTAGAGAGAGTTTCGGCGATTGCTAGAACTTTTATTTACCAGTAGGAGAGAGAGAGAGAGAGAGAGAGAGAGAGAGAGAGAAAAAAAACTCCTCGGAGACATCAGCGGAATCATCAAGAAACGACGGGTTGGGATCATCTTTCACGATCCTCCAAGAAAGCCGACTTTCATGTTCGTGAATTTCCACCAGCGCACTTGCCAAGAATGAAAGAACATTAAATTTAGCGAATTATTAATTCCCCTAATTTTTAATTAGTATTTATAATTAAAATACTTTTATACCTTGGCAAACGTAAGCGAGCAGGGGACGGAGCACCCTAGTTCCTAAAATTAATGAAGGTAGGTATTTACTCAACGTCACTCTGGAGCAACCCAACGGGCTATTAACGACGATCCGGAATCAAACCCAAAAGAAAAATTTTAAGAGAAACAAATACAAACCTTGTAAAATACTTTGTAACTTTGCACAACATTGGTATTTTGCTCTGTACTTTAAACTGTACAATATGCACAAGGTTAATTATTTAGAACTCCAAGGAAAAATGATATTAATGCTTATTTTCACTACTTCAAATGTGCAAGGAAACATCTTCATAATATGGATCTTGCAAAGTTTCAAATTAATGCATAACATATTTTTACTTATTAAGGTTTTTTTTATTATATATTTACTATACATAAAACAAACTTTACGAATCAAATTTTTTAATGTTTTAATTATAAAATTCTATAAGAAAGCAAATCGTCATTCAAATTTATGTAAAAATATCTAATGTGTGTATATGTTTTAATTGTAAATTTTAAAAAAAATTCAGTATTAAAAAATATGTAATAGTATGTAATGTAGAAGTAATTTTTGAGTAGAAACATATAATTCATTAGATCAAAGAAAATTCCTTTTTAAAAGAAATAGTTTGTAAATCTACTTGAAAAAATTAAATCACTAAAATTTAGGAAGACAAGCAAAGGTTTATTTAAAGTAAAAACTAATATATGCAAGAAAATGTGAATTAAAAAGTAGCATTTAATTTAGATTTTATAAGATAAATGGTTTTAACACTATCATCACTTCTTCAAATGCACAAGAAAACATGTTTATAGAGTGGGTCTTGTAAAATTTCAAAAATTTTACTCTTAGTTAAGCGTACAGTAACGAAAACAAAATTTCTGCAATAAAATATGTGCTATAGGATCTAATGTATAATTACTTTTTGAGTAAAAACACCTAACTTTAAAAAATAGCAAAGAAGACTTTATTTCAGAGCTTGCATTTTAAAAGATAATTTATAAAACTATGTAATAAAAAAAATGACTAATCTAAAATACACTTTATGTGGTAAGACACAAAAAGATTTATTTTAAATAACAAGATGTAAGCATTTATAAAAATAGTATTCAGAAAGACGCGAAGATTAATTGTAACGTTTGCCAAATATCGTCTAGTGTACATCACTATCGACAAAGGATAGTTCCAATTCGGGGCTCATACGTGATTTATCGCTTATTTGTGCTAGAATTTTACGAAACTTTAAGTTAATTTTAGGACACGATACATTCCAGCCGCGCAAGCAGTAAAACCAAAATTACACACTTCATCACAAGCAAGCTTCCATATCCAGAACAATTTTTAAAGAATTGTAGTCTAAGGAATTTGTCTTTCCAGAAAACACAAATTGTCTTTTCTGTCCAAATAAAAAAGACGGTATGGGTGCATAAAGATCCAAGACCTTCTAGGTGTCTTTGTAGACACTTATGTAGTCATCTTTATAACGGTCTATCAACACAAAATTAAATCTTGTACCAATTATTCGTTCCACTTTACTCTTTATTTCCAATAGTAAGAGACCAGGGCTTGGCTGCAATACGAGATACGCTATAGGTATAGTTTAATCCTTCGTTTCCGCATGCTACAAGTTGTCGAGGCACAGCAGCTTTATTCCGTAAATTTCAATGGTAGTTTCCTTTCTTTTTAAACACGTTAATTCGTTTTCCAATCGACGTAAATATACGCAGCCTCCACAATCTATAAACAATTTTCCGTGTGTAAAAAAAAAAAAATCTATACAGCATTTCTGCAAGGTCTTTGTCTGGACGCATTTTCTTTACAAGTTTAATGTCACTGGAATCCATCTTTTTCTGTGACTCCGTGTTTAACTCAGATCTCCTTTTGTTATCTTAATTAATCTATACTTACTAAACATAATCCTTAGTCATATCCTCACAAATTTCAGAGGCTTTTAGACTATCAATCTGATACTTTACCTTCACAAATAATATGTACCTATACTGAAAAATCTTTGATAGAAAGTCTGTTATTTGCCTATGGTTTACATCTACTCAATTAAGCAATTTCACACACACATTTGTCACACATATTCCTTAGCCATATTGTCCCAAATTCCAGAAGCCTGAAATAATATCAATCTTATATATTTCCCTGTCATTGCATACATATATATACCATAAAATCTCTGGTTAGTTATCCGTTATTTATTTAAATATGTATTGTTATCATACATCGCTATACATTTGTATAATATTCATATATCAGAGTCCTCCGATTAAGTTGCAATAATAATTTCCAACAAACATTTGTTTCCTTAATCAAACACATTTTCTTCAGAAATATGCGTTATATAAATTTATTAAAATATATATTTTAAAAGGTTTCCATATTATGAATTCTACTTTACATAGTGTTCAAACGGTTAAAATCCTTCACATACATTTAGTTGGCCTCAATTACTTTTATTTTGAGTTTCAATGTCACAGTATTGTTTTTAAGATAATACTTTTTTTATTGAGTGTTTTTTCATTCATATATCCTCTGTTGCTAATTCATTTCATCACTAGAACGGAACCAGTCATTTTATCAAAAGTAAGAACTTAATTTATGCAAGAGAACTTATTAACCGATATCTCTAATATTATAAAAGGAAGTGTTTGTCTGATTGTTTGTTTCTTGCCCGCAAAGTCCTAACGAATCTATGGCACTTACAGCAATATGATTTGGCATACAGGTAGTCCAAATTTTTTGCAATTTTAGGGACGCGGCGAATTTTAAAATGAATTTAATGAAATTTAATTATTATTGTTTTCTTTGGAATGGCAACAGTATAAAGATAAGAAAGATTCTAAATTTATTTTTTCCGTTTTCATTATGCGCAGAGGAACGATTTTCTAGCAGAAAAATATTTAAAAAATAATAAACTTTTAACTGGAGTTATTTAGTTCTTTTTCTATCTCCTAGACCGTTAAGAAAGGGTAAAAATTTCAACGAATTTGAAAACTGGGGAAAATTTCACAATAGATCGATACGTAAAAATATAATTTTCTTTAAATAAATGAAATTTTTAAATTTAATATCTTTTATATTTTTGCAAGAGAATGGGACGTCACGCCAACGTTCGTGTTCCAAAAATAGACAGATTGCATTTCCTGCTCTCTTGTGATTTCAGCGAAAGAAAATATTATTATATTATATTCATTAGTTTAGGAAACTAGCACCTGCTGAATGACTGGCTTGTTCAGAAGTCAAATAGGCCGTATGAAGGCTGCAAATAATTTACAACATTTTAAATTTTTCAATACAATTAAAACATCATAAAAACACTCTCTTCAAGCCTACACTGCTATATCAAATTTAAAACAATTAATTTGTGAACTAACGCCACCTACAAATAGACTGAAAAATATATTACTAAAATAAGGGCTAGTCCTTGCTACTCTCTTTGATTCTATTAGTTCTATTTTGCTCTCAATCCAGCACATTCTAAATGGGCTGGTATATTTAGAGGTAAAGTGGGTCGGCATAAAGGATGCAGATGGTGTACAAAATTTATAATTTTTATAAAGAATGAATACAGACTCCTTTCCAGCCTACACTGCTTCATCAAATTTTGAATAACTTTGCATTGCTCAGGAAACTAAAAGCACATGCAGACAAGTAGACTCAAAAATATACAAAGCATAATTTTGTGCTTGTGTGGAAAATCTCTTCTTAAAGCGGGTCAACAAGCGACAGACTCTCCTTTTGACACTCGCAAACACTTTATCAGACTATTTTACGTAGCAACGTGGACACGACACACATATTGACAAGCTTAGAATCATAAAACCCGACATCTCGGACGCTACGCCACCCACACGGAAAAGCCGTTCTTCTCTAAATTTGAAAATCAGATGATTTACAAAATGTATATTTTTCAAACAATGAAAACAAGCTCTTTTTTCCAGCTTATACTTCTGCAGCAAATTTAAAATAATTTTTCATTGATTTTGGAAACTAAAAGTATTGGTAGACAGGGAGATTTATTAATATACGAAATACTCGTATATCATTTTTATAATTCCTTAAATAACGGCTGGTCCGAATCATTTCTTGGTTCGATTAACTCTATCCAGCACACAACCATCACAAATAAAAAATACTTTTACATTATTTTAGGGAACTAACACCTGTTTCATTCCTTAAAAATTATTGAAGAAATGGATAACCGAAATTAATGTTAAAACACATTAAATATTTCGAATGCATCGTAATCATCCCAATTAATAAGTATAATTAAGATAAAATAATGCGATAAATAATATAAATATAGTTATAAACTAACTGATAAATAAAGTAAACAATTTAATGAAGTGTTTTTATAAACTTAAGCTATCTTCCGGCTTATTTATCGGCACTATCGTAAAAACGAAATATCTCGTCATTAGCAAGATTGGCCAGGTCTTGATGAACGAGATATCCCGTCGAAACCTCTCGGAGGATTAATGAATTTTATCGAGAAGTGAGTTTAAAGCTTCGCAAATTCAGAAGATATTGTTCAGCAGTCGTCCTACCACGAGAATTGTTCTCGCCTCAAATCCGTCGTCAGTCTGTAGTAGAAACGGACATTATCAAACATTATTCAATTTCCCATAGGGAACGCTCGTTGGTTGGTTGGATTCCATGGCACATGCGGCCATATTTGGCCATGCTGCGCCAAACACAAGACTTACAACATCAAGAAAGGGTCAAAATCACACAACGAAAGTTTTAACATCTCAGAAGAGATAAATACACCCAGGGATTAATCGAACCCGACATGACTCGAACGTGTGTCACTTACAACTCGCAGGTTCCTAGTGCAGTGGGCATAGCCACAACGGCCCCGGGTAACCCTTGAAGCAATGCATTCAAGTTTGTACCATTCGCGAACTTGATGACAAGTTGGAAATACATTTTCTTGCGATTTTTACCTGTCCCAACGTACCTATTCTATATACAGGACACAGAACCTATGCTAGATAACCACCTTTTTCTGCCACCAACTAAAAAATAAATATAAGTCACCTGTACTAAAAATGTACGAGCCCGGTTTCTATAGTGACCGCGCTCACACAGTGTGGCGGATGCAGTTTTCGTGGTTGAGGGACACTACACAACATTATAGTTCTGAGAATAGTCAATCGATAAATAAGGAATTAAGAAAGCGATGTGCAAAGAGCAGCAATCCTTAAACACACAAATAACTGGAAATATGTCACATATATGGAGTACGTGTATTAAAAGACTTCTAGTATACGTGCATTAAAATACTTCTAGAACGTGCATTGAAAGACTTCGCTGACAACATTGCAATGGAAGACAAGTCCAAGTTAGCTTACTACTATACAACTATTACCGATAGAAGTCGTATAGCCATGACCCGTGAGTACATCTTATTAAAGAAAAACTAGGGGGGGGGGACTACACATCGGTTTTAAGAATTTCCGCATGTAATTTACTGACATTGATAATACAACTTACAAGTAACTCACAGGTCCTCGTAACGGAATAGCCGTATAGCCACGGCCCGTGAGTACATCTTGCTTCACAAACCAAATGGGAATTCGTAGCAATCACCGGGGTTTAGGAACAGTGGTCGCACCTGACCCCCTAAACGAACTGTCATGGCAACGCTGTGAGGGCCATACGCAGTGGCTAGTAAGACATAAAATGAATTGAATATGGAATTTTCTCTTATTATAAATTCATGTGTCCTACTTCTTCGATTCCATCAAAGAGCATTTTTCTCTTTTGTTGTTTGCGAGTTTGTCCATCTTCCACATTAAATGATAGTCATGATAAATCAGTTGCCTCTTTTTCAACTTTTTCACTGAAATAATTGATAAAAATTTCTAATGAATTCAGTAGGATATATCCTGTATCCTAGGATCCTTCCAATAGTTCACATTCCACTGATTATAGTGATTTACTAGTAGCATTTATTCTTTGTAAATTAGTATTTCAAGTAACACTTTCATTAGGGCGGTTTCATAATTGTCCTTTTTCTTCAGTAGTGAGGTCGCCTCCACTGTGGTAACTTTTTCTTCTTCTAATTGACAAATTTCAGTTAAAGCCTTTTTATATGGGTGAAAACAAGTTTTATAGCTAATACAGCACCTGCCTCTTGCTGAGCATCTTGTATTAGAAACTCTTTTCACTGTACTTCAAAGACGCTGTCACAACTTTCCTCGAACCCTAGTGAAAAGACACGTTAAGACCTCGAGGCCCTTTGGTCTTCCGGGCCCAAAGCGGCTGCGTACCGTTTAATCCGTCACTGTACACGACTCATTCACAACTAAGAAAATAGTGCTTATAAGATAAAAACAGTGCTTATATAGATCATGGTGAAGTGGTTTCACTTAAAATAACACCACCGAAGAATGCTGTTAAAGTTTCAGTCTATATAGCGTGTCTAGTGTTACTATATCTATTTCATACGATAGCCGTATGGTTAGTGCTGAGGCTCTCGGTTCAACGGGCATTGGGTTCGAGCTATGAATGTCATAGTAGTTCTGAATTCCCTGTATTTCATGGGTTCCTGTTCAATTAACCCTTGAGTAGAAAAAGATAATTGTGACAATCCAAACAAAAATTTACTAATTACAGTAAAACCCCGATTATCCGAGTTTCCACTTTAACCCTTCTTTGCATAATGGTGGAAATTTCCATCATAACATTGAACGCCCAAAAATTATATAAAAGAACAAGTTCACTTTAAGTTGATCGTGTCTGGATACCTTTTTAATGTCCATTGCACAAAAAAAACAAAGCTGTTAAAAATAAGCAAGTGTCACTATCAGTAAAACGAGCTTGAAGTTGTCATTCCGCTGTTTGTTGTGTAGTTGCAATAAACGTATGATTTCGTTTTTAATTTTGTTTTATTATATTTGAGTTTCTATTGCTAAAAAAGTGAAAATGAGTGGAAGAAAGGTTTGTAATATGTGTTTCTGTTATTTTTAGAGCAATTTCTGAAAAAGTTTGCGTTTAATTTAAAAAATACCACATGATACCATCATATTGTTTTTTGCTAAATTTATACTATAAATATATACTAAGATTTTTTTAACCATTTTTCCTTTAATTTTGAACATTAATTATAACACCTTGATTTATTTCACCAATAAAGAAAAATCATGCAAAGAAGGGTTAACCGAGCTAACAAATATTTCTAGGATTTTTTTTTGGTTCTACATTTTCCATTTTTAAAACTACCGAAAAAAATTCTGAACTTGATCTCACAAACACTCAGGAAAACGAAATCCGTGAATAGATAAACTCTGACGAACAACAAGAAAATACAGATAAAATGATCGGCAATAAGGAAAATGAATCAAGCGATGATGATGAAGACAGTGACGATGAAAATCGACATATGAAAATATCCTATACAGATGGACTAAAAGCTATCGAAAGTGCTATTGAATATACAAGGCGTCCTAAAAGTTCTCGAACTGACGATTCGTGAATTTATTATAAATCAACACATTTTAAAACAATTGTTTTTATGTCAATGGTATAAAATACCTTTTAACCTAACGTAGGAAAAAAATTGAACTTACATTTATAATAAATGTTCAAAATTTCCGCCTTTTTCGTGGAGACAAGGCTGAAGTCGTTTGCGCATATTTTTAGAAACGCGTTTCAAGATGCTGTGAGTGACTTTTTTTTATCCTTTGAGTAATGACAATTTTCAGAACACCTATTGTTCGGTAATAATCTTCATTAACTTTGTTCTTTAAATATCCCCACAGGAAAAAAGTCAGGGATGCGCAGATCAGGGAACGATATGGCCAAAGGTTTCTTGAGATGAGTCGATCGCCAAAAAAAATCTTGAAGCATACCCATGGTTTCATAACTTGTATGGCAGGTTGCAACGTCTTGTTGGAACCAAGAGTCTAGTTCATTCACTTGTAATAATGTATCAAATTGTTGAATAAGTTGATATAGCGTATCTTTACACGGTATTGCATCATTTGGATATTTATGTGGCCAAAATTCTTTACATCTTTCTTATGATTAATATTCAAAATAAGCCTCAAACAGCGCACTTCTCTGAATGCGTGATAAATTCATCTTGTAATGAAGAACAAAATGACGTGGAACTTTATTATCGCACAACTTGAGTGCGAAGAAAATCAAACGATAAAAATTAAAGAGTCCATAGAACTATAAGCAGACGATAAAATTCAATAATTAAAAAAAACACGGGCAGTAAATTTTTTTAAAGTTGGAGTACGGGAACTTTTAGGACGACCTGTATAAAACAACAAGAAGCAGCGACTAGCAATCCAGTTATCCTTAAAAAATTGGCGAAATATTGCTGCAGAAAAACGCCAAAGTAACGTAAAACAAAAAAACTGTTAAGGACTTTTTTTAAGTAGGAACTCTTTAATCATCGTAACAATATGAATTGCATATGGTGTATCTGTATAACTTTTGTATTTGTTAAAATATACATTTAAACCTACACGAGTTATATTATTTACAATTTTCGCTTTAACCGAGTTTTTCGGTAATTCGAGTTAATCTTGGTCCACATTAACTCGGATAATCTGGACTATACTGTATATCGATGTAACGAGCAATTCAACAGATCACTGCCATAACACCTACAATAATTGAAGAAAAGTTATTTCCAAACAAAGTGATTACTGATTATACGGATTTAAGAACTACGAGTAGATTTACTAATTCTGAATTGATACCTTAAAAAATGTATTGAAAATTCTTAATTGAAATGGGGGCAAGCGGGGGGGGGGGCGTCCCAACGAGAAATTTGGTGAAATTCTAACGGATGAAGAGGAGGTTAAAAATGATTCTGATGACTGGAAAACCCTATAAAAGTTATAAACCCAGTAGGTAATTTAATAATTGTAATTAACGTCGTACTAGAGCAACACAACGGGCTATTGACGATGGTCCGGGATCAATCTTCTGAGGGAGAGATCCGACTACAACAGAACGAAGCAACACCTGAGCTGGCACACTACTCTCCAAACTTCAACACCAACCCAACGTGAGGACTTTCGGCCACGACAGATTTAAGGTGCACCAGCGCCTCAACATCATACGCTTACAAATATCCATGCACTACCCCGGATTCGAATCAGGAACCTTCCTATCTAAAGACTGATGTGCGTCTGCGCTGAAATTCTAATCATTTGCATATCTCACCTCCGCTAATGCATGTTGTAAATTTCATATTACTTGCATGCTTCCTTCAGGGTGTTGCATTTACGGTGGCCAGCAGTGTATATAGAAAAAAGGTAGAACTTACAAAAATCTGATTAAACCAAAGATTTAAGAGGAAAGAAGGAGTTAGATACTCATCTGGATGCTTTTAAAACCTATTTAAGCATTTTATTAACTGTAAATCAGTCTTTAAAACTTTAAATGCGTTTTTCTCCATGCTGCATTTTTTCAAGTTTTCCTGTATTTAAATTGCTGTAAGTCAAAAACCGATAAAGTTTAATGGTTAAAATTTGGAATATATCTTTTTCAAACATTATACTTTAATTCTGATTCAGCAAATTTGAAACAAATATTTACTTTTAAAACTATGACTTTAAAAAAAAAAGTACCTTAAAATTTTCAAAAATTTTTTCATTCAAATATTTTTTAATTTTTATTAAATTAATATTTTTTAAATTTATCAAAATTAAAGTTTATAAATTTTTGAATAATTTACTGCAAAAATTTTGAAAATTGATCAAGAATATTTTGAATTTTAACAATTTAAAAAAACTCCTCTTTTTTTTTTTTTAATTCAAAAATTTTTTAATTACAAATTTTTTTAAACCTTTTGGAAAATTTTTGTGTTGTGATTTTGTTTATTAGTTAGATGGGTAATCAGTGCAAAAAACTTCAAAATTCTAAATTAATTAATAAAAAAAAAATTTCAATGTGTCCCAGACCCCCTTAAAGAAAAACCTAGAATTAATAACCAATACTGAGAATTTCCATCTCGGAAATATATTAGTAAATAAGTCGTTCCCAATAGAAGTCATAGCTCTTGAGCACCTTTCACTGAAGAAAAACCTAGAACCAAAAATCGGTATTGAGAATATCCTCATCGGTCGATTACTAGTAAATGAATAACATCCAGTGCAAGTCACATAGCCGCACTCTTCAGTACCTTCCATTAAAGAAAAACCTAGAACCAAAAATATATCTGCATTGAGAATTTCTATTAGTAGTTTACTAGAAAATAAATAGTATATAATCAATACAATTAACTTAACCACAAATTATTGCGCACTTTTCATTAAAAAATCTTTGACACAAAAATCGGTACTGAGAATTTCCTTTCCATCTGTAGTTTACTAGTATTGAAAATGTGGGTACTTTTACAAGAGTCTAACGGATATTTCTGGTTCTAGAAAGCGAAACCTGTAGTTTTCAATGTCTCGAAAGAAGAGCTGGAATTTGATTTAATTTGCGTAACCCAACGGTCAATTACTATGCAATATGATTCATATTCGGAGGTCGTCTCGATATGGATGGGGTTATCCAGTTTCGTTAGCAACATTGCATGGTTGACTAAACCAAGCTCAAGTTACAAATGTGATGTTGATATATTCCAAATCGATCGCAGGATGAACGAAGCAGAAATCCTCCTGCAGGAACAAGGTCGTTCTTCGACAGATACAAGGAAATTAGACAGTGAGAAAAATGTCAAGAATTAATCGTTTTCAAATTGTTATTTTCTAAGTATTGAATAAATACTTTCCGTGTTTCAATTTAGAAATACGATAAAATTATGTTTAATTTTTTCACCCTCCAAGCGGTTTCGACGCGATGGCTCGTCAATAAAGATTTGACCAATTTTGTTAATGAGATATAGGTAGGTAGATATTCAATAATAACGCCGCGCTGGAGCAACACAACGGGACATTGATGAAATTCTAACGGATGAAATTCAACGATGATCCGGGATCAAACGAGAAGGGAAAGATCCTAAGATGACGCAACGTAATTTTGAATTACGGTCAGATGACGAGGTCACACCTGAACTGGCACCCCCACTCTCCAAGCTTCCACACCACGCCAACGTGAGGACATTTGAGCCTTCGACATATTTAGCGTGCACCAGTCCCCTTTGTACAAGAGGTGCTACATAAAAGATTCACTTACAGATTCTAAGAGGTATGAGGTTGGGTGAGGTCGAGTCAAAACACGTACATTACAACCACGTGTTGTAGTTGGGGTCCTCTAATCAGTGATGGCGGGAAGACACGTTATCAACTGTACGTACGTATAAACTACCTCTGGTAGTTTGGTAATTTTTAATTCACGTCGTACTAGAGCAACACAACGGGCGACGGTAGCCTGTTGTTGGAAATAAGAATTAACATCAGTAAAAGTAAACGAAATGCTGTTACTTATTTTGAGATAATTTTGTTTCATTTAGCGGTATGCGAAGCATTAAATAGGGATGCTAAATTTACTATAAATGAATTGAAATAAGGTATGAAATGAGAGTAACTGGCGATCAATAGATATAAGAAATTAAGAAAGTATAGCGCAAATAGCGAAACGCTCATGTCCGCACGGCCACCGTGGTTGAAAAATACTTTCCAATTTATCGTGGTAGTCGATAAAAACCTTCCTATATCCGCCATCTTGCGTTATGGGATATCCCATTTTTATTTCTTAGGGAATTGGCAGTCTCTTTTATATGTGATGGAGCAGATGCAATATTTGAATCTCGGGGGCTTCTAAAAATAATACAAAGATAAATTGTCTTTTGTTATTGGGTGGCACAGGGCCAATACGCGGGGGGAAATTCGGTTTTTAATGAAACAACACTGACGTAGTAAGAAAACTGCAGGTAAAAAGTTTAGCAAGGTGCGTTGAATAACATACTTGGAACCTGCAAACAAACATCATGTGGGTGATTCCAAGTGATTGCGTAATTCATGGGCTGTTGGAATTGGCGTATCAAAATTTCATTTCTGATGGGAGCCTAACATAGAGATACAGTTTTCATGCAACATAAATATCTGGACTGTAATACATTTTACAAAACAATAACTTGCTGGATGTTTTGTGTTTAGCTATCACCAGAAGAGAGTTCGTAGTCGGGGACAGTTCCACCAGGAAATCGGGAAATTCTCGAGAACCTGGAGCTTCTAGGAGGCCGGTAGGACTTTCAATGTAAAGAAAGCATGTCAGTCAAGGCGAATTTGTTTCATACAGTACTTTAAGTGTTTTAGGAAGGTAGTAAAATGTTATGAGAAGGATTTAAAGTGTAAAGATCTGGACTGTTATACATTGTACAAAAAAAAAATTGACTCGAGGTCTCGTCTTAGGTCACCAAACCTAGAGTAGAGTATCATTGGCAACTGGGGACAGTGGTGCAGAGTACCACCAAGCAATCGAGAAATTTCCGAAAAGCTGTTGTTTCTAGGCGGTCGGTAGGGTTTTCAGTAAAAAAGTAAGAATGACATCAATCAAAGAGTTTATTTTAAAATATTTTTCAAATTAGAAAAGAACTAGCCACTTCGTGGCCAGCACGGCGTTGCCCTTGACAGTTCTTTTCGTGAGGTCAGGTGTGACCACTGCTCGCTAACCCACGGTGATTGCTACGAATTCCCATTTCGTTTGCTTCCCAAACTAATGGGAATTCGTAGCCTATTGAATAACAGCCATCATGGCGCTGACCGTGGTGTTGGTTTGCTTCGCAAACAAAGTTATGAACATTATGAACTATGGTTTGCTTCGCAAACCAACACCACGGGCAACGCCGTAATGGCCTAGTCATTGTCAAATTCGGCCAAATTCGAATTGCGAATAGATTCAATCGGCGGGACGTTACAATCTCTTGCGAAAATATAAATATTTAATTGAAAAATTATTTTTTAGAGAAAATCAAATGTAAGGTATCTATCTTGTGTAAAATTTTCGCAGATTTGAAATCCGTTGAAATTTTTACTCTATCTTTAACGATCTAGGATATAGAAAAAAAAAACTACATAACTCCAGTCAAAACTTTATTTCTTTTTTCGTCGGATGAAATCGTTCATCAGCAAAAGCGAACGGAAACGGAAAAAATAATTTTAGAATCTGCCATCTCTTTATGCTGTTGCCATTCCAAAGAAAACAATAATAATTAAATTCCATTAATTTTAAAATGATCTAGATTGAATTTTAAAATGGTCTAGATTTAATTTTAAAATGGTCTATATATATATATATATATATATATATATATATATATATATATATATATATATATATATATATATATAGATTGAATTTTAAAATGGTTTAGATTGAATTTTAAAATTTGGGCTGGACACAAAAAATGCAAAACATTCGGACTGCCTCATTGTGCCAGATTTCATTCTTGCAAGTGCCATAGATTCGTCAGGACACTGCGTATTAGAGGTCGGACACTTCCTTTTATAATTGTAGAGATGTAAACTGTTATGAGAGGGAGTTTTCAGGGTAGAGATCAGGACTACCATACATTGTACAAGAACAATTTACTCGAGGTCTTGTATTAGGTCATCAAACCTAGAGTAGCGTATCATTAGCAACTGGAGACAATGGTGCACAGTTCCATCAGACAATCGAGAAATTTGCGAAAAATTGGAGTTTCTAGGAGGACGGTAGGGCTTTTAGTAGAAAAATAAGAATGACATCAGTCAAAAAGAGTTTATTTTTTCAGTTCTTTAAATTTTTTTTTAAATAGAAAGGATGTAAACTCTTGTGAGAGAGGGAATTTTCTGGGTAAACATCTGGATTGTTACTCTATTAGAAAAAATCAATTTGTTAAAGATATTGTGTTTCGTCACCAACAAGTAGTGTAGAGTAGCATTCGCAACTGTGAACATTATTGACCAATCTCACCACGAAATCGGGGAAAAGAATAGGACTTCTGGGCCAGCTTCCAGTAGTTCAGTAGAGCTTTCAATAGAAAATGAATGACACCTGTCGAAGAAAGTTTGTTTTATGCAGTTTTGTAAATGCTTTTTTCAATTAGAAAGGCATTAAATTGTGATGAGAGGATTTTTAGTGTAAACAAACAAACCGACGCTCCACAAAGATTTTACTTCTGCTGTCCAAATGTTCTGTCTTGACACAAGTCGGGGTTATAGCGTGATTCCGACGGGAAGCCAGTCGACCTTGGGTCAGTCGATTTTCGAATGGGTGTAAAAGGTCGTTAAGAGGTCGTCGCTATACGCGAAAGCGATATATTCCTTCGTTTTTCATTTCTCTATCTTGTTAATAGTTTACAAATCGTTACTTCATTGTTTTGTCACCCGTATCAATCGTGGTTTAAGTTATCTGATCATATTTATCTGCTGAAATCTTTCTTCTCAAGGTAATTTCATTTTTACTGAATGAAAGATAACAAACCTACAGAAATAAAATTACAGCTCATAACTACTAGAGGGTTCTCGAGTTTCGGTGGTCTTTGAAAATCCTTTAAATTACTAAGAGTTTTGATATAATTTGGTCCTATTTTGTACTTGAATACCGATAGTTCATGAATTTGACCTAACATGCATTGTGATATACCGGTAATGGGAAATCACCCAGTGTAGGTTTCTTATTTTCTATTTATTGATTTTTATTTTAATTTTTTTAATTTTTTGCAGTGAAGGGGGCCTCAAAGTGGAAAAATATTAACTGTCAAAGATCTGCTTTCGAAACATTTATTGTAAAAACAGTTAGGAACTTTTCTCTGGCTTAAAAAAAAGTTTTCCAACGAATCAGACAGTCTTGATTCGTTACGTCTACTAACTCACGTCTATTTCGTTCTTCTCACTTCAAAAATGATCTCGGTGCGTGTTGCAATTTATGAGAAATATTATACATGAAATTAGGAAATTATACAGAAAAGGTTCTGAAAATATCAAGAGTAATTTCATAGGAATGTAAGTTTTCGAAATTGCTAAAATAATAGTAACTTATATTAATTGAAAAATATTACTAACTTGTGTGGTAACGGTAATATTAGTTAACGTCGTACTAGAGCAACACAACGGGCTATTGACGACGGTCCGGGATCAGTCCCTTAAGGGAAAGATCCGAGGACAACACTTCGTAATTTTGAACCACGGTCAGATGACGAAGCAACACCTGAGCTGGCACCCCACTCTCCAAACTTCCACACCAACCCAACGTGAAGACTATTACTAACTAGTGAAAGAAAGCTCCATAATCCATGCTATTTTGGTTTATAAATGGAGTTTCTAGTCATAAAATTGGGTATGTTTATAATTGGTGCGAAACCCGAAATTTGAGGAATTGTTCTATTTTCTTTTTCACAGGATATCATTGTAAAATAAAAATTAATTTCCCTGTTGAGTAAAAACTTTCTCTAACACACATAATCACGATCTACCTAAAAAGTACTGTAGTCAGCAAAAAAAATGAGAATTTTGGATTTGGAAACTCAAAATTATTTGATCCACCACTAATAGTTTAATTTATTTGATCCACTACTATTAGTCCGTCACGAATAGTTGCCATTTTGCACCTTGTCGTGCCGAATTTCAAAGAGGTCAGTGATACAGTTTCAACATTCTAAGTGGTTTCGACGAGATAACTCGTCCATCAAGATCAAACCTATTTTGCTAATGACGAGATATGTCGTCATCAATATATTGCCGATATTTTTATAATGACGAGACAAAGATCTGGTGAGTTTTCTTCTAATAACGAGATATCTCGTCCAGCTAGATTTGTACCAGTTTTGGTAATAACGAAACACCGTATTAAGACAACCATCACGACGGTTAAAAAAACCTTGGATCGAATTTCGAATTTATATGGTTATTGTAAAGTATCGTTACTTGAAATTTCAGGAAAAACTTTGAGCTGTCTTCAGAAACCAAGATCACTACCATGTTCTTCGGATATCAAGCACTTATTGTGAATCTTTAGTTTCAAGGAATAATCTTCCCAACACATTTATGTTCATCGTAAAGGAATACAATCAAAAAGTTTTCTATTGATAAAATAATGATTGCAAATTTGTTAAATGAAAGTGAAATACCCTTTTGAAGTTCTGTAGTCAGTATTAAGTGAATCCTTTCAATCAAGGTAAAATTACTGCAACAAATTTGAATTTTCGTATTTCAGTGAATAAAAATGCAATCCAATTAAATAAAAATGAAAATCTTTTAATACACAATAAATTATTACAATTTGTGAATAAATGATAAGATATTAGTATTAAAATGTTAATTAAAGTCATTAGTCAAGATCTTAATCAAAATAATCAGTGATCAAATGTTAAGTAACTAATTATAAATCAAACGTTAATCACACTTGTTATTAATTAATCACATTTTAGCTTTAAATGTGTAATAACTTTAATTATATAAAACTGAAGAATGCATTTTTGGACCAAAAATATGAAAATATTTTAAACTTATTGACATTTTAGGGGGTCAGATGAGGTAATGATCAAATCGGGCCATTCCTAATTTCGGCCCTGCGCATTTAGAGGAAGGACCCACAGGACTCCAGCCCTCTTCGAAATATTTTATTAAAAGTTAAAAGGCAATCAAAAATACACACTGGAGCTAATTCAATCGGCGTAAATCGAAAAGATCGTTTATCACTAGGGCAACTTTTTGCAACATAAATGCAACTTTTGGCATAAATGCAACCACCTGCAACTTTTTAAAATTTAGCTTAAAATTAAATCGGCAACTATTTAATTTTGCAAATTTAGCTCAAAAATAAATAGGCAAGTATTTAATAACTATTTTTTAAAGTAATATTTCCGAATGTGTATATATACAGACAATGCAGGTTATTGGAATGCTAAACTTCGTTCACCCAGAGGTGCCAAAACATTTGCTAAAAATCAAAAGCAGCTACGAATATTTGATTCGTCTCATAGAAAATTCGGATTAAAGGTACTACATCGAGACGGCGAATGAAGATATCAGATCGATGGACTTTAAAAGAAAATCTTTGCAACCTTAAAGCGTATCTTAAAAAACGATTTGAAAAAATAATGACCTGACGGTTATTGCTACACTTTCCCGAAATGATTTACCCCCAAGTCGATATTTTCTGCTGCAACATCTGTCTCTGTTGAGCTAAGTTTTTCAATGTTAAAGAGATGGCCAATGATCAGCCATTCAACAACGTCAAAGTTCTTTTGAATTTAATATGAATAATAATACTTTCGTATACCACTGAAATTGTCCATAAATTCTGATTTTTTACGAATAATTTATTTTAAATTTTAGTGTATCAAAAATAAATGCAACTTTAGTCCCATAATCCCATTTTTACTGCAATAAAAAAGTTGCCCTATTTATCACGTAAATAAAATGCACGAAAATATGTCTATAAGCAGGAATAATCATTAAACGTAACTGTTGTTCCGATAGCTCGATTAGTGGGCAGTATTTATTTAAAACAGTTCGTTGTAACAAAGACAAGTTTATTAACAACAAATATAATAAGGTAGTGGAAGGACCACCATCTCCACCGTTATATAAGGGTTTAGTAAGACCACATCTAGAATATGCTGTACAATTCTGGGCTCCATATATCAGCACAGAGCTACAAAAATAATAAAGGGGCTAGCAAATTTCGACTATAATGAACGTTTAAGTAAGCTAAACATGTATACACTGGAAAGAAGAAGAAGGAGGGGGGGGATTTGATTCAGCTTTTCAAGTTTGTATAACAAGGGGACACAGAGGGCTTAAATTTCAATAGGGATAACAGAACAAGGGGCCATGGGTATAAATTGAATAAGACACATTTTAATCGGGATTTAAGGAAAAACTACTACTCTAATAGGGTAATAGACAGTTGGAACGCGTTGCCAGAAAATATAGTTAATTCAAAGGGAGTGTACGAATTTAAGACACAATTGGATAGTCAGTGCGAATTGGAGAATTCATAAACAAAGGACCAGCCTTGTTGGGCTTGAGCCTGTAGCTGGTCGTCAATATTTGTATTTGTATTTGTATTTGTATCTCATTAGAGCTAAGGAAAGCACCTCTCTATCCGTTGTTTAATTCCATAACGTCAACGACGCGCTCTCACAGCGCCCTCTACAATGTATGGGATATTTAACAATAATGTTCATTTAACATTACGGCTATTTGATCGAAATAGAAAGGAGATAATATTGGGCAAAACTATTTTACTGAACTACTGGATTTTATAAAATTATTTTACCGAACTTTTGAATTATACAAAACTAGCTGAATTGCCCGCTGGATTCTAATAAAATTCATTTCCCGCAGGATTCTATAGAAGGAAGGTTCCAATTTCGAAGTGAATTTTTCTTAAAGTGATCGTAAAAATACTCAGTGTTATTCCTATGGAGATTTCGAATTATTATCAGCCCCTCTGATGACCCATGACAAATCCGAACGGATATAATATTTACATAGCCTATGTTTCCCGCACTATTCAACATAAGTGTACCATATTTGGTGTGAATTAGTCTGGCTTTGATCGAAAAAATTCTCAATGTTGCTGAGATTGTTGTTATCGAAATGTTTTTAGACGCCTCTGAAGTCCCAAGACAGATGGAACAGGAGTTAATATCTAGCCTGGTTACCCACAGTAGTCTAAAGAATGAGAGTACAAACTGTATCGTGAATTGGTCAAACTCTGATGGTAAGGATACCCACCGTCAGTGACGTAACTAGGCAGGTGCACCCGCACAGAGCCACTACCTCCTAGATTATAAAGCCGTCTGACTGATACGCAAACCTTATATGACATCACCATCAAAAGGTATACGATTCTTGTCTTGCTTGAATTGAATGCTGAGGCCATCCGAGCGTGTGGTTTTGTTAAAAGTAGATCCAATTATATATCGCTAGTACATTAGTTATTGTTATATTTCTGTATTATCGTTTGCACATTAATTACTGTTACATTTTCGTATTATCGTTGGAACACTAGTTACTATTATTTTTTCGCGTAATTATATTTCTATATATGGAGTCAGATAGAATAAAGTGCATTTTGTTGAGAACGATTGAAGAATTCTATTCAAGGAGAATCTCGTAACAGGATTATCGTGATTAAATTTTACACTCGCAGTTGCGAAGAAAGGGAGAAAAAGGTATGTTGATTTCATTTTTAATATACTTTAAGCAATTAAAACCAGTGAAATATTTGTTAGGTTACGAAATTCTTTTCGAATCACCAAAGGCCCAGCATCTGTGATCATCTCCTTTGGTTATGTAAATTCTTCAGGTGACGTCATAAACTAGACAGACGGCTTTATTATCTAGGAGGTAGTGACATAGCACACTTGGAAGGGGGCCCAAAATGTTGTTCACAAGAAATTATATTTTTAATTTAAAATTTTTCCGCCTTTCTACTGCGCGATTTGGCGATTAGATTTTGCCTTAATTAGACCCTAGATGTCTCTGCTCACCAACATGAACATTTGAATGAATGGCAGAACTGACTGATATTTTCAACGTGTATATGTTAACTTGCCCAACTTAGGTTAGGTTACAGTGTGAATACAGCTGTAAGCCAAATAGCAAAGTAGTCACTATACTTGTGTTTTCGCGTATGTGTTAGTAAAAACAGGTAAAAATACAGCTAATAATATTAAGATTATTTGACTGCAATATTTTGAGGATTTCATTAACAGACACGTGACGAAAGTGCTCAGATAACTCTGTCAGTTTTATTATTTTGGGTTTTTGTTATTTCTGTAGGGAATTTTGTACTTTTGTATTTGTATAGTGAAGGGATTTGCAATGTTAAGTTTTTATGTACTTGCAGACTATTTCGTTTAGTATTTCTAGTATACCATTTGAGTTTTGTAGTAAAATTTTAATAACTAATTTCATATGCAACGAATTTTTAGATTTCTATTATTTTCTGTAAAATATTTTATTCGAAAAAACATTGCAATGTGGGATACGAAGGCATCCAAGCAAATTATAATTCGTCCTGTGCTTTCATTCGCTCTATAAATAATAATTAGTATACAGTTTACAGTATCTTATAACAGTTTTATATTTGTACAGGTAACATGTTAAAAATATTTTTGTTTAGTTCTAGTTTTAAAATGTCTAAGCAACTGTCCGTGCACGAAAGTGAAACATAAGGAAATGAAAATTAGAAGAATGCTAGTCAATGTCGCAACAATTTGTTAAATGGCTAAGAACAGAAACACCAGAAAACGTAGAAAGTGCGGAAGAGGTCACATCTACTACTTCTTCACAAGCTGATGATAAAACACTGCATTTGACATCTACCCCTTCAATGAACGACACTTCTCAGCAGCAAAAACAAGGAGCCACTGCAAGAAAAAAATTCTACTACTTCACAAGATATTTTACTACAGTTGCCCCATAGTAATTCAAAAGAGGACGAGCCTGCGCAAAGAACTGTCTCAAACATCTATAATACCGTACGAAATTTGTGCTCTACTGTTCCAGAAGAAATACTGCTAAATTACAACGATCCCCATTCCTGGCCTGCTATTACAACTAAATTAATATATTCCCTTGTCACATATAGTCCAGATCAAAGCGACAATATTAACTTTAAAACGTTGATAGCAGACGATTCAGGGCGAAAATTTACAAAGGATTGGATTTTTGTTAAACAAATTAATGGAAAACTGTTAAAAGAAAATGGAATTTATATTCCATTAATCAAAATGCAGTATTTTGCTTTCCTAGTATACTTTTTGGACACAAATCGTATAATCGTTCAGACCCACGAAATTTTTTTTCATGATTGGATGCATCTTCATCCGGTTATTCCCTAACACGAAAATTTTCCGGCGCACCGAAATTCGTATGTGAAATGGAAAGTGACGGAAAAGAATCTAAAATCAGGAAATGCAATTGATAATTATATATTTAATTCAATTTTCAAGAGGAAAATGATATGGCTCTAAATATTGAAAATAATATTGGATGATATCTATTCTGTGCCGAAAATAAATTTGCTCTTTGAGGTTCAAAAAAAATTATTGGAGATCAAAATTGCCGCATTTTTAAAAATTTGATTGAATTTGCTAGCCATGCTAGTACTTCTTCAAAAAAACATATTGAAAAACATAAAACAGGCTATTTCTTATTTCTCACACACTATTCAAAACGAAACAATAAAATGAGTTCGGAACAAAACTAGAAATGAAATCATATGCCGAATTTAGAAAGCAAAGTACTACACCACATTTTTATTCGACTGCAACCCTGATGTTTCACGAAAAGAGCAAATAAGTCAGATTAGATCTGTCCATGTCGACTGTAAAAGGTAATGATTGAAAATATCTTCAACTTTATTCAGTCACATGAAAAAATGGGAGGTTTATCGATTGAAGTTAATTAGAAGTTGATAAAGTGGATATTTTTTTTCAGGATTGCATGGACAAGGATTTGACAACAGGTGCCAATATGGCTGGCAAATATAAGGGAGTAAGTGCAATATTTTTTACCTTGTGCAGCTCATAATCTAAATTTAGATGGTGTTCACGCTGCATCTACAACTCCAGAATTGATTACTTTTTATGTTACTGTGCAGATTATTAAATTTTTTCTCTTCCTAAACTACACGTTGGGACATTTTAATGAAGTGCCTAAAATTATCACTTAAAAATTTTTCTAATACAAGGTGGTCATCAAAGGCCTTGTGCAATAAAGGCGCTGTGTTTACAATTATCTGAACTAATGAAAGGACTGCAAACGATTGCAAACGATTTTTCAAATCAGAAAGCTGTATCGAATGCAAAAAGTTTCATTTTGCAAATTAATTATAGATTTATCTGTTTTCTTTATGGAATAAAATTCGACAATGCATCGATCGAACAAAAGCATTACGCCAGAAAGATTTGTCAATAGATTACGCAACAAAATTAATTGCTGAATTACGTAGTACATTACAAGGGCTTCGAGATAGGTTTTGAACAAAATTTTCAGGAAGAAGAAAATTTGGCTGAAGAAATAAGTGTGTATAGAGAAGGGATTTCTTAATAAACGAAAGAGAAGAGTTAAGATAATGGAAATAGATGAAACACCAGATGAAGGAAGTAATTTGTCACCCGAAGAATTACTTAAAATACATATTTCCAGTGTTCTTGACACTATTGTCTCAAAGAGTTTGGCGTTATCAAAAAATGCAAATTATTTGTGACGATTTTTGCTTTCGCTATGGCTTGTCATTACAATACATGAGTGTTGCTGATTTTAAAAAATTGGCTGTTATCTTGTGATTAAAAAAAAACAAAGATTTAAAAAAGTTTTGTTTGAAAGTTTTAAGTAACGACTCTTATATATATACACACACACACACACACACACACACACACACACACACACACACACACACACACACACACGCACACACACACACAAAATATAGAAACTATATCTCCACTTAATATTCTACAGGCTCTTCATGATTTTAGTTTCAGTCTTATACTCAAATATCAATGTCGCTCTTCGAATAATTCTAACTTTTACCGTTTCTTTTGCGTCGTGCGAGAGAAGTTTTAGCAAGTTGAAAATAATAAAAATTATTTAAGATTAACTATCCGACAAGAACGAGCATCCAATCGTTCTATTATTTCAAATGAATATCGTTAAAAATATTAATTATGATGACGTATAGTTAATGAATTTGCTGCACACACACACACAATTACAGCAAGAAAAGTTCAATTAAAATCAATCTTAATAAAAATCTATTGTAATGTATTGTAATATTATTTTCCCAAACCTAATTAATAAAGAGGCCTAAATTCAAATTCTTACACAGGGCACAGGAATGGCTAGTTACGGCATTGCCCACCGTTATTCCTATTTGGATTTCGAATTGTTTTTAGCCCCTCTCCAGATCTAGGACCAATAGAACGGGGGTTAATATAAAGCTGTTTCCCGCACGATTCTAAAGAATGAATGCACCAAATTTGATGTGAATAGGTTAAACAGTGATCCTAATGATACTCAATTCTATTTCTATTGAATTTCGAATTACTTTTAGCCACTCTGCACACGCAGTACAAATTGTATGGGGTTCTGGTTCCTACGTGATTCTAGTGAATGTGTGTACCAAATTTGGAGTGAATTGGTCAAATAGTGATCGTAATGTTACTCAATGCCATTTCTATGAGAATTTCGAATTGTTTTTAGAACCCTGTGCACACCAAAGCCAAAGATTACGGGGGTAAATATGTGGGCTACGTTACCCTCGTGGCTCCAAAGAATGAGTGTAGGAAATGTGGTGGGTATTGGTCAAACAGTAATCGTAATGTTACTCATTGTCATTCCCAAGGGATTTTGAATTGATTTTAGCTCCCTGTGCACACCCAAGACAAATAGAGCGAGGGTAACTATGTTGCCTACGTTACCCTCAGGGCTCTAAAACATGAGTGTACCAAATTTGGTATGAATTGGTCATACAGTGATCGAAATGTTACTCAATGTCGTTCCTATTGGGATTTAGAATTGTTTTTTGCCCCCTGTGCACACTCAAGACAAATAGAAAGGGGGTAAATATGTATCCTACGTTACCATCAGGGCTCTACAGAATAAGTGTACCAAATTTGGTGTGGATTGGTCAAATGGTGTAAATTTGTTTAGAGAACAGACACACAGACCAACTCTGCATTTTACATTCTAAGACAAAAAAAAAAAAGTTGCACCGAAGATTGTTAGAATTCAATAAAAATTTACAAGGTTGGTAAAGTGTTTATGAATGAGTAAATTATTAAAATTTGAGACTATAATATACAAACTTTATTGAGAAAAATTAAAAAAAGTGGTATCATTCGCTGCATTAGGAATAATGGTGTATGACCGCCATTATTCCTAATGCAGCATGTCACGTGCCTTGGTATTGAGTCATACAGGCTCTTTATGAAGTCTTGCGACAGTGGTGACGGGTGAAGTGGTGACATCTCGTCCCAAACATTCTTGATCGGGGACAGGTCAGGTGAATATATTCCGGCCATGGTAAGATATCGTTGTGTCCTAGACAGGCTCAAGAAACAGCAGTAATATGGGGTCGAGCATTGTCTTGTTGAAAAAACGGGTGAACCTTGGAGTTCAGGAATTTGAACGTAACGGACTGTAAAATTTCTTGTGCGTAACGTTGGCCTGTCAAAGAGCCCGTAACGAATACCAAACGTAATTTGGCATCATACGCAATTGAACCTCAAACCATGACACCAGGTCTTCTGGCCGTGTGACGCTACACAACAAAGCATGAATGTTGTCGCTGACCACGTTGCTTCCACATACACATTCGACTGTCGTAACCACCGTGACAGAAGCGGGATTCGTCAGTGAAGACTATTCGATGTCTTCGACGCCCCATGTCCGTATGGCACGACATCATTCCAGTCTTTGACGGCGATGCAATGCTGTTAAAGGTAGTCATCGTAATGGTCTTCGTGAGTTTAGTCCCACCAGGGCCGGTCAAAGGCCCATGCGATAAATGTGCTCGCGTCGGGCTCCAAGATAGGGGGCGCCGGCCAGTGCCGTACCTAGGCGATAATAAAGGAGTGCCGGTTGGCGCAGTAAAATTGTCCATATAGAGGCGACAGAATTTCAGATTTTTTTTCTTATCCAACGCGCGAAGATATAAAACTGAGAATGAGAATGATAAAATCATTAAATACTCTAGTTAGAGGAGGAAGGGGAATTTAGGGGTTCAGTATTCGAAGGATTTTAATGGTGAACAATTAGTTAATGAAATTCAAGGTTTCAAAACTCAAGTTGTGGAACTCATTAAGGATATAGAGTCAGCTACCCAACTTTGAATTACTAAAATGCATGTACAAATATCCTCTTAAAGATTCATTTTTTTTATCCTATACTATAGAAATTGCCCTCAGGATTTTTTTTACCTTGCCGATTATTATGGCGTCTTGCTAGCGTAGTAATAGTAAGTTGAAACATTAAAAACTATATCCGGTCAAGCATGGGGGCAAGAACGTTTGACAAATCTTGCTATTTCATCCATTGTACAAAAGGTTGCATAAAATAGGGACTTTTACGACGTAATCACAGAATTTGCCTCGCGAAAAGTAAAAAAATAACGTTATAGGTTTAAGATTTTACGATTTACAATGTAGTTTATTATATTAATTATTTTTACTATAAATAAAGTAGTATATATATATCCAGTTACGCTTTTTATTTTTAGTCCCAGTTCTGCCTGTATACATTTTCACGTGGGGCCGCCAAGTCCTACTTTTACCAAGGGCACCAGAACCCTATATATGGCACTGGAGCGGGTTAAGACCGACGCCCAAAACACACAAAAAAATTTGATTAACTTTAGGGGCCATTCATATATATTGATATCAATATTTCGTGATTGTAAGACCTCTGCCCCAAAATTATCAAACCCTAAAATATAAATTTCAGCTAAATATTACGTGCATAATTAGTAGCGCAGTGAGATTTTGCAAAATTCGATGATTATTATCGTCATTGGGGATTGTTCACAAAGCGAAAACAGAAATTGTATAATTGTAATAAAAAGAAATCAATCAAAATTAATTCTGACTGTCACCAGCTTAAATGGACCGAAACGGCGCCTGCAACAGGTCATTTACTGCTACGGTCACTACACATCGTATTACATTTATAATGTGATTGCATAATATTATTAAATGATTTATTATAAAGCTTTTTGTATAAAGGGTATTTTATCACGCGTTGCTAGGCATAATTTAACTTCATAATTCAGATATTTCAGACACATAATAAACAACCTACTTATACTACTGTAGGTTAGGATTGTAACTATCCACTTATTGGATGCGATACTATCTAAGTGTCACACTCTAACAAACCTTCCTCAAACAGTCGTTGAAAGCGACACATACTCGCGTAATCAGACTATTTGATCGGAATCTGCCCCTCCTACTACGAAGTTCAGTTTTTTCACGCTTCCTAAATGGTTTTTATGGATTGTCTCGATCAATTTTACGCATTTTTTCATTATTTATTCATCAAATCCACCTGAAATTGTGTTTAGAATTCAAATTTGTGATAAAAGATGGGGTTCGTATTGAAATTATCGGAGCAAGCACACAATTTAATAAGAAGACGGCCCCTTAGACAAATTTTAAATAGTGATATTTGTAGAAAACCTTATTCTTTATCGATTGCTACGAGTAACTTCCGTTTTCTTCTGCTATGTAAACTGTGCAATTACGATCGGGTGAGTCGTTTTTTTTGACGGCTGTACATAATATGCTAAAACGTAAATGTAATGTTAAATTTACTGTATTAAATGATTTCGAAATGAAAAGTACCATTGACTTTCATTGTAAACCGATCACCATGGCATAACTTTATTAATACAATTGATGTGTTCAATGTCACAAAATCCATTAACTTGTGAAGGCCTAGCAGAAAACAAAAACTATGTCAATATAAAGTTCACATATAGAGGCGAATCTTTGAAATGGGGGGGGGGCGTCAAATAATTACCTCGTATCTGCAATAAATTTCTCTCTGACCGGCCCTGAGTCCCACGTCGTGAAACCGCTGAGAAATGGTGCGATCACTAATTACATGATAGAGAGAGGTTCTCACTGCCCGTTGGATGTCTGCAACAGTGGCTGTTCGATCGGTACGCGCATGTCTTACAGCACGTCGATCCTATCTCGGTCCGGTGTCTCTAGGCCTTCCTGAATTCAGTTGACGCTGGCATGTGCCTTTTTGTATCCACCACTGCCAACAGCGTGTAACAGTAACATCACTACTACAACCAATATGTTGCGCGATCCGTTGATTAGACCATCCACCTTCTCGGAGGCCAATTATTCGGCCTCTGTCAAACTCTTCCAGTTGCTTTAATTGCTTGCAAACTTTTTCCGAGGCATGATTCAATGCTAAACGATGTAACCAAGACACCAGCTGGAGTCGAAATGAATTAGCTGCGCTACTGGATGTCTTTTTATGCTCTAGTATGCAGCGTGTTTGTGAGCTGCCCTGTGCATGGCACATGCTCAAACGATTCTGAAAATTTGATCATTTGCATCCCCAATGCAGATGTACCACTCCTCCCCAGTTCAATTATACCGGTCTACCCAGGTGCAGAATTGTATTCAGTGTTCTGTAACACAACTCCAAGCAATTGCAATTGTTCTTCAGGCATTTTGAAAACTGCAGTAAAATCAAAAACAGACGTAAAACACAATTACAATTCTATCGATAACACATTTTTGCAATTCTGTCGATAACTTTTAAAGTTCAATATTCTGCCATTGATATGGAAGATGTGTTGTTTGTAAAGAGTTTGTGGTAATTTGGGAGGTATAAGGAGGCTGTTCCGTAGCTGGAAAAGAAAAAAAAAGGTGTAACAAGGAGCGCGCTTTGCACTGCAGAACATCGTAACTTTAATTTTAAAAAAATCGCCCAAAATTTTGATAAAATTAAGGAAAAATTGTCCTGCAAAGACTTTGTTCTGTGATATACGTCGCAGTTTTAAGCACTTTCTGCTCACGAGCCGGTTTATTACTTCCAGATGCAATTTTTTTTTTGTCTTTGAGTGTATATAGTAAGAATTACAAAGTCAGGCATTTCACTATTATTATTACATTTTGCAAAGTATGTGGATGTAACGATTCTTTTTAACTGTTTTCTGTCTAATTCTTGTTAACTGTCTAACGATTCTTTTTAACTGTAATAAGAAAGAGGTACAGGATTATTTCTTTTTATTTTGAGTTTTTTTTTTTTCTCTAATACTATGAAAGGAAGTGTTTGTCTGTTTGTTTTTTCGCGGGTGAAAAATCCTGACGATTCTATGGCACTTACAGCAATGAGATTTGGCACACAGGTAGTCCAAATTTTTTGCAATTTTTGGGTGGCGGCGAAATTTTAAAATTCAATCTAGAAGATTTTTAAATGAATTTAATAGTTTTATTCTCTGGGTTCTTCTTCGGACGAGAGAACAGCCAAAATCTTGACTTTTCTCCCCACGTGACCTTGGATCTATGCCAATTTTTTTCATAGCTTCGGAGAAGCTCAGAAAATTATTATTTTTTGTTTCCGCTTTGATTTTGCGCGGCGGAGGAGGCCTTCGCGTTAAAAAAAAAAAAAAAAAAAAAAAAAAAAAAACAGATTACATTTCCAGTCCCATTCCTTTTCCGCTTCCATTCTCATTTTCAAAGAGAGCAAGAAATAAAAAACATATTGAAAAAAAACATATTGACTGGGATTAAGTTTATTTTCGTAAAATCGGAATTGCTAATGATAGGTTGAAAAATTCAACGGATTTGAAATCTGCGGATGATTTCACTTTAGATTGATACCTAAAAATATGATTTTCTTCAAATTAATAATTTTTTAATTAAATATATCTTCAACGGATTTGAAATCTACGGAAAATTGTATACACCAGCTTAATACTTTACACCACGGCGTTGCCCGTGGTGTTGGTTTGCTGAGCAAACATGGGCACGGGCAACGCCGGGCTAGCCACGCAGTGGCTTGTGTTCAATAAAATTAGAGAATTAGGGCTTTTTTAGTCGTTCTAAAAATAAAGATTGGAAGGTTTTAGTAGAACTGGGTTGAGTGTTCACGGATAGGATGAAATCAATAGATCGGATTAGATTAATTAAGGCTAACGATGATTACTACGAGGATTTTGCGAAGGGGCTATTATCAATTTTTACGGAGGAGCTGAGAAGATTGAACGGAAGGCAAGAAGGGAAAAACGCGAATTTACAATAGAGAAATTGCAACTGGAAGCTGCAAGAACGAATGTTGTTTCATCTCGACAAGATGATATTAGAATTCAAATATCTGAACTGACTAAGCATTTGCCCTAATCTTAGATTAAGGATGGGGATCTTTTACTTTTTCTTTCACACTTTGAAAGACAGGTTTGTAGAGTTTGTACCTTAAGAACACATTGGGTTTTGGCGCTGTTGGCTTTGTTACCTTCTGAGATTACGTAGGTTATTGCAAGTTAATCAGAAGACGAATTTAATGATTATGATAACATCAAGGGAATTTTGCTTAAATGTTTTAAGATGAGTCCAGAAAAGTTTCAACAAAAATTCGTAAAAACTCAGAAATGCCCATCACGATCTTGGAAAGACTGTTTTTGACTTTAACAAATTATTTTGAAATATGGACCAATGGATTAGAAGTAAGATTTTGTGGGGTTGAAAAATTCGATGGTCTTAGATCAATTGAAGGGGCCCCCACATGTCCGTGATCATTTTGTAGACAATTGGGGAAAGTTTGTTGTTCCGTCGACGCTGGCAGACAAACTTGATGCGTATGAAAGCGTAAAGTCATTTGCTAAAACGGAAAACCCTATAAGAAGCACAAGAAGCTAGAAAATTTCCGACCAGCTAAGAAAGAGCCAATTCAAAAATATCCGGCTGATTAGATCTGGAAATCAGGCTTTTCAAAAACTAAAAATCATCCACCTTTTTTTAGTCTTTTGGACTTCAGTATTCGATGGATAAAAAGGTTGAAGACTTAGTTAATGAAATTTAATGTTTTAAAAAACTCAAGTTGTGGAACTCATTGAGGATATAGAGTCAACTACCCACCTTGACTTATTAACGGGTTTTTGCAAATATTCTCTTAAAGATCCATATTCGAGTAAATACATTTCCTCAGGATTTTTTTTATTTTACCTTGCTGGTGACAGTGGAAGTTTTTTCAAGTTAAAACGTATTAAAAAATAGCTCCGGTCTAGCATGGGGCTAGAACGTTTATCAATCCTTGTTATTATTACAATAAATTTTTAGTAACTGCAGAAATTATCTCTCTCATCTTTTTTAAACACCATTTATTACTTTAAACAGTTATTGATTTATACATAAGAAATTAAAATTGGAAAAACTAAAAAGTAAACACTTGTTTGACAGTATAAAAAGTATACGACTTAAAAAGAATTTGTAAATCCACAAAACAGAGCTCGAGCAACATAACAAAAAGCTAACAGAGTTTAGTTGTATCTCATTTACACTAAACAAAATAATAGAACAATATATATTATTCAACACTCTCACGTATTGTTCATTTTTTTTCTTCGCAAACAAGGATTACCTAATCCAATCTTTGCACTCAGGGAACTAAGCTTTGTCCTGAGTAGGGGTTTTATGAGTCCATCTGCCAGTTGATTTTCAGTGCTAACCTTTGAAACTTCTATTTTTCTATCCTGTACTTTATCTCTGACAAAAAAAATGACGCACCATTGTGTGTTTGGTTCTCCTATAGAACTCCGGATTCTTTGCAAGTCTTGCTTCATTATCTATCCAAAGCTTTGGTGTTGCCTCAACGCAGTCATTTCTTTTAACAATCTGCTAAGCCAAACCAAATCCTTTGTTGCTTCACTTGCTGCAACTATTTCTGCTTTTGTTATAGAGAGTACAACCAAGATTTCTTTGGCTTGTCCACAATATTGCTCCATCTGCATACAGGCAAACAATACCAGTTGTTGAACGTCCGGTTTTATCATTTCTAGCATAGTCGGCATAGCTAAATCCTTCTAAATGTCCTTGGTTAAAGTTGGATTTGTAAATGATACCTTTATCTTGTGTTCCTTTTAAATATCTCAATACCCTCTTGTTTTTTTTTTAAATCTCTACTGGTAGGATTTTCAACACCTCTTGCTAAATAATTAATGGAAAATGCTATATATTGTCTTGATCCAGTTGCTAAATATAGAAGAGTTCCTATAGCTGTTCGGAAGGAAAATTTCCCTTTTATATCAGTATTGTCTTGAAAACTATTATAAATAATTGGTGTTGAAACTGCTTTGCAATTTTCCATTCCAAAATCTTCCAACGTTTTCTTAATATAGCTTGATTGGGTAATCTTTATTGAACTATCATTTCTTTGTTCAATCTCAATGCACAATAAATATGAAGCAGGATTAACGGTAATCTTAAATTATGTTTTCAATTCATTTACGAATTTATTTATTTCATCTTGGTTTGTTAATGCAACTAAACTATCATCCACATAGAGTGCAAGTATGATTCTATGAACATTTCTACTTTTTGATAAATAAACAAGAATTAGATACATTTCTAATGAAACTTAGCTTCGTGAGAAAACTTCCAAATCTTTCATTCCAACATCTATGAGCTTGCTTAAGTCCATATAAGCTACGATTTAGTCTGCAAACCTAATTTGTTCTATCACTAAAGCCTTTAGGTTGAGACATATAGATTTCTTCAGAAAGCTCTCCACACACACACATACAAAAAATCTGTTGAAACATCTAATTGCATTAAGTGCATATTTTCACTGGCTGCTACGCTATTTAAGGTACAGACAGTATTTTTAGTTGTTACTGGACTAAATGGCTCTTCATAGTTAACTCTCTTACGTAGAGCAAAACCTTTTACTACTGATCTTGCCTTGTATTTATCTATTGAGCCATCCGGGTTAGTTTTAAGTTTAAAAACCCATTTGCTTGCAATCGACTTGAATCCAGGTGGCAAATCAATTACTTCCGAAGTTTGGATTTCCTTTAGAGATTTGTATTTCACTGTCCATAGCATGTAACCACATTCCTTTTGCTTACTGACAAAACCGAATGTGATGTAGATGGAAATGAGCTGTTGGATAACATCTTACTTTTATCACCAATGCTGCCACAAAAGAGCTGCTCCGAAAAGACTTTGTATTACCCAACTACTAATTCTTTCACAGATATGCTTCCCCTTGTTTTTGTGAGTTTAAGAATTTTACTTACCATTCCTGTGTCAATTGTAATCGAAACATTGAAAGTTCTTCAAGGAGCTAAACTGACTCGCTGGGCATTGGCATGTCTGAACTTGTATTTTATATTTTGTTTGTGATATTAGTATGATTATTCAGATACACTTTGGTCGATACTCTCATAATTTTTGCCTTTCCTCTTTCGCACATTGTATTTGTTGTTTTGTATTCTCTTTACAGCTGTATCGTCTCTAAGATGACGATGGGCTTATCAAGAGAGAACGTGAAAGGATTGGATCAAGATGATGTTTCGAACTTAACTACCATTTCATAGAAAGAGGATTGGTGTGGGCGGAGCGT